>OZ024852.1:1131722-1731722 GCA_964017145.1 Agrocybe praecox
CCCGCATGTTTTAGGGTGGAGGAGGAAATTCGGAAATTTTGGCTCGCGAACTTCGAGATCCTCGACTTCGCGGCGTTGCTTGTGGGGGAAGAGGGGTGCGACAGCTGCACCGAACTCAATGCCCGACTTTGCAGTCTTGGCAATTGCACCAGCGCCTTTAGCGATAGATTTAACTTGGGCACTGGTAATCCTTGGTTCACGGGATCTTAAGAGGTAAGAGATTAAAAACAATCTGAAAACACTTTACAATGAGACACTCACTCAATAACTGGGGCAGCGAACGCTGGGATGATGATGGCAGCGGCAACGAGGGTGCTGGTGATTTGGACCATATTTGATTATAAGTGAGTTAAGGTGAGGATTGTTGGAGTTTTTTTGTTTTTGGTGTGAGAGCCGCGTACAACGCTAAGCTTGAGTAAATGTGTCTGGTAGGAGGAGTAGAAGGGATGAGACCGGCTCAGTGGGGAAACAAGATAGGTTTCGCCCAGTATTTATACCGTTGAGGCGCGGACCATCACTAAACACTCTCACCTACGGTCAGGTATCATTAGACGTTAGGCATGTGCGCGTCTACTGATAGTTTACTCGTTTCTATCTGCATCAATCTCTGAGCTATTAGTAGACCGATCACGCATACGATCTGCGTTGTCATCGCTCTTAGTCACCTTGAAAAATCAAGATGCTTCGTTCTCATCTGGAGCATCTTAGGACAGACGCAATTGTGGACCCTTCGGCACGTCGCACTCCACGACCGAAATACCAACTCGCCGCAAAGTAGACCATCTCTTTGCGCGATATAGTTCTTTGTCAATCCTACAAATGGGGGGATTTCAAGGGCCCTTTTTTTTAAAAAAAAAAAAAAGTCGTGAAACATTAGTGGACCTTTCCAATGACTGAATAAAGTGAATTTAGACGAAAATAATCTCGGACTCGAATGCTGAAACAGGGTATTGTATTGAAAGGAAAGGTTAACTTGACGTTAATCGTCATACGCACAGGTTGGTACAAATTGAAGGCGATCCGGATATGGGTGACTCTTGTGTCGTCCTGGCAGGTTGTCATACCGCGCACTGATCTTTGACATCGGGTTACTCTGTGCCTAGTGGCATCCTTCCGTGTTATCCCTATAGGTTTCTCATGATCAGACATCAGCCTCAACGGCCGTAGAAAGGCACAAAGATGAATCTGGTCCGCTTTTGAGATCGCTGATATTAGTTACTGCCGAAGTCCCTCTGTCAGGGCCTAGGTGATAATGATGCGAGAGTTGTGACCTCGAGTCGTCTTATGGCCATATGTCGAATACCCGTAGACGGCGCAGAATCCGAAAGAGCTGGAGAGTCATAAAGTTATTTGTAGTCGTGGTACTAGAAAACGAACTTGATTGAGTTGTGATTGAGTCGCAGAAAAAAGGAGAAAGGTATGCAGTGCAGCATCATTATGCGTACGTATGTAAGACTCATGTGACTTTGGGTCGGCCAATTCGGCACGATGTTTCTATTTTAAGCGCGCCTATTTCTGTTTACTTGGTGACATTGATTTTTAACAAAAACGACAGGTCCTTTCAGCCCTTTCAAGTCATATGTTGTGAATTTTCATTTATTTAGCAATAATAAATATGGAACATCTGTATATTACAATGCCTTCATATTAAACACAATAATTCATACCATCTAGTCAAGCTCGTCGAAGTCAGTGACCTCCCGGATGGCATAAATGTCACCAGTTTCTTCGTCTCGGATGAAGTTCTTGGCAACCTTAGCTCCAATCTTAATGATACCACCAAAGAGGCCTGGCTCGGGCTCACGCGCATCAATGAGCTCTGCATCGTCAAAGTCACGCTCGACAACATCGAAGAGTTCGTTGTCATAATCGCGAGCATCGAGTTCGGCATCCTCGAACTCGCGCTCAGCGAAATCCATCTCGTCTTCACGGATGAAGTTGCTTGCGACTTTGCCGACTGTTTTGAAGATCCCTCCAATGGAGAACTTGGGATCGCGAGCATCCAGAAGCTCGTCTTCGAAATCGCGTTTCTGCTTTTGAGTGTTCAAGATAGCAACACTGATGAAAGGAGAGGTGTGAGCGCAAAGAAACGATATTAATTATAGTACACCTACGTTCCAGCAAACCCGGCGGCACCAGCAAGCGCATGACCTGCTGTCTTGACGACCGAGGGAGAAATCTTGAATCGAGCATCGAGTTCATTTTCTTCAAAGTCCCTTTGTTGAGGTTTCTGGGTGTTTAAGAGGGCAACGCTATAAAAAAAGAACAAGTGAGCACAATACCATTATTTATATGATGTGTTTTTATACTCACGTTCCAGCAAATCCAGCCGCACCAGCCAAGGCATGGCCAGCATTTTTTATGACAGAGGGAGAAATCTTGAATACACGCTCCTCGAGCTCCTGCACATCCCGACGTTGCTTGTGAGGGAAAATATGAGCGACAGCAGCACCAAATTCAATGCCGGATTTAGCGGTTTTGGCGACTGAACCGACTCCCTTGAAGATGGCCTTTGCTTGGGCACTAGTGATTCTTGGCTCACGGACCTCGATATCCTCATAATCGCTCCGCTTGTTCTTGTGCGGGAAGATTGGGGCAACCGCAGAGCCAAATTCGATCGCGGACTTGGCGGTTTTCCCGATTGCTAGTGCACCCTTGGCGATGGACTGAGCTTGCGTGGCAGAGATAGTGATAGGTTCACGAGCTTCGAGTTCTTCTTCACGGCCCTGAAAGAGGCCACCAACACTGGAAAAGCTGTCAGTAAATAAAAATAGAAATAACTGCTGTGAATGATCCTACGTGAGACCGAGAGATGCACCGCTAGCAACCTTGCTCGCAATCTTTAAGGCACCTCCGAATCCTTTGGGCTCACGGGATCTACAGATATAAATAAGCTAAACTGAATCAAAGAATACGAGTACGGAAAAAAGACGCACTCTAGAACGGGTGCAGCAAGAGACGGCACGATGATGGCAGCTGCGACGAGGGCGTTGGTGATTTGGACCATTGTAGTAGAAGTGTACTTGGAAATAAAATTTAGAAGGTTGTGTTTTGTTCTGGGAGCCGCGTACAACGCTAAGCTGGAGTAGGTGAGTTTGATTGGGAGTAATAAAGTGGGATGAGACCAGCTCAGTGAAGAATCTCAGCGAGCCCCTCCCTGTATTTATACCTTTCCAGCGCCTATCCTTTGAGCACGACCGCAAAAAAACGAATGCCCTAACCAGTTCTGTCGCCTCGATGTCGTTACTTTGACGATTAGTTTTTGAATTGTTCCTTGAAAATTGAAGCAAAAAGCGACAATCATAGGCATTGATTCGAAACTTTTGTTCCAAACCATTTGATCGGTGTTGTGCGGGCTGTCCAAGAGAGATGTGTCAGGTTGAACGGGTCTCATACGGCAGTCCTATGCCATGCTAGCCAGCTGTAACGTTGTCAAACTTGAGCCTAAAGAGTAAATAAAGAGTAAAAATAGTCGGAGGTATCCAACTTTCCCTATCCCAGTTGTCAGCGGAAGGTAGGGATAATTGAACAATGTATTAGGTCCTACGTACCAGTCTATTTCTATCTCACATCACCTATCTCACATCACCCAGAAATGAATCGAACAGAGTCTTTTCTAGCTTCAAAATGGGATAGCCAGCTATAATGACCGAGGATGAAAAGCTTGATTACCAGAAGTCAGTCCTACCGATGCCATGTAGGTCACCAATGGACCTTCGTCCAACATGTACCATGCTTAAAATCCCAGATTTAGTCATTTCCCTTATAAAAGGAGAATGGACACAAGAGACGAAGGAGATAACTCCGAGAGAAAGAGGCAACGAATTGAGGTTGATTGCATTCGATCTGATCGCACTGAGCGCTGCCGTGAAAAATTAGAATTGATCCCAAGGCAAAACAATGCCACGTCCTCACTTCGTAGTTGAACTTTACAGATACAGCAACATAATCAATGCGCAAGCCAAATTGAAAGTGTTCTGAAACACCTTGGCTAGATGCTGCGAGTTGTACACAAATGTTGTCGAAGTTCAAAGAGTCGTCGCCGGTCGACGTCAAGCGGAGTTTTGTTTTGGGCTCTGCGGAGACTGAAAGAAGCCTGACCGGATCAGAATGTTCGGACCAACTTCTCTATGGGCACGTAATTAATTATGTAGCAATGAAATTTCCTAAGCTCTAACGTCACGATGAATATTCATTCCAAGGATCGCAGCTAACACACTTTAGTACCAGAATTCTGAATAACACGGCCCGCGGCACCACCTGCCCCAAATATTCCCACGGTAACTTGGTGAAACTACGTACGATGAATGGACCGAACCCGGGCTGAAGCGTACATACTTATAAAATGAGAAAAAAACAGGCGAGAAGATCAATAATACTTATATAGTTTGTCTACTGGAAGTAATCAGGATCTGATGAATAAGAAATCGATTTTCTCGAGTCTCGGTCTTCAGAGACAGTGAGAAGAAAGAGGGATTTATTAGAGAGTATTACTCTACAATTAAGCAAACGCAGGTTTTTGTGTACATTTATTTGGTTTCTATCCTTATTGTCTGTGCAAATGGCAATGCAATTCTCTCCGGAGTCCGCTTCAATTTCATTTGTGTTCGCCTGGGCCTTGCATCCTTTCATGGACTTATGAACCCGAATACCGTGGTCATCTGTCTTTCCTCATCTTCCAATTTTCCGTGTTCAAGCCTTCTTTACAAAATTTCTGGAAAAGTACAGTATTATCAGCCGAAGCGGAGCGAGGCCGCACCTTGTATTGTATATCAAGAAGCCGTCATATAGTGACAGCTCATAAAGGACGAGGGGAGCGAGGAAATGTCAAGTGCAGACTACAGGTCGGACTCAACGTGGCATCTTATCTTATCGCGGAACTAGCGAATTCACACTAGGCTACACATTCAACGGATTCTGGGCACGTTGATGGGCTTCCAGAATGCAGACGCTTATTGTACCAATAGCTACTTTAAGTAATTAAATATCCCTTCCTGAGCTTTGTATCAGAGTAATAACCTTAGCGGCGCGTAGCTTTCAGTGGAGTTAAAACGTACATTGTCGTCAACTGCCTATTAGGAGGTTGTATCTATCAAATTCGGGGGCTCAATCATCGAAGTATATGGCATCAAACAAAAACTGACGATGCAGTGGCCTGAATCTATAAAAGCAGGCCGCAAAATCCTTAGACCTGCAGAAAGCTCGTATATCTACCACCTTCTCAAGGGATCCCACACAGTATCCACTGCGCTACCATGCGATTGTCTTTTGTAACTGCCTTGTCCATGCTCGTCGCGGTCGCGGTCGCGATCCCGGCCAGCGATGTAACTGCGTCTCACGTTAGTGGCCATCGTTGCTCTTGTAAAGATTTAATTTACTCACATATTCCTCAGGATGCAGGCCTTGACGATGGAATTAGAATCTGTTCTTCTAGATGCACATACGAAGACATCTTCCCTGGCAGATGCGAAGAGCTCAAAGCAGAATTTAGGCACGACCTTACCTCCATATACATCTCTGCAGGATACGTATGCAAGTTCTATGAGTCAGTATCTCTTGCGTTCCCTGTTTTATTTGCCCAGAGTATTGACGAAATACATACCTCAACAGAGAACCCAAATGTAGAGGCGAGGGCTCTGTCCCACATCCCTCCGGCTTTACTTCAATCAACGACCCTTACACTACTCGCAGCAGCTACCGCTGTGAGTAGACTGACGACGTCGGTTCACAGACACCACTGGATTAGTTGGTTGGTTTGTGGGCGTGCTTGGACTTTGATATATACTTGATGTAGAGTAAAAGGGAAAAAAAAACAAGAAGCAGCATTTTCAAGCATGATGCACGACCCATGAAAACTTGACCGACATTTTTATTCCTGCTTCTCAGTCGCCGTGCTTCTGTGCACATGGTAATTTCTGGTTGGAAATCCGAAAATTATGCAATGGAGTCGTTGTTTGAAAAATAGATCGGTAAATATCAAGCGAACACACGGCGGGAAAGCTGCTGACCAGTGGGAAATGACATATCTGCTGACCAATGTGATGACCAGTCCCAGTCAGGCCCGTGACACGGTCACAATCACGTCGTCCGATTCTGCGCAGATTGGATCAACATCATCCTGATTCCTCTTGTTTCTTAGTCTTTTCATCTTTTCTGGGCTTCTGCATGCAGGAGTATATCCGCTACGCTAGCGTATGCAATGTTGGACCAAACTTCAAGGAACAAGGTTGTGTGCACATGTGTTGCTATGGGCTGTATCAACCACGCAGTGCAAGTATCCGGCAAGACTGTTCAAGGAAAGCTTGTGGCACCAAATACGAGGTCAAAGCATCGCTCGAAGGATATGATTTTGGCTGAGGTGGAGGCAGATGGAGATCAGGAACATGGAGAAGACGGGAGAATCACTGATAGCGAGGATGGAAATGAAGAATACTGTGCGCCCCATTCAACTTCTCATTCGTTGTCTTTCTGACCTTGATCTTTAAAGCTGTCAACGATATGACACAAGCATTGGTGTTCATTGCTGCTGCCCTTGCTTCGTGGCTACATACTGTTTGCGGGCTCAGCCGGTCAGCGACGGCGCAGGTCTTGAAGATCTTTGCAATAGTTGTTAGGTTGGCAATAGAGTTCGGCCAGATGCTCTCTAGGTTGCGAGTGCAGCCGCGTATATCGTTACCCCAAGATGTTCGTACCGCTATGTCGAGCCTGTCCATCGAACCGAATATTATCCGCTCCATTTGTTGCCCAAAATGCTTTAAGAAATATTCGTTTGAAGAAACCCCTCAAGTATGCCTCTACCGTGAAACAAAGAGAAGCAAACCCTGCGGAACGGAACTTTGGGTAACACGAATGACACCTGGTGGCCCTCGTCTCGTCCCTTGTCGGCTTTACAACACGCAGGACTTTGAGTCGTGGCTCACGTTCTTCCTTTCTCGGCCTGGAATCGAAGACATCATAGACAAATCCTACGCACATAGACCATCGCCCGAGAATATGAACTCGATATGGGACAGCCCTGCTTGGAAAAGTCTAGGAAATTTTACAACAACACGTGGAAATCTCACATTCAGCTACTTCATTGATTGGTTCAATCCATTTACCAACAAGATTGCGGGGAAATCAGTATCGTGTGGTGCAATTATGATGTTCTGCCTCAATTTACCCCCGGAACTTCAACATCTTCCCGAAAATACCTTCTTTGCTGGCTTAACACCCCCTCCCAAGGAACCGTCTATGACTACAATCACTGCTGTTACCGACCCAGTGGTGGACGGTCTCGAAGCTATGTGGCATGGCAAGCGCATACCAACACATCGTCATCCAGAGGGTAGTTTTAAACGAGTAGCGGTTCTTGCTGCCATTGGGGACTTACTGGCTATGCGAAAAGCGCTCGGCTACGCAGGCGTTGCATCACACAATTTCTGTTCATTCTGTACTCTACGACTCGCAGATATTGAAAACCTCGATTATGAATCATGGACATTACGAACAGGATTAAGCGTGCGCGCGGCTGCCGTTGCATGGCATACATCATCAACGAAGAAAGCGCGTGAAAAAATCTTTGCCCAACATGGTGTTCGATGGTCTTCACTTCACCGTCTGCTGTATCGTGACCCTGTTTGCCATACGGTCCTCGGACCAATGCACAACTGGCTTGAAGGTGTCCTGCAACATCACCTGCGCATCAAGTGGGGTATTGGAATCCCTGTTATGTCGAAGCGGGCTAAGGATGCGGACAAAGTCGATTCTTTCCCTGCATCCCCCGTACTTTCTGAATCATGTCTCGAAGTATTCGATATGGACGTTGATGATATAGATGCCGAACTGGAAATCTTGCAGGCTGAAAGTCAGCAGTTTCAAGATTCACCTTCTTGTTCCAGACGACTGCGCTCAGAGACATCACTGGTCTTGGAGCGCCAAACTTCGATGACTCAGGAGTCGGAATCTGATGAAGATGTCGACTTTCTCCCAAATAACTTGACGGATACTGAATCGGATATTGATTACGAATCCGAAGACGAATGGAATGAAAATACCGCATGTATCTTTACCCCTGGTCAACTCGCAATGATAAGAGAATGCATCTCTGAAGTTGTTATTCCCAGCTGGATTGAGCGACCGCCAACAAATCTCGGAGAAAAGTCACATGGAAAACTCAAAGCTGATCATTGGTATCTTTTATTCACTGTTTTCCTCCCGCTTATCATGCCCGAAATTTGGTGCGGTACGAAATCCACAAAGAAAAAATCGGATCTACTTCAGAATTTCTATTATCTGGTTACCTGCACCAACATCCTATGTTCCTTCACCACTACCAACACTTCAGCAAATACGTATATGGATTTCTACGTCAAGTACCGGAAAACCTCGCGTACTCTGTTTCCTAAAGTGAACTCTCGGCCCAATCATCACTACGCAATGCACAATGGCGACCTCATGAAATATTGGGGGCCCTTGATGCTTCTTAGTGAATTTCCCTATGAACGCCATAATGGGAGCTTACAAAAGATTAAAACTAATGGGCATATATGTAAGTTCTAACAATTTAATTTGAACACATTAATTTATTGTTTTGAACAGGGGAATTAGATCTCACCATGTTACGACAAATATGCCGACGTGGTCGTCTGCAAGCTTTTCTTCGAGATAGAAACTACGTGGGAAATTCAATCAGTGGCCCCTTCCTTCACAATCTTGTCAAGGATGCGATTGCAATTTTATCACCCTCTAAAGATGATGGCTGCCAGAGTAATAGCCAAGTGAAGAGGGACTGGATATCCGATGAAATCTATAACATGATTCTTATCCTCGTTAACTCGTCTCGTTTGCCCTCTGAATTTTTACGCCACTTCAAGGATCTTCCGCATCCACTTGGGTCATTTGTTTTACCCAAGACAGGCCGTCTTGTAAAGACCCTTCAACACAAGAAGAAAAACTTTTCAATCTTTTCAAAACATCCCGGCAACAGCTCTATCAGTTATGTTACGAGAGACACTGAAGAATTGGGCATAGGAATCATAACGTCGATGTGGGAACTCGATATTGACGGGGTTTCAAGAACATTTCTGGTTGTCAACTCACACACACCACTATCATTGGTAGACGAACCCCTCAATCCCTACAGTAGCTATCCTGGGTTCTTGTGTTGTCTGGTATATGAGGAAACTTTACCGACTCCAGTCATTATCGAGCCAGCCCAGATTCGGTCACACATCCCATACTATACACGACCACAAGGTACCTTTGGTATACAGCGTAAAACCAGACTGTTAATTAATAGCTTAGATCGCTCTCGAGCATAAATACATGAAACTAGGTTAATGTGTAGATAAGTAAGCAGCAAGGTCATCGCGTTGTGAGTCAATGTCCTCCATAACCTCATCCCCACCTTCATATAAATCATCATCATCGTCATACATGTCATCATCCTCGAGATCTTCGCTATTGTCCTCCTCATCTGCAAGGTCACCACCATCAACCATATCGTATTTTTCGAGAACTTTGTCACCGAATTTTGCCATAAATGCATTGTCGGAAAGTCGTTCTTCGGCTGACCGCGTGAATGTCTTTGATACATCAGGAAGGAGGGCCACGACAGAAATTGCGAGTGAGCTTCGCAGACGAGGCTGAAGCTGATTGAAGAAATTTGGATCGAAGTAGTCGATAGGCATCCCTCGAGGAAGTAAGTGGAACGTTGAATCTTGCTGATTTGGAGGCACCAAACGAAGCCGTTCACGCCATTGGCCGCGGTTCATCAATGCTACTTCACGACGTTTTGCATCGAGGAGGCGGATGAACAACTCAGCCTCAGGAGAACGTTCGGGTCGCCGTTTGATCCAATAAACCTGAGCGTTTGAGCCTGGTACTCTATGACCAGTGGCATCAGCTTCATCGTCGGATGTTGCTTTGGCGGATATCATTTTCCGGTAACGCTGCGGGTAGCCATTCTCGACTAAGAACGCCATACGGTATTCAGCAAGCTGATATACAACGTTTAGTGAGCTGAAACAGACAAGAGAGTGCTCGACGTACCCTAGCGCGAGCTCTATATGCTGTACCCGCCGCATCTGTTGCCTTCAGGCTCCCAGGTACCCGTACTTCCTTTTTAAATCGGTCAAACATGACGTGGTGAACAAAATGATCGTATAATTTGATCAGAAGGTGTTCATCTGTTGCATACACAGGCGAAGCCTTGAGCGAGATGTACGCAAGGCTCATCAGTGCCTGCTTGAATGTGTCCAGGGCGACGTAACGACAGGTTTGGTTATAGAGTGAGTATGGTGTTTGTCGAAAGTCTGGAGCCCATATAGGGAGACCAAATTTGGCAAGGCGGCACTGTATATACTCGAGAATATGCTGCTCGACACGCTGAATGTTGGTGACGGTCTGACTGTTGCTAACTGTGGGTAATGTTGCCCGGATGTTGACTAACGAGGGCGCAATCACGTCTGGGCCGTTTCGCGTGTCGTAGACGGCCTCAAGGGATGAAAACCTCCGCGAAAAGTCCTTGAGAAGCTGCTCAGAAGGAACCTCAGGCACAGCCAATGCGCTTTGAAGTCCCCAGAGGATGCGGATGTGCAATTCTATGGCTTTCTGTCAATGCATCAGTTAGAAGGAATCGAAAGCAAACATAGAAGCATAACTCACCTTCACCGGCTTTGCATCCTGCGGCACTTCCGAGTCAAGCACACGATATATTTCGCTAGCAGCCTTTACAGCTACTTTTCCGTTACGGCCGCGTGTAGGAGTTTTAGGCTGAGCCTGCCGTTTTGCGGGGTCTGTTCTTGCAGATGCTGGGCCGTTGGGAGTCTTACGGCCTCGCTGTGGCGTCCGAGCAGCCTTCAAAGGTGTTATCGGCTCTGTGGGAGCTGATACCGGTGTTGTTCGAGCGGATCCACGTTGGGTACTAGACCGAAGAGTGCGAGATGGAGTTGACGGCAGTGAAGAGGGTTCCGGAGATCCTTGTGCAAAGGGAGGCCCAGAAAACGGCGCAAAGTATGAGGTCCCAGCCATGGCGTCGTCATTATCACGATGGGGGCTGAATTTCTCAAATGTCAATACCAATGATCAGACTGACATGTGGAAAATTTACATACTTTTCAATAGCCGAAGGATCGGCATTCACAGCTGCAAGCTGCGCTGTTAACCTCTCAATCTCGGCCTGCAGCTTTGCCTCCTTTGCCTCCTGCTCTTTATACCAGGTTTTGATCGATTCTTCTCGTGCACGAGATTCTTCAACAAAGCGTTCTTCGGTTCTCTTCGTGGATTCAACCACTCTTGCATTGATGAGGCTATCGAGATAGGCCTGAACCTGAGGATCAAACATGGGTGGATTTTGCGGAGTCATGCTATCTTAACTGTGAAGAAATTAAGCAGTAACAGTAAGGCAACGGTAAGGTACTATGTCGAGTCTCGATAGACCACGTACCTGCGCGTGACATGCAACCCTAGGGTCTGGTGGCCCACCCAATCCGATGGAGAGCTTGTGCATAAGCGAACATTGGAAAACATATACTATTTGATAAAAAGTAACAAACTCGGGTACGAATTTGTTATCATAGCTTACAACGACCGACATGACGGGAAATTGTGACATCGTCACAGTATACGGGATTATTGGTCAGCAGACGGGACAGCCACTGGTCAGCAGATTGGTCATTTCCCACTGGTCAGCAGCTTTCCCGCCGTGACACCGCTCAATGATGCTCCTAATTTGAATTAGTGTATTCATATCAGATTGGAGATTCTCAACATACATAGTTCATTGGTTAATGGTAAGGTTGGTACGATTTGTATCATGCGAATTCTCATCATGTTAAACCCAACAAACAACACATCATCTAATCAAGTTCATCGATATCGGCGGCCTCGCGGATAACATAGATATCACCAGTTTCCTCGTCTCGGATGAAGTGTTTCACAGCTTTAGCTCTCATCTTGATGTTGCCACCAAAATGGCCCGGCTCACGAGCCTCCACAAGCTCAGCATCGTCAAAGTCACGCTCGACCACCTCTATCATCTCGTCTTCATCGCGCGTGTCGAGCTTGACGTCATCAAACTCGCGTTCGGCCAGATCCATCTCATCCTCACGAAGGAAGTGGAGAGCGACCTTGCTAGCAGTTTTGGCGACCTTGCCGGCGGTCTTAAGCACACGTTTCATCGAGAGCCTGGGATCACGGGCGTCAAGGATTTCGTCATAACGAGCGTCGAGATATTCGCTATCGTCAAAGTCGCGTTGCTGCTGCTTCTTGGTGTTCAAGATTGCGACGCTAGAGTATAAACTGTGAGCTTGCATCCTAATATATGTGTGATGTGAAATATACGTACGTTCCAGCGAATCCAGCAGCACCGCCTACAAGATGGCCGATCGTCTTGATCGCAGATGGAGAGGTTCGGAATCGTGCATCGAGTTCGTTGTCCTCGAAGTCTCGCTGCTGGGGCTTCTGGGTATGCATGAGAGCAAGACTAATCATAAAAGTTAGACGAGTTAGATAAATCAGACAATAAATTAATCTTAGACCTACGCCCCAGCAAATCCAGCAAATCTAGCTAGGCCATGGCCAACAGGTCCAAGAGTGAAAGGAGAGACGCGGGACTTGCGAAGGCCATAGCCAACAGGTTCAAGAGTGAAAGGAGAGATGCGGAACCTGCGAGCATCGAGTTCTTCCATATCACGGCGCTGCTTGTGAGGGAGAAGTGGGGCGACCGTAGCGCCAAATTCGATACCAGATTTGGCAGTTTTCCCGATGGCGAGAGCTCCATGAGTGATGGTTTTGAGTTGCGCACCGGTGATTCTTGGTTCACGGCCTTCGATCTCCTCGACATCGCGGCGTTGCTTTCTGTGAGGAAAGAGTGGGGCAGTGGTGATCCCGAACTCGACAGCGGATTTGGCAGTTTTCCCAACTGCGAGAACTCCCTTGGCAATTCCCTTGGCTTGTGCACCGGTGAGTCTTGGTTCACGGGCTTCGAGTTTTTGTTCTTTGCGCCCCTGGAGCATCCCTCCAACACTGGTACAAGCACGCAGAATGAGTATAATAAATATATAGAAGAGAGTAAAATATTCATACGTGAGACCAAGAGATGCGCCGCCAGCGACCTTGCTGCCGGTTCTAATGGGGGACCCGAATCCTTTGGGTTCACGGGTCCTAGGAGATACAACGGTTAATTGTAAAATACCCGATGTAATCACTGGTAACGCACTCGAGAACTGGGGCAGCAAATGCTGGGACGATGATAGCAGCAACAACGAGAGTATTTGTGATTTGGACCATTTTGATAAGTTTTTGGAAAGTTAAAGTGTTCGAGGAAGTTGAATTGTTTTGAAGGGGGATTTGAAACCTGCGTCAACGCAAAGCTAGAATAGAGACGAATTTGATTGGGGGGAGTAAAAGTGGGGATGAGACCAGCTCAGTGAAGAATCCAAGTAAACCGTCCTTTGCATTTATAGTTTTTTCAAAATACAGCTCCTGTCACTGGTATTTGATATTCGACACTGGTCTACGCGATGCGATAGACCGACCAAGTACATCTAGAAGCAAAGCTGTGATCTAATCTCTGGAGTTCAAACCAGACGTTCCGTGACAATGTAAGCCTCATAAGGTAATGAATGTATAGTTGATCACCGTTAACGCTAATCTTGCTTTCAATTTAGGAGATAATTGAAATTTGGCGTTCACGAGAGATCTTACTTGTCGAGTTGTCACTTAGAAATTGATGGCGCAGCTGTTAAAGTTTGTTCAGGTAGCGGTGTTTAGGTAGGCGGTACAGACGCATGCTTTCGTTTCTGATATCGGAAAGTCGTTAACATGAGTTTTTCCAGAGACAAACTATGTTAGCAAACAAACTCACTTTACACAGGTCTCATTGCATTTTCCGATGAGGTGGGCCCATAATGATAGGAAACCCGAAGAAAGGACTTCTTCCTTGGCATAGAGTGTTTGGTCGTGCATCATAATCTTCGCAGGAGTGCATAGTCACTGCGCGGCGCAATGCAGTTTCGATTTTCACTGAACACATGAAGGACCAGACAAAAAGCCACAAAAGGGACCTAGTAAAGCTTATTAAGCCTGGGAGGCTCGAGGATTCGTATGTGTTTTAATACGAAGTCCAAGCAGAGTTGACCTTCATCGATATCTCTGATCGTGTTTTGTCGACTCTCGACATTCCATTGCTGAAAACGGGCGAGGAATTATGGGGATAGCAATTACAGGATGAAGTTTGTCCCGAAATGAGGTCTTGGTATCTGCTGCCATCAAAGGTTGCAATGTGAAATTTCAAATCTCCTTGAGACTCGAGACTCGAGAGAGTCAGGTCGGTGACATAATGCATGAGATGTAGGGTTAATCTGTGGATAAACTTGATTTGATTGCTGTGGACGCAAGGAGAGATGAGAGAAAGTTGCAAGGCAAAGCGGAAGAGTTTTCGCAAACATTATTCCCTAAATAAATCATGGGTTTAACGTTTAAGAGGCGACAACCATCACGTGGTATCGGACTCTTCGGTCATGTATAAAATAAGCTATTTTTCGCACACGGAATTTGTGCAAGCAAAAAGCGCCCAAAATTACCACCTTTTGATTGGATGAACAGAAACCAGGCGTTCAATAAATTATCAAAATTATCGTATAAGAGCAAAAGGATTGTGGAATTAGAGCTAAACAAGTTATTTTGTTATCTAATCCAGGTCTGCGAGGTCTGCAGAATCGCGAATGTAATAAAGTTCTCCATCTCTCCTGAAGCCAACCACCTTCTCTACGCCTTTGATGATTCCTCCAAACAGACCACGAGAATCAAGAGAATCTGGATCGATGGTACGGACATAAATGTCACCGCTCCCTTCGTCACGGAAGATAATGCTCAATGCCTTCTTGAAGACACCGCCGACGTTGATAGGTTCACGAGCGTACAACATGTCCTCTCCATCTTCCCGACGGAAACCTGCAATCTTCTCGACTCCCTTGATGATACCCCCAAATAATCCTGGCTCACGGGATTCAATGTCGTACTCGTCGAATTCTCTTCCAAAGAGTTCGTCAGCCTCGTCCTCGCGCTTGAAGCCGATAACTTTCTCAACCCCTTTGATGATTCCTCCGAATATCCCTGGGTAGCGGGCTTCTAGGGTGTCCGCATCGATGGTGCGGACGTAAAGGTTGCCGCTCTCTTCGTCGCGGAATATGAAGCTTAGCGCCTTCTTGAAGACACCGCCAACATTGATGGGTTCACGAACGGCCATCATGTCCTCTCCATCCTCGCGACGGAATCCTGCAATCTTTTCCACCCCTTTGATGATGCCGCCAAATAGTCCTGGCTCACGGGATTCAAGACCGTAGCCATCGAACTCCCTAGCAAACATCTCGTCGATTGCGTCATCCTCGCGCCTGAATCCAGCAATTTTCTCTACACCCTTGATGATCCCTCCAAAAAGTCCGGGTTCCCGAACTTCAAGGTCATAGTCTTCGAATTCTCGTGCGATTAAATCTTCGTTCTCGTCTTCTCGTCTGAAGCCGGCAATTTTCTCTACACCTTTGATTATGCCACCAAATAATCCTGGCTCACGGGCGTCTAAGTCGAGCTCTTCGAATTCTCTGGCAGCGAGCTCGTCGTCGCTCTGTTCTCGACGGAAACCCGCGATTTTCTCGACGCCCTTGATTATTCCACCAAAAAGTCCTGGTTCGGGCTCACGGGCGTCAAAGAGTTCGCTAGATTCACGGAACCTGATTGAAATTGAAAATCTTATTGTCAGTAATTGAACAAGGACAGCAAAACACGAGAGCACGTACTCAATCACGGGTGCAGTAAGGGCTGGGACGACGACAGCAGCAGCGAGAAGTGCTCTGGAGACTTGAACCATTTTGTTTTATTAAGATGAAGAGAATGAGGATATTAATTGTTTTGGTTTGTATGAAGCCGCGTCAACGCTAAGCTATCGTGTCTGGAAGAGGCTTCTCGAAAGGAGTAGAAGTGGGAATGAGACCAGCTCAGTGAAGAAACAGAACTCGATGTGAAGTTCAATTTATACGACACAGAACTAATGCTCATACTCTCAAATTCCGCCACCACAATCTAATTCACCAGAGCGTTGCACGGTGATCCTAATTTAGCACCGTCAACCATGATTTAATTTGGATGTTAACAGACCGGTTTCTGCGCATTGGGTCCTACGACAAACAAGATTAGGTGATGTATGCAGTGCTCACGGTAATATATCCCTCCTTTGACGCTTGACGGCGGGTGTAACTAATTACAGATGTCAATAGAACTTTAAAGCTCTTCTGCTTGCTCAAAGACTCTGGCCTAAACCAGGGTAGGGATACCATCACATCAGTGTACTCAGGATAATGATGTTTGACGAAGACAGTACTCAATACCTTCACTTGCAAGAGAGTTCGAGCATGTACGTTTGTCTAAAATTAGATTTCATGTTCAGTGGGCAAGGCGGCACGTAACCTACTTATTTAAAACCAACCCGTCAGAGTAAGCACCTAAAACACGAAAACCCAGTCCGCCCAAACTATTGGATAAGCAATCCCACGTTAATTTCCTGACAGAACCGCTTCTTTGGCGCGACGTGACAGGGAATCCCGTCTGAGAAGATGCGGCGTTTTTCGGCATGAGAGGCGGAATCACATAGATATTCAACTCCGCTAGGCCAGATAGCCTTGCCCTAGGAGGATGGGTGTTGAAATAACACGCTTTCCTTATGATATGGCATTACTGTAGGTTTATAATGTCATACTTACTGTAAAACAACACTTTCACTCGGATTTCAGCAACAATACATCAGTTGCGACTTAAAAAAGCGGAAAGGTGCATCCGCCGTCACAACGTCAAACGGCAGCAAAAATGAGACGTGTTAGAGCAGTGGTTGTAGTCGTTACAACTTATAAATCTCGTGCGTCTTAGTAGCACAGTGTTCGGTTCTCGATCAAGCCATTTTTTATTCCAACCCAAGCACTGAATTTTTCCCAACGCAACGTTGACTTGGCTTAAATCCAGTGTACAACTTATTATGTGGCATTTAATAATAAGTCAAGCACCCCACAGAGGTCTGTTAAATTTCAGAAAAGAAAATATATACTATAGCATAGCTTTTAATCGTATTTAATATATGTACCCCCGGGGCCCATAGGCTGTGAAGGGACTTCGACAATGAAAGTTCCGCAATCCCAGGCCGTCTCGGCAGGCAAACCTTCTTAATTTCCCCCAAACCATCTTTGACGGCTTCTTTTACGGCTTCTACAAAATATTGACAGTCTATGTCAATCGGCATGGTGGATCAGCTGTCAAAACGTGGGAATGCTTATCCAATAGTTTGGGCGGACTGGCCATCCCTAAAACACGCAACACAATAGAGACCATACATGTAAAAAAAGGTGTCTTTTTTGACTGTGTACGTACAAATTCACAATCAAGCTTCAAGAGCCGCATTTCAGAGTTGATACCGGAACTTGGGATGTAAATAACCAAGTTGCTCAATTTCCTCGGCTGTCTTTCCTTCGAGCCGATAGTCTCTTTCGCCTCTATCCCGCTTCTTGTTTTCCCAGAGTACGTACATCCCTCCAAGAGCTGTCATAAAGCACGCCACGACACCTAAGACAAGATTGAGGGTGTTGCCTTTATGGTAGTCTGGTGCGTCCGCAGGGAGATACGTCCAAACTCTGAGAAGATATAAACAGGTTTCAATTACCAGACATGGTCGTAAGAAATTCAAAAAAGACATACGCAATAATAGAGCCTATTTGACCGAAGCCTATGATGACGGAAGAGATACGCATTTGTATCAGTAGTTGTGTGCGGTAATGAGATACGAGCATAGCCCAGCGTCAATATTACAGCTGAACATACCTGCTATAGCCGCTGTAGTCACGGCCCGCATAGTGTCAGGCGCTGAGTTATCAGTGGCCCAAGTAAGATACTTGAGTCCACAAAAAGAAGCAATGACACGTTAAAGACATTTGTATGATCCATAAGGTCTGGAAAATTGCACACACCATTGGTCCACTTGGTGAACTGCCGGCAACGGATAAAAAGCATGCTGCATATCTGCGTAAACGAAGGCAATCAGAAAGGAAGCGCATATAGATATCGGAATAATGGATTTAAACCGTCGCCTGCGGCTTTACATCCATTATACATATTTACCTTGCATGCGGGTTTTTGGTCGAAATAGCAATCGCGTATCCGACTACCATCAAGAGAACCGAGTATATGATGGGAAGGCATCTCTGTTTGATGCGATAACTACTCCAGGCGCAAAACAGTGCCCAAACCGCGGCGGCCATGAATGGCGGCACAGTACGAAGCTGTGCACCAACGGTTGCTGAGCAGAGGGATAGATGTCTGCTTGGATGTAAACAAGTGATAAGTGAAGATTACTTACTGTAATGTCCCACTGTGATTGAAATTTCAATACGTTTCCGTTCAGAAATCACATTTCAAGACGAAGAGAAAGCATACTTACAGCTATTGATGACAGTCGGGAGAAACAGGCTGAGACCTTGGAAAGATATATTGAGGATGATGAAGGCAACGGTGCAAAGTATCGTCTAATCGGTTCAGTAAATCATCAACATTAGATCCGAATTGTAGGAGGCACTCACATTAAAATTGAATGATCGCAGAATCAACTTGAATGTTGTCCGTTCTTTCCGTCCGCCCATTTTTACAACCTGATCAGCATCCATTCGTCTAATTACAATTAAACGCTCGTTTTCTGTCAGCAGCTTCGACGTCGTGGGATCTCCGGGCATGAAAAAGAGTAGAAAGATTCCGAGACCAATCGTAATGATACCTTGTTGACATTGACATCGTTAGCTTCGAGCAAACGACCAACTGAGCATTGATCGATACCTTCTATCAAAAATATCTGAGCCAACAATCAGCACCCGAAGTAATCTTATTCAAATAAAAGGTACCACACTTTTCGCCATCGTTGGACTTTCCCGAAATCTGGGACAGAAAGTAGACCAGATGCAAGAAGGCCGCCGACTAAATAGAGAGAGATATCAGAAAATCTGGTTCGATGTTGCGCAATAAACACTTACAACCACCCGCGAGCGTAGGAGATGTTCCGAAGAAGATTCCAATACGAAGTACGAGTTCGCGACGGGGGTAATACTAATTACGTCGAATTAGACGAGCTTTCTCAGAAAATATCACGATGTTTCATCTTCACC
Source organism: Agrocybe praecox (assembly GCA_964017145.1). Classification (NCBI taxonomy): domain Eukaryota; kingdom Fungi; phylum Basidiomycota; class Agaricomycetes; order Agaricales; family Agrocybaceae; genus Agrocybe; species Agrocybe praecox. The sequence continues at coordinate 1,150,898 of OZ024852.1, forward strand.
CTTGAGAGTATATATACCAGACCAGACTGGTAATAATAGATAAGGATAAATGCGGGGAAGGCAGTCGTGCAAAAACGTACAAGAGTACCGCCTTCTGCCAGGCCGAGGATGAATCTTACTCCTAGAAGGCCACTATAAGATTGAACAAATGCCTCTCCTATAACGATGGCACCAAAGGCAATGACTAGAAATGCAATCCAGATAGAACCGAAGCGTTTTACAGCCAAATTGGATGGTACATCGGCGATGATGTACTAGAACACTTCAGCTTCATCGCGTTTACGAACGTTTTATCAAGTGGACTCACGGCGACGTAGAAAACAGTCAACGCTATATTAAAGTCAAGCCCCTCCATTCCAAGATCCTTTTCCAGCCCTAGGACCTCAAATTAAGCGAAAGATACCCTAAACGTTGGTCTTCATACCTGCTATTCGAGCATTTCCTATGGTCATCTCGATCAGCCATGGGCATCGAATACGTCGTATATAGCTAGTATGGCATACCTATTGAAGTCCTGTCAATGAAATTACAGCAGTCTGCGGATGATACAGTGAGCTATCCAGTCGCCAATATGGCATCACCCACAAATGAGAGTGAATAAAGGAAGCAAGGCGATGTCAAGTTTGCGGACAAGTTTTTTTTCTGCTTCGCGTTCGTCGTCCGTTAGTTCGTGAATGAGATCGCTCTTTGCGTTGCTTTCAATTTCCTTTGGATGATCTTCGGAAAGAGTGACTGGGTCTTTCTCGTCTTGCATTTTCTCAAATCGATAGAAGAACAGGCAGAGGGAGGGTCCACACGGAGGAAGTCAAAATGCTTCCTATATTCATGTTGCTGGCATATAGTAATTATAGAAACGACCTGGCTACTCAATTCCCTGCCGGTATTACTTACTCAGTTCTTATGTTATCATGAACGCCTGAACACCCGACTCGTGGCCATTGGGAGGGCTTAACCCGTTAAAAAACCGCGCCCGAAATAGTCGATAGTGAAGGTAATAAAAGAGATATTGAGAGTAGTTTTTAGCATAGGCTCATTTCGTCTAGTGGGATGCATCCATGTCGATAGGCTAGGCAGAATGCAGCAGCAGCAGAGTAGCAGGTTGACCGTTGGAACTTGCAAGTTGCAGCGAGTAGCCCATTTAGAGAGGTCACATGCAGTGAACGTGTGAAAAAATGTCGGGAACAGTTATCCGGAATCGGGAAAACGGATTTTTTGTCCTATTTCTAGCAAGTTGCTCATCGATCTTCGTTTCAAGCCTGGAAAATTCGTTACAAGTTTGTTTTTTGTACCTTTTCTACTGAGCTTGGACTCTGTTACGATTGGAATTCATCGCAACACAAACGATATTTATGTCTCTGCATTTTCGCCTTTTGTTTCAATCTCTTCTCCCTCGAGTTCCCCTTCAGAATCTTCCATTTCACCATCACCATCATCCACATCCCCCCCTCCCACCGAATCCTCGTCCCATTCCTCTTCCTTTTCCGAATCTGAATTGTCCGTCATTTGATTATCCCAATTACGATTAACAACGACACCCTGTTCTGTTAACAACACAATATCTTTGGAGGATATCTTGCTGCAGTAGACAATTGCGAGGGTGACAGTTGGGCAAGACGGCACGTAACCTACTTATTTAAAACCAACCCGTCAGAGTAAGCACCTAAAACACGCAACACAAGAAAGACCATACATGTTAAAAAAGGTGTCTGATTTATGACTGTGTACGTACAAATTCACGATCAAGCTTCAAGAGCCGCATTTCAGAGTTGATACCGGAACTTGGGATGTAAATAACCAAGTTGCTCAATGTCCTCGGCTGTCTTTCCTTCGAGCCGATAGTCTCTTTCGCCTCTATCACGCTTCTTGTTTTCCCAGCGGACGTACATTCCTCCAAGAGCCGTCATAAAGCACACCACGACACTTGTAACGAGATTGAGGGTATTGCCTTTGTGGTAGTCCGGTGCATCCGCAGGGAGATACGTCCAAACTCTGAGAAGATATAAACAGCTTCAATTACCAGACATGGTCGTAAGAAATTCAAAAAATACATACGCAATGATAGAGCCTATTTGACCGAAGCCTATGATGACGGAAGAGATACACATTTGTATCAGTAGTTGTGTGCGGTAATGAGGTACTACGAGCATAGCCCGGCATCAATATTCTGGACATACCTGCTATAGCCGCTGTAGTCACGGCCCGCATAGTGTCAGGCGCTGAGTTATCAGTGGCCCAGGTAAGATACTTGAGTCCACAAAAAGAAGCAACGTCACGTTAAAGACAAATTGTATGATCCATACGGGCTGGAAAATTGCACACACCATTGGCCCACTTGGTGAACCGCCAGCAACGGATAAAAAGCATGCTGCATATCTGTGTAGACAAAGACGATCAGATAGGCAGCGCATATAGATATCGGAATAATGGATTCAAACCGTCGCCTGCGGCTTTACATCCATTATACATATTTACCTTGCATGCGGGTTTTTGGTCGAAATAGCAATCGCGTATCCGACTACCATCAAGAGAACCGAGTATATGATGGGAAGGCATCTCTGTTTGATGCGATAACTACTCCAGGCGCAAAACAGTGCCCAAACCGCGGCGGCCATGAATGGCGGCACAGTACGAAGCTGTGCACCAACGGTTGCTGAGCAGAGAGATGGATATCTGCTTGGATGTAAACAAGTGGTAAGTGAAGATTACTTACTGTAATGTCCCACTATAATTGAAATGTCAATGCGTTTCCGTTCAAAAATCACATTTCAAGACGAAGAGAAAGCATACTTACAGCTATTGATGACAGTCGGGAGAAACAGGCTGAGACCTTGGAAAGATATATTGATCATAATGTAGGCAACGGTGCAAAGTGTCGTCTGATTGGTTCAATAAATCATCAACACTAGATCCGAATTGTAGGAGGCACTCACATTAAAATTGAACGATCGCAGAATCAACTTGAATGTTGTCCGTTCTTTCCGTCCGCCCATTTTTACAACCTGATCAGCATCCATTCGTCTAATTACAATTAAACGCTCGTTTTCTGTCAGCAGCTTCGACGTCGTGGGATCTCCGGGCATGAAAAAGAGTAGAAAGATTCCGAGACCAATCGTAATGATACCTTGTTGACATCGTTAGCGGGGTTTTCCTACGAGCAAACGACCAACTGAGCATTGATCGATACCTTCTATCAAAAATATCTGAGCCAACAATCAGCACCCGAAGTAATCTTATTCAAATAAAAGGTACCACACTTTTCGCCATCGTTGGACTTTCCCGAAATCTGGGACAGAAAGTAGACCAGATGCAAGAAGGCCGCCGACTAAATAGAGAGCGATATCAGAAGATCTGGTTCGATGCTGCGCAATAAATCACTTACAACCACCCGCGAGCGTAGGAGATGTTCCGAAGAAGATCCCAATACGAAGTACGAGTTCGCGACGGGGGTAATACTGATTACGTCGAATTAGACGAGCTTTCAGAAAATATCATGATGTTTCATCTTCACCCTTGACAGTATATATACCAGACCAGACTGGTAATAATAGATAAGGATAAATATGGGAAAGGTAGTAGTGCAAAAACGTACAAGAGTACCACCTTCTGCTAGGCCGAGGATGAATCTTACTCCTAGAAGGCCACTGTAAGATTGAACAAATGCCTCTCCTATCACGATGACACCAAAGGCAATGACTAGAAATGCAATCCAGATAGAACCGAAGCGTTTTACAGCCAAATTGGATGGTACATCGGCGATGATGTACTAGAACACTTCAGCTTCGTCGCTTTTACGAACGTTTTATCAAAGGGACTCACGGCGACGTAGAAGACAGTCAGCGCTATATTGAAGTCAAGCCCCTCCATTCCAAGATCCTTTTCCAATCCTAGGACCTCAAATTAGGCGAAATATACACTAAACATTGGTCTTCATACCTGCTATTCGAGCATTTCCTATGGTCATCTTGATTAGCCTTGGGCATCAAATACGTTGTATAGAATTGGTATGACATACCTATTGAAGTCCTGTCAATGAAATTACAACAGTCTACGGATTATATAGTGAGCTATCCAGTCGCCAGTATAGTATCACCCACAAATGAGAGTGAATAAAGGAAGCAAGGCGATGTCAAGTTTGCGGACAAGTTTTTTTTCTGCTTCGCGTTCGTCGTCCGTTAGTTCGTGAATGAGATCGCTCTTTGCGTTGCTTTCAATTTCCTTTGGATGATCTTCGGAAAGAGTGACTGAACCTTTCTCGTCTTGCATTTTCTCAAATCGATAGAAGAACAGGCGGAGGGAGGGTCCACACGGAGGAAGTCAAAATGCTTACTATATTCATGCCATTGCTGGCATATAGTAATTATAGACACGACCTGGCCCTGGCTATTCAATTCCCTGCCGGTATTACTTACTCAGTTCTTATGTTCTCATGAACACCCGAGTCGTGGCCATTGGGAGGACTTATCCCGTCAAAAAACCGCGCTCGAAATAGTCGATAATGAAGGTAATAAAAAGGATATTGAGAGTAGTTTGCAGTATGTGCTCATTTCGTCCAGTGGGACGCATCCGTGTCGATAGGCTAAGCAGTATGCAGCAGCAGCAGAGTATCAGGTTGACCGTTGAAACTTGCAAGTTGCAGTGCAGACGTAGCGAAAAAGCCTGGGAAAAGCCATGCCCACATTCGTGGGGTGTGGATATCCACGCTGCCACAGGCGATGCCAACACTGGCAACTAGTACGTGGGGAAACTTTGGGGAAAAGGGTGAACGCGATCTAGAACACTTTATATCTATTTGGCTGCGAGAATGGGGCCCCTAAATATATACCATAAATGGTAGGTACAACAGATTCAAAACCCGGAAAAAAACTCTACGGCATTGACAAAATAAAAGGAAGGCTCAGAAGTATAACCATCAAAAAAATTCTAGTAATTTAAAAATCAAAATGATCAAATAAGCATTGTAAAGTCCGGAATTCTCATCGTCCAAAATTTCCCTGAAGTCGAAAAAAGTCCCACCGCATCTCTTTGTCGACGACCTCTTGCAGTGGCTTGGGGTGATTGACCATGAAACCGGGGCGCTGGCCGCCTGCAAGTACCACTCCTTGTAATCCAGCGCCACACACTCACGTCTCTACTTGAGACAATCGATGAACTCGCTGACCGATAGTCGGCTGTCGTGCTCGCCGAAAAAGATAGACTACAGGCAAAGAATTTGAAGGCCCGGACATATAACGGTAGGAGGCGAGGTCGAAGTTTCCCTTTGCTTGGGGAAAAATTCTTCGGTATAGCGGTAATGTCACCATCAATGGATCCTTCGTTATCTTGAGCTTCGGGAAATGTGTCCCAAGAATGGTTGCCAGGATGTAGCACATCGAGAGAAGTCGATTAAACCGCCCCATTCAAAGCATTTGAACGGTCTATCAAGCTTGCCCTGAATGCTTTCAATCGGATGCCTTGTGATATAGACACGTTTTCTAAAGAGAGCGACTGGAGACCTGAATCGAGATGGGATTTAACAACAGAAGATAAGGCGTCAAGTATGCCTGAAAAGCGTGCGCTATGGCTGTTTTGACAGGCTATGTCCATAGTGATGCTGGATGGGAATGTCCGGTTCCAGATGAAAATTTCGACATATTTGGAGTGCGATGAACATTTGAGATGCCGAAGATGGTTAAGATGAGCCGTCCTAGAAATAAGTAAATGCTGTGGGCAAACGTTCAAAAGATCCAAGGCAAGAACATCCAAGATTTCGGTCGTAGTGGGTTGACGGCAAGAAGGTGACTCTGGATGGTGGATTTCCAAAGTCGTTAGCGTGAATGAATTGGTGACTTGGGGGGGGGGCAATTAATGCTACAACCCACGAGTTCGAGGTGTTCGAGTCGATCACTATCGCGGTTAACTCCACCAAGGTTCGAGAAGGAATATCCGTCAACCATAAACTTTGAATGCGAAATGCGTGTTTGAGGACCTCTTTCGTAACTTCAATCATTGAGTATAAGGAGACGATGTTATCTGCCTGACGAAGTGAAAGGTACGGGTGAGGATTTCTGGTGGAATCCGAGAGTTTGGGACAAAGGTGTTCCTCTTCGTCTGTAATTCTTCGCCTTCGCGTTCATCAACATGTGTGTCGGTAATGCGAGATGTACTATGTATAAAGCTTGGCGGCTCAAGCGCTCAATGTTCGTATTGAGAATCACTCTTCAATAGTAGGATTTCCCACACTTACACGGTCACATGGCCACGCTAGTGCTTTCCGTCTCCGCCTACGTTCGCGTTGAAAACACAGTACAATATGGAGCCGTCTTTCCTGCAAGATATCTGTCTTATTCTTCAACATTTCTATGCTTCAAATACTGAGCTGCCTAACTCTCCGGTCTCCGAAGCGGCCAATCGCTTAACAGGTGTTCTTCTCGGGTATGGCCTGCTTACCGTTGATTATGACAGGCAGCTGTCTTCGGAGGTGCAAGTCTTTCCTGTCCCGCTTTTTGCATGAGCTAATGCCTTTAATCAACTAGGGTGAACCAAGAACCTTCCTTTCTCTCACACTTCAGCATCATCCACCCGGCATTGTCGAATTCTATCAAAATCACCCACAGTACTTATCATATCCAGGCTGAAATGAATCAATTACGACAGATTACCATAGGCTGATGGATTCCCCGGCACCGACAGACTTTTCTTCATTGACTACAACGTTGGCGGGCTCTCCGGAACCTCCTGCCCAATCCTCGCTCTATGGTTTCCCCGAAATAGATAATTTGAATTCAAACGGATGTACTGATGTCAGTATGCATGGGACACCTCCCTTGGACTTCACACATAATTATTTGGCCACTGTATATGACTCTACCAGTAATGCCTGCCCTGAGGCAGCCCTTGAGGAGCTGCACGATTTGTCGGTTGAAATAGAGGGTGACGACGTTGGAGATGAAGCGAACAAAACGCTAGCGCAGGTTATCGTTGGTACTGCGTTCGCGCGAGCGGACGAGGTTGAGCTTTGAAGCCGAGGACAGAAACCGAGGATCTCGAAGCGTGAGTCCCCGTTTGCTCGCTGAGACTCGCATGTATGCTTATGTAGCCATCAATTAAACTCAACGTAGCTTTGATTGTTCCTGCCTACCGCTCAATAAACCGCCCACACCTGGCCAAGAAGTGGTTTGACCGTGTAAGCATTGGGCCGAGGACGATCTTCTCCTCGTATGGGATGTTACAATGAGCCCTTCCTCCCGAGACACTCTTGGGTCTATAACCGTTCCCTCGGGATATGTGTACACAATTCATCCGTCAGTCTCATATATATATAGTATAGTCTTATTCTCTTAGTTAATATTATTCACTTTCCAGAGACGCTGCCTGCAGGGGTGCTACAACTGACATCGTCAACGCAGGCACGATGATTATCTGAGTACCATTAACTCAGATAACTCGTGGCTCCTATCGTTGCTTATGATACAAAACTAACACAAACACGATTCGTGATGAGTAGTAGAAAATCGGATATACGTGTTTGTAAATGGAGAAAATGATAATAAACGACGATAAACTAAAACGATGATGTACTTAGCAAAGCACTGTGGAAGTTATTTAGGCACCGGTAAATCTTACCACCATTGGTGACCAGTGACATTGGAAAGTGCGCGTCCTTCCCTTCCATTACCAAAATTTGACAGGCATACGGTCGACCGATGAACCATCTATTCATCCACATTAATTCGTTCGCAGCGGTAACTGCTGCGAATAGCACGATAATCTTTGACTTCTGCGAAGCCCGGGCCATAGACGTCACTGCTAACATCTCCACGATCTTCTTCTCTGTAAAAGATCATGGAGTTGTCTCGGCATAGCTGATTAAAGATAAACGAAAATGTTTCAAAAAGTTACCGATGTAAGGTGCACCTATATTCCTCAGGCACCATAACGGAACCAAGATCGCGGCGCACTGAGGGATGAATGTTTAATTTCTTACATGTACCAGAGCCAACGGGCATAGACGAGCACGCTATGGCGAGACGGTGGGGACAAAACCAGATTTCAGGCTCTCTCTGGAGAAAATTGTCAGAGATAAAAGTGCCCGACCAGATGCAATGAATTATACTGACCAAAGACAGAACCGTCTTGTAGTTCAGATATAACTCCAGGCGATGTATAGACGTTTTTTGACATTGGAAAGAACGAGAAAGGCAGATATGTCGGATAGATTGGGTGGCGGTTCTTTTCAGCATCGTTCGGACTTCGGCGTGCAGCGTGGGAATTTGTTATCCTTATGCTCCTTGCCGGCGCGGCATCAACAAGCGCGTATTTGGCTTTTATTTGTCCTTCTACTTTAGTCAAAACCTACGGTACATGTTTCTCTCTAGTCAAGGTCGTCTATCTCTACTTCGTAGTCTCGGATAAAGAGGTCGGCAACCGCCTCGCCTGCATCCAGTAAACCACCTGCTATCGCAGTATGATTCTTGATAAACCCGCCTACTTTGTGAATACCCTTGATAACACTTTGGCCTATTGCAGCAGCTCGCCCTGTTCCATCGCTTCTTGTCTCCATGAACTCGGTATTCTGGGACTCTCTAGCTTGGTAGACGGCACGCATCTCTTCTCGATTGTTGAGCTCCTCGACAGACCGCTTTGAGGAGTTTCTACTTCCAAAGTTTTGGAATTCATGAACGATTGGAATGACCCTATACAAGAGCTATTCAGTTACTGTTGAAGGGTAATGATTTCATGAATGCACCTACACGTCTTCTAAATTCTTTACTGTTCCGAACACTTTATCAGCGGTTGCTAGGCCGTCTTCCCATTCAGACTTCAAAGATCTCCTGCTTGTGGACATGCTGGCTGTGATAGGGGCGGAAAATGTAGGCGTAATAATGGAGAGAGCCACAAGAGTACTGGCGATGTAGAACATGTTTGATTTATATGTGGGTGGTGGTGGCGAAGTTGTTTTTAGAGCTGCGTACAACGTTGAGCTCGAAGTATTTGTCGAGAATGAAAATAAGATGCAATGAAGAGACCAGCTCGATGAAGAACCAACTTCTCTTGGCTCACCTTTAATACTTTTTTCTACGTACAGTGTACACACGAAGCCATCTCCTACCTCATGATAAAATCAGGATAAGTGGAACTCCAGTGGAGATATCCCACCAGTTCTGCATAATTTCTAAACATAGTCTTTTCATCGTGATGCCAAGTCAGCCTGGAAGTTGATATTCGGCGCTTACTCCGAAAATACGTCGGATAATTTCTAAACATAACATTTCCATCATGATCCCGAGGCGACCTGCAATTGGATCGTTAAACGCTCGTCCTGAGGACCGGATCGATCTCTGTGCCATTTTCGTATGATCAACGACATACAAGCTCTCCTGCAGCGCGATCGAGCATAAAACGAAAAATGATGAAGTTGAGAACAGGATCATCTGTGATGCGTGGTGTCATCATACGTCCTCCGTAGTATCATATTATAAGAACAATGGCGAACGCTGTTTTGGAACCATGAACATCTGATATGGTCCTGGAACAGATTTCAGTCTCTCCAGGTGCTCAAACGTAAGACTTGGGCGGTAATATGCTGAACTTAAACTTGAACTCTGGCAACTGACGGAAACTACTGATTTTGCGCGATGCTCCAGCTAGTACAAGACGTCGCCGTATTCTATCGACACATACTTTGGAGTTGTTGCACAAAGGACAATAGTGTGTTTTGCGTGGAAGATACATCCAGAGATAGGTATCTTGGATGAGTGGATCGAGTTGCGGGCCAAAGTCGATATCACGCCAGTGCTGACATTGGCTCCGTTCCACTTGACTGCGGAAAAAAGGGCCGTAATGGGCGCAACGATGAAGGATATATTAAAGCAGAGAAGGAATGGGCTTGGTGATGAGATTTTGATGGAGCGAAGTATATGGTACAGATAACATTGAGTGTGGGAACTTCTTTTTGTTGTTGTGCTCCTTGCCTGGACGGCATCACCGGGGTCGTATTTGGCTTTTAGTATTAAAATGCATGCCTTGCTTGCTCTTTGGTTAGTCCTTCTATTTTTTTCATCATAAAAACTATGATATGTGTAGTCAATGCTATTTTATTTTTCTTGTCAATTTAGGTCTATTGAAGTATGACTTCACGCAGACATAATACATTAATGAGCGTAACTACCAGGACTCTGCGCCCGGCTCCATTCCCCATGAACCCTCTGTGCACCGATGAGGCACACCCGAAGCGATTCTCCCCAGTCAGCAGGCCAATGCTAATACCTGCTCACAAAAATCCAAATTCCCCTCTATCGCTTCTGCGAATTCAGCGTGAATCCTAAATATAGTCATTCCATCATGATATCAAGTCGAACTAATGTTCTGCAATAAGCGCCCAGCTTGAGCTTCCATAGCACATCTATGGATCAATGATTTTCTATACAACAACGGGGTGCAGGAATTTGGGATAACTGCGATATCGATACCCAAGCTCAAATCGAGGATGTCGATGAAACAGGAACGCCGCTCTTGGATCCAAAATGATTAATTTTCGATACATCGTTGTGACACTCTGATGAAAGGTGCTAATGGCAAGTATTTTAGGATTGTAGTATCTGATCTAAAACATACATGAAACGTAACGTACGACTAGTATATGCACCGTCTTTGATATGCCTTCATTAGGAGAACGGTCACATCTAGGTCACATCTATTCTCGCCAACCAAAGTTTTTGAGGGGCATGATATACTGTGCTCCGAGATCTTTATGTGAATTCATTCAGCTTAGCTCCACGTCGACGTCCAAGAATGGAGTATAATGCAAATGGAATATAAAACCTTTTCAGATCATCAATTTCTGGGTCAATTTTTAGCCCTTCATTGAAACCAAGTCGAACAACGCTGCCAGAAGATTTGATATATTACATGTTTTTCCCTTTTTATTCAATGAGATGCTAGCTACAATAATTGTACAAGAAAGTAAAAGACTCCATATTACACCATCTAATCAAGCTCATCGATGTCAGTGACTTCGCGTACAACGTAAATTTCACCAGTCTCTTCGTCCCGGATGAAGTGCTTCACAGCTTGGGCGGCGGTTTTGATAATCCCACCAATGAGGAATGGTTCGGGCTCACGAGCATCGAGGTCCTCCTTGCCGTAGAACTCGCGAACGTACACTTCGCCGGTCTCTTCGTCGCGGATGAAGTTCTTCACGATTTTGCCGACACCTTTGAAGAGGGCACCAAGACCGGGCTCACGGGCCTCGACGAATTCGCTCTCGTCGAAGTCACGTTCGAAGAGCTCACCAGTCTCCTCGTCGCGGATGAAGTTCTTGACGATTTTTCCTACACCTTTGAAGAGTCCGCCAAGACCGGGCTCGCGCGCTTCCATGGATTCGCTGTTATCAAAGTCACGTTGTTATTGAGTGTTCAAGGCAGCAACACTGGAATTTTGGTCAGATCAGATAGAGAAGTAGTACTTTCAAAGTGAGTAAACTCACGTTCCAGCAAATCCGGCGGCACCCGCAACGGCGTGGCCTGCGTGCCTGAGAGTAGATGCCGACACTCGGAATTTGGGCTCACGAGCGTCTATTTCAGCATCTTCGAAGTCACGTTGTCTCTGGGTATTTTCATGAGTGCAACGCTATGCAAAGAAAATTGAAAATTGGAATCAACATGATTGAATCTCAAGGAATCAGCTTTTATATGCTCACGTTCCAGCGAATCCAGCAGCACCGGCAAGGGCATGGCCAGCAGTCTTGATGGTGAGATTCTGCGTGCATCGTGATTGTGATTGTTCTCGGCAGTAGCAGGGCCAGGGATACACAAGGCGGCAAGTATAACAAAGAAAGCGGTGGAAAATAGCTGCATAGTCAATATTGCTGTGATAACTAGCGAGAATTGGAGAAGCTGGTAGACAGAAAATTCCACTGATGATTGTATGGGCGGCAAGTCGGAGAAAGAAGCCAAATTTTAGGACCCGGCCGTGTGTCACTTACTTTTCTAATGAAAACATAATTACCTCGTATGGCCAGACTAAGTAGAACTAATTCCTTTCTTCATCGCAGACACCTTCGGGGCTGAGCGCTGAGCTCTAAGCTTGGACAAGAATTTGTGGTAATTATATCGAGACATGCAGCCTTGTTTGATCTATCTGCACACAATATACTCGACTTGATTCAGATTCCGAGAATTCCGAGAAAAGGTCCGGAGACAAGGTTACGCAGAGACACAGATAAAAATCGACAAGAAAAATACAAATTATACGGTGTAACGAGAATGACGACCTTAGCTACTGCACATATGCGTATGCCGTTCTACGATTCTATAAAACGAATCAAGGTGATAAAGACATTATATCGTGCTCAAGGACAAAAAGAAATGCCGCGCCAGTGCTTCATCATGATCACAAAATCCACGTATCGTCTGTGTCCCTCAGAGTCCGACCCATAAGAAATGAAAAAACAATAGTTGTCCATCAAACATGGCAATATACGTATCAGAAATACCCAAGAAACGTGCAACGACTCCCTTTAGTAGATCAACGTTGTCAACCGAGAGGCCTGAGCAGGAGGCTCGAGGGTTTGAATCTGCGCCACATATATATCTGCAGATTAGTCATTCCATGGACCATGAGCTATGTCGCCGTAATTGGTTTTTTTTTGAGACCGAGATGATGAAGTAAAAGAGGGACATGATATACGGGAAAATGACAGTGGCCGCCATCACGCCTATTGATATTGAAGAGCGAAGAAATTCAACTGGAAATTGGAAAAAGTCACATGCAACGAATGCGTGAGAAATGTCACACACTGATCCGAATTAGGATTTAGTACATATGGTTTGGTCTGTACCTCCTGTGATGCAACGAAAGGTCATGGTGCGGTCCCGAGAATCTATAAAAGTGGATCAAACCTGAGGCCTGAACGTCGACCACCATGTTTTGGCGTCTTGGCCTCTCGCGCATAGGCAAGCTTTCAACAAAAAGTCTTCATCGATATAACCCGTCAAGCCAAGAATGGCATCCATACTCTGTAACTAGGCCCAGCGAAAACAAAAGGCGTAATCTCATACAGACCTTCGCGCTCATAACCTGGAACGTCGATTTCAGTAGAGATTTCAAGGAGCAACGCTTGATCACAGCTTTAGACCACATCCAGTCCATCGTCGAGTTAAACAAAAAGCTTCCCTTTCCATTACACACACTAGTCCTCATCCAAGAACTTCACCGTAACTGCTTCAAAACGCTCCTCGAACACTCCTTCGTTAGGAACCACTGTGACGTAACAGACTGCAATGCTGATGAATGGTCTATCCATTACGGAGCCGTGACTCTTGTCCCTCGCTCGGATGAGGTCAAAGTGAACAAGGTGTTCAGCGCGACGTTCGAGGATAGTAGAATGGGTAGGGGGGCTCTTTTCGTGGACATGGAAGTGGGCGGGGAGGGGTCTGAACCTCGAATAGTCAGAATAGCGAACACGCATCTCGAGTCCTTGAGTGGGTTTGGAGACATCGCTCGCCCGAAGCAGCTTGCAGTCGTTGCATCACATCTATCCGAGCACGATATACACGCTGGTATCGTTGCAGGAGATATGAATCCTATCGGGCCAAAAGATGGTGATCTTCCGGAAAGCCTGGGTTTGTCGGATGCCTGGAAAGAATGCCATTCCTCAGCCACTGCCGAGACAGAAGAGGCAAAGAGGCGAGAAGAAGAAGGATATACGTGGGGTTATCAGCCCCGGGGTAGATTCCCTCCAAAGCGAATGGATAAAGTCCTCTTCAAAGGCCCATTGATTGTAAAAGAGATAGAGAGAATCGCTGTCGGACTGAAGGTTTCTCCACAGGAGGTAGAAGGGCGAACTAATGTGTGGGCTAGCGATCATTATGGACTGCACGCAAAAATAGAGGTTTCCTCAAGCTAGACAGCGAATTTTACTCTGTATCTTCGAAGAGATATTCAATTAGAGCTTGTACCACTTGCACATTGACACTGTTCCCAATAAGTTTGTATTTTGTCTTTTTTGAGACGGTGTCCGGCCAGATAAATGTCGGTTGCGAAGAAAGCGAGTCGAATGCAAAAATTCTGAGCAACTCAGAAGGTGAAAAGTATCGGAGTCTAAGGGGCCCCAAAATCTTGACCGCATCGACATCTCCCTGAGCCTGTGCAACAAGGAATCTGTCGAATGTCCGAGTTGTCTACAGAGATCGTCAAGAACGTTCATGGTATTTCGCGTAGGACTCACATCTTCAAATACATTCTCTTGCAGTACAGAACCAGCCCTCTCGACGAGCTGCGTGTAACCTCGCGTGAAGCAACATGTCCTCCTAGATGAAGGCTTCACAATATCAAATAATCGCCCCCATTTGATTAGAACTTTATCTGGAATTGCGAACGCGTCGCCGCTGTCGGATTCGTCCAAATAGGACTCGATATCGTGAACGATGGTGCCCTCAAATTCTGGCGTACCAGACTCGACTCTGGGGTCGAACCATTCCACACCACGTCCAGGAATCTGTCTCCCGACTTTGTCTTGTTCATGAGGGGTTATGTTGCTAAACTGAAGATGCGCTTTCTTGGCTAAAAGATAATATCGTAGACGCGAATTTGGGATGCCAAACTGGAGGGGTGTAAGCAAAAGTTCGAGGGTGGTGTAGCCTATCGAACGGAGCGTAGAAACAAGTAGTTGTCGAGTGGTTGAGTCCTATTTGAGATTTGGGAATTAGATCGACAGTGTCATCTTTACTTTAAACAGACGCGCCTCGAAGCCAGCTACATTCTCAACAAGTAGACGGTTTGGATGATCATTCGTAATCGCCAGTTCTGGAAGGACGTTCTTCACAAGGTGTAGAAATGATTGGGCGCGTGGATCTTCTGCTCCCTTTGCGTTAGGGTTTAACACGGTGTATGGTTGACAGGCAGGAGACAGTAACCAGAGGTCGGCTTTGAATACAGCCAGATCAGTTGGGGTTAGACTTGAAATGTCCACCTAATGAGAAGATAAGCACATTGAATTTTTTAGAATAGTTTATTCGTGATACCTTCCTGATGACATCTCCATGATTTGCTCTATAAACCTGACAAGCAGTCTGATCCCAATCGAAAGCTTGAACGACCTCTGCATTCGCGCTGCTCCGTGATAAAGCCAGGTGAAGCCCACCTTCATGAGCTTCAGTGAGAAATTTTTTACAATGTAGAAAGTGGATATGAGAAGGCATACCGATCCCACTGTAGAATTCCAAAGCTTTGGCTTTGGTGGTGTGCATGGTTATATCAGAGCGTAACTTGTCAGAAAATCGAAAAGGCATAGACAATTTACGGCATTACTCCGGTCAATATAAACCACGTGGACGGCATTTCAAACGCGTCGACTCAAATGGCTGATGAGCCAACTTGGCCTGATTCTTCAAATCCGTACCTCTCAGTCTCGTCCACTGAGGACTTTTATCTTTATTCTACAGTTTTCAGCAGGAAACTGTTAGGACTGGAAATATGGCGACACCATTGGGATCAGACTCGAAACCTAACAGTCTGACGCCGCCTTCAACAGCTCCAATCGCATCATCCAGTGTTCCCGACATTCCTGTATCACCGAATCCATGGGACGATGCGCCTTCACCCCCAAAGAAAGATTCGGAAGTAGAAGAAATTGAATCGAAACTACATGCGCTTGCGGTCGATCCTTCGTTGTATAAGGAACCGGATTTTGCTGGTCTAACAGCAGTGACGCCGGTTACTCCAGCATCCAAGAGTAAAGTGACACAGGAAGTGTTAAGTGAGTTTGATCCTCTGGCCAGCGAAGAAGAAAAGGCTGCACGAGAGGCATGGGGGACGTCAGAGGGACACCCACCACCGCCAAAGACTCCATCTCCTCCATCGACACCACCCCCTGCACCACCCCTGAAAGATCTGGTTGTTTCTTCTCCTGTTCCAGCAACTCCTGCACCCGCAGTCAACGAGAATGATGCTACAGCTTCTCCAAATCTCGTCACCTCACCATCTTCATTCCCTTCTTTTACTGCTTTTGCGAAATCATTCGCCTTGCCACTGCGTTCAAGGCCGCAGTCGCTTGATGCAACAGCTAAAGCTGTGCCATCACCGACAACTCTTTCATCCTTTGCGACTCAACAAGGCAACCCAAAACCTGATAACACGACAGTGGGAGATGCTACATCTAGAAACTCTACTCCTACTCGACAAGAAAGTGGATCATCATCCCCGGTGCCGAAGCCCGATGGTAATTTCGACTTTCAGAAATTCCTTGATCAGATGAAAACCCGGAGTGCAGAGCCAGTTTCCAAGTATCTACGATCGTGCGTCTCCAAATATCCCCAGTTGTGCGTTTGTGGCTAATCTCGAGACCTCAGATTCTTAAGTAATTTTGCAAAGAGAACGTTCACGGTTAATGATCAAGTAAAGATCATCAACGACTTCCTTGCTGTATCTATTTTCTCTTGTCTTACCACCTTACTGTCATGCTCACTATCTCGCAGTTCATTGCGACGCAAATGCGAGAATGCGATGTATGGAAGAATAGTTCAGATGCCGATTTCGAGAATGCTATGGAAGGCATAGAGAAACTCGTCATGAATAGGCTATATGATTTGTCAGTTTGGTGCACTGTCTCAACAGTATCTTGGCTTATCTTAGTAAAAGTACCTTCACCCCGCAACTCTTACATGCCAATCCTCCCCGTCCCATAACCACAGATGATCTCGAACGGGATAGAGTATTATCGCAGAGAATCGCTCTCTTTGGCTGGTTGGAGGGAAAGCATCTCGATATTCCTGATGGAGAAGGTGGTGAAGGGTTTTTGATGTTTGCTGAGCAAGGTTAGATTTTATGTTCAAATTTTCGCGAGAAGCAATGATGAACCTATGTGAACAGAACTTCTCAAGATCAATCATTACAAAGCACCTCGAGATAAACTGATCTGCATCCTCAATTGCTGCAAGGTCATATTCGGTTCGCTAATTTTTATTTTGCTCATTTATTTATTCGGCTTCTTACTTCCTGTTTTTCTATTATTAAAAAAAGGTTTGATTAGACACTTGCATGCGGAAGAGGGTGCAGACGCCTTTGTACCGATCCTTATTTTTGTTGTCTTGAAGGCGAATCCAGATCACCTTTTGTCCAATGTCGAGTAGGTATTTTCATTTCATCTGACGAAACGAACTTCATAAATTTATTCAGATTTATAAATCGCTTCCGAAATCCATCTAAGCTGCAAAGTGAAGCCGGATATTATCTTTCGTCACTTGTAAGTGTTCCTCTTCTTGTATGTATGTGGTTGTCTTGATCTTTTTTTGTCATAGATGGGTGCAGTCTCCTTTATTGAGACGATGGATCATACCTCTCTCTCCCATATAACGCAAGCCGAGTTTGAGAAGTATGTGGCTAAAATTCACAGATATTCGTTTTATTTAACCGGTTTTATAGGAATGTTGAAGATGCTATTCAAGCATTACCTCATTCTGAACCTCAATCCCCTAATATTGCTTTCGCCGAGGCAAAAATACGCGGTATGAGCAACGCGTCACCTCACGCCGGTGAAGAATCTGCACAACCTCTTTCTATATCAGCTCCTACACAGACTACCCAAACACTCTCGGAAGATGCGAAGCGACTATTACAAAAGACAGGTGACACTATATCCAAACCTTTGAGTGCTATAGGAAGAATATTCACGGAAGCATTGGATGGCGCCGAGAACAAGCTATCTTATCTACCCGGACCGTTTGCACCGTTCGAATTGGGTCGAGAGAGTCGGATGGAAGGCGCTTCAGGCTCAGGACCTCCTCCATCTGTCCCACACTGGTCTCACCCAGACCCATGGCAAGGCCAAGGTCAAACCACACCTCGTTCCGCTACTACGCCTCATTCTGGACAAACACCCTTTACACCCTACGGTCATGAACCTCCACATAGCGCTCCCATTCAAACACCATATAAACCCCGAGTGAGAAGAGTGCCGTCGCCGTCGTACCACGCATCTTCCCCAGGAAATTCTTCTGGTTACGGTCCCGAAGACACGCCATCACGTTCGGGTCCGTATACGAACCACCAACTAGCCATGGGACCTTCCCAGCCTGTTCAAACGCTCATGCCACCCCGTGTACAAACCCTCGCTGCCAATAACTACAACATAGATCTAGGCTCCCATATTTCGCGAACGCCCACGCCAGCGTTAGACTTTGCGGGTGTGCAGCACCAAATAGATGTCGCGCACGAAAATGCAGCCGCAGCATCGAGAGAGACGTTATTGCAGATTTTCCCAGCTGTGGACAGGGAAGTTGTGGAGTGGGTTCTGGAGGCTAACGATGGTGACCTGGGGAAGAGCATCGAGCAGTTGCTAGATATTAATGGCGGGTCATGACACTAATTACATAGCATTTATACTTTTTTTTTTCTTTTTTGGTAATTACATCGACGAATTTTTCTATGATACATTCGAACAGACATGCGAAAACTCGAAGATGAATATCACTATATAGCGTAATTAATTCCACTAAACATATGTTACGGTTGGGAGAGATTCAGGGTGGCACGTGGTTTCATGAGGGTGGCAAAGACGATTGGCTCACTAGAGTCCTACCTTCCTCTCTAGACTCTGACAATGAAATCTTGCTTTTGCCAGCATTTGTTTCGCGAAAGTTCTTCCCCATCTCCTTGTTTCTGGATACACGATACATCTCTAAACCTTCGGGCAACGACCAAGATGCTACCGCTGATAATACTCGGACAATACTCAGAAAGGACCAGAGAAGGACTTGGTGGTCTGAGCATCAGCCTTTAGGCAGGACTTGAAAGTGTCAAGAGCCAATCCCAGTGGTGTATAGCAGATAGCAGCAGGATTCTCTATCATCCAAAGCTTGAAGGCTTAGCATGGCTCTATCGATCTATTTAAATATTCAGGCGGCGGCCTTGGGCATGAATATGAGCGTTTCTTATCATTTGCGGATACGGAAAAGTACGTCTACGGTAATTCCTTTCTCAGGCCGCTCAACGAAGTGGATGATAACAATTGACTTTCTCCATCTAGTTATCCATGACACGCGTAGCGCATCACCTTCTTTTGTGCTCACTTTTCCGGATCGAAATCCTCTCATGTCCATGTCATAGAAAATCATGACGGGAAAAGGTACCGAATCCAAAACCTGGATTATGTGTCATAATTCCACCCTATTTGTGCCAACCGTGATGCCAAGTGAGGTCAGTATTCACATAAATGTACGTTATAATCGTATATTCTCGTGTCCTTGAGGTTACTTGAGTTTTGATGGGCCAAGCGGAGCTGGCAGTTACGAGACCTGTTTTCGAGCGGAGTATAAAATGCGTTATTCATATGTTATGGGCATGGCGTATGTAGGCCAAAAAAAAAAGAGAATAAGATGATGGAGAATTTAATTATGCACAGCGCAAGACAGGAAGGAGTCAAGGGTGAAGGTACATGTTCGCTCATAAAAATCACCATGTTTTGTTGAGCGAAAGTTTTCTAGGGGTTTTTTCAATTTTTTTTCTTTCTCGGCAACAATCATAACCGGTATCAAAACGTGACCAGGTAATAGAGGTCAAAACATCATCAGCTTAAGACGATTCCTTCGTTCCTCAGGTCTCGTAATAACATAAAGTAAAGCACAACTCATACGATCAGGTCAACATCACATGACCGTGACTTTGTGTGACCGGACTTCGCCGACTTGCATTGGAAGACGCATACACTGCACAATGCGACGTAGCACTATAACACATGCTGATATCTACATGTTGAATAGTACATAAAAATGTAGTTTACATTAGGGTGTTTCACAGCTGGGTTTTTGAGTCATTTTTAGCGTGTTTTTAGTTTAATTTTTCTTGGCATTTTTGAACCGGCAAATTCCGGAAAACCATTTTTCGAAAAACGAGCAAGTATGCAGAAACGGCTTCCCCGCTGCTTTTGCACCGTTTTTCAAGTCGTTTTTCATCCCGTTTCTCGGCTAATAGTTTAATGATTCAAATAAATATATTTCCTGGGTATTACTAATAAAAAATCATTATTCTCCGTCGCTTGCCACCATAAAGCCCTTCTCCCACTATCTGCCCTCCGCGTACAAGTGTCGTTTTCGATGTCCGAGCCATCTGAGGACTCACTTGAGCCATCTCGAAATCTCAGGACTCGCCGGCACAAGTCCTGGAGACGCCGAGCATACTTAAATGCGCCGCGCAGAAGTCTTTGACGAATGGGCCCGTCAGGCATAGTGTGGTTGGGTTGAAAAGAATGAAATAACGGTGTACCATAAAATAATTTACGGTTATGTAAGCCTGTCAAAAAAAAAAAGAAGAAAAAGAAACGAAAACAAGAGTCGCATGGAGGGTTTCACAGTAGGTTGATTTTTGGTGCGTTTTTGGGTAGATTTTTGGAAAACAAATTCGAAAAACCGCATCAAAAATGCGTCAAAAATGGCTGAGAAACCCAGCTGTGAAACACCCTATTATATAAACATGTGAGTTTAATTCTGTGAAAATATAAGCCCAGTGGTTCTCTTGACTCGTGCAATAAATTGGAACTTTCTGCACAGCCAGAACTTTTGCAGGTCATATCACTGCCTAGATCCATCTTTGCATCTTTAAATGACACGAAAATGGGGTAGGAAAAACGTGACGCACCTTTTCTTGACCCCCTAATGAATCATCTTTTTCATCTTTTTTCTTTGCTATTTTCGCTTTTTTTTCGACACATTTGTAAAGCCGGATAGGTTTCCTATAGGATTATATTTTCTTTTTGTAGGCATGTGGTGAGCAACACACTGAAAAAAATGGATCTGTGAGGAGAGACGCGACGACGCGTCCGTAATTAGCAAACCCCAGTTAGGACGCGTCCAAATCGGATCCCATGGGGCACCTTATTTGAACCTTTTTTGGAAATTTCCTTTGCAAGAAAAGTTTTGTATTCAAAATATCTACATTTTTTTGCAAACAGATTTTTTATTTATCCCAAATTGCGAGTGCCCCAAAGGAAATTGTACTTTTCGCCTGCCAAATTTGAGTAAAATGTCACGCTGGTGACATTTTTGGTCATGTGATGTTGACCTGATCGTATGAGTTGTGCTTTACTTAGGGTTGCGTATAAACTTGAGGTATTTTTTACAAAGTGTAATTTACATAGGTAATTTACATTAATTTACCTATTATATGCCTGAGTATTTGTGAGGTGCGTTTATAATTGTAAATAATATATGGCACGTGAGATGAAAATCTGGTCGACGACGGCAAAACTCTTATGATACCGAGCCAATTTTCCGCTGGTAGATCTTCCTGAGCAAGGCGAAGACAGCGACTTCAACCTCGCGTCTGTCGAAATCGAAAAATCCTCATGGCAGATGCGCCGGTCACGCGCAAACCACACAATATAGACAAGATACTAGCGGTCCTCGACAATATAGAAGAGGAAGAAAGAGGTTCATTTTGATTGACCTCGACGGATGGGTATAGATTATTTACGTGTTTTTTGCAAGTTTTTGTAGGTCTTTACGAACCCAGGAAGCGAAAAATCGAATTTTACGCGAAGTATCACGTGGCTTATAGAAAAATATTAATTTACACCTTAATTTACATTTTTTGCCTAACGGAAAATTGCGGACATGTAATTTACCCTATTATATGCCTACTCGGGAATTTTATACGCAACCCTAGCTTTACTATCCTAAAAATAATCGATAACGGTGTCGTTATGGAAGACAGCGCCATTTGATTCTCTGGCGTACTGAAGTACGACTCCTCAGTACGAATGTCTCTGCAGGAAACCTAAAAACCTTCATACGGGCATAGAGGTCTCTAGACATCGTTCTGGGGTACTAAGTGGAAGACCTCCTTTCCATGGAAGACAAACATGAACTGCAACTACTCAATAGAGGACTCCACATCTCATTGCGTGGGTTTGACGAAGGTAAATATATCTATTTTCGTTGTTGCCGGTTATTGAAAATAGCGATGTCCAAAATTGCGCAGATAACTTGGACAGCCGCGGTTCTCAGGATGTGTTGACCTAGCTCCAGTTTGGGACCCATATTAAGAGCATCAAAACCTTCCAAGGTGTCTTCTTACCCGACCATCCCCCATGCTAGCCATCTATCTCATATTTGCTCGTTTCCTCTTCTCATAACTATTGGAGCAATCATGACACTGAACCTCAGTTTCGGCGTAACACTTTCCTTGGACGGTAAGATGCTCCTGGGACCTGGAGTTCTAGAATGACCATACTGATGAAAACACTGCTTGTGCGTTATATAGTGATACTGACTGTAATTCACGTCATTGCTATCAGCCTGACGGCCTTCAGAGTTTACTATCGTTTTAAAACTGGACGCATCTGGTGGGATGATTTTGTAGCATTCTTCGCTATGCTAGGTGATTGTGGATATCTGGCCGCCCTCTGGTTTAATTACGCACCTGTAGGTGAGTGTTTACGTCGTTGATAAGTAGTATAACTCATCTGGCGGTCTTTTGTTCCAGAGAGCGTATTGCACTCGCACCCAAGTCGAGTATCTCAATACTGGGTTGGGCTTATGCTATTCCTTCTCGTGGTTTGGTAAGAGAAACTAAACTGCTTGGCCAGCTAGTTGTTTACCGAAGGCACTTTGGTCTCCAGGATGACTCGTATAAGTCTTGCTCTAGCCATTGCAAGGATATTCCCATCTACGGAACGTACTAGGCGTTTCTCAATTGGTTTAGCACTGCTATCAACGATATTCTGTCTAACAGTTGTGATCCAATCAGCCGTTGTCTGTTCGAAGCAGCCTGCTTTGAATACAGGCCCACAAGCTGCTTGTCAATGGCCTGATAGTCTTCGAACACTAGTCGTAGTCGGTCTGTAACCCTTTCCATTTGTTTATAACGTGTATCCTAACTATCCTTTAGCCAATATTTTTTCGGACTCGCTCTTGGTGGCCACTCCATTATACAAGCTGTGGCACGTCAGGCTTCCGAGAAAGCAGCGTCGTTTAATCTTGACGGGGTTTGCAGCGAGCGCATCAACAACCACCGTCACTGTCGCCTGCGCAGTATTTCAATTTGCGCCTGTAAGATGGGAACCCGCGAAAACAATACTGAGAGGGAAACTCAGTTATTTCGAGGTCAATAACTTAGCTCTTATGCGCTTCATCAATCTAAACCCATAGATGTAGACCGGGGTCTCACTCGTCGTTTGCAATCTCCTCGTCGTTATGGCCTATCTTCATACGCTGTTCTATCGAGGAGACGATCTCGAAATGACCGAAGAAACCAGCGAGACTTGCGATACCTGCGAAGTATCAAATTCGAATAATCTACCTGAGTCAACATTGACTCTCACCGACGTCTCGTACAGTCTCGCTGATTCAGGATGCGTTTATGAGACTTCCGCGACACAGATGTCAGGCAACGTAGGAAGTCGGTCTCTCTGAACTTTCCACGGCGTCAAAAACTAAATTTCTCCTGTATTTTTAATAACTATTCAATTATCCAAAATTTCGGATAAAATTTCAAGCAAATAAAGAGAACTTGGCTAAGTATAACGGACATTGGTAGCTCGTCTTTAGAGAGCGAGGGAGGGTGTTGCGCTATTCCAAACTTTCCACTCGCCCGGATCGGTTCCTCGGCGGATGCCCTCGAACATTTGTTCCATCTCGGTGGCTCGAGAATCGACGTCGATACTTTGACCAGAAATAACTTGATACCCTCGTGGTGGGGTTAAATTAAGCAAAAAAGGCACACCGAAACTTGAAAAGGTTGTAGTACTTTACATGGCGGGCGCCGATACCTGTATATCGAAAATACAGCCTAATATATACCGGTCGCGTGTATACTTCCAAGATACAGGTATCTTCGACATGATAAATACACGCAACCTGTATTTATTAACTTGTTTCTCCGGGAAACAGGTATCGGTGCCTGCCGTGTTACTCCCGTTCCACTTTCTTGGTGTTCATGGTTATGTGTTTCTGAAAACCAGTCGTTTCGGTTAATCATATTGGCCCACACCCACATCCACGAACTGCTGCGCTTCACAGGGTTTGTCGTCGACTGCTTCTATTAATTATCGATTGTGATGCTGGCGAAAGGGCCGCGTCCGTGTCTCTGGATAATTGGCGAATTTAGGTCGTCAGATAAATGGCTATATATATAATGCACGAGGGAAAACAATTCTGCCTAGATTCAGAGATATAAATTGAACATGAAACCAGATAGAGTATATTATCCCAACACCTGTTGGACATCTCCGAGCAGGATGTTGTCGATTAAGCGCGTCTGGTCCACATACAGCGCCCCACTGAGAATGACCAAACCGACATCTTGATTCTTCTTTTCGTCTCCAAGAATATCGAAGGTATCGGCGTCGTTCATTTCCACATAATCCAATTTCATTGTGACGTTCAAACCCTCTTTGGCAGCTTGCGATGTTCTTTCTTCGATGACGTTCGAGGCTGCAATTATAGCTTCACGTTTTGTATGCCCGTCCGCCCAAGCTTGTTCAGCGGCTTTGAGGGCTTTTCGTAGCGTAGCTGCGACTTTGCGGCCATCAGCACTGAGGTATGCGTTTCGCGACGAAAGTGCAAGTTCGTCGGTGGGGTCGCGTGCGGTTGGCATTATGTGGAGGTTGGATGGTTCTGGATGGGAGAGAAGCAGATCACGAACCATCCGCTTCAATAGTAGAGCCTGTTGGATGTCCTTTTGTCCGAAGTATGCATTTGTGGGCTGCAAAAAACATGAGTGAGGCTCCGAGATTCTTAGAAACAGACATACCTCTACAGCATTAAATAGTTTTGTTACGACTGTAGCCACCCCTCGGAAGAAGGTAGGTCTTGTCATGCCTTCCATTTGGTGTCCGTATCCTTTTACTTCAATAAAAGTGCCCTTTTGTTCTGCTACGTTTTGCACGATGCCAGAAGGATACATTTCCGACACCGTTGGTAAGAAAACGGCGCTTGGTGTTCTCGTATCTCCCTTTTTCGCAGATGCATTCGGAACCACTTTTTCACCCTCGAGGAGTTGGAGATCGTTGGGAAGAGTGCGAGGGTACGTCGCAAGATCTTCATGGGGCGCAAATTGCGCAGGGTTGACGAAAATAGACACAACCGTCAAGTCGTTGTTCGCCAAGGATTCTCTCACTGCGCACGCATACTATTAGCCATACCGAAGCATTCAGAAAGACATAAATGGCACTGACCGAGAGAAAGATGTCCTTCATGCAGCGCACCCATCGTCGGGACGAACCCAACGGTTTTGCCAGCCTCAAATGCTGCCTTCCGCCATGCTCGGTATTCCACAACAGTGGTAAAGATAGGTATCGTAGACGAGGGTAACCCTATGGTATTAGAAGCCATGTTCCTGTTGGGGGTAGGAGTCCTGGATATCTTGAAATTGTTTGGGGTAGTAGTTGAAGCACGGAATATATGTTTTGTTAAGGCAGGGGCAATGCTATTCCACGAAGAACGGATTCTGATTATCGATAAGGACATTAAGAGGAGAACATCGGATGATGGCTGACAACGATAGTATGTTGAATGGCATGATCAGAGCGGTGCATAGAATGAAATGAGTTTTTCCGCTTCAACTGGCAGTAATAGCCGGTTTATTGTTTATCAGATAAGATTACATCAACAACCTTTTACGAGTCCTCGAGTCCTCCGTCAGGAGGTCGCGTTCTTTATGTGCAATAATGCCTATGTTTTTTGGCCCTTGTCCAGATTAACACGCCGGGCCGCCGACGCCCAGATTACTAATCATTCCCTTTTTTGATTTTCTTGCTGACCAGACTCAAAACTCCCGACATTGAAATGTCCCGTTTTAAACGCCGGGCCGCCAACTCCCAGAGATTTTCTGTCAGAAGTTTTATTATAGTAGTAAATTACAATCTAATAAATAAATCATATATTCAAAGGCTCCAAAAGGGTGCTAAAAATAAAAATAAATAAATAGAGAGACAAAGGACTCGTATATGCCATGTGCAGCATTGGCCAAGCATTGGCCCACTTTAAACTAGTGCATTAGTTTGGTTCGTACAAATGCATGTCAATTTTTGCTAAACTGCACAGTGTGGAAATAATCAGAGAATGTCCGACGGCAGAACATGTTCCTGCTTGATTTTTTTTTTTTTTTGCAAGTTAACTATGTCGCAGCGACTCTGTGTACCTTCAACTCTAGCGCGTAACTTGCGGTGGTATTTGTACTGCAATGCCTAAGGAGGACATGCCTTCGACCTCGTCTACGATGACGACCAAATAAGTCTAAAATAGCTGGCCGATACCACGCTCACTGTAAGCGCCGAAAGAACAGGAGGGGTGACCCAAAGTGTACCGCCTTTTGTAAACAATACCTGCCTTTGAGTTATATAAGTAACGAGTTTGATATATAGACCGAAAGAAAAGCGTGCAAAAGAACTTAAATAAACGAGCAGCTGCTCCCGGCTAGCACAGTAAGAAACGGATACACGACGAGTGTACAAGTATGACATCTAAGTTTCTGGAAATGGTCACACCACATTTGTTTCCGTCCTAGGAGGAGCGTGGATTAATGATCTGTAATATTATGGAATCATTTCACTCTCAACCTCAGAATGCGAGTTTTTATGCACCTTGCAGGATAATTTCTTCCAAAAGCTCCTCTCTTGATTCTCGTAAAAAGAGAGAGAGAATGAGGTAACATGAAAAAGATTGTCTGCACGAGTATGTCCAACCGGGAACTCGATGACATGAGCGTTCGTATCCAGTAAAAGATGTAGACGGATAAGATTGGAACAGAGTGAATGGCCGAGAACATTGCAGGTCCCAAGATGCGAATACGCTCCTAAAAACTCAGTGATGATGTGATAAATATATATATTCTTTTCGAACGCACCAGAAGTAGTTCTTCGTCAAGCTCTTGAATACTCTGTCTTACGACAATAATGAGGCAAAATCCCCAGCTAACAGAGACGTCCTGAGCTTTATACACATGCCACCTTGTGTTTGTATTCAGTTATAGTCTGCGCACAGGAATACCGAAGGATTAGGGTATACATACATAATCATCGGAATAAGCTAACAATACAAGATGAGTACGGGAGAGACCAAAAGCTTCTGACGAAAAAAGAGTATGGGACGTACTATTTCTAATGCCTTGCGTTTTTGCTGTGCAAAATCTTTGAGCATGGAGCGCGCTCGATGAGAAGGAGTGGGGTCCCCCGCTATCTGCAAGATTTTGTCGTAGTCGGTGAATGTAGATAATAGTAAAAATGCCCATGCTTTAAAAAAAGAGAAATTCATTAGGATTGTAGTTTGTCAGGCTAAGGAGTGGTCACAAAGTGGGTGAGGGAAGAAGGAGTTATCGAAGGAAAATCAGAATAAATACGATGAACTTGAAGCATCTAAATATAGTCGTTCAACAGGACGGCGTCCTGATCGAATTATCCCTAATAACTCGGTGTCGATCTAAATATAGTCGTGCCCCGCAGTATTTACTTGAGGAAACTTCAGGAAAGCACTGACGGCAATTCCAAGAATAACAGAGAAATGTCGGAGATAGCCTAATTTGAGTCATCAGGACGCAAGTTTTTATCGCCTCGTCTTTTTCTGCCGATGTTCATCCTACATACGGCAGTAGATGACAGTGCTTGCTGCCAGTTGCTGCCATTAAGCACCCGTGGAAATCTATATCTATATATCGGTTTAGCACTGTTTAGTGTCTGCTTGCCACCTGGTCACGTAACAGGTGTGTTTCCTCAGGACTCAGGTTTGAACGCCTCCTCAGTATGATATTCAACGGGGATACCTTTCTCGCCGCGATATTGCACCAAACCATGTCACTTTGGACAAAGACCATACTTGCGAATATAGCGAATATAAAAGGATGGCGTTCAATGAAAGGTTTCTCACTCTTACTTCCTTCCTCCCGTCCACCTCTGTGAAGCTTAGGCACTGGCCCTCTAATCCTTTATCACTTTTTTTCTATAACATACTCTACATCTATCATGCCACGAAAGTCCAATCTACGCTCTGCTAACTCGGTTGCGAACGCCGCAACGCCCACGAGACTTAACATCCCGAGTTGTTTGAACAACGCTGATCGTACGTGACTCTACTTTGTCGTTGTCTAATTGTAGCTGTAATCTTTAGGAGTTCATGGAACATTCGTATATCTTTATGATCAAGGCGTGTTGGATGAGCCCATAAGCCATGAAGACTTTTTGCAAAAATGTAACGCACTACTGTTGATTCCTATGCAAGAAATATCAGTTAACCTTGGTCTTTGTTATCCTCAGTTCGCGATCTTACTGAGGGCCATGCGGAAATACTCGGTCAAAAAGCTACGCCCTAATTTGAGGTTGCCCCCTCTCGTCTTGTGAGTATGAGGTTTCCATGGTATTAGCCATTTCTGTGCTGAAAGTACTGTCTCACAACTGCAGAGGAAGAATCGTTGTACTTATCTCCCATATCGGGACGATGCTCTAACGTTCAAAGTCGTCCCTAGTTTTTTTAACATGTGAGGGCCTTGCCAATTAATTACGTGCGCCCATAATTACTCATCTCGTTGTCAGCCTTCGTGGGGCACATGAGCATCAAACCACCTTTCGTACGGCTTTCAACGAAATGTCCGACTTCAAACGCTTTCGCGCAATGTGTGGATATCTGCGACTCATGTTTGAACGAAACGAACACGCGTTGACTCGTAAAGAAGTACAGTATCGTATATTATGGGGAAAGTGTTTTCTGTCCTGACGAAGACACGTTCTAGTGTGATATTTTGAACATTGATCTCGGGGATAGGAATAGTGAACTAGAAGATCAAAAGGCTGAAGCGGAGGCTGGGATCAAAATACTTGACTATTTGGTCCAGCAATGCAAGCACCGTATTGAAAAGAAGTGCAAAGAGCTTGAGCAGGATATCGACGACATCAAGAGGAAGCACCAAGAATGGAGAAAAGGGTTGGACCGCTAATTGGAAACGGAACCCTGAGATTCGAAAGCCTATTATGATATTAGAAGCCATATTCCTGTTGGAGGTAGGAGTCCTGGATATCTTGAAATTGTTTGGGGTAGTAGTTGAAGCACGGAATATGTGTTTTGGTAAGGCAGGGGCAATGCTATTCCAGGAAGAACCGATTCTGGTTGTCGATAAGGACATTAAGAGGAGAACATCAGATGATGGTTGACAACGATAGTATGTTGAATGGTATGATCAGAGCGGTGCATAGAATGAAATGAGTTTTTCCGCTTCAACTGGCAGTAATAGCCGGTTTATCGTTTATCAGATAAGATTACATCAACAACCTTTTTTCTTAGGCAAGGAAAGAAACCATTGATGATGTTCAACTTATGTTGTATATTATGTATATTGGTACAAGTGGCAAAATGATGATGGTATACAGTAATCGTGCGTAGTGTGTAGTTACGAGTAGAAATTGTTCGTCTGTTAGTAGCTCATTGTTAATTTCAAAACAAATTAATGTTAGTTTCAATTTTTGTAGCAAGATTGCAAAAAGAAGGCGGAGGGTACAACTTGAATCCAGAAGCAAAATGAAGAGGTAGACAATCTCATGTTGAGGCTACCTTAGCGTCTTGCTTCACTGGCTTAGCAGTAGTGTCTGTAGCAGGAGGAGCGGAAGGAGGAACAGCAGGAGTAGACGTCTCGGCTTTGACTTCGGGTTTCGCCTCAGCTGCGGCCTTTGCCTTTGCTTCTTTTGCTGCCTTCTCCGCCCTTTCCTTCTCCACCCAAGCAAGGGCATCGTTCACCGCTTCATAAGGACGAACTTTGTACGTCATGAGGTATCCCTGAAGACTGGCCATAGAAAACTCGCGCTGTGGGATAGCGTCGGCGAATTTTTCAGAGAGAGTAGCGACCTGGGCGGAGGACAGTTTGGGCGCGCGAGCGCGGTGGGATGAGCCGCTGAAGGAGACTTCGTCAGGGACGAGTGATTCGTGAACCGAACCGTTCTCGGAGGTAGGTGATGGAGTAGCCTTCCCTTTCTCGTCAGCGGACGAATACCCGGAGTCTGAGTCTTTCTCGATGGGGTCTTTCCCCTCCTCACTTTCCTTAGTATTCTCCGAGGATGCCTCTGCTTCACGTTCCTTAGCTTCGGATTCTGGATGATAGAAGCAGCGGTAGAGTTCCCTAGCCTGGTACTTGCTTGCAAGTTTGAAGTTAACATGGATGTCCATACGTCCAGGACGAATTAGGGCAGGGTCCAAGCTCGAGTACCTGTTGGTAGTAGCAAAGAGAATGCGTCCTTCCTGAGCACCCACACCATCCAGTGCATTGAGAAGACCACTCAGAGTGACTTTGCTTGTGGGTGCAGCAATTGGTTGTTGGGTTTTCTTATTTTGGTCTCCGTTCTTTGCATTAGAGTCGGTGTCTTTATCTAATTCACCACGGTTGATGTTCTGGTCAAAGGCAGCATCGATATCTTCCATTAGTGCGATGCATTTTTCTGTTGCAAAAGTATATCAATATGAGAAGATATAGCGAGATGGGTTGAACGCACCAGGCAGGTCAGAAATAAGATCGGCAAGGGCTGTATCATCCAGAAGCGATCGGGAAAGAGAGATGATGTAAACATCAAGCTCAAGTTCTCCAGCCAAGCTGTGGATGATGCTAGTTTTGCCAGAACCAGGTGCACCATGCTAATGAAAGAAAAAAAAGTGGGTTTGGATTCCAAATGACAAATATAGTTGACGTACAAGGAGATAGCCCCGTCGGAAAGGGATACCACGAGCACCATACCAAGATTTGCTCTCTAGGAAATCACGAGCATCGTCAACGAGCAAACTCTTGATACCAGGATCCAGGACAATCGAGGTCAATGGGCGCTTTGGTCTCGAGGCAACGAGACGCCAGTTGTTGTGAATATCCGAGCTATAGATAGAAATAGTATTTTCCTGTGCAGATTCGTACGATTTCTTTGCCTCATTTAGGAGTTTGTAGAGAATATTTTTACGAAGTGAGAAAATACTGAAATAGATTAAGGTAAGTGATGATCGACATTGATGAACGAAAAAGTTTAGTCACCGAAGTTCCAAAGTCTCATCCCTGCCACCATATTGACTTTCTCTGAAAGTCCTCGTAGCACGAATCCAGGATCCATGAGTACGAAATGAAAGACTTGTATACTCCGCAGGTATCAAGCGGACATGTTCATTAAGTGATTCATCCTCAATTCCTGGAGTCCCATGTTCTGCGTTGACGCCGTATGTGCGTGAAGACACCTGAACATCTCGTACGGTTCCTAGACGTATGATGAGTAATCGTCTCGAAGTTATTATTATATACACCAAGACTTACTCCACTCTGGTCTTTTTGAAAGCCACACCATTATCCAATCTGTTCAGTTGGATCAGAAAAGAGCAGGCTTATCAGGACTGTATAAGGACTTACAAAAGCTCGTGTCGCCATCATCAAACCGGGCTGTTATAAAGAACGAGCTGTAGATTTTATAGTAAAGGTAGAAAGCTAGACGTCTCAAGGACTCTAGGACACTTCCGAATATGATGAGCTTGAGCCATTCGCGAAGCGCTGAGAAAGACAAGAAAAAGGAAAACAGAGAAGAAACATCTGTGGGCAATGTGGGAAGCGACGATTGTTGGATCTGCGTGGCATTAGACGCTGTTCCGTTGATGCATGAATCTGATATGCCGTTAGTGCTGGCTGTATAAGCCGAGAAAATCTGTTGAGCGATGTAGAGTGGTGAGGTCATGTCAGTCTCGGGAGTGGGGGTGACGATGAAAGTGATAATAAAAAACTGATTCGTTCATGCCTTATATCCCGCCTCGTGCAAGCCTTCATTCTAAGCACCGCCCGTACCCATGCAGCACCCGTACACCACGGCCCCGAGCGAACATAGTTGATGTCTTGCGCAGAAATATGAAAATGACTCGTCCTCACGGGCCTGGCATTTACTTTAGGAAAGCGCTTATCGCAGTCCAAGACTCACTATTGGTCAAACATGAAAAAAATAGCTCCATTGATAGACGACTCAATGTACACGTTCCCAAGAGTGACAGAGAAATGTCGGAGATAGCCTAATTTGAGTCATCAGGACGCAAATTTTCATCGCCTCGTTTTTTTCTGCCGATGTACTTCCTGCATCGAGGCTGAACGAGCGTTCTTCAATGGGATCTACGTAAGAGCGAATTGAGCTGGATCGCACTGATGGCACTGCCATTAAGCACTCGTGAGAATCTATATCTATATTGGTCAACACAGCCGCTCATGGAAGCTCAACGTCACTGAACCGCCTTGCTTTGCTTTTGTCATTGAAGAAATGTTACACGAGGGTCCGAAGGCGTCTCTGGACCTTACGCATGTTCTATGTACGATAGAGCTATTATGCACTATGAAGACTTGTTGATTGAAGGCTCTTAGACGACGATGGGTCCTATTTTTCGTTGGCACTGGCTCTCATAACGCTGAGCCCAATACTTTTGATGGTATGTTTACCATGTGAATTATCCACTCAAATTCTGACTACGACCATAGGCATCGTATGCAGCGTTAGCTGTTCAGACTCGGGAATTTCTGATAATTGTCATGTGGGCAGGGCAATTCTTTGGAGAGCTACTCAATTGGGTCGTAAAGCGCGTCATAAAGCAGGATAGGCCTATAGGTACGCACATTGAAGTCTTTGAGAGAATCGTCGAGTGACTGGCTTCGTGATTACAGAAAGCATCGGAAATGGATACGGATTCCCATCGTCTCATAGTCAATACATGGCCTATTTCGCATCGTTCTTAATGTGTCACCTGTACTGCAGACACAGATTTTCTTCGATTGGGTCCCGTATTATCGATTTTCTCTTCCGTATGCTTGCATATGCCGCATTACTCGGATGGGCGGGGGTTGTTGCTTATTCACGGTACTTTTTAATCATTGCTGTGCTTCATAAACCCTTCTCAACGAATTTACTCCGCAGCTATTACCTGGGATATCACAGCGCTTATCAAATTCTATGGGGACTAGCCATAGGCGCCACTCTCGGAGTTTCTTTGTATCTTCTCACAGAAGCTATTCCTACTCGATACCCAACATCGCCTCTTGGAAGAATGAAGACAGCTATTTTGAACAATCCTATTGTCGTGTGGTTACAGCTCCGTGATGGGTGGGCAGTTTGGGCAGATGGTGGACGAGAGGGGGAATGGCTTCGCTGGCGAAAACATTTCGAAGCACAACAAAAGTCACAAAATTGGGAAGCCAAACAAAAATCTCTCAAGAAAGCCACGTAAATAGCAAAAGGTCGAACAAGGGTACAAGGCTCTTGACCAGATAATGGAATGGCAGTTTCATGGGTGTCATTACCGTACATATACTATAGCTTTATATACCTTATTTCAATAGGAATATACACATATTTAAAAATCCACGCAAAGCGTACAGTGAATCATTGCAGTCCCAGACGCAATCGTTCAGCTTGCTCTCTCTCCAACCGTGATGTTTTATCTTCTGTTTCTGTGAGGGTGTCGTCCCAGGCTACAAATAGCTCTGATAATGTATCGATCTAGAAGAAAAGGAGGTTACTCAAGGGAAAATATGAGGAATATTGGAGGCAGGATCACGTACGTATGTAGCATGTTTATCGACAAGGGAAGATATTCGAAGTTCTAGGGACTCTGCAAGCTCTGCATCCTCTGCTTGTGCTTTGAGCAAGGCTTCCAGTCGCGGTTCCAATTTCTCGTAGTCTATGAATAAGGATACGCCGTCCAAGTCAGAAACTGATCAGAGTGACGCGACTTGGCACCATACCTGCAAGATTTCCTGCTCCAAGTACACCTTTCTTTTCTAAAGCGTCGACTTCTTGCATATCACGGTCAGCGGCGCGTATGTCAGGCTCCATCTCAGTCAAAAGCGCGTTGATCTCTTCTGGTGACATCTTATCATACGTCGGAGGATCGGATAATATGCCAGATAGTGCGAAAGAGGGTGTTAATAAATGTGCATTTTTATCATCTGTTCAAAGAGATGGGTGTGAGCTATGGCTTATGAAAAATAAAACAAAAGAGAAATGATAGATAAAACAGAGCACTGAAAATGAAGGAGCAAAGAAGAGAAACATACAGTTATCCATAAACCTCCTCAGACCCTCATTTCCCTCAACTACCTTTCGCAGTCTGTTCTGCACTGATTCTGCGAGACGCGTTAATGTTTCTCCAGGCTTCAGATTAGCACCAACAATGCTGCCAAAGTTGATGACACCCGAGTAGTCCTCCCTTCCCTTCCCCTTCGAGTCTTGCTTCATACCCAAGATCAAAGCTTCTAGCCATCTCAATCTCAGCTCCAAAGCGAGGACAGGATCGACCTTTCCAGGTTCCTGATGTTGTGCTGCATGAGCATCAAGAACATCTCCCACCGCAACATTCTTCGACCGAGAGTCGGAATCAGTCACGCTGTCCAGTTCTTCTTCCTCTTCTTCTTCTTCCTCCTCCTCCTCTTCAGAACCAGAACCAGAAGACAACGACTCTGTAGTAGGCGCCAGGGTGGTCTGTGATTGAGCTTGAACTTGAGAAGAGGAAAAGACGCCCGCGATCGAGTTTTGGCTTGTGCCTGTGGGTGGTGGAGAAGAAGGTGGGCTGGCGCTCCCGTGCGTCGAAGAGGAGAAATGACGATGGCGCTGGATGTCGCCTAGAAACACGCTGCCGACTCTGTTTGATCCCATGGAATTATATGTAGTGTAGTGTAGTGATTGTGGGTACTTTGATCGTTTCTAAAGCCACCACCTCAGCTTGAGCTTGTCGGTCGACAACCGTAGGTAATATAGCCAACCGCAGATCAAATGCCGATATTGTCCTCAGGCAAGCACGTAATTGAACCACCTTCACACTGACGTTTATGTATTAACCGGAAACGGATCCAGTTCGCGATGATTTATTTAAATGGGATATTAGAACTACACAGTTACTGTACACTTTACAGCAGTAGATTTGAAGTCGCCAATAAATAGCATGTTAAAGTAAATGGAATCCAATGCACATATTAAAAAAGACAGTTGGTTTGGTGCAATAGCAACTTCCAGAACGAAAACAGGGGAAAGGAGGGGAGTTATCGCAAAGCATCAAAGATAATCTTACAAGGACCATCCAAGGAAGAACGAACTAGCAAGCACTCATACAGGACTCTGCGCACTCTGCCGTGTCTGCGTATGTTCCATCTCGACAGGAAGTTGACTGTATCCTTCCCTGTCTCGCACGCCCGCACTGAATAACCCACCAAATGCCCTCACTCTCGCACTGTCCAGAACACTGGCAGCGCTATCCAAGAACATTCCAGTCCATCCAGCACCACTTTCGAGACCTGCAGGCGTAGGGGCGAGTGCGATTGGCCCTGCTCCAGTGCTTCGTCCACGTTCTTCAGGAAGGATGCTGTCCATAGGCCTCTTCCACCATTTCAGAGTCAACGACGAGCACACCACGCTCACGGAAGAGAATGCCATAGCAGCGCCTGCTAACATAGGATGCATGTACAGACCAAACGGAAGGAAGAAGCCCATGGCGAGAGGGATACCGAGGACGTTGTAGATACATGCCCAGATGAGGTTGCGTCGGATGACAGAGAAGATCTTGCGCGAAAGGTGGAGCGCGGCAACGACGTCCAAGAGATCCGATCGCATGAGCACGATATCAGCTGCTTCAATGGCCACGGAAGTTCCAGATGAGAGAGCAATGCCCACAGTGGCTGCCACGAGAGCTGGAGAATCATTGATACCATCTCCGACCTGACGCACGGAAAGAAAGAAAGAAATTAGATATGTTACGGAAATAGAAGAAAAACATACCATTGCAACACCACCATTATTCTTTTCCATCAATTCTGTCACCATTGCAGCCTTTCCTTTAGGGCTCATATCCGCCCAAACACCCTCTGGACGAATACCAACTTGTTTAGCGATAGCTAAAGCAGTAGCCTTTCCATCGCCCGTCATCATATTGACCTCAATGCCCATCCTCTCTAACGCCTGGATGGCATATCGACTCGAGGGCTTTGGTGCATCAGCTAAAGATACAGCAAGGAGGGGTTGGGGGTGACCTGTCTTCTTCCCTGATCCAGTGACTAGAGAAACAAAAATGATAGTCCTTCCAAGGGATGTTTCCTGGTTCTCGTATGCAGCTAGTTCCGAAGGAATGTAGGTATGCGCCTCATTATCAGCGTCCAAAACTGTGCCTACGCCGCTAAGGGTCACAAATCGTGCACTACCGACCAGTAGGGTGTGTGTCTTGCCCTGGCATCGAATCCTGGCCTTAACACCTTGTCCAGTGATACTTTCAAAGTCCTCCACGGTAGCTTCAGGACCGGAATTTCCGAGCAAGTCTTTGCCATAAGTTGCGATGGCCTTGGCAAGGGGGTGTTCAGAACGAGCTTCGGTAGCGCTGACCATAGCTACAATTTCCTTGCGCCTTGTGACACCATCTGCACATAACACATCCAGTCCCGTGTCTCCAGCGTACAACTCGGTATTGGGGATGACTCCAGGAGCAGGTACCCAATGCATACCCATCACAGTCAATTTCCCGACCGTAACTGTGCCAGTTTTATCGACTACAACACGCTTGATGCTTTTGCTTGCTTCCAGAGCCCGTCCACCTTTGATCAAAATACCGTTCTTCGCACCCATGCCCGTGCCAACCATGATGGCAGTAGGGGTGGCCAATCCAAGGGCACAGGGACATGCGACCACAATGACACTGATGCACATCTGCAAGCATACAGCCAATTTGCTCGTGCCATGCGAATGGAACATCGCTGGAAGATGCTCCTCGTCCACGAGATAGCTCAGAAGAAGCCATACGACGAGCGTGAATGCAGAAAGGCTAATGACGGTGGGTACGAAGCGACCAGCAACTTTGTCGGCGAAAGCCTGGATGGGGGCTTTTGATGTCTGTGCATCCTCCACCAATTTTACGATTTGGGAAAGCGCGGTATCTTTTCCTGCCCGCGTGACGATCATGTCGAATGTGCCAAGCCCGTTAATAGTACCGCCTATGACGTTGTCGCCGACAAGTTTGGTGACGGGAAGGGCTTCACCTGTAATCGCACTCTCGTCAATGCTTGATGACCCCTTGATCACATTTCCATCTGCCGGGATTTTGTCGCCTGGTACTATCTTTACCGTATCACCGACTTCGACAAGTTCTGTGGCTATTTTCTTCTCTTGTGTGCAGGCTGGGGCATCCGTATAGATCGTGGCCATGGAAGGTGCGAGTCCCATTAAATCTGTAAGAGCTGCGCTGGTTTTGCCTTTCGCCTTGTTTTCTAGATACCGTCCAAGAGAAACAAACATGAATAACATGGTACTGGTTTCGAAGAATAGGTGCGGTCGGTAATCTGGCGTTGTATTGAATACAGCTGCGAGCATGCTGAATACTGAGTAGAAGTAAGCGGCAGATGTCCCTAGTACGATGAGCACATCCATTGTAGCTGAACCATGCTTAAGCGACTTGTATGCATTTCGGTAAAACCTTGCCCCAACCCAGAACTGCGCAGGTGTCGAAATGGCGAAGGCGAGAACGTCTCCAAGGTAAATAGCGTTGAATAGGCGGAAGGAAAGCAGGCCTTTGATACCTGGAAGGCGGGGACCGATCATATGGAGAAAGAAAACGGGCACGGCGAACGTCAAACTCCACAGGAACCTTGACCGCCACTCGAGGATCTCCTTCATCCTTGTTAGGGATTGCAATTGAGTAGCATCTTGTTGGTCGGACAACATGGCATCGAATCCCATGTCCTCAATGTGTTCAACCATTTCGCGGGTGGTAATTAGCGAACGGTCAAAGTGGACGGTACACGTTTCGGTTGCAAGGGACACAGAAACACTGGTGATGCCTGGTACAGCGGAGAGACCTGCTTCCACTGTACTTGTACATGACGAGCATGTCATGCCATATATTCGTAGTTGGACGACGTCTGCCTTTGCGGGTGGTATTAGAGTCGCATCGAAACCGATGTCAGAAATTTCGCCAATGATCTTTTCAACGTCCCATTGTGACGGGTCGTATTCGACGACTGCTCTTTCAGCTAGCAGAGCAACCTTTATCGAATGAATGCCTTTCTGATCTCTGAGCATTCCCTCGATCGCCTGGTATTTAAATCAGTCAACAACAACTTGTATCGCAAGTTCTTCGCACCTCTACACATGCCCCGCATGTCATACCCTCCACCCTCAGCTCACACTTGTCCGACTGCATGTCTTCCTTTAAGAGTTCCTCGTCCATAGTCGGACCAGGGAGAATAGATAATGTAGATTGCGAGAAAGAAGCGGAAAGAGGAGATTTGGCCCAGATATTATTCAGGAGAGCTGCCGCCATGGTAAGAACCGGGGTTACGGTGAGAAAGAGCTGTCAGCAAAAACGGTCTTAGTCAGATGTTCCGTTCAAGTCAAAACAGGGAGTCTGATCCGAGAGAAAGCAGAAAAAGACCCAAAGAAAGATAGAATACGGGGGAAAGGAACAGCTTTGGGTATTCTGTTTGCGCCTGCGCGGAATAATAATATTGAAACCTTGAAATCAACCCGCTCATCGCTCAAGCCCACTTCGATGTTGTTGTGTTACCTTGTCACATTCCCGGTGACCGGGTCACGCCTTCTTCCTCGCTCTCACGGCTACTGGACACTTATCTTAATCCAATCTTAATCATTTAAAATTTTCTCTCCATCGAGTATTCAAAGACTGATATCTGTCTTTATCAAAACCGCATAAATGGTGGTCTTGACTTATCTCATTTCTTCGACCTGCAAATCGAGATCCTGTGGAATCGACACCTCATTTGACTGAGTATTGACTGAGTAGCTCTTCCGTTTTCGGCATCTCAAGTCTCAGAATAGAAGCATCGCAGAACTAAAACCCCTCAAAGCACAAACAGCCCTAAGAATGGGCCCAAACCACTCCTTTGATCTTTGTTCGTCATCATGCAGGGCATACCTCTGCTCGTCTTAACTCTCGTCTTGCTATATGTAATTCACAAAGCTTTGGCGTTCTGGAATGCCATTCGCAGTCTTGAGTAAGTTGTTGGCTCTAGTATATTCTGGCAACCCATCCATTTTACTTCAAATAGCAACCTTCCAGGATACCGTGTTCTCTTCTCTCAATACAACATGCTATCGTTTGCATTTGGGCGCTGGACAGGAATCAGTCCAGGCTCGAATCACTTTTTCGAAGACAAGCACACCAGTATGTAAAAGCTCTACCACGTATCCTGATTATGACCTTCAATTACTTCTGCACGCTCCTTAGCTTTCAAAGAATGGGATATGAATACCGTTGTAGGCCAACTTTTCCTTCCACCGACCATCTACGGTAAATTTGACGCTCTTGAATATAGATCTCCGCATTACCGACTCCGGTTGCAGCATTAACCGTGGCAGACGTTGATACAATTAAGGTGGCTCCTGATTAAATTGTGCATTAGTTTTTGGGTTGTAAGTACTAAAGCTTGACCTATGTGCTTAGGAGATCACTTCATCAAGGGCGCGCTTTCCTAAGCCTGTCGTTCTGTATGAAGTCTTGACTTTCTTCGGTCGTAACATTGTCGCGTCGGAAGGTGAGGAGTGGAAGAAATACAGGAAAATCTCTGCGCCTGCTTTCTCAGATGTACAGTTTCACTGTCTTAATTCTGTCTTTCGTATTGTTGACTCTCAATTCTTGATAGAGAAACAATAAACTGGTTTGGGACGAGACTGTGAGGATCATGGATGGCCTGTTTAATGAGCTGTGGAAGGACAAAAGTGTTATTTCCCTCGACCACTGTGCAGAGATTACTCTTCCTGTGAGTATCGTGACAAAGCTGCAATGGTATTGATCAGGCTTACAGATGAGTCGTAAATAGATCGCTGTGTTCGTGATTGGTGCTGCAGGTAGGTTGCTTTCCACAAGAAATCTAAAATATCCACTAGAATCGCGGGTTTCTTAGGATTTGGTCGCAGAATATCATGGATTGACGATGAAGTTATTCCAGCCGGGCATACCATGTCGTTCAAAGAAGCCTTCCATATTGCATCTTTAGATGCTTTCTTCAGACTATTCTTGTCGGATAGAATCATGACCTTGACTAAACATACTAGGAAGATCAAACTTGCCTTTTCAGAACTCGAGGTACTTGCGCCTTTGTTAAGTCTTCGTGGTCTAGACTGATCAGGATTGAAGAAATATATGCATGAAATGATCCAGGAACGTCAAACCTCCGAGAAAGTAGAGCGACACGACTTACTTTCCAGTCTGTTAGACGCAAACAACGAGGACTTCAGTGATCAGAAACTACTGGATAGCGAACTGATTGGAAACATCTATATTTTCCTTCTTGCTGGACATGAGGTGGGTTTATATCATATCACTCCCATCATGACTTCTCAAGCCAGTGTTTAGACAACGGCTCACGCACTGTGCTTCGCCTTCGGGCTTCTCGCTCTCTACCAAGACGAACAGGAGAAACTCTTTCAACACATCAAATCTATCTTATCCGATGGTCGTATTCCTGTATGTTGTATAATCTTTATTGGCTGACAGAAGTTAATGTCTGAGTTAATATCTGACACCACTAATTTGGCTATTAAAGACTTACGAGGATATGCCGTTATTGACATATTCCATGGCGTGAGTACCTTCACTAATATTGACAGAGAAATCTGATAGAATGTATAC
Source organism: Agrocybe praecox (assembly GCA_964017145.1). NCBI lineage: Eukaryota > Fungi > Basidiomycota > Agaricomycetes > Agaricales > Agrocybaceae > Agrocybe > Agrocybe praecox. Next base: position 1,191,469 of record OZ024852.1, read on the forward strand.
ATTCAAAGCGTTTTCTACGAAGCATTACGTTTATTCCCCCCAGTGAGTACTCTGTTTATTTACTTTGACCAGGACTTCACGGTGCTTACAACTTCCATCACCAGGTGGTCAATATTCCCAAGGATACTGTCGAAGATACGGTCCTCACTGTTGGCAACCAATTCGGGGGAAAGCGCACAGTCCCAGTACCAAAAGGTACTCGTATCCCAATTAATGCCCCTGGGCTTCACTACAACCGTTAGTGCCGAGCCTATTTTACACGTATAAAGCATGACCTTATATTTCTCCGCTCCAGCTCGCTATTGGAAAGACCCAGAAGAATTTAAGCCTGAACGCTTCCTCGGGGACTGGAACAAAGATGCCTTTATTCCCTTCAGTTCTGGCGCTCGTGCGTGCTTGGGAAGGAAGTGAGTACTATCTTATAAAGCAGTATAATGTGTCATGAGCAGAACCTTTGACCTGATATATCTTTTGGTAGGTTTTCCGAAACGGAGGGAATAGCCGTGTTGACAATGATGGTCTCTAAGTACAAGATTACTGTAAAGCAAGATCCTGAATTCGCGGGAGAAACTTTGGCACAGACTCGGGCGAGAATCTTAAAGACCAAGAATGCTTTGACATTGACGTGAGTTTCCGTTTCTGAAGCTCTGTTCGTATTTAACGTATCATCATCGATAGGCCAATAAAAGTTCCCCTTACTTTTACCCCTCGAGCTTGATTTTGAGTGAAGTAGTATGACTGTATGAGCTCCTAGTATTACACTCGTGTTACCTTGTCACATTCTCGGTGACCGGGTCGCGCATCCTTCCTCGCTCTCACGGCTACAGTACACTTGTCTTTTGATCATTTAAAATTTTCTCTCCATCGAGCATTCAAAGAGACTGATATCTGTCTTTATCAAAACCGCATACATGGTGGCTTAAACCTATCTCACTTCTTCGACCCTGAATCACGGGTAAGGGGGGCGATTATGGTTGATTATCCCGTTCCTTGTGGCCGCAGTCCCACGTCGATTACCCTAAATAGCGTTGGAAGGACTTCTCGAATGCTGAGGATTCTTTAAAAGCCCCTGCATTCTTCTTTCCCGAGAATTCTGAACGCAATGTCACTCATCGATGCGAGGTCGCCTTTTCACGCAGAGGCTCGCGGTGTCGACGCTATCTTACGATCATGCGACAACGTCAGGTTCTATGTCATAAAGGCATTTCTCGTATATTCATCTCCAGTGTTCGAGGATATGTTTTCTGTTCCCAAATCAGCGGACGATGCACGCGATGAAGCAGAGAAGAGACTCCCAATCATCGATATGGCTGAGGAGAGCAAGTTCCTTCGGTCTCTACTACTCCTTTGCTATCCACGACAATCTCCGGATTCGCTGAAGGATTTCGACAGCATTCTTGGCACCGCGATTATCGCGCAGAAGTATTGTATGGATGAGATCGAGGAACAACTCGTTAGTCTGATGAAGAAATCGTCGGTAGTTCATGAAGACCCACTACGCGTGTTCGATCTATCATTACGCTATGATTGGGAGGAATTGGGTCGGGAGGCGGCTAAGGCTTCTTTGCGGCACAAAGCTGCAGATTTACCAATGGCAATGAACGACACATACATGAGTGGCATGGACGTGTGTCGGCTCTTCCAATATCGCTACAAATGTGCACGAGCCATCAGAGACTGGGTACGCGTCCACATCAACAATTATAAATGCGTCAAATACGAAGGAGATCGTGATTGTTATATGTTGGAAGAATCATTCTGTTGGTGGGCGTTACCTGGGGACACATTGGAATCAGAAGGACATAATCCGAGGGTGGACCAAGCATGCAAGGGCGGTACAGTTTGGACACCGACTTCTCTCCTTCAGAAGAACGAAAAGCCATTGAATATTTCTGGAAGGCGTTGGTGGATTCGATATTTCTTATCCCTGTTGGAAGAGCTCGATTGTCGTCCTTGCGGCGAAACAATTATAGATTTGCAACGATTGATCGATTCCACTGTCAGACAGCTAGACTGCGATGTTTGCGTCGCTGTTGCCCGTGAAGATTTACAGGAATTCCTAAAACGCTTCGCTGGCAGTGTGGATATCATTGTTTCTGAAGTGGGCATCTCTCGTTATGTCCTGTCATATAGTGCTGAACACGATCCAGGTCCCTCTTGACGTCAAATGGCCCTCGATGTCAACGATGCCCACGAACTGAAGCTTCAATTGGACATATCTCTGATTTCAAGTCTGGAAAGGTGCAAACCATAATGGAGCTTTGCGTTCTCGCCGTCCAACGAGGGGTCCGATCATGAAGGAATGCTGTTCCCATCTACTCATGGCCCGTGGACGTCGCAAGCAAAGCGTTGTTATTTTAGCAATGTCCTCGCGAAGTTTCGAACTTCGTCCTGTCATTTGACATTTTGGGCGCTTGTTGGACCCTGTATGTAATAACAGACGCCTTGTCCCTGTACACATGTACTACCTCTGTGTTACCTTTTTTGTTTTTGCACAGCCTTTGGAGCGGAAATATATGGCTTTAGCACTCCCATAACTACACATGACTGGCTTCTGAACTAGAAATCTTTGGATTTTCGCCTTTTGGTAAAAAGCTTGTTCGACCACTTTTAACGAAGAGGAGGCGCCGACTGTGGCTTAGGTTGAATCTGAGTTGGAATATTTAGGAGAGATCCGGCATGACTCGTAAATTTGAATGTTGTTCTTCCTCTCCTCTTCCATCATGTTTGTCCAACTGAAGATTTTTTTAAAGGATTTTTTGAACAGTTTCCTCCCTCCCCCCTTTTTTTCTTGCAAACCTGGAGTCCTGGTCTCGGCATTCGAGCCTTCAGTTCATCTCATCCCGAAATACATCCTTACTATCCTGACTGATCGTAGTCTCATCTCTACCTCTACTCCGACTTACACCCATATCAGCACCGCTGATATACTCCAGATATTGCTCAAACCGGGTGTAAGTGCTTCTTTAATCTAAGTTTGCCTTGCAGAAGTAGGGATGAGCAGTCTCCGTCGCCCCAAGCTCTATGTTTTATTGTTATTTAGATGTACAGGTCAGCCCACACTTGTCCTTTTTACATTGACTAGCTCTTTCAGGACATATGAAGAGGCTGAGAGGCTGATAACGATGAGATAATTCACCGTCCATTCAAAGTTCAAAGTAGGTTCCAGGTAGCACCCAGTGGCGTGCTGTTCAGATCGGTTTAGAAGAAGGATCCCTTAAACCCTTCCTGGAATCACAATTCTAAGGATGTTATCGCCTCTGCCCTCGAGGCCAAAGTTCTAAGTACGTTTCTGGTATCGGGCCAAAGTATGAGCTCACATATACTGTTTGAAGGTGTCACCCACGTCAGAGACTTCCCACGTGCAGGCCTCGGTTTGGCCCCGGTGTCTTGATTTCGAGCCGGTCAACGGTAGATCATGCTGCTGAACGGGGGTAATAGTATTCACTTCACCAATATAAATAGCCTGGACGTGGGTTTACGTTCTTTACCCAAAGTAGGTCAAAGGATCAAAACCATGACTTACCATGGGGAATGCCCTAACTTCTTCGTTCCCCCCAGCCTGTCAGGAATCAGGATGTCTTACACAACCCTTTTTCAACTTTAGCTGGTGCTTGTCAACAGATTTTGCTCTTATCGGGTATTCCTTCGAAGTCGGAGTGACCAGTCACCCGTCCAATCATATAGAAACTCGGAAAACAGAGAATCTGCACGCGCACTCTTAGGGTCTTATAAAATGTATCGACGATGGCTCAACTTCGTGACGCACACCTTAAATTTCATCATGTCATCTGGCACCGAAAACAACAACCTTCGCTGCGAAATACCAATCATGGACCCAGGGAATGACCGCTCAGCATCAATGGATGTGAAACTCTGGTCCAACATTCTGTCCTCAATTTACGAGTCCCCCACGGACATGCGAGCAACCACAGTCCGACAACTTGACTGGTACAAGTACGCAGGCGGTGTTGAGCACGAGTATGTGATCGCCACTGTCCTATCCAGAGGCCGAAGTTCCTACCTTCGCGTTGAACGGCGTGCATCTGACGACACAATCGTCATCGAGGAGAACGCCTTGGAACAAGAAACTATTGATGTAACCTTACTTTAGTCCCCCACTTTGGACTTGGTTGCTAACGCCATGATAGTCCTTCACACCGGAATATCGTGCCCGATTCTCGAAAGATATTTCCACGGAGAAAAGCGCCGTCCGTAGCCGCAAATCGAGGGGTAGTTCCTCAAAATCATCATCCTCGAAAGACAACCTACCTCGAGCTGACGACTCGGTCACCCAGGTCTTGTCCCATAAAGGCATCACAGGCGATGATGAAGGCGACTCGGACGTGCACCTTCTAGCTTCCTACGATTTTTCCGCCTCGACGCCCCTTTATCTCAGGGACCTTGCATTCATCGTGAAACACATCAACAAGTCGTCTGTTGGCTACAAGCTGCTCATGGAGCAGTGCTACTGGTTTGCTCGTACATGTATTGGTGTGGCCAAATACAGATGCGGGCCGAAAGAATCCCGAACTACACGCTGGAACACTGCTGGCACCTACTGGGTTGCAAAATTCGATACTCCCAGGATAAGGTCGGAAGTCAGTCGGTTGACAATTAACAAGGATAACTTGCCACAGATTGAGGAGCTTGCGCGGGCTGTGGATGTGAATATTCGAGAGAGCGATGAATATGTTAGTATCTATCTCAAGCTTCCAGGAATTTGAACGCCTGTCACTGACTTCAAAAAGCTCCAGGGCAAATACATGAATGGAGAAGGTGGGAGATTACTGGCCGAACAAATGGCAGAAGAAGAACGCCGACAAAAGGCGCAAGAAACTCGTCGCGCAGAACTGGCAGAGAAGGCGGTAGAACAAGAGCGCCGGCGAGCAGATGAAGCGCACGCAGAACTTCAACAACTGCGGGCTCAATTCACGCTCTCGCAAACCAACTCAATGTCTCCAAAAGCCCAGTAGTAAGCGCGGCATTTTTTTCTCTTTTTGTTGTTGATCATTTTTAAAGAAAACTCGGGGCATTTTTTTTTCGCACTACTCGGTAGACTCTGACTTGCTTTGACCATGTTATCCTCGCTTTCCCTATGCTTTGTTGATGTTTTACCTCATGACCTCGTTACGTACGTTCTTCGGTTATCGTGTTTTTCTTTAAATGTTCGACTTCGTTTGGTGTTCTACGTTAGTGGCATGGCATTCAGTTGAGTGGAGTGCACGAGGCATTCAAAGGGGCGTTAATATTATGGACCCAGGAAACACCGTCGTGTATCCAAATCAACCTCAAAGTCGGATATATATCACGTAAAGTGGGGAGACTACCGCGGAAATGAGCAACCTAGGCCGCACTCCTTACCACGATGCCCACGCACGAGTTTCCTGACGCATTTTGGACGTAAACCGCGATGGGTAACCAAAAAATTGAAATCCAGACAGAAAAACGCGCAAGCTCTTATCACGAGATAAATATTGGATAAGTATAAGAAATCAGACATAGGTCAGTAAATTGCCTACTTCTTAATTCTCTGGCGCTTATCATAATCCCGTTTGAGGGGAATCCTTGAGGTTGATATTCTGAAGCTTTCAAAGCCGCACAACCCTGTTGTTGAAAGCTTGAACTGAAGCATCGAGTGAGTTCGCTCTAAAGTTAGGACTTTCGTATCTAGTACTTCTAAACAGGTCCTGAAAAATGTGAAAGTATTTGGCATAAGTAATATCACAAATCAATGAACACCGTTCATCGTTATAAGACACTCGCGCACTGGAAGCAAACAATTTTTCATTCAAAAAACCAGGGCAAGTTTCCAACAAATTTCCTAGAAAGATAAGCGAGTCTTAGCGCCTTATCAGTGGAAAGGGTCCCGTAACTCATCTTTGCTGCGAAAGATGACGGCAATGCATTTCAGGCAACAACGACATCTCTTCTCCGACGAACGGGACAACATGTCCCTCTTATTTCTGTCTTTACAAACCACCGTACCCCAAGCCTTGTCAACGCATACACTTCTCCTGCAAGCTCGGTGAATCCTGATGAAATTGCCCATTTCTCAAAACTGTCCTCGGAATGGTGGGACAAACGAGGGGAGTTCAGCTTTCTGCACAAGATGAACCCTGTGCGTATGCAGATTATCCAACAAAAGCTGCTTGAAGTTCAACAAGACGCGAACCCAGAGCTGGAGATGGAAGAAGTTGATGTATTGCAAGGGTTGGACGTATTGGACGTTGGCTGTGGCGGTGGTCTCTTATCCGAGGTACGTGGCTCTTATGCAAACCATTTTATGCGTTAGTAAATATTAGGATCTCAGAGTCTGGCATGAATGGGAGCGAACACTATAGGAATTGACGCGTCTGAATCGAATATTGCTATTGCTTCGCTGCACGCTTCTGCCGACCCAAAACTAGACCCAGCGTCGAAATCCTCGCGGTTATCATATTTAAATGCTCCAGCAGAAAGTTTACTACCTTCTGGCAAGAAGTATGACATTGTCTGCTCGATGGAGGTCGTCGAACACGTTGACAATCCAGCTGCATTCCTTGCTACTTGTGCCGAGCTCGTAAAGGTATAGCCAAACGACTGATTTCAGTCTATATATATATTTTGACATGTTTATTTAGCCCGGTGGACACCGCTTGCATACGCGCTTACCATTCTCATGGCCGAAGATGTCCTTTGTCAAGTTTCAAGAGGCACACACACGTACTCGAAATTTGTCAAATCCTCAGAGCTCGTGGAATTCTTTCGCGATTATCGTTCTCCAATACCACAAAACAACAGGTCTTCTTCACCTTCTCTAGGAAGACCATGGATATCTACCCCAGCCGAAAACAACTACCTACCCAGACTGGAGACGGAACTGCGTGGCATGATCTACAACCTTCTCCAAGCGCTTTGGCACCTTGCTCCCAGAGATGCTTGGGGTGCTCTGGAATGCAACTATCTTTTCTGGATACGTAAACCTAAAGAATAAATGCAAATACAATGCGACCCATAGACAATTATCTACTTTTTGTTAAAATGGACTAACGAACGAAAAAAGATCTGCTGTACAAATTATATCCCCAAAGACCAAGAAAAAACGGAAAGGAAGAAAGGAAATGAAACGACCACAATACGACTGCATCTAGTATTTCTGCTTCTTCATGTTCCTTCTATTTTTCTTTTCCTTTCCCTGGGCTGATGAGCTGTGGGCAGATGTATCGTCCGCTTTTCTTTTCTGTCCAGCAGTAGTATTCACCTTCACGCTCACAGTGGTTGACTTTCCAGGATTGGCCATTTGCGCCTCTGCAGCAGTCCAGTCGACGTTTGTGTCAGCAATGGCGTATCTGGGTAAGGATGAATCATCAGCGTCGGGGAAAATTAAAAAATACGAAGTTAAGAAATACTTTGCAAGATCAAGAGAGCTCAGCATCTCTTTCTGTCTCTCCCTCAGGGAGCTCGTAACTTGATCACCAGCCTGGTCCAACTCTTCAAGCATAGAAGAAGCAACACCCTTACCCTCAACAGCTGCTCCGCCCCTTCCCCCTTCCAGACGGGATAGCTGAGCAAACGACGCAACAGCCGCGTTCGCCTGGAGCATCTCAGCCTCAATCGTAGCCTTGCGTATATCAATGAGGCGCTTGCTGATCTTGCGGATCATCTTGACGAACAGCGCGAGAGTCTGCGATGCAGGGATCTGCAGCTCACTTTCGAGATCTTCGAGCGCCTTGCCCTGTAGTCCGATGGGGAGCAGGATGCTGCTCTGCACGGCGGTCAGTCTGAGTGGTCCTTCGCTTTCTTGTGGTTCGCTCGAGCGACCTGCGCTCAGTCGTTTTTGGAAGTATAGGTCTGCGACAGAAGGCATCAAGTCAAGGATGACGTGGTAGTCAGCTCTTGTGGCGACAAGTCTGAAAAAGATGATAACAATTAAACCTGATCATCCAAATACATAATAGAACATACCTGTCTCCGAATCGTCCTTAATATCAGCATTCGCAGCTTCGAGGATGCTCAAAACCGTAACACTGCCGAATTCACGGAATTTATAAGAGAGTAAAGTGAAAAAACGCCTGCGGAAGTCTGAGAGTGACATGAATCAACAATGGCCTAGAGCACGGATGTATATGGGAAAAAAATACTACTCACCTTTGGCGAACTCATTCAACCAACCCGTCTTACTCCCTACCGAGCTATGCACCCCTCTAACCATGACGCACGTATGTTCTCCAGTGAGCTCACTCGTCGTTTGGCGAAGATATAAAAGAACATAACCAACGAGTTTCCAGAAGCTAATCATGAGAGACCCTATTTGAGAAACACCACAACAATAATATAAGACACCTCTTACCAAAATAATAACTTCCGGCTTGGGTATTCCGTCCAAGTTGAAGTATTCGCCGCTGTAGAACGAGTTGAGGGCTTTGAGTGCTCTTGATCCGTGTCCCATCTAACAAGCATAACCATCGGTAACGAAAGTCTGTATACACATACGAATGGCTGCTCTCTCACATTGGCATAATCAGGATGACAAGCAATCCTAACGACTCTCGCCCCGCTCAGCTTCGCAAATCCATTCTCCTGGAACTGCTGAGTGATCAACCACGGAATCATATCTCCACCTGCCCGTATCCCGCGCCGCAGTCCCTCCATAATCGTGTCCTTGCTAATTTGTCCCTCCAACGCAACCTGCCGCACAACAAGTGTCTCGGGGAGGTGGCTATCGTCGTCCTTGATCGGCGGAAGCAGAACAAAGAGGTGGTGCGCAGGCGCATCAGAGAGGAATTGCAGGTCATTCGGCTGGTTTTCATAGTGCGAAGCGACGTACAGCGTCATCATCTACTGGAGGAAGACCTCCGACGCGGGGTGGTAGCTGAACAGCGTGTCCCTGCTCACGTAGAACAGCTCGCATGTGGATGGGTGCGGGCATCCCTGCGCGTTGGACCGCGGAAGGAGGGTAGCGTCGAGACAGAGCAGGACGTGGGCATCCTGTGGTTGGATGTACTGAACAGTTTGTCTGTGATCTCTGAAGACGTTGACTCGAACGACGGATTTTGTAGTGTTCTCCTTGTCGTCTCCAAGTCCCTGTGCAACCGCAATGTCGTAATCCAGATGTTCTTCGTATCCCAGAGCGTCCAGTCCCTTGAACACAAATTTGAACAAGGTCTTCAGATTCTCAGGGCTGGGACTGGTCACGAAGATGTTGGCATAACCATGCGCCAAAGCAGCAGCAATCGACAATCCAAGGGGAGCGCTTGGGCTTGGTCGATCGTCTTAGCAAGCTTGACGAGGTCGCCGGCGGGTTTGGTATCCTCCAACGGCTCTCTGAGCTCGCGCAGTTGGACTTCTGAGGGATCCTTTTCGTTGCCTGAATTGGAAGAGAGATATGATTAGTTAGTAAGAGAAGAAATCCAATTTCACAATTTGGGATAGCGCGGTAGCTTTTCCCGCTCGCGTGACGATCATGTCGAATGTGCCAATCCCGTGAACAGTGCCGCCTATGACGTTGTCTCCGACAAGTTTGGTGACGGGAAGGACTTCACCTGTAATCGCACTCTCGTCGATGCTTGATGACCTCTTGATCACATTTCCATCCGCCGGGATTTTGTCCGTAGTTGGACGACGTCTGCCTTTGCGGGTGGTATTAGAGTCGCATCGAAACCGATGTCAGAAATTTCGCCAATTATCTTTTCAACGTCCCATTGTGATGGGTCGTATTCGACGACTGCTCTTTCAGCTAGCAGAGCGACCTTTATCGAATGGATGCCTTTCTGATCTCTGAGCATTCCTTCGATCGCCTGGTATTTAAATTAGTCAATATAACAACTTGCATCGCAAGTTCTTCGCACCTCTACCCATGCCCCGCATGTCATACCCTCCACTCACAGCTCACACTTGTCCGACTGCATGATTAAGAGTTCCTCGTTAGCGGACAGAAGGAAACAAGAAGACATCAAGAAAGAAGATATATGACGATTGCCCCACCCGACAAGACACGAACGCCTCGCAAACAGTGTTTCTGTACTGGGCTAACTGGGGGAGAGGAATGCTTCGGGCATGCCTCAGCAGTGCATAGAGGGCTCATGGGGAATGGAGACGGGCGCAGTGTCCTGGTAGTTACGTGCATTAATGTAATATGTCTGCGTGAAGTCATACTTCAATAGACCTAAATTGACAAGAAAAAAAAAAAAAAAGAAAAAGAGTTCCTCGTCCATAGTCAAACCAGGGGAAATAGATAATGTAGATCGTGAGAAACAAGCGGAAAGAGGAGATTTGGCCCAAATCAGCTTTGGGTATTCTGTCTGCACTCTCAGAGCCCACTTCGATGTTGTGTTACCTTGTCACACTGCCAGTGACCGGGTCACGCCTCCTTCCTCCCTCTCACGGCTACAGTACACTTGTCTTTTAATCATTCAAAAGTTTCTCTCCATCGAGTATTCAAAGACTGATATCTGTCTTCATCAAAACCGCATAAATGGTGGCTTAAACCTATCTCAATTCTTCGACCCTGAATCACGGGTAAGGGGGACGATTAGGGTTGATTATCTCGTTCCTTGTGGCCGCAGTCCCACGTCGATTACCCTAAATAGCATCGGAAGGCCTTCTCGAATGCTGGGGATTCTTTAGAGGCTCCTGCACTCTTCTTTCCCCGAGAATTCTGAACGCAATGTCACTCATCGATGCGAGGTCGCCTTTTCACGCAGAGGCTCGCGGTGTCGACGCTATCTTACGATCATGCGACAACGTCAGGTTCTATGTCATAAAGGCATTTCTCGTATATTCATCTCCAGTGTTCGAGGATATGTTTTCTGTTCCCAAATCAGCGGACGATGCACGCGATGAAGCAGAGAAGAGGCTTCCAATCATCGATATGGCTGAGGAGAGCAAGTTCCTTCGGTCTCTGCTACTCCTTTGCTATCCACGACAATCTCCGGATTCGCCGAAGGATTTCGACAGCATTCTTGGCACCGCGATTATCGCACAGAAGTATTGCATGGATGAAATCGAGGAACAACTCGTCGGTCTGATGAAGAAATCGTCGGTAGTTCATGAAGACCCACTGCGCGTGTTCGATCTATCATTACGCTATGATTGGGAGGAATTGGGTCGGGAGGCGGCTAAGGCTTCTTTGCGGCACAAAGCTGCAGATTTACCAATGCCTATGAACGACACATACATGAGTGGCATGGACGTGTGTCGGCTCTTCCAATATCGCTACAAATGTGCACGAGCCATCAGAGACTGGGTACGCGTCCACATCAACAATTATAAATGCGTCAAATACGAAGGCGGTCGTGATTGTTATATGTTGGAAGAATCATTCTGTTGGTGGGCGTTACCTGGGGACACATTGGAATCAGAAGGACATAATCCGAGGGTGGACCAAGCATGCAAGGGCGGTACAGTTTGGACACCGACTTCTCTCCTTCAGAAGAACGAAAAGCCATTGAATATTTCTGGAAGGCGTTGGTGGATTCGGTATTTCTTATCCCTGTTGGAAGAGCTCGATTGTCGTCCTTGCGGCGAAACAATTATAGATTTGCAACGATTGATCGATTCCACTGTCAGACAGCTAGACTGCGATGTTTGTGTCGCTGTTGCCCGTGAAGATTTACAGGAATTCCTAAAACGCTTCGCTGGCAGTGTGGATATCATTGTTTCTGAAGTGGGCATCTCTCGTCATGTCCTGTCATATAGTGCTGAACACGATCCAGGTCCCTCTTGACGTCAAATGCAAACCATAATGGAGTTTTGCGTTCTTGCCGTCCAACGTGTCCGATCATGAAGGAATGCTGTTATCATCTACTCATGGCCCGTGGACGTCGCAAGCAAAGCGTTGTTATTTTAGCAATGACCTCGTGAAGTTTCGAAATTCGTCCTGTCATTTGACATTTTGGGCGCTTGTTGGTCCCTGTCATAACAGACGCCTTGTCCCTGTACACATGTACTACCTCTGTGTTGCCTTTTTTGTTTTTGCACAGCCTTGGGAGTGGAAATATACGGCTTTAGTACTCCCATAACTACACATGACTGGCTTCTGAACTAGAAATCTTTGGACTTCCGCCTTTTGGTAAAAAGCTTGTTTGACCACTTTTGACGACGAGGCGCCCACTGTTAAAGTGGCTTAGTTTGAATCTGAGTTAGAATATTTAGATGAACTCCAGCATGACTTGTAGATTTGAATGTTGTTCTTCCTCTCCTTCCATCATGTTTGTCTAACTACAGATTTTTTAAAGGATTTTTTTGAACAGGTTCCTGTTTTTTTTTTTTCCAAACCTGCAGTTCTGGTCTCGGGATTTGAGTTCTCAGTTAATCCCATTCATCTCTTATCCCGAAATGCATCCTCACTATCCTGACTGATCATAGTCTCATCTCTACCTCTGCGCCGACCTACACCCATATCAGCACCACTGATATACTCCAGATATTGCTCAAACCCGGTATAGGTGCTTCTTTAATTTAAGTTTACTAAGTTTACCTTGCAGAAGCAGGGATGCGTAGTCTCCCTCGTTCCAACCTCTATGTTTTCACGATATTTGGAGGTACAGGCAAGCCCACACTCGATTTTCTACATTGACTGAGTCTTTCAGGACATATGGGCTGATAACGATGAGATAATTCGCCGTCCATTCAAAGTTCAAAGTAGGTTTCAGGTAGCACCCAGTGGCGTCCTGTTCAGATCGGTTTAGAAGAAGGATCCCGTGAGCTCTTTCTGCAATCACAATTCTAAGGATGTTATCGCGTCTGGCCTCGAGGCCAAAGACGTTTCTGTTATTAGCCCAAAGCATGAATACACTGCATATACAGTTTGCAGGCGTTACCCACGCAGAATATCGGGTTTACCCTGGAAGATGCTGAAGTATATAGATTCTAATAAGTACCACTGTACTACATACGCACAAACTAAAGGACAGCGCAAAATAATAATAAATTGCCCTTTTTTTGGCCCTTGGGCCTTGCCGTTTCAATGTCGAGATGACCATCATTTAGTATTCAACAGTCTCCTCCAGCCTTAACGATGTCTGGGATGACACAGATACCGTGGAGACGATTGTCGGTGGGTTGGGGAAAGCTGAGCTTAGCGGTACACGGAACAGAGAAGGAGACCAGCCGCTTATGGGTGGGTAGGATCTTCTCCGCTCGGCGAATTCCAATCGTGTCCATGATATTGTTATCATTTACATTGAGATACTACTATATTAATAATGCCACGCTAGCCACTTGTGGATTTACGGCTGATAATAAGAAAACCAATACAGTCGAACCTGTCTTATCCCATAACTGTATAAAGCCATAACCTGCCTAACCCCATAGGTTTTCTGTCCACCAAATCCTCGGTTGAGGGCTATTTTGACCTGCAATAACCCATAGTTTCGGACGTCTACCGAGAGATAAGACGGTTTCGATTGTAGAAGAACTTGTGCTGGATGTCATGCAAGCTAACGAAGTCAAGAAAAAGGATGCAATGCCCAAGCTGCAGATCCTATACATCTATAGATCGTTCAAATTGGTGTGTATGGGCAAAATATTCACTACCATCATATTTAATTAATATTCGGACTTTGAATTAATGTTCATTTAATGTCGCGATCCCCCTTCCAATTTAACTCGGAGTTCGAATATTATTTAAATATAGTTCGAATATAGCAACTGATTATATTTTGCTATGCATGAAGTGGCCAAAATGAGGGTGAAAACGAGTAAAGTACGACGACGATGCTGGCCGGCACAATGCATCACCCTGGGAACATCCACTTTTTAGGTCACCCGAAATTTGCGAAAAACCATGATTTCAGATCTAGAGTTTCAGGTGACCTGAAAACCCCAACTCGTGGTTTCGCTAGTTTTCGGGTGACCTAAAAAGTTGAGCCTCGCGAGGTGACATAATTTTCCTATCATTCACCATTTGCTCGGCTGGACGCCGGTTCCAGCCGTTCCGTTAGACCTCAGTAATGTTGCCAATATTTTCACATATCACATTAAAAATACATATACAGGGAGTATTTGATCAAGTTATACATTATATCTCTCAATGTTAACAACACCGCTACAACCTCAGGACTCCATGGCGACCAACCGCATTAAGTACTCTTAAACTTCAAGGCCATCGAAGTCTGAAGAGACTTAAGCAGATGTACGAGTTCGCGGTCATACTAATGGGTTTCGGTTAGGCCTTGGCCTTAGGTCCAAACGGAAGGCAACACGTAGGAATCATCTGACGCAGGGGAAATTGAACCATAACGAGAACTAAAACTCCGCGTTGCATGAATCATTGTCCTTGAAGCGCAGTTGAATTCCAACCTCGCGGCCCTGTATGGGTATTATTAGCCTAATGTGGCCTACCGCTAATAGTACATGGACCGATAACTAAATCGCTGCGAAGCATTGTCCCTGAACTGCAGTTGAGTTCCAACTCCGCGGTCCATTGATGGGTATTTTTAGGAATATGGCCCATCTACCATCAAACCTTCCGGCCTTTCAGGGCCTATCGCTAATATTAAATCATTATGTACATGGGGCGTTGTAGGTTTTTAATAAGGGTGTCACTACCGTCAAGGTCAATACAGTCAAACAGATCCTAGGTCGTAATGCACCAACTTCGTCGCCCTTACCCTACCCCTTTTCAACTATAGCTGGTGCTGGTCAACAGATTTTGCTTTTATTGGGTATTCCTCCGGACTCGGAGGGACCAGTCCAAACATATAGGACCTCGGAAAACAGAGAATTTGCACGCACACTCTTAGGGTCCTATAAAATGGTGTCCGTCTACTATCGACGATTGGTCAAATTTGTTACGCACACTCTAAGCCTCATCATGCCATCTGGTACCGAAAACAGTCCCCTTTCCTGTGAAATACCGGTCATCGAGCCAGGGAGTGACTATTCGAAAGAAACGGATGTAGGACAGTGGTCCTCCTGTCTGTGCGAGCTCTATCAGTCCCCCGACCAAATGCAAGCAAAAAAGGTCATCCAACTTGACTGGTACAAGTACGCGGACGGAGTTGAGCACGAGTATTTGATCGCCACTGTCGCTTTCGGAGACCGGAAATTCTATCTTCGCATCGAAAGGCGTGCATCTGACGATGCAGTCGTCGTCGAGAATAACGCCTTAAAACAGGAAACTATTGATGTGAGTTTGCGTCAGTCCTCCACTTTGAACTCGGTTACTGACTGCATGATAGTCATTTCCTCCCGATTGGCGTGCCCGATTCTCGAAGGATATATCTATGGAGAAGAACGCTGTCCGTGGCCGCAGACCGATGGGCAGTTCCTCAAGAAGATTATCCGCGAAAGACAACATACCTCGAGCTGACGACACGGTTGCCCAATACGTATCCCATAAAGGCATCTCAAGAGAGCACGGCGAATCAGACGTGCACCTTCTGGCTTCCTACGACTTCTCCTCGAAGCCCCTTTATCTTAGAGACCTTGCTATCATCCTGAGCTACGTCAACAAGTCGTCTGCTGGCTACAAGCTGCTCATGGAGCAGTGCTACTGGTTCGCTCGTACATGTGTTGGTGTGGCGAAATACATATACAACCCGACCGAAACTTGTGCTGCGCGCTGGAACACTTCCGGCACATACCGTCGGGTGACAATCAACAAGGATAACCCGCCGCAGGTTAAGGAGTTTGCGCTGGCAGTGGATGCGGATATCCGAGAAAACGATGAATATGTTAGTATCTATCCCAAGTCTCCAAGGATTTGAACACTGACCGGTGCAATAAGCTCGAAAAAAAATATAGGAACGGAGAAGGCGGGAGAATACAGGCAGAGCATGTTGCAGAACAAGAGCGCCAGCGAGCAGATGAAGAGCGGCGACAAAAGGCGCAAGAAACACATCGCGCAGAATTGGCAGAAAAAGCGGTAGAACAAGAGCGCCGGCGAGCAGATGCAGCGAACGCAGAAGCTCAACAACTCCGGGCTCAACTCGCGCTCTTGCAAACTAACTCAATGTCCCCAAAAGCACAGTAGGTTGTAGCAAGTACAACTTTGTTTCCTTTCGTTCTTTCAGACTGTTATCCGAGTCCGTTATATCGTTGTGCTTTGTATATGCTTTTGTTTTTGTTAATCACCCTCAGGCCGAGCTGATGTTTTTTGGTCACCTGAAAACCCGTATAAAACTTGATTACCATTCAGTTTTTCAGTTTTCAGTCACTTTGATTCAGTTTTCAGGTGACCGAAAAACGTCAACGCGCCAAGGGGAATATGCTTGGGTTAATCATCTCGGGAGTCAGCTCTAGATGGTAGGGACAGTTCCAGCGGAGCTTGATGGCAGCGTCAATTTTGTTTGCAAAAACTCTCACACGGGCAGCGCCGAGAAGCGTTTTGTTGGGCGTGTGCTTGGTGATGGCCAATCCTCCGGTTTTGGGTGTTTCCTCCAAGCCCATTGTCTCCTCCAATCTATCTGGGTTCGTTCCTTTGCTCTGCGAATTGCGTCGACGCGCGTGATTTCGATTGGGGGAGATCATGTAAGGTGGTTTGCTTCTTTTCGAGTTTTACCCATCGAACGCCATATTGACTCAATTTTGTAATCGTTGAAATAGTGTTTGCCGAAGTTCGGTTCAGTCCTGTTCTCGACCCATTTCGAAGAATCGAGAACCGGAACCGACCGGCGCGCGCCCGAACAGAACCGCCAGAACCTGTCAGAACCTGTCGAGTCGTAGTTTGGGCCAAGATCGCCACCCGATTGATACCCGACTTATACCGATCGAACGATACATACCTTTTCAGAGGTCTCGTGAGCGTAACACACCAGTCTCGGATTTATCCGAACAAGGGGACTTAGTGTAATTTGGATTCTCGACGCGTATATTGACCTATTTCTTAACTCGTACAAGCATCCCCTTTGCAGGATCATTGATATTAGTGCATGTAGATATCTCCCTTCTGAAAATGGGTAATACATATCATTGAACAGGATTCCTAGCGAGAAATGGGGTTACATCAAAGAGAATAAAAATCAAATATGAGTCTATTCAATCTCGGTGTCCTCTACTATTTGAACATATCTTGCAACCATTTCCCTAAATATTTTCCATCCGTGATTGTGCTCAAGTTTAGGAGACCCAATAGCATGGCACAATTCTTCACATAAGCCCACCTCTTCGTCTGTTCCAAATTAAGAGGCTCGGTTTTATCATGCTTTGCTCGCAGGGAGAGAATCTTGCTCTTTGGTATCATGACAAGGACATATTCACCATTGAGGTCTTCAGGATAGTTGTAGAAGTCAATCAGCCGTCCTCTGGTTGATAAGAGACTTTTCTCATGGGAGCGGACACGGTGCACCTCGTTTTCCCGACGGTCACGGTATGTTTGAGGGTGCTCTTTTGCAATTCAAGGGCCTTGCAAAGTCAGAGGATGTTGTCATGACTCATATACGGTGCGCATATAATTCGTTGTGTCCTTGATTATTTCTCGACAACTAACTCGGTTATTCATATATGAATATTGCTGATAGTTTCCTACTGACTGTGGACTCCTCGGGGACGGAGAAGGGTGCTTCCTGGATTGTGGATCCAATGCTGAGCGCTGAAGGTTAATGAAAGGAAATTCTCTGGAACTCAAACGGCAGGTTACAACACTGACCTGATGGGAAAACCATGCGACGCTTTTGCTTATTTCTTCGCGGTGGACTCGGGGAACGCATTTGTACTCGTGGACATCCAAGGTATCTACTGATTTATATGGGTATATGTACGCTTATATAACATTTTATTAGGGATTCAGACGCCGATGTTCAAGAAGGGAAAGGAGATGCGGTCTCTCGAGCTTACTTTATCTGATCTGATGGCTCACAGTCTGAGTAAAAGCGCAGGACTAGGTGACAACGGAGCTGAGGGGATCCAAGAGTTTATTTCTCAACATAGATGCAGTGATATTTGCATATTTGCAAGAATTTCGGACTACCGCCCCTATCAATCGAGGCGGTCAAGAATGCAGAGAATAATCACCTTCAATCACTTGTGGACTCGGAGGATAGCGAGATGTGGGAATATCCCTAGGTCGAACACAACAACACAAAGGAAAATGGGGGAGACAATGACTCGGATGGTGCAGATGGCATGGCAGTTGATACCCAAGCTTGGAAGGGGGGGCAAAATTACGCACGATGGTAGTTCGGATAGAGAGGTGTCTCATGATGACAAGCCTGGCCTTGTAGATACCGAGTACGTATCCAGTGAACTCGAGTATTAAGGCATTGTCCTGAGGCGGGCGGGGCCGCCCCGCCTATTTAGTGTGTATTATTATGATCACAGGAATTTACCCTGTTTAAGTTACTAATGCTATCCCTGGGAACAAACTTTTAGATTGAAGGTATATCAAAGAAACAACAAAGGCAGCAACTGCACCTGTGAAAGTTTGAAATTAATTTCTCATTCTTTATGTTGTCTTTTTCATATAGTAATATCCCAAATGGATCATGGCTTTCTGGGTCTCAGGAGAACCTGGCGTCGGTTTTTTTTGGCGGAATACCCTATTATATATTAATCTACATATAAACACAGTCTCAAGTAATACCGGTTCATTGGGGAAGCGCTACGAGTAGATTCAGCAACGAGCGGCTGATGTGCGCGTTGGGCGCATGTCGCGTTCCCACGGTTCATCGGTGCGCAGAATAAGCAATCCGACGCTTATTTAGGATCTCCCATGTAGTACTCATATGTAACTAGTAAATACAAGCTTTGTACATACACGTAATATAAATTCGGTACATATTTGAGGGTATATAGTACATATACGCTCAGAAGTACGAAGGTACAACGGTTGGCTTACCAATAATCGGCAAAGGAATGCCGCGTATCATGACGATCGATTTGAACGATTTTTGTCCGGACTGGGACCAGGACTTCGGCCCAAAATCTGCGAATTTTGTCCGAATTGGGATCATGGGTCCTCTAAGGGATGCATTTCAGGCAACAATGATATCTCTTCTCCGACGAACAGGACGACATGTTGCTCCTATCTCTCTCTTCAAAAACCACCGTACATCAAGTCTTGTCAGATCATACACGTCTCCTGCAAGCTCGGTGAATCCTGATGAAATCGCCCATTTCTCAAAACTCTCTTCGGAATGGTGGGACGAACGAGGGGAGTTCAGCTTTCTGCACAAGATGAACCCTGTGCGCATGCAGTTTATCCGACAAAAGCTGCTTGAAGTTCAACAAGACGCGAACCCAGAGCTGGAGATGGAAGACGCTGATGCATTGCAAGGATTGGAGGTATTGGATGTTGGCTGTGGCGGTGGTCTCTTGTCCGAGGTACGTAGCTCTTCTGCAAACCTTTTCATGTGTTAGCAAATATCAAGATTATATATTTCTTAGAGTCTAGCACGAATGGGAGCGAACACTCTAGGAATTGACGCGTCTGAATCGAATATTGCTATTGCTTCGCTGCACGCTTCTGCCGACCCAAAACTAGACCCAGCGTCGAAACCCTCGCGGTTATCATATTTAAATGCTCCAGCAGAAAGTTTACTACCTTCTGGCAAGAAGTATGACGTTGTCTGCTCGATGGAGGTCGTCGAACACGTTGACAATCCAGCTGCATTCCTTGCCACTTGTGCCGAACTCGTAAAGGTATAGCCAAACGCTTGATTTCGGTTTACACCATTTTTGACATGTTTATTTAGCCCGGTGGACACCTTTTCCTGTCTACAATATCAAGGACACCGCTTGCATACACGCTTACCATTCTCATGGCTGAAGATGTCCTACGGCAAGTTTCAAGAGGCACACACACCTATTCGAAATTTGTTAAATCCTCAGAGCTCGTGGAATTCTTCCGCGATTATCGTTCTCCAATACCACAAAACAACGGGTCTTCTCTACCTTCTCTAGGAAGACCATGGATATCTACCCCAGCCGAAAACAACTACCTACCCAGACTGGAGGCGGAACTGCGTGGCATGATCTACAACCCTCTTCAAGCGCGCTGGCACCTTGCTCCCAGAGATGCTTGGGGTGCGCTGGAATGCAACTATCTTTTCTGGATACGTAAACCTATAGAATAAATGCAAATACAATGCGACCCATAGACAATTATCTACTTTTTGTAAAATGGACTAACGAATGAAAAAAATCTGCTGTACAAATTATATCCCCGAAGTACAAGAAAAAACGGAAAGGAAGGTACGAAACGAAACGACCACAATACGACTGCATCTAGTATTTCTGCTTCATGTTCCTTCTATTTTCCTTTTCCTTTTCTTGGGCCGATGAGCTATGGGCAAAAGTATCGTCCGCTTTTCTTTTCTGTCCAGCAGTAGTATTCACCTTCACGCTCACAGTGGTTGACTTTCCAGGATTGGCCACTTGTGCCTCTGCAGCAGTCCAGTCGACGTTCGTGTCAGCGATGGCGTATCTGGGTAAGGATGAATCATCAGTGGCGGGGAAAATTAAAACAAGATAGAAGTTAAGAAATACTTTGCAAGATCAAGAGAGCTCAGCATCTCTTTCTGTCTCTCCCTCAAGGCGCTCGTAACTTGATCACCAGCCTGGTCCAACTCTTCAAGCATAGAAGAAGCAACACCTTCACCCTCAACAGCCGCCACGCCACCTCCCCCTTCCAGGCAGGACGGCTGAGCAAACGACGCAACAGCCGCATTCGCCTGGGGCATCTCTGCCTCAATTGAAGCCTTGCGTATATCAATGAATACCAGGCTCTTGTGACGACAAGTCTGAATAGATGATATCAATTAATCCTGATTAGGTCTCGGTTAATAAATTGGCGTTCTAAAAAAAAGGAGTGCCGGTATATGATATTGAAAGAAAGAGACCACATAACATACAAGATCGAGTTCGGATGGGTTTGGGTAGTGTACTTCCGACTTGGGTGTCTCGTCCAAGTTGGGGTATTCACCGCTGTAGAACGAGTTGAGGGCTTTGAGTGCTCTTGATCCGTATCCCATCTAACAAACATAATGATCGGTAATGAAAGTCTGTATACACATACGAATGCCTGCTTGCTCACATTGGCATAATCAGGATGACAAGCAATCCTAACGACTCTCGCCCCGCTCAGCTTCGCAAATCCATTCTCCTGGAACTGCTGTGTAATCAACCACTGAATCATATCCCCACCCGCCAGTATCCCGTATCCCGTATCCCGCGCCCTAGTCCCTGTATAATCGTATACTTGCTAATTTGTCCCTCCAGCGCAACCTGCAGCACGACAAGCGGCTCGGGGAGGTGGTTCTCGTCGTCCTTGATCGGGGGCAGCAGAACAAAGAGGAGCTGCAGGTCGTTCGGCTGGTTATTATAGTGCGAAGCGACATACAGCGCCATCATCCGCCAGAGGAAGACCTCCGACGTGGGGTGGTAGCTGAACAGCGTGTCCCTGCTCACGTAGAACAACTTGCATGTGGATGGGTGTGTGCATCCCTGCGCGTTGGACCGCGGAAGGATGGTAGCGTCGAGACAGAGCAGGCCGTTCAGCCATTTCTCGATCTTGTCACCCGATGAGTAACGGATAGGCGTTTCGAGCTTGATTTCGCGCAGTGTGCGGGATTTTGGGGGCGCCTTGATTACGGGTTTCTTGCTGGATGAAGCGGTGGTCGCTTCTTCCTTGTTGTTGTGCCCTGGGGCGTCTTTTGAGAGGGATGGTCGGGTACTCTCACGGAGCTGTTGGATGAGTTTGAGGGAGAGCGAACGGCCGGTACCTTCGTGACCGTTGATGGTGGACGCGAGGAAGACAAGGTAAGGCCCAATGAGGTTTCGAACGACAGGCAGGGGGATGGCAGCTGCTTCGTCAATAATCACTAGTTCAGCTTGACCGAGGACGTGGGCATCCTGAGGTTGGATGTACTGAACAGTTTGTCTGTGATCTCTGAAGACATTGACTCGAACGACGGATTTTGTGGTGTTCTCCTTGTCGTCTCCAAGTCCCTGTGCAACTGCGATATCGTAATCCAGATGTTCTTCGTATCCCAGAGCGTCCAGTCCCTTGAACACAAACTCGAACAAGGTCTTCAAATTCTCAGGGCTGGGACCTGTCACGAAGATGTTGGCATAACCATGCGCCAAAGCAGCGGCAATTGACCGACGTCTGCCTTTGCGGGTGGTATTAGAGTCGCATCGAAACCGATGTCAGAAATTTCGCCAACGATTTTTTCAACGTCCCATTGTGACGGGTCGTATTCAACGACTGCTCTTTCAGCTAGCAGAGCGACCTTTATCGAATGGATGCCTTTCTGATCTCTGAGCATTCCCTCGATCGCCTGGTATTTAAATCAGTCAACAACTTGTATAGCAAATTCTTTGCACCTCTACACATGCCCCGCATGATATACCCTCTACCCTCAGCTCACACTTGTCCGACTGCATGCCTTCCTTTGAGAGTTCCTCGTCCATAGTCGAACCAGGGAGAATAGATAATGTAGATTGTGAGAAAGAAGCGGAAAGAGGAGATTTTTGGGAGATTTGGCCCAGATATTAAGCCGGCCAATTTGGATTTATGTAGGTTGACTTTATTTGGATTTTATAACTGGCTAAGTTTTATTGTATCGAAATTCTGTCGAGGATCGATTCACATTGATAAATGGAAGCTTTTCTCTAAAGGATTAAGAGATTTGTCCTTTTTTCGGACCCTTATTTTTGTTGTTGTGGTGAGTAGTCATGTGGGCCAGTGGCACCATAGTATTACATACTCTCGCGTTACCTTGTCACATTCCTGGTGACCGGCTCATGCCTCCTTTCTCGCTCTACAGTACACTTGTCTTTTAATCATTCAAAATTTTCTCTCCATCGACCATTGAAAGAATGATATCTGAATTTATCAAAACCGCATAAATGGTGGCTTAAACTTATCTCAACCCCTCGACCCTCAATCACGGTGTGGCAGTGCAACCGGTCTGATTAGATTAGATCGTGTACAGACTCTATGTGACCGCGACGCGCACATAGCCTAATCCACCCTTGCTTTGACCATTACCGCCATCGTGCGAGGCTGCTCGACGCACTTCCGAGCCCAGCTACGCCTCTAGCTGCATTCTAGACTGCTCCAACGGGTAAGGAGGACGATTAGGGTTGATTATCTTTGGATTATCTCGTTCCTTGTGGCCGCAGTCCCACGTCATTACGCTATGATTGGGAGGAAATGGGTCGGGAGGCGGCTAAGGCTTCTTTGCGACACAAAGCTGCAGATCTACCAATGCCAATGAACGACACATACATGAGTGGCATGGACGTGTGTCGGCTCTTCCAATATCGCTACAAATGTGCACGAGCCATCAGAGACTAGGTACGCGTCCACATCAACAATTATAAATGCGTCAAATACGAAGGAGATCGTGATTGTTATATGTTGGAAGAATCATTCTGTTGGTGGGCATTACCTGGGGACACATTGGAATCAGAAGGACATAATCCGAGGATGGACCAAGCATGCAAGGGCGGTACAGTTTGGACACCGGCCTCTCTCCTGCAGAAGAACGAAAAGCCGTTGAATATCTCTGGAAGGCGCTGGTGGATTCGGTATTTCTTATCCCTGTTGGAAGAGCTCGATTGTCGTCCTTGCGGCGAAACATTTATAGATTGGCAACGATTGATCGACTCCACTGTCAGACAGCTAGACTGCGATGTTTGTGTCGCTGTTGCCCGAGAAGATCTACAGGAATTCCTAGAACGCTTCGCTGGCAGTGTGGATATCATTGTTTCTGAAGTGGGCATCTCTCGTTATGTCCTGTCATATAGTGCTGAACACGATCCAGGTCCCTCTTGACGTCAAATGGCCCTCGATGTCAACGGTGCTCACGAACTGAAGGTTCAATTGGGCATATCTTTGATTTCAAGTCTGGAAAGGTGCAAACCAAATGGACTTTTACGTCCTCGCCGTCCAACGAGGCGTCCGATCATGAAGGAACGTTGTTCCCATCTACTCATGGCCCGTGGACGTCGCAAGCAAAGCGTTGTTATTTTAGCGATGGCCTCGTGAAGTTTCGAAATTCGTCCTGTCATTTGACATTTTGGGCGCTTGTTGGTCCCTGTAATAACAGACGCCTTGTCCCTGTACACATGTACTACCTCTGTGTTACCTTTTTCGTTTTTGCACAGCCTTGGGAGTGGAAATATATGGCTTTAGCACTCTCATTACTACACATGATTGGCTTCTGGACTAGAAATCTTTGGATTTCCGCCTTTTGGTAAAAAGCTTGTTTGACCACCTTTAACGAGGAGGAGACGCCCACTGTGGCTTAGTTTGAATCTGAGTTAGAATATTTAGGTGAGCTCCGACATGACTTGTAGATTTGAATGTTGTTCTTCCTCTTCTTCCATCATGTATGTCTAACTAAAGGTCTTTTAAAAAAAGCTTCTTTCGAGTAACTTCCTCCCGTTTTTTCAAACCTGGAGTCCTGGTCTCGGCATTTGAGTTCTCAGTTCATCTCATTCATCTCTTATCCCGAAATACATCCTCACTCACTATCCTGACTGATTGTAGTTCCATCTCTACCTCTACGCCGACCTACACCCTTATCAGCACCACTGATGCCCTCCAGTTATTGCTCAAGCCCGGTGTAGATGCTTCTTTAATCTAAGTTTGCTAAGTTTGCCTTACAGAAGCAAGGATGCGTAGTCTCCCTCGTGCCAAGTTCTATGTTTTCATGATATTTGGAGGTGCAGGCAAGCCCCCACTCGGTTTTTTACATTGACTAGGTCTTTTGGGACATATGAAGGGGTGAAGAGGGTGACAACGACGATTCTCCGTCCATTCAAAGTTCAAAGTAGGTTGCCGGCAGTGGCGTGCTGTTTAGATCGGTTCACAAGAAGTATCCCGTGAGCCCTTCCTGGAATCACAGTTCTAAGGATGTTATCGCGTCTGGCCTCGGGGCCAAAGTTCTAAGTACGTTTCCGGTATCAGCCCAAATACGAGCTTATTACATATACTATTTACCACAGTTTGCAGGCCTCACCTACGCAGAATATCGGGTTTACTAGAGAAGATGCCGAAAGTATACAGACTCTAATAAGTATCACTGTACTCCATGAGACCAAACGAAAGGACAGTGCAAAAAAAATATTCCCTATCGATTTTTTGGCCCTTGGGCCTTGCCGTTACAATGCCGAGATGGCCATCATCTACTTAAGTATACGAACATATGTATCCAGCTGCCAGCAGTCCCCTCCAACCTCAGCTTGGCTTAGCGGTACGCGGAGCCGAGCAGGAGACCAGCCGCTTATGCGTGGGTGTGATCTTCTCCCCTCGACGAACTCCAATCGTGTCCATGATATGTCATTATTTAGATTGAGATACAGTCGAAACTGTCTTATCCCATAGCTCTCGGTGGATGTCCGAAGTTATGGGCTATTGTAGGTCAAAATAGCCCTCAACCGAGAATTTGGTGGACAGAAAACTTACGGGATTACGCAGGTTATGGCTTTATACAGTTATGGGATAAGGCAGATTCGACTGTGCTACTATGTATACAGCACAATGCCACGCTAGCCACTTGGGTATGTATTGAATTCTATATTTACGGCTGCCAATAGAAAACCAATAGAAGAACCCGTACTGGATGTCATGCAAGCTAACAAAGTCAAGAAAAACGATGCAATGCCCAAGCTATTACTAATCTAAAAGAAAGGAAATTGTTGCATGTTCTGAATGAGGATGGGTGGAAGGTGAAAATGAGTAAAGTACTCGGACCGCCGGACGAGATATCAATTTTCCCATCATTCACGCCCGTTCGATTGGTACCGTTGATTAAGTTTAAGTTTGATGCCATCGAAGACTAACCTAACGACGCTCGCCGAGAGCTGCTGGCGTGGCAAGACTTCCCCATTGGTCGGGAAGTTCAGCAAATTGGATGTATTCTCAGTTCTGTGCCTCTGTAATAAGCTGCATAGCGTTTAAAAGAGTTTTTCTGTGCATTATTTTACATATATACAGTCAACGTGGTGCACCGTATGTTGTCCGTTGATTGCTGTGGTTCAGTTTATAGGCTACTGAGAGATAGTGCTGTAATTTACAATAAAGCTCAGGGCTGTACTATGTTAACAAAATACCAAATCGGGTATTTTAGTGGGATTGGGGGTATGTACCAATCGAATCTTTCTATTTTCGGACGTGATATGTGAATTTTCGATGTGATAAGAAAACGTTGAAAGCACAAGTCTTTGAAGACCCTGGGCCCAAACCTTGAAAGTGTGTCAACATTAATATCTTGGAAGAAGGAGAAGAAGAAAATTTCATTACCGGGAGTGGTTTATGAATAATGCACGTCTCCTGACGTAGGGAAGAACCATAAAAAAAGATCAAACTCCGTGAAGCATTGTCCCTGAAGCGCAGGTGAGTTCCAACCCCGCGGTCGTGTATGGGTATATTTAGGAATGTGGGTACATATCATTAATATCAAATCATTACAGGGGCTTTATATTTTTTATCAATCAACATGTACGTTGGCACTTATTGTCGCCCTTACCCTACCCTTTTCAAACTATAGCTGGTGCTGGTCAACAGATTTTGTTCTTATTGGGCATTCCTTTGGACTCGCTGTGACGAGTCCAAACATATAGAAACTCGGAAAACAGAGAATTTGCACGCACATTCTTAGGGTCCTATAAAATGGCGACCGTCTATCGACGATGGGCCAAATTTGTTGCGCGCACCGTAAGCCTCATCATGGCATCTGGTACCGAAAACAATCCCCACTCCTGCGAAATACCCGATATCGACTCAGGGATTGACTACTCAAAACCAATGGATGTAGCATTCTGGTCCAGCTTTCTGTCCTCTCTCTACCAGTCCCCAATGGAAATGCAAGCGAGCACAGTCCGCCAACTTGACTGGTACAAGTACGCGGGTGGTGTTGAGCACGAGTATGTGCTCGCCACTGTCGAGTGCGGAGGCCAGAAATTTTATCTTCGCATCGAACGGCGGGCATCTGACGACGCGATCGTCAACGAGGACAACGTCTTGAAACCGGAAATTATTGATGTAATTTTGTTTCAGCCCTCCACTTTGAACTTGGTTACTAACTGCATGATAGACCTTCCCTCCGGAATGTCGCACCCGATTCTTGAGGGATATTTCCATGGAGAAGAACGCCGTTCGCAGCCGCAAGTGGACGGGTAGTTCCTCAAAACCATCATCCTCGAAAAACAACATACCTCGAGCTGACGACTCGGTCACCCAAGTCTTGTCTTCTACAGGGATCACAGGCGATGATGAGGGCAACGTGCACCTTCTGGCTTCCTACGCCTTTTCCTCGAAGCCCCTTTATCTCAGGGACCTCGCATTCATCGTGCAACATATTAATAAGTCGTCTATTGGCTACACGCTGCTCATGGAGCAGTGCTACTGGTTTACTCGCACATGTATTGGTGTGGCCAAATACAGATGCGAGCCGAAAGAAATCTGCACCACACACTGGAACCATGCCGGCACCTACTGGGTTGCAAAGTTTGATACTCTTAAGCTTAGATCGCAAGTCAGTCGGCTCACAATCAACAAGGATGACCTGCGGCAGATTGAAAAGTTTGCGCGGGCAGTGGATGACAATATCCGAGTAAACGACGAAAATGTTAGTATATATCTCAAGTCTCCAGGGATTCGAACACTGACCGGGCAATAAGCTCACGGCAAAATATAGGAAAGGAGAAGGCGGGAGATTACAGGCCGAGCAAGATGCGAAGGAAGCTCGGCAAGAGGCAGAGGAAGAGCGGCGACAAAAAGTGCTGGAAACTCATCGTGCAGAACAAGAGCGCCAGCGAGCAGACGCAGCGAACGCAGAAGCTCAACGACTCCGGGCTCAACTCGCGCTCTTGCAAACCAACACAATGTCCCAAAAAGTACAGTAGGCTGCAGCAAGTACAACTTTTTCTTTCTTTCGATCTTTCAGACTTCAGCCATGTTATCGAGTCCGCTATATCGTTGTGCTTTGTATATGCTTTTGTTTGTGTTAATAGGGGAGCTCACGACACATGTGTAAGCGACGCATATTCGCATATCCGCAGGTGCAGGTGGCTGTGAAGAGTAACGGCGTGATTGCCAATTTGGGATCTGCCGTGGAATATATTCGTATTTCTTTGGCGGGCACGTCCCATACTGTGCTAAAAGAGCTATAGATACAATATGCAATGTTTTTTTTAAGCAGGAGAACAGCAGAGAACTCGAGCAAGAGCAACCGGCGACGCTATGAACCCCTTCCACAATCGGTGTCCTAATCGGGCTGGCTGTGACATCTTGTGACACATAAGCAGTATGCGGGAAATACGCAAATAAGCGTCGCTTACGCATGTGTCGTGAGCTCCCCTAAATGCTATCAACTTCAAGCTCGCATTTGGCTCGCATGCTTGCGTTAACTTTCTCGGCTCTAGATGGTAGCTATAGAGAGAGTTCCGGCGAAATTTGATGGCGGAGTTAATTACATACAGTCATCCACCATCATGTGATACACTGAAATAGAATATTAATTTTTTTGACGCAAATACACGGGAAACATATAAACAAAACAAAAAAGGCAGGTATACGAGTATGGACAGAGTGTTATTATATTTTAAAAAGTTGCAAAAAGTGATGCAAGAGGGAGGAAAAAAAACAAAAAAAGCCTGATTGCCATCTAAAATTACGGCCACCACTGATTGATACAGTGCCGAAATCCATCATATGGCAATTCTGGCCCAGCCATGTTCAGGCATCATTTTTGAGTGGATTATAAGGCTTACAATGCAAAAAGAATCATGAGTCTCTGTACTCTAATGCATCGCAAAATACTACTGTATCACTAAGTGGTGTGTAACACGTGATAGTGGAACACTGTAACTTCTTTCTCTCGGAAGGACCGTCGACGAAACTCGCCTAGATCAGGAGATACGCATACGCCAGCATACACCGGCGAGTTTTTTAGTGTCCCATAATAAGACTATATATTACCTTATACAGTGGGTGACTTTCCGTAAGGTTTCTGATTAAAAGAATCCGGAATGGATATAGTCGGAGCTTGAAATCCGAGATTTATTCTAATAATCTATTCAGGTGCATGAACCGTAAGCCAACTGAATATATGTAGGTAGGTAGTATTATTTCTTGCTACCGGAACCTGTCTGCTATGCACATGTAATTACACAGCACTGAGAAAGAGTGAGTATGGACTGAGAACCGCCAGAGGCTTGCAAACCAACAGGATTTGCCAAGTCCGTGAGCGGAACTTAAATTAATCGGCACCAGACACGACGGCACACGCTTCTACTCGTGCCGTCGAGTCTATCTTTTTTAGCCAAGATCGTCACCCGACTTATACATACCCGACTTATACCGATTCAACGATACCTCCCTATGTATTTTGTTCAATCGGGATAAGTCGGCGGAGGGAAAGACCCTAGCGGCACGCTAGCACTTCAGCGCTCAGCGTAGTTTTATAGATTGCGGGTAGCATATAAGGAGATATAAGGACCTGTTCGTATCTCTAGCTCCGATCAGGCTGTAGGCGACTTGGCGGCGACCAAGCAATTTGATAGGAATCGTTACACGCTGATGACGTTTTGGTCATACTGCGGGTCGTACTGCGGAGGTATACTCCGTCGTGCTGCCGCTGCAGTGCAGTCACTGCACTGCAAGATTTTGATCTCCGACACGCTACGGTGAAGTGTTGATGAAGTCACTGCAGGCTCTTGCAGTCCGTGATGGTGAAACCGAATAACGTTGTTCCGGTTGGTAGCACCACCATTCTTCCTTCCTGGAGGACAGATCGGTCTGAGGTAGTCCCAAAAGCATGACATTATTTTAATCATATGGTCTGACTTGGTATCCTGTAAATTTTAAGCATATTCGACAATCTTGTCTTCTTGTATCTTTCTATTTTCCAAATGTTCGTATTCGGGCATAGTCGTCATCGTGTTTCGAGTATACAAATCAGAAATAGAGCGTTGTGTAAGGAAATCCGAAGAAACCCGAGAAAATATGCATTTTACTTTCTGCTCTCTTAAAGAGTGATCCAAATAAAAACCCTCCGCTTTTTTGACGGAATAGCAAGCATATGTGTTTAATTTGTCGAAAAGCAGAAAAAACTGGAAAACCTAACAGAAATTGCAAGAAATAGTCCATGAACATGTTTTTTTGTGATCGTGAGAACAAACTTCAGAGTCAATTTGCAGCAACTGCATGTCACAGTGAGGTGTGATGCAGCGCCACAAAACGGCTGCACAACCGACTCTACGGCAGCACTAAGGAGCCTGCTCGCTACTCCCCCGCCGATCCCGCCTTTCATGTCGGTTGCTTCCACAGTAGTAATAGCAAGCTTTCTTTCTTTTGAAACCGATATTAGTGGTGTTTTACCATCAAACGACATATTGACTCGATTTTGTGCTCGTTGAAAGCTCTCGATCCCGATGGCTTTCAAAGAAAGAAAAAATAGGCTAGTTTGATTAGTAAATTCCGAATCCTGAGCGTCTTGTACTCAACGGTCATAGACTATCATGGAACCGCGCGACCGGGCGCTGCAATAATAGGGACACAAAGCACGGTGAGTCTGCCAGAAATCGAGGAATCAGGGAGTTTGGGGGTTATACGTTACTTCTCAAATTGTGCACAAACTATTCGATATGACGAAGTAGGACGTAAATTTTGTGTGCCTCACTTGCCCACCAGTGTGTCCGCTGAAAAATCAGGCCAGGCTGTCGATTGGGACCATTTTTGTCCGGATTGGGATCACGGCTCTACCATTTTCAGGGGTCCTCAGCTTGTACTGCACAGTAAGGGATGCATTTCAGGCAACAATGTCATCTCTTCTCCAACGAACAGGACAACATGCTCCTCGTAAATCTCTCTCTTCAAAAACTACCGTATATCAAATGTTGTCAGATCATACACGTCTCCTGCAAGCTCGGCGAATCTTGATGAAATCGCCCATTTCGGTGAGACGAACAGGGGAAGTTCAGCTTTCTGCACAAGATGAACCCTATCCGTATGCAATTTATCCGACAAAAGGTGCTTGAAGTTCAACAAGACGCGAACCCAGAGATGGAGATGGAAGATGGAGATGTATTCCAAGGGTTGGACATATTGGATGTTGGCTGTGGAGGTGGTCTCTTGTCCGAGGTACGTAGCTCTTCTGCAAACCTTTTCATGCGTTAGCAAATATCATTTCTTAGAGTCTGGCACGAATGGGAGCGAACACTCTAGGAATTGACGCGTCTGAATCGAATATTGCTATTGCTTCGCTGCACACTTCTGCCGACCCAAAACTAGACCCAACATCGAAAGCCTCGCGGTTATCATATCTAAATGCTCCAGCAGAAAGTTTACTACCTTCTGGCAAGAAGTATGACATTGTCTGCTCGATGGAGGTCGTCGAACATGTTGACAATCCAGCTGCATTCCTTGCCACTTGTGCCGAACTCGTAAAGGTATAGCCAAACCACTGATTTCGGTCTATATATTTTTTGACATGTTTATTTAGCCCGGTGGACACCTTTTCCTGTCTACAATATCAAGGACACCCCTTGCATACACGCTCACCATTCTCATGTCCTACGGCAAGTTTCAAGAGGCACACATACGTACTCGAAATTTGTCAAATCCTCAGAGCTCGTGGAATTCTTCCGCGATTATCGTTCTCCAATACCACAAAACAACGGGTCTTCTTCACCTTCTCTAGGAAGACCATGGATATCTACCCCAGCCGAAAACAACTATCTACCGAGACTGGAGGCGGAACTGCGTGGCATGATCTACAACCCTCTCCAAGCGCGTTGGCACCTTGCTCCCAGAGATGCTTGGGGTGCTCTGGAATGCAACTATCTTTTCTGGATACGTAAACCTATAGAATAAATGCAAATACAATGCGACCCATGGACAATTATCTACTTTTTTAAAGATAGACTAACGAACGAAAAAAGATCTGCTGTACAAATTATATCCCCAAAGTACAAGAAAAAACGGAAAGGAAGAGACGAAACAAAACCACCACAATATGACTGCATCTAGTGTTTCTGCTTCTTCATGTTCCTTCTATTTTTCTTTTCCTTTCCCTGGGCTAATGAGCTGTGGGCAGATGTATCGTCCGCTTTTCTTTTCTGTCCAGCAGTAGTATTCACCTTCACGCTCACAGTGGTTGACTTTCCAGGATTGGCCACTTGCGCCTCTGCAGCAGTCCAATCGACGTTCGTGTCAGCGATGGCGTATCTGAGTGAGAATGAATCATCAGTGTCAGGAAAATTAGAAGAAAGATAGGAAGTTAAGAAATACTTTGCAAGATCAAGAGAGCCCAGCATCTCTTTCTGTCTCTCCCTCAGGGCGCTCGTAACTTGATCACCAGCCTGGTCCAACTCTTCAAGCATAGAAGAAGCAACACCCTCACTCTCAACAGCCGCCACGCCTCCTCCCCCTTCCAGACGGGACGGCTGAGCAAACGACGCAACAGCCGCATTCGCCTGGGGCATCTCTGCCTCAATCGCAGCCTTGCGTATATCAATGAGGCGCTTGCTGATCTTGCGAATCATCTTGACGAATAGCGCAAGAGTCTGCGATGCGGGGATCTGCAGCTCACTTTCGAGGTCTTCGAGCGTCTTGCGCTGTAACCCGATGGCGAGTAGGATGCTGCTCTGCACGGCGGTCAGTCTGAGTGGTCCTTCACTTGCTTGTGATTCGCTCGAGCGACCTGAGCCGAGTCGTTTTTGGAAGTATAGGTCCGCGACGGAAGGCATCAGGTCAAGGACGACATGGTAGTCAAGCATGTTGTTCGCGTATGATTCGAGACGTTTAAGATCGAATGGTGTGAACCTCATACCAAGCTCTTGGGGTGACAAGTCTGAAAAAGTTGATATCAATTAAACCTGATCATCAAAATACATAGTAGAATATACCTGTCTCCGAATCGTCCTTAATACCAGCATTCGCAGCTTCGAGGATGCTCAAAGCCGTAACACTGCCGAATTCACGGAATTTATAAGAGAGTAAAGTCAAGAAACGCCTGCGGAAATCTGAGAATGACATTAATCAGCAATGGTCTAGAGCACGGATGAATATGAAAAATCAATTATTTTACTACTCACCTTTGGCGAATTCATTCAACCAACCCATCTCACTCGCTACAGAGCTATTCAAGCCTCTGACCATGACGCACGTATGTTCTCCAGTGAGCTCGCTCGTCGTTTGGCGAAGATATAAAGGAACATAACCAACGCGTTTCCAGAAGCTAATCATGAGAGGCCCTATTTGAGAAACACCAAAATAATAATATAAGGCACCTCTTACCGAAGCAACTGGGGTGTCAATCCATACGAAACACCCAAATAATCCAAATTCTCGGGCTTCCTCTCCGTCAGACGCTGCAATAAGGGTGGCATCTGGGTCGCAGAGCGGATGGTAGGGGTCTCTGTTAATAAATCGGCGTTCTAGAAAAATGGAGTATCGGTATACATTGACATTGAAAGAGAGAGACCATATGACATACAGGATCGAGTTCGGATGGGTTTGGGTAGTGGACTTCTGGCTTCGGTGTTTCGTCCAAGTTGAAGTATTCGCCGCTGTAGAACGAGTTGAGTGCTTTGAGTGCTCTTGATCCGTATCCCATCTAACAAGCATAACCATCAGTAACGAAAGTCTGTATACACATACGAATATTTGCGCGCTCACATTGGCATAATCAGGATGACAAGCAATCCTAACGACTCTCGCCCCGCTCAGCTTCGCAAATCCATTCTCCTGGAACTGCTGAGTGATCAACCACGGAATCATATCCCCACCTGCCCGTATCCCGCGCCCCAGTCCCTCCATAATCGTGTCCTTGCTAATCTGTCCCTCCAACGCAACCTGCAGCACAACAAGTGGCTCGGGGAGATGGCTCTCGTCATCCTTGATCGGGGGCAGCAACACGAACAGGTGGTGCGCAGGCGCATCAGAAAGGAGCTGCAGGTCGTTCGGCTGGTTCTTGTAGTGCGAAGCAACGTACAGCGCCATCATCCGCTGGAGGAAGACCTCCGACGCGGGGTGGTAGCTGAACAGCGTGTCCCTGCTCACGTAGAACAGCTCGCATGTGGATGGGTGCGGGCATCCCTGTGCGTTGGACCGCGGAAGGATGGTAGCGTCGAGACAGAGCAGTCCGTTCAGCCATTTCTCGATCTTGTCACCCGAGGAGTAACGGATGGGCGTTTCGAGCTTGATTTCGCGCAGTGTGCGGGATTTTGGAGGCGCCTTGATTACGGGTTTCTTGCTGGATGAAGCGGTGGTCGCTTCTTCCTTGTCGTTGTGCCCTGAGGCGTTTTTTGAGAGAGAGGGTCGGGTGCTTTCACGGAGCTGTTGGATGAGTTTGAGGGAAAGCGAACGGCCGGTACCTTCGTAACCGTTAATGGTGGATGCGAGGAACACAAGGTAAGGTCCGATAAGGTTTCGGACGAGAGGCAGAGGGATGGCGGCTGCTTCGTCGATAATCACTAGTTCGGCTTGGCCGAGGACGTGGGCATCCTGTGGTTGGATGTACTGAACAGTTTGTCTGTGGTCTCTGAAGACATTGACTCGAACGACGGATTTTGTGGTGTTCTCCTTGTCATCCCCAAGTCCCTGTGCAACTGCGATATCGTAATCCAGATGTTCTTCGTATCCCAGAGCGTCCAGTCCCTTAAACACAAACTCGAACAAGGTCTTCAAATTTTCAGGGCTGGGACTGGTCACGAAGATGTTGGCATAACCATGCGCCAAAGCAGCGGCAATTGACAATCCAAGAGCAGCACTTTTACCACGACCTCGTCCGGCAGTGAGGGTGACGGTGGAAGACAGTGTTTTCTCTGCAATGGCATCAATGAAAGTGAGGATGGCTTGAGCTTGGTCGATCGTCTTAGCAAGCTTGACGAGGTCGCCGGCGGGTTTGGTATCCTCCAATGACTCTCTGAGCTCGCGCAGTTGGACTTCTGAGGGATCTGTTTCCTTGCCCTTTCCTGGTGTATCAGAGATCGGTTGGATGTCTTTTCCGCGCGAGATGGGAAGGACGTTCAGCTCGTCGTCGAGTACTAGGCAGTCATCGCATGAACCCAAAGAAAGGATGAATCGTTCATTGAATCGCGCTACGACTGAATCATGCGACGATGTTCGGTATCGCGAATGCACGTCCTGTATATATTTGCGATGAAGTTATGGGGCGTTGCTGAGAATGGTTCAAAGAAACGCACCATGGTCATTGTGTATAACTGCTTCAATGAAGTCATAGTTTTCAAGAGGAGGACTACCAAGCCACCACCTTCCACCGTTTCAATAGTTCGAGCTAGAAGATTGGGAGTGATGGCTTCAAAGTCTTGCAATACGCACATGCCATAAGTGTTTCCGAGGATTTTGTCAGATTCCTTGTAGTAGCTGTTCGTTATGAACGCGGTTTAAGAAGATATATTGAATTAGAAGAATTGGAGGAGAGATATGATTAGATAGTGAGAGAAGAAATGAAGATATGTCATGACGCACGTATAGCGGATATCCGTAACGGTTACAAAAATCTCGAAAGGATTTTGTTCATTGGCCTCGCGAACACCTCTCTTGACATCTCTCTTGATCTTGGCCTCTCTCTTTTTCCTATGACTCGTAAAGCCTAGTTCTTTCTTATAACACCACAATACGGATGGCCGTGCTGATACACGGGCTTGAGAGAGCAAGAAATGAAGATTAACTATCTATATTGGTGGTTGAGTACATGTTCACTGCGAAGTCGTGTAAACAAACCTGGTCACGGCCTTTATCACCAACGAGAACTATAAAGGAGCGATGATTTTTCTTGACATTGTTGTTTATTAGGATAGGAATCCGTGGGTCGAGTTGTTTACGCATTCAAACT
This sequence comes from Agrocybe praecox, assembly GCA_964017145.1. Taxonomy (NCBI): domain Eukaryota; kingdom Fungi; phylum Basidiomycota; class Agaricomycetes; order Agaricales; family Agrocybaceae; genus Agrocybe; species Agrocybe praecox. Next base: position 1,227,207 of record OZ024852.1, read on the forward strand.
TTTGCTGGATTCTAAGCAGACTTGGACGGCAAGGAAGAGGGAAATTTTTGATCGGTGTTCGCACGGCTTCATTTGGAAATTGATGATCCGTCAACGGGCCGGAAAATTATGTACAAACAAGGACAAGCTGAGGGACAATGACAATAGCGACAAGTGATAAGCGACGTCGGAGAACAGTGAAGGCTGCTAATACTATTGTCCTGATAATCCTTTTGTTCATCGTATTCAATATAAGTATCCACTACCATCATGACTCTTTCCACACTACCCTCCAGAGCTAGTCTCCTTGGGATCGCTTTTTTCAACTTTTTTTAACGACAAACAACTATTCCACCTTTCACTAACATACTATTACAGTCTTAATAATTCATTAACGGTGAGTCATATAACATATTCTCCTCAACTTATATCTCATCTTCTAATTCAGTCCGTCTGTCAATTTCAACGCCCTTGTACTTCTTCGTCGACACAATTAGAAATATACCCATGTCCGCTCAAATAGCCTATAAGACCAGTGCTGCACCGGTCCAGTTTGCTTTTCTTTCGAAACCTCCTCCGAGCCAGAAAAGGCGCGCTGCCTTGGGTTCTCCACCACCTTGCCCTGCTTATTCACCACCGCCTCCACCGACGCCTCGTTCGAGTGCGTTTGCGAGCATAGCGAACTGGGCATCCCAAGTTCAACCAGGATCTCCAGCTCCACGTTCCCCGCATCGTCGACCATCAGTATCCTCCTCTCGTCGTCCTTCTATCACCCGACGACCATCCATATCTCACAGCCGCGCGCGTTCTGGCTCCTCTTTCGTTCACCTTGTCGACACACAGTCGATTGCGACACCTTCTGTGGCCAATTTTGACCTTACGAACCACGGTTATACCTCTGTTTTCGTTCATTTACCTAAAACTCCAACGACACCATCTCCATTGCTCAAACAATACGACCAGATTCATCGGGCCGGGCAACCGGCTGCCCTTCATCCTAAACCAGTTGCTGTTCCTCTTTCTGCATCGGGATTTGCCTTTGCTCGTATCCCTATCCCACCCATCCCACAGGAGAGCGACGTTGAGCGTAAACCCAAAGGGATGAAACGATTCCGCTCCTTGACTATCCTTCGTCCCAAGGCTAAAGCTCTTCAAGCTACACCAGCATCCCCTACCAAGACAGCCGCTTCCATCAAATCGTCTGCTAGCAAAGTCAAGAAAAGCGTTAAGTCCAATGTTGCATTGACCATCACCGCTGCACCTTCCAAAGATGCCCGAGCAGAGACTTTCGCTGCTACGATTGCTAAACGCAAACGAGCCAAGTATGCCAACGTTGGCCCTCCACCAACCCTCGCAAACGAGCTTGCTATTATGCAGTTCGCAGACGGAGGTAACATGGAATCGCACATTAAGCGCGTCATGGAGGCTCAAGCTAAGGCCGCTGCTGGCTCCGGTGCCAGTGTTGGCGTCGCTGATGTATACAGGGACGAAAACGGTGGTATCTGGTGGGACGCCGACGAAGAGCTCGAATACGCCCACCTCTTGGGCGGCGTTGACTCTCATCTTCACACAAAAGACGCTATGGTCGTCGATACCGACGCAGACGTGGACATGGACTGGGAAGAATTCGACGACGGCAACGTAGCCACTGAGCCATTCTCGACCTACTTCAATCCTCGCATCGGCAATATGCAGCATAACTCCTCGAACAAGGAGAACGCTGACCCCGAGGCGCCTACACGCCGCTCTTCCCTGTCGACTGTCGACTCGGACCTTGATCCCAAGTACCTCGTGCCCCTTCCTGAGAATGAAGATCCCAAACTCGCCCCGATCGACGACCGCGTGCTCGTATCTCGGCGCATTGGAGGCGCAGGCATGAGCGTGCTCTCTCTTCCTGCTCGTCCGCGTCGACGAGCGATGCACTTGTGCAAGCCCGCGTTCTTAGTGGACGTGCAAGCTTGGGAAGTCCCTCCTTCCCCTTCCCCAGTCCCAGCCGGTCCATCAAGCCCGACGAGAAGCAGTACTATGGCATTGACGTCAAAACATCTCGTTGGCGGAAGTGCTACGAAGCTCAAGGGAAAAGCGAGGCGCCGCCCTGCACCTCTCAAACTTGGCCCGGTAGCAGCTTCTATGCGAAGCGCCGCGCGCCAGTACTCGGTCTCGGCTTCCACACCTCTACCACCTGTCCCTGCCCCTGTTGTCGTGCCCGCCGTCAAGTTATCTCCCGGAGGCATCCAAAGGACAAGGAACGAGTTCATCGCTGACTCGTTTGCTCCGGAAGTCCCGGAGACGACATTCGTCGATGTTGTTCATCCCAGACCGAGCACAACAACTCTCGACACGCAGTCTATGTCTGCATCTGTTGCTTTTTCATCTCGTGCTCCGACCCCAAGCACGAACAATAAATCCGCCAAGTCGAAATTGGCGATGGGCGTTCGTGGCCTGTTCCGCAGAGGAGATCGAGATTAATTTATCATTCTCTCCTCTGTCCATTTCTCTCCATCTATCCACACACACACTGATGTATATTTCTCTTCGTTTTTTCCGCTGTACCAACTACCCCCCACCGTCTCGCCATTCACATCCGAAACTGGCTTATAAGATAGACATGTACGATCAACTGAACCGATACGCTCCTACGACCTCACCCACGCTCTTCGACCGGGGAACCGATTATCGATATTAACTTCTATTTATCATTACGAACGAACGAACGTTGCACGTCGAAAAATGCTGTATAACTTGCAGTTTCGTCTCCTTGTCCTTCTCGCTTTCATTGGTCCCAAGTTCCGACGGGAAATTATCCCATTGTTCGGATTTACGCTTCTTCGTGTTTTTTTTTACGTTGTCTTATTCTTGTTTTTCTTGGTTTTCTTTCTTGCTTACGACTACCTATATTACTCCTTTCCCATTATTTATCCCAACACACACACGCCGGTGACGTTGATTATGTTCACTATTCCGAATTGCTTGTAGTATATCTATCTGTCTGCTTTGTCTGCTTTGTCTTGTCTTGTCTCTCTGTACTTGCTCGCTTACGCTCTGCTACAACATCACTGTATCAATACTGTTACTATTATCTGCTTTTTGTTTTTTCGTGTCAGATAACCTCCTTCATCACGAATATAAAGTGCCATTTGCACTACTTTCATGTCCCGCAGAGGATGAAGCAATCTTTAGTGTCTTTTCGCAATTTCATTATTTGGATTATGTTTGTTTTGCGCATATCACTAGGCATCAGAAATGGGAAAAGAACAACTTTTACGAAACGCAGTGGCATTAAATAACTAAATTTACCAAAGATACGCCTTCTTTCATCAACGATCCTCATAATTAACAATGCTAGATGAAAAAGGGTACTGGTTAGGTACTGGTTAGTTAATCTCAGTCCTGAGTTTTGGCTGTCTATTGTCTCTCCTGACGATGCCCATCTTGTGTAGTAATGGGCATGATACGTGGATACCGTGCGTGAAGATGCATAGAAGAAAGTGGATATCCCGTTGGATTCGGATACAGATGGTCCTACACTTTGATTATCTTGAGTTTCACCACCGATGGAAAAAAAAGAAGTCGACGTTGATGAAGAACGACTGCGAGGTGCCACTACGGATGGTGACGTAGTGGTAGATTGGAATATCCCTGAAGTAGAGTCACAGATGCACTACCATCTGAATCCAAATCAGGACGAGGGGAATTGGGAGAACTGATACTTGGATGGGAATAATATTCCAATAGGTCAATAATTAGATTTCTCATTTGACGTGTATGCGTAACTGAAGTTTTATTCTAGTTGTCCGAGGGTGAGATGAGGCAATGAAGACGCAGCTGCAACCAAAGGCTGGTATTAAAAAGATGCGAATCGTTTCAGCAATCCTGATAGAATATCACCAACATATTCCTACCTTGTAAAGCCTAAGTCGATTATCGTCTTTGCCAACAATTGCAAGTGGCAAGATGGCCTTATATATACCCACTCCATTTGCTCTATGAGTTTGGAAATCCTCACTTCCTCCAGTATGAGCCGCATGAATGATCTCCACCTACTTGTTGCTTTCGAAACAGGGACCTGGAACAAGATCTCGTAGAGCAAATCTCGAACAATGATAACCAAATTCTTCGCCGTATCCTTCCAATAGTATTCGCCCAAGTTGTCTAGTCTACGCAACCCTTTTGCACGACGCCAAAGCCCACAAGCTCGAGGTGTTTGAGTTGATGGCTATCGCGTAGGTATGACCAATGTCTCCAGCACCGGCAGTGTTCTGGTTAGATCGGATAAGACATCTCGGAAATATAAAAAAGTAAGCGCCGTCAGCTCTAGACTCTAGATACGAGGTGCTTCCTTCGGAACTTCAATCATGATATCGGACATCGACCAACTGCGCCGACAGTGAGTTTTGACTTTCAACGGTGCCAATTTCGACTTGACCAGCATTTCCCTGGTCCAATGAAAGAAATCCGGATAGACCTGCGCCCACAGAGAAGGTTTGTTCATTGGCGTTTGGCGCCAGGAATAACATACACGGGTAACCTGTATCCACTCGAATGACTTGGGATGAGGCCATGGGAGGGGTCCATCAACTTCAGAATTCGGAATATGTGGGGAGAGGATTTCGCGACTCGGGGACGAAGCTGAGATTCTCAAGCAAAGCCATTCCTTCTCGTCTTCAACGCCGGGATTTTTCCTTCAAATTCCGAAATGTCGCTGTCTATGATACGAAATGCTTCGTCGGTAGACATTCCATCGTGGACTTCAGAAACCATGATGAATTGCGATGCATCTCTGTGGTCCTGCGAATCCATGTTGACCGTTTGATGTTGCTGTATATGCTCTGTGTATCAATATACAGTATGTGTCTGGTGGTAGTCGAGTATGTATACTGCTATCAAAATTCAAATGAGTCAAATGTTGATCAATTTGCTAGATTTACGTTAGGTAATCGGGGCAATGCATCCTAGCCGAGGCTGCCTATTGAACATTTTCAAACTTAACTATGACTTCCTCTCGGGATTATGCCACACAAAGCAGAAATTTACGCTCAGTAAGCTTTTTTTTTGTTCGTCGAAAACAAGCTGATCACGTCTTCCAGGCGCGTATAGCTCACTAGTTCAGCAGCCTCTTCGGATGGATCATTTCCCAATTATATCCCATCTGTTCTTCACTATACGAGGCTCGCGCCTATATTGCTCTTGAATAACCCAAATTAGCACTGGAAATAATCCTCGAATCTTCTAAAAATGTTGCTGTCAAAGCCATCGTTTCTCTAGCACGATACGTTGCTGCTGCTACCAGTTCCACGGGTATAGAGGCCGCCCTTGAGGAACGGCGCGATCTGGTTGAGGAAGTTTTGGAAAATTTGGGGACAGAAACCGAGGATCTCGAAGCGTAAGTCCCCTATCTGCTCGTTGAGGCTCAGATTATGTTCATGAAGGCTGTAGACATCAATCAAACAGCGTAGCTTTGGTTGCTGAGGTTTTCCTCTCAAAAACCCGCCCAGACCTGGCCGAGAAGCAGTTTGACCAATGCAATCGAAGCGTTGCGCCGCCGGCGTTGATTGTATCCTGGGACTATCGCAAGGTGTGTAACACAGGTGTTGAGTCCAAAATCCGATAATAAGAATCACTAGAAGAGCAAGGGTAACGTGGAAGCGGAGGTGGCGTATGTTCGTATGTTGTTGCAGGCACCATTGGAGCGCTGAATTCATTCATAAGAGTCCGATGAGCTTTAGGCGTACATGTAGTGGGCTACTTTGCGTGTTCTTGCTGCTGACCTGTTTTCCAATAGTAAACTTGTGTCCGAGAAGCCAACGCGCCCTCTTACGCCGCAGCACCTCTGGCAGGGAACTGGCGGGGACAGTGTATCGGCATAGGCGTGAAGTGTATTCACCAAAAATGGTTACAGGCAAAGCTGTTATTCGGACCTGGACTTGGGAACCCCGGAAGATGCCTGGTCTTCAAGTCTTCTCTTCACAGGATGAGCTCCTACTAGTGCGGTTACGGAATTATTTTTGTACGTCGATGTTGTCAGCATGCCAGCTTTTATACGATTAATTGAGCAACAAATGGAGGGACCCGCCCTGTATGACTCGAAGAAAAGCGACTTGGTTCCGGAGCCTCGAGGTTCTACAATATGAATCTCAGTAGAGTTCGGGCCTGTTTAAATTTATTGCTCGCTTATATGTTTTTACTAAACACCAGCTATTTGATTTCGGCGTCCAGTTGTGGTTTTTCTGGATTCCAGAGATGTGGGTCTTAGGGGTCGTACTGGCCGCCGTTATTCCGAAGACGCTATCCCGAACTTGGAAACCTGATTGAAGCCTAATTATTCTGACACATGTATGCTATTGATAGGCATGCTTACTCGGGAAATCGTGCCCATGCTATTAGGTAACCATAACGAGCAGCTTTAGCCTTTAGATTTGTTTCTCTCCGAAACTCAACGCTGTCGATCGAGGCACTACGCGCTAATGCTCGCGGCGGACATGCGATTCTAATATTGCGTCTGTAGAAAAATCAAGGGTTCCCTCACATCATGGCATCGGTGGCGAAATTCGGACTGGAGCGCTGGGTTATCGTGTCTAATAAACCTCCTCCGCGTGGGTTCATTGATGTATGAATGAAATAAATCTTATTTACTTAATGAAGGAAATGATCATTAACGGTCCTTATTAGATCGCGACATGTATCCCACGCCCTATTCTGGTCGTCGAATCAAATTCTCCCGTGGTTGCAACATACCCTGACTTTCCATCATCTGGCTTCAACAGAGCAGCTTTAATTTGCAACAAAAGTAGCTGTTTACGCATGCAACTGAAAGCCTCCGTCTCTTCAAAGTATATTTACTCAAGAGTTTTTCTTAAACGTCATATCGGCTAGCCGAATTATCCATCTAGCGTCAAGGAGTTTCGGAGTCCTAGTGAGCTGTTTAAACCGAATAGTAAACTATTTTTTCAAGCCTCTTGATAAATTTCGGTGGGCATTGTGTGGGTTCCACCCCCATACGGAATAAACTGATGGGTTCCATTCCAGCTGTCTAGAGTCGGATCGATGCCAGCCCAAGTCAGTCTATGAATTGCCCGACATTTACTTGCGTATAAATGGCACCCTGATTCCCTTGAAGGCACTCTCATCCTCTTCGCTACCGCACCAGGAATCACTCTTATCATGGCTAACAAACGCATCTCTATCTTTGGCAAAGTCAATGACAACAACGTGCGTTCTATCCTATCCATTGGATCAGGTTCAATCACCCAATATTCAATGTCTAATTTCCTGAACAGTCTACTGGCGCCACAGCTCTGAGCCCTGAATCTCCGGTGGCAGAGAAAAAGACCCAGCCTGTAGACAACTCCATAACACCAAAGGCCCTCAAAGAGATACGCGACAAGGTACGATTTTTCAAGGATTTGCTTCAATTCATTGGCTCATATGCTGTAGATAAAGAAGGGGTTGCCTGTTGCTCTTAACACTAGCACAGTGGTGGGTGACCAATCACCGAAATCACTCTTGATTCAGCTTCAACGTTAACCTCCCTATTTTCAGTCTGCCATTATCGACTTAATAAGGAACAAGGAAGCTATTGACGACAGAAAGTTATTGGTGAGCAAGTCGTCGACGTTCTTATGATATGAATCATGAACTATTGTCTTGCAGCTTGAGCATGCCTTAACGTTTGTATCGAAGCTGGAAGAAGGGACTCCTCTTGCGACAACGCTTAAGAATAAGATCATCCAACTTCGTAAGTTCAAATCCTGATTTTGAAATCACCATAGTACAACCGTGTCTGATTCTTTCGTAGTATACAACGATCTTAGCCATCCTTCAGCAACTAGCATCAGCAACAAATACGCTTGGCGTACGGCAGATGGCTCGTACAATAATATTGATGTGCCGGACATGGGCAAGGTGCGCACGACTAAATCTTATATTGCTATGAACTTGCTTGACATATCCACTGACTGAAAGGCTGGAACACCTTACTCGCGCTCTGTCCAACAAGGACATCCATTGCCCCGCTATCAGCTTCCAGATGCCGGTCTTGTATTCGATACGTACGTTGAGAAGCAAAATCCAATCTATCAGTTCTGACTTTTATTTCCGTTGCAGTCTTCTAAGACGGGAAGGGGTGAGAACGGAATTTCACCAACCCATCGCAAGCTAATATTTGTTTTCAATATCTGACAGTTTGTCAAACATCCTGGTGGACTTTCTTCGTTGATGTTCGCTTTCGCGGCTCTAGTCATCCACAGGTTCGCATGCTGTCTTCGCCCCGAAGTATGACTGATGTGCATAACATTCGTTGTTACCAGTGTCTTCCGCACCTCCCATCGCGACTGGAATATCAACGAGACGTCTTCTTATGTCGACCTAGCCCCGTTGTACGGCAATAATCAGAAAGATCAAGACAGACTACGAGTTCGTGACGGTCGTGGAAAGTTACTCCCTGATGTCTTCGCCGAGGATCGATTATTATTGCTTCCACCCGCGGTCTGCACTTTGTTGGTCTTGTTTAACCGCAACCATAATGTGCGTTTTGCTTCAATCATTTCTTGTCACTGACAGACTTACTGTTGAAATAGTACATCGCGGACAAACTCTTGGAGATCAATGAGAGAGGAACTTACATTAAACCTGATTCACTTGGATTGACCGACGACGCAGAAACCAAGGCCAAAATCGTTGCTCAAGAAGAAGAGATTTTCCAGATCTCACGCCTCATCAATTGTGGCTGGTTTGGAGCAGGTACATTTACTTCTCTTCGCTTCTTTAAGTTATTATATTAATCCACCAATCACTCATAGTCGTATTTTCCGACTACTTCTCCACTATTCTGGGCCTTGTCAGGTATGGAAATAGTTGGAGTCTGACGCCATTCGATGTTAGTTGTTTATACTGTCTTACATGTACTCTCACGGTGCTAATAATTTGATACCAGGAAATACGGAAGGAGGATCACTCAATGTTCGAAAGAGGGAAGGGAAATCAGTGCAGTGTCGAGGTTCGTCGCTCGTCCACACTTACAACTCAAATGCAATACTGATGCTGAGAACAGTTCAACTGTTTGTATCGCTGGCATGCGACCACTAGTCAGGAAGATGAAGCTTGGACTAAACAAGTCTTCAGCAACATTTTCCCCGACAAACCAGCTGACAAAGTTGGTGTGGACGACTTCAGGTCTGCTGCCGCGAGATTGCAGAACACTCATCCTGATGTCAGCCACTGGACGTTCGGAGGGTGAGATTATAATTTTTCTTCCGTCAGTCCCATATATACTAATCAATGTCAATACAGTATTCAGCGCGATTCAAGTGGTAGTTTCAAAGATGACGATCTTGCTAATATCTTGCATAATGCTACTGAACACTCTGCTGGTGCTTTCAGAGCTCGTGGTACCCCAGGTACGGGAAGAAATACTACTATCTAAGTGCTGGGGGCTGATGTATACTTAACAGCCGTCATGCGCTTGAATGAGATCATGGGTATCGAGCAAAACAGGAAATGGGGTGTCTGTTCATTGAATGATTTCAGGAAGGTGAGCAAATTGAATCTGTCGATATCATGATTATTTGGAAATTGACAATCACAATATTCAGTACCTCGGATTAAAACGTAAATATTATAATATCATAACCAACGCACATCATGCTAACCAAACTTTCAGCTTACGAAACCTTCTTGGATTGGAATTCAGACCCCGAGATCGCCGAAGCCGCTGAGAAACTGTACGGAAACATCGATCACCTTGAGTTATACACTGGTTTACAAGCTGAAGAAGCAAAGCCTCTTGTAGAGGGAGCTGGTCTTTGTCCAGGTTGGTAGAAGACTTCCTTGGCTTGTGAGCGACTCTTGTTGATCAATCATTACAGGTTACACAATCAGCAGGGCCATCCTCAGTGATGCTATCGCACTGACGCGTGGCGATAGGTTCTTCACTCACGACTTCACTCCTTACAACCTCACAGCATGGGGATTCGCTGACTGCCAGAGGGACGCTAAGGCGTTTGGATTTGGCAGCACCTTGGGACGTTTACTTCTTCGTACACTACCAAACAACTATACAGAAAACAGCGTGTACACTTTCTTCCCACTTATGACTCCGGAGTCGATGAAGGTCAACCTCACGAAGTTGGGCGTTCTTGACCAATATGACTTGAACCGTCCCACTTCTCGTTCTTCGCATGCAACTGTTGAGGGACATGCTCAAGTGGCAGCCATCCTCAAGGAGAAGGAAGGCTTCGCTACACCATACGCGTCTAGGGTTGCTCGCGTCCTTTCCAATTCTAACGGGTAATTCAGAGTTTATCTTGGATGATTCTCGCTGATTCTCTTTTCACAGGTTCTTCCCCATTGAATCTGAGAAAGCGCAGCAAGCCGTGGCAGATGTTCTTTCTTCCCACGACCTCGCCAAGTCAATCACCCAATACTTCTACGAAAACACCAAGAAGTTGGTGCACCATAACTCGTATAAGCTCGTCGGAGGAAAGACTGCTGGTGTCGATCTCGTGCAACAGGTCCTGAGAGTATTGCCTGTTTGTTGGGTCGCCACCGAATTGGTCTGTGCTTTTCCATCTTTTTTATTCTTTGAAAAAATCGCTCATTTTTATCTATGATAGGCTGGCATTGATCTGAAGACGCCCCACCATTCTCGAGGCGAATATACTCCTGTCGAACTGTTTGATATTCTTGCAGACATTCACTCGTAAGGCTATATCCTTTTCTCCAAAAGAAATACGTCCTGATTCCCTTTCGTAAATAGGTTCATATTCCTTAATATCGAGGCCTCCAAAGTGAAGGTCTTGGAGCCAAAAGTCAAAGACGATATTCGTAAGCTGCTCAAGTTGATCAAAATTAACTTGGGAGGTGGAAGCATTGTTCGAAAGGTATGTGCGCGAACACTATCTCGTTGTCATTGCTATATCCAGTCTATTCCCTATAGGTTTCCGTTGCGAGCGTCGTGGGGGGCATTTCTTCTGTATTTTCCAAATCGAAGAAGTCAGAGCACCATGACATTGTGAAACGCCTTCATGAACTTGGGCACCCCACAGACCATCTGGCAAACACCATTTTGGCACTCATGGTCACCTGTGGAACGGAGCTCTCCCTTGGTGAATACGCATTTCTCTTCTATATTATGTCTTAACTGAACATTGTTTAGCCACCACGAGCGCGATCAACTACTACCTTGGAAGTGAGCATGCGGACAAAATCAATTCCCTCCTGAAGAGCGGAGGCGAGAACGCTCAATTGGACGGCTATGTCTATGAGGTGCTCAGGCTCGAACCAACCGTCAGAGGCGTCTTCCGTACGCGTCTTCTTTTGTCGTTCAACTTGAAGCGAGGAACTCACATTACGATGCAGGTGTTTCCACCAAAGATCAGTCAATCCAAGGCCTTGCTCTAAAGAACGGAGATCGTGTATTCCTCAACACGGCATCGGCAAACTTTGACGTAAATGCTACCAAAGTTTCCCAAACGTTTTATTTACTCACTACTTTTGTATAACAGGAAAAGGTCTTCCAAGACCCAACATCTTTCAATGTAACTCGCTCAACCCAGAACCGTGTGTTTGCCGACGGACTGTTCAAGTTAGAATGCATACTTCACTGTTTCACGCACAAATACTAATGAAAAACAACTTACAGCTACCTCGGAGAAGACCTTACTATCAGGGTATATATCTGTAGAACAACATAACGCGAGTGCCTAGTTTTTAATTTTTTCTTTTTTTGCAGATTGTATCGCAAGTGCTACGCGCTGTTTTCGAACTCGGCAATGTCCGACGTGCGCCAGGCCAATCAGGGGTCTTGAAGAGGTGAGTATCTTTTTACCCCATGCAATACAACATAATATTGAAGGGGCATGATTTAGGTTCAAAAACCACAGTCGTCCGGAAGTTTCTCATGCATACCTCAACAACGCACATCAAATTTCGGGGTGGCCAACGTCCATGTCGATCTTGGTAAGTTTTGACGATAATTATCGTCGTTCGTCACGTTAATGATCTTCTCCAAGTTCGATGCTCCTCAGTAAATTGAGATTTCGAATCAATATATTGCAAACAACCACGCTGTTTCACGATAACTATGATACGTAACGAGATATATTATGTAATGACCCCCGCTATACCACATTCGATTCATTATTCAAGTTCATGCCTTTTCATTTTTTTGCACGTTTTCTGATATGCGTGTAAGCAATTCCTCGATCCTTGCTTGCCTTCGTTCCATGTTGTCCAACCGGCTTAAAATTGCGGCATTGCTAGGATCTTCACCTGCATCTTCCTCGGAATCCTTAATTTCCTTCGCAGTCGTTGAAGGTGTCGTCCAACGTTCATGACTTCTCGAGCGTAGAAACACTTGGTCCGGGGGTGAGTTTTTGCCACTCGTAGGAAACTTTCGCTGCATCTGTGCATACAAACCATCGTGGGTGACGCGTCTAGGTTGCCCTGCATACATGGATGTCATCCTTCTTCTCGTTGCAGGTCCATAACTAACGCCACTGGCAAGCGAGCCACTAGCATTGTGCGCATCTCTGTTATGATCATCCTCGACTGGAAGAGGATTGAAGACTTGAGCTAGAGGGCTGTATATCTCAGGACGGGACATAACTGAATTAAGTCTCGTTCGCGTAATAAGCTTCGGTGGCGAAGCCGGAGGATTAGGTCGACCTCTACCAGAAGAAGCACCTGATAAGCGACGCTGATTCTGAATAGAAAAGCCATCGTTATTGTCTCCGAGATCAAGTGCGCTTTCGAATTCATCTTCAATTTCAAAGACCTTGGAAAGGTGAGGCCAACAAGTTAGCATATCCGCTCCTTCTGATTAGAACGAACGTACTGCATCAATATCAGCATCCATGCCGGCAAGGCCTTCGAAGAAAGCTGCAAAGACAGAAATTAGAGCTAGAAGGCAATGCAGTCAAAGAGACATACTCATTCTCTTCATTGTCCGAGGAAGGGTGTCAAACATCCTTTCTGCGATATGAGATACAGTATCGTAAAAAGTTAATGTTCCTGCTTTCTTGGATTGCCTTTCGTAGAAAGAAATCGCAAGAAGGACCGGAAAACTTGTGAGCCTGCAATGTATGTGTCGTATCATTGAGATTTATGCGAGTTATGTAAGATAGTACCAACCTGATCATGAAAACGTTGACCTGGTTGAGTAGACGAGTTAGTTATAGCTATAAAATGATTCTACGATTGAACCTGAAGGCCCGATACCTTGTGAAACCAACGAGGAGAAAGAATGTAGCTTGCAGGAAGCATGATGCATAGAGCCACAAGATTGACGGGTGGTTGATAAGAAAACAGGGAATCAGCTTTGACTCTAAGAAGCCTGAAATTAGTATCTCAGATTGAAGCGAATCGCAATAAGGAATTACCCTTCAATCGTAGAGACAGCCTTTCTAAACATTGCCTGATGCACGGCTTGTAATTCTGTGTGCAGACCAATTAACCGCAGAGCTTACCTCGGCAGCCGCATCCTCGTTCACGGATGCAAACGTGTTGGACAGTATCTATAACAAACTGAGAAAGCAGACCCTCCGACCGACGAGTAGAACGACATACTGATACGAGAACTGTGGAGTTTAATCATTAGCCATAGAAAAATACCGACAGGTAAGAGGTAAGTTGTTTCATACCCGTAAGCAGGAGAGTATTGCTCAGGCATGCATACGTGACCATTAAAGCAGGGCCAAAAATCGGATGGAATGTGGCTGGTGGCGAACGGAAAAATTCAATAGCGGAATAGTGACGTCATGACACTGAACCCACTAGCTTTGTCGAATCCACTGGCATCTAAGCCAAACCATAGATCAAGCATCCACCAAGTTATCAATCTATATAATAACGAGTAAGCGAGGTTCCGATAGCCCATCTCAGTATTAAAACATACCCAGGACCGTAGCTTGATGTTGAATAATAGTTAGCATGGCTTCATGATACATCCACTAACCAGCACTTACAGGGCCTCGTCGCGACTTAATCTAAAATCATGCTAAATATAGGTCCGTTTCGATAATTGTAGTGAAGACGTACGTCCAAAGTGCGTATAAGAAACCGCAGAAACAAAAAGCGGCGATAACCATCAAGAATATGAACTGGATGATCATGGCTCGTAAAGACAGTACCAAAAGATTGTCTTTGAATGTGACAAAGGCCAATCTGGTGAAATAAATGAGGACAGGCGACATCCTTCTGTCTGAAAAGACTTACCGAGGAAATATAAGGCATGCAATTAAAGCAAGGACATCTATTCCGTAGATACATGCCCACGTTTCTAGGCACAGTTTACTCAGTGCGTGATATGGCGGAATGACTCGTAGGACTCACTATTATGATAGATCCCATATAGACGTAGAGATGCATATACAATGAAATTAGTTACTTTTATCGGTGGTTAGCACGTGAACCGGGGGTGAAAGTATCAACGAAACGCACTGAAGGCTAAATCGAATCCATTCTGGATGTGTTGTTAGAAAGTAATAGACCTGGCATTCATGAATACGGCCATACCCATGTTCCCTTGAAGTACACTGTAGAAAAAGAGAAGTTGAAGTTTAAAGCTATGATACCTGATGAAAAAAAGGATAACAACCTTTGATTCCATGTTCCTGCATTGCTGCTATTTTTTCCAGAGTAAAACCAAGGGCGTAGATCATGAATGCTAGTTCAAAACCGTTGATTCGGTCCCGTTCGTTAAATTCGATGGCAACAACGAATAAAAGAAATAAGATCAAAAAGCTACGAATATGTTAGCTATAAGCCAAACATGGAGCAGTAGATTTACTTGATGTATTCGAGGACTGAGCGGATTGAAGGTACTTTGAGCCTGAAGGTAAAAGATTAGATGGACTCATCGCTTAGACGAGGGAAACCAACCGGTAGTGGTCAAGAAGAGGAGCTTTGTGCGGGTCATAGAAATGGATAGGGTTCCTCTTATAGGTCTGGATAGGATAAGGGAGATCAGATCATATGCCCAAAACAAGGGGGTTAGAAGCGATGTACATCGGAAAGGATGGAATGACTGCTTTCAGCTTGGTAAACACATTTTCCCCTATGATACCTATGTTAGCTACTATAAACCAACATTGTAAACTGGGTACTCACGACCAAATTGCATCGATGACTTTCTGACATGCAGAACTCTTTATAAACTTCTTTGCTTTCCCAAGAATAGCCATTTCGATAGCGTTGCCCACTCTATCTTCGAGATCATCGTCTCGTTCTTCCCGAGCGCGAGTAATTAAATCAGGATCAGCCCCGGAATAGACTAGCCAAGTTGTTGTAAGCGCCATGGTCAGGCGTAGAATATCATTGCCTTTTGCTCGGAAAACGCGAGTAGCAAGAATCTCACAGAGTTCAGCTCTGGAGCGAGAGATCGTCATGGTTGTCATGTTATCATCCCGAATAAAGTGAACTCGGTTGATTAAGCAGCAAAATACCACAGATAAATTTCCTTCTTCTTGGATAGCGAGGTACTTATCAACAAGGGGGCGAACGAGAGTATATGTGAGGTCCGGAGATGTTAGCTATAGAAATTTATCAATGTAGGGTTAATCATTGCTGACATGTATGCACAACTCACAGACTCATATGATAAGGGAGTATCTGTGCAGCGATAAGTAATGTTTGTGAATAAATGCTTGAACATACCAATATAATGCTACAAAAACCGGTCTAGTCATTCGTTGAAGTAAGTCCAAGAGAAAGGGACTCACAATAATATCCTAGTTTGTGTAGAACGCGTGTTAATCAAGGGAGATGTAGAAACTTGAAATACATACTGCTCGTATCATATGAATTATAGGATAGACGGAGGTGTCCTCGACATCTTGCCTAAACAAAAGGAATCAAATCATGAGGCAGCCTAATGGAAAGTTACAAACGATTCAAGCAGTGGTCGTCGTTCAGGTTGAGATTCTGACATGATAGAGGTTCAGAGGAAAGAAGGCAAGCATAGATCAAAGTGTCCGTAAAAGTTCAAAACAACAAGCCTAGTTCAAACTGTCAGTTATTTATATTGTGAGGTTATGAATCAATGGCATAATCTGCTCGCCTTGTGCTGACTGAAGCACCGGGATATTCGACAACGTAGGCACGATGGATGAAAGTAAAGCACTATGTCATGAGGAGCGTGGAGGCCGTCAATCGCCAACTCTAATTTCAGCTCCGACACACGCGTTGGCGCGTTGCACACTGTTCAGGCGTAAGACACCTGACCTCTTTGCCCACCATCACCACCGACCGACTAGTCCTTTGTCCCTTTCTTCGCCACAATGCAGGCGGGTCCTAGAGCTCCAGGCAGCACCCAGCCACCAGTAAAAATATACAATGCGGTGTACTCTTCAGTTCAGGTGCTTATTCATCTCTGTGGTGTCACTAATTCATTTCTGACACGGTCGCGTCGTCGTGTAGGTCTACGAATGTATGGTCCGGGGCATCGCCGTTATGCGCAGACGAAATGATTCCTACGTCAACGCGACACAGATTCTCAAGGTTGCCGGTGTTGACAAAGGGCGAAGAACTAAGATACTAGAGAAAGAAATTTTGCCTGGGAAACACGAAATTGTACAGGGGGGTTATGGTAAATATCAAGGAACATGGTGAGTCCTTCAAAACAAACAGGGAAAACGCGTAAATATCTGATCTTACCATCCAATGCATTTAGGATTCCACTAGAAAGAGGTCGTGATATTGCTCTTCAGTATGGAGTGGCCCCGCTATTATCGCCTTTGTTCGACTTTACACCAAGTACCAATTCGTTAGGTGCTCTCCCAGTCAGTGCACCTACGGGCACAGCATCTCCTCGTCCTCTGTCTGCTTCTTCATCATATTCTAGCGTAGGGGCCACGACAGGAAACTATATGGGAGCTTTGCCCTCCTCTCTGGCGCCGCCACCAATCATGCCTGGTTCTGCCCTTCGACTACTTAATCAAGGTCGTGCCCAAGGACTCTTTACACCATCGACTTCTGGCCTAGCATTAGCGCAGGCGCGCTCATCCAGTTTCGCATCACCTGGGCCTTATCAAACAGGGGGCTTTAGTCAATCCCCACATCCATCTTCCCAAACGCCCCCGCCGGGCGCCGGTCTAAAGCGGAACCGCTCAGAGGCCGACGTCGAGCATACTGGGGGGTCAGTCTCTGGTATATAATGATTTGTCCCATGTTTTTCTAGCGCCCATTTGACGTAAAATTACCTTTTTTCAGATTTCATTCAACCGGATCGGTCAAGACCACCGTCCGCCAATTCCCAGGCAAACGGAGAAGAAAACCCATCCCCTGCAAAGCGAGCCCGCACAGAGTCAATATCACAGGAGCCTTCTCAAACAAATGCATGGCCTTCATCTTCACGGACACAAACGAACCCCAATTCTCAATCTCAAACCTTTAACAATGGCTCTACTCCTCGACCATCCAGCTCTATGTCAACTTCAAATGGCAATGCAAATAAATCGACTAATGATGTATCTACCGAGGATGCACATAAGACTCGCTTTTCCAGTAAACCTATCATACCACGTTCTGGAGAACCGTTATCGAATCTTAGAGATAGTAGGAGACAAGCTGTTGTCTCATTGATTTGTCAACGCGATGACGCCGTAGCCGTCCTCGACCTTCTTCGAGAAATCTCCTCTGACCCTTCCAACCCAGACGCGTCTGTCAACCCACTAAATGTCGATATGATCATCGATGACCAAGGTCATACCGCTCTGCATATGGCTGCCAGCTTTGGCAGGCTGCAAACCATTGAGGCTTTGAAAACCAGTGGCGCTGATATACATCGAGGGAACTTCCTGGGGGAGACGCCTCTTATCAGGGCATGCCTCGCGACACATAATGCAGATTTACAGTCCTTCGCAGGACTGATTCACTGCCTTCATCCTTCCATACGCACTTTGGATACATCACGAAAGTCGGTCATTCATCATGTCGTGTCTCTTGCTGGTGTCAAAGGAAGGGCTGGAGTAGCACGATACTATTTCGATCAAATATTTATGTGGATTGCCCGTGAACAGGGAGGAGACTTCCGCTCCATAGTGGACCTACAAGATGAACATGGTGATACAGCATTAAATATTGCCGCTCGTGTGGGTAGCCGAAGTTTAGTAAGGGCCTTGTTGGACGTGGGTGCAAATCGAATACTGCCCAACAAATTGGGTCTACGGCCAGGTGATTTTGGTGTCGAAACAGAGGTAAGAACACGCGCTCTATTTTGTTTCCTTTGGAAGATTCTAATTTAATATCAGGAGCTGAGCGGTGGTCCTCGAGGAGAAGATATACTCTCATCCCTGCGCAGTGGACCACCTCCAACAGTCCAAAAGAGTCAAGATGTTATAGCAGGTATATATTTCTTCTTCTCGGAGTCCCTGCGCAATTTACTAACACTATCTTATCTCTCAGATATGACTACTATGATTCAGGGCCTAAGTACGGATTTCCAGACAGAGATCAAAACCAAACAAGATTCCCTGGATGTTACGCAAGCCCATCTGCGTGCAGCAACGCGGGAACTATCCGAGCAACGTAAACAAATACAGCAATGGCAATCCCGCTGCGGTGAACTCGATCAGGTCAACCAGCGCGTCAGGAACGTCGAGAAGGCTATTGTGGACGAAGAACAATTTGACTGGACAGGCCGAACAAACCTCGACGGCTCTGACGCCCGTGACACTGCTGGTCCTCCATTCCAATACCGTGGTCCAAATTCGACTATGGTTGGCGTTGGAGGTACAGTCGAAGTCTCGTTTAGCGTCGATTCTGAACCACCATTGCCCAACGGGGACTCTATCGCTACACTGATCAAATTGAGGCGGCTGAAAATATGGCATATGCGCATGGAGGAGCTCGTCAAGGCTCGATTGAAGGGCTTGCAAGGCGCTTCTGCGGAGAAAGAATACCAATGCAAGAAGATCGTCGCGCTATGTACAGGTCTGCCTATTGACAAGGTTGAAGAGGTGAGCTGTCTAACATATCGAGGCTTATCCCATGGTCTGATCCAGTTTTTTCTTCTTTCTTTCCATCAGATGCTGGAAGGTCTCGTCACAGCAGTGGAGAGCGAAAGTCAGATTGTTGATCTAGGTCGCGTCTCTGGGTTTATGCAAAAGGTTAGCAATCCATCGTTCTCGAAGTAAACTTTTTTTTTGTTCTTTGATTTGAACGGTTTTTATCCTAGGTTCGCGACGGTATTATATAAATTGTACTATATCCTGATTCCCAAACTGTAATACCACCGCGTCGTCGTCGTTTATTTAAAGTAGTAAATTGCAACCCTTTCAAATGTCTTCTGGAGTAAACAGCTGGAAGTTGCGATTGTACGTGCCAGAGGCGAGCATGTTGCCATCGCTGCTGATATCCACTGACATGACCTTCCCGGCGTCTGTTGTCAGTCGTTTGAGCAGCTGCCAGTCGTCTGCACTCCATAGCTTGACGAAGCCGTCGTAACCAGCGCTGGCGAAGAACAGTCCTGAGCGATATTTCCACTCTTCAAGAGCTGAGGCATGCTCTTTCTCGGGTGCATCTCGTTTCGCTGCGTCACCATCATCGGTACCGTCCATGACGACGTCTCGAGGTGCAGGAGGTTTGTAGAACATGTCGTTCGCGTGGAAGAATCTCACGTCTGACACATTAGAGACGTGAGCAGGTATGTTGTATATCGACTTGATCGCGCGCATGTCCCAGATGCGTATCGTATCGTCACCTGCGCCAGTGGCGACTTGGTATCTAGAGGAAGAAAAAAACAGAGCGTGAATGTGCGGCCATGTCAACGTTTATGGAATTTATCCGAACCCATTAGGTGAAAACGCCGTAGCGAAGATTGGTTGAATGTGCCCGTCAAGAACCATGGCTGTTCGACCTGTCCGTAGATCCCATATCCTACCAATAGCATCTAGGCCACTGTTAAACATCAAGATGTTAAACAACGAAATTTCAAAGAAAGATGACAGCTTCATTAACACCACTTACCCCGAGGCAACAAGTGCTCCGTCATTCTGGAACTCCACAGAGTAGACTTCTTTGGAGTGTCCCTCTTGTAATAACAGCTCTTTCGACGTGTTTACATCCCACAGTCTCCAGGTCGTATCGAAACTTGCACTCGCTACGAAGTCTCCAGAAGGATGGAATGCTACGCGACAAACGCGGTCTTGATGGCCTTTCAGAATGGATATGGGACTCTCGCTAGAAGAAAATGTCACGACTAAATCCCGGGAGAAGCATCGTTAGACATACACACCTATTTAATGACCAAAGGTGAACATTTCCTTCTCCTGCTCCGCTTACAAGGTTGACTGCGTCTGGACTTTGTGACAATGTTGCTTGAGGATGCCAAGCAACGCCTCCAACCTTATCGCTATGCCCTCGTAGAGAGCGTATTGGGGTACAATTTGGTATGTTCCATAGTTTCACGGTGCCGGCCCAACTTCCCGTAGCTAGGATCTCGTTGTTGGGAGAAAAACGAACTTGAGAGATCGGACGCTCGTCACCAATTTGCGATCCAAGATTGGTGAATTTCTAGGATAAGAAAATTAACATGGAGGAGGCGAAAGAGTAAAGGAGACGACGACGACGAACTCACTTTGACTTCCGCAAACACCTTTTTTCGAATATCTACGACGCGTCCGAGGTCCATCCTACTATCTATTCGCTGTTGGGTGATCCGCTTTTGAGCTCTGAAAGAGAGTGCAGTACGAGAAAAGGCATGGTAAGCACCTTGTCTTCTAGTTCAACCTATCGGTAGGAAAATCCAACCTGGGTAGAGAGAATTCCGCTATCCGTCGTCTGGCTTCTAACAGCTCGAGGGTTCCTGTTGTATAGAATTCTTCTACCTATGGTGGATTCAGCATGCGAGGATACTTGTACAATCTTTCTTATGAAAACACACCTCGTCCTCGCTCTCATCAGATGACTCCACATCTACCTGCATTCCATCGTCTCCTCGTGCCGCATTGATTTGTGAAAGAACGTAGATTAGACGGTCTCGTCGATCTGCAGCCTACGGTAGAAGTTTATTGCAGTTTTCTTGAATGAATATAGGCATTATCACACGTACTCGTTCTCCGAACAAGGTTATAGGCTCTCCTATTTCTCTTAGTCGTGCTTTGACGCGATTGTCATCGGTAGGAACAGCTAATGTCCGAGCTTTCTTCTTTCGTTCGAGTTCATCAAGGATGACTTTGTTTTCAATACGAGCCCGTTCGGTTCCAAGGTAATTTCCATCGTCGACAAGGGTATCGAGGGTGAGTTCTGCCATGCTGGTTTATTTTGAGGCCAGTAGCACGATTTTAGATGTACAGTAGAGTGAACAAGTCCAAGAATATTCAATCGTGACGGCAACTTTGTGCGGAGACTCACAAGCGCTCTAAATGGTATTTGGCTACCTGGGCGGAATCAAACAAAGCTCCTGAATATCGCTGAACGGCCCCCTTAAGCATTGCTAGCTGGTCATCTTGGACGCGAAAAACTGAGCTTTCCTTAATACAGAAAGAAGTGCCCTTGACGAGGCATGAACTGTCGGGGTATTTCTTGTAACGACGAGTTAAAATATGCTCTTCGTGACAATTGCCGTTGTCAATCACTGAACCAATGCTACATTTCATCAGTCAACGGAGGAATTATTGACGGTAACACAGATTGCATAAATGCGGTGAGGACAAAAGTGAAAAGAGAGCCCAAGAGCTCGTGGGATATCATGTGGTGTGTAATTTAAGAAAAGCCGAAGGGGCCTGGGCAACCATTGCGAAGGATACCCATATTGAGCACCACGCCAGGAGACTAGCGCTTTGCTTTCACCTTCTAGCTTCCAGTTATCTTTTTCTCTTTCCAGTCCTTTCTCCTGCACATTTCCCCGGAAACCCCTGAGCTGAATTTGCTTCCAGCGATGTATCAACCATCTTCCGGACCTTCAAGTCCAACAAGTCACTTGGCTCCGGAACAGAGTCCAAGCAAATCACGTCCCGATGACTGTAATCGCCCCTCATCCTCTTCGATGCTCTTAATTCCATAACTTTTCTCTTCACAGATGTCTATTTTGAACGATCAACCGCCGATTTCTCTTCAGATGCTGTTGCTCGATCGACAGCTGCGAAGCTCAAGCTTGAGTCGTACTACAAGGTCGCGGTTGACTCTGCAATAGAGCGAAATGCAAGGTGTGACCCGATCTATTCATGTTCTGGCAAGGTCGTTCAACTCAATCTCTTGCGTGGTTGTAGACGAATAGAAATGGAGACGAGACTCTCTCAATTGCACACTCCCGATGCAAAGGAGCGAGAAATTCGCAAGTACAGCAAGACCGAATCACAGCACCTTCGTCTGAGGAGGACAAAGATCAAGCTCGCAGATTTCCGCACCGTGAAGGTCATTGGAAAGGGTGCGTTTGGAGAGGTGAGCAAATATGCATAACACTCTACTCCTTCATACTCCCTGTCTTACGAGTGCGCGGATCTCTCCATCACCGTAGGTGAGGTTGGTGCAGAAGGTAGATACTGGAAAGGTCTATGCGATGAAGAGTCTGCAAAAAGCAGAAATGTTGAAGCGAGATCAGGTACGAGAAAAATCCTCTCTTCTTATATCTTCACTCAGAGCTGACCGTCTGGGCCACTAGCTGGCCCATGTACGCGCCGAACGCGACGTCTTGGCCGAATCGACCTCTCCCTGGGTAGTGCAGCTTTTCTACTCATTTCAAGACCCACTTTACTTGTATCTCATCATGGAGTTCCTTCCTGGCGGTGACTTGATGACCATGCTCATGAAATACGATGTATTCTCCGAGGATGTCACACGATTTTACATGGCAGAGTGTATCCTAGCGATCGAAGCCGTACACAATCTCGGTTACATCCACCGGTAAGGTCCATGTTTTATGCGATGGGTAAATAAACCAACTGAAGAAACTACAGAGACATCAAACCTGACAACGTCCTTATTGATAAAAACGGACATTTGAAGCTGTCAGATTTCGGTTTATCAACTGGTCTACATAAAGTGTCAGACGGAGAGTACTATAAACGTTATCTGGAACAAGAAAAGACCAGGGACACTGCACGGAACAGTGTGCAGGTCAACCCTATCAACCTGACGATGAGCCGAGAGCAGATTGCAACATGGAAAGCTAACCGTCGGAAACTGGTGCGTGTGTCCCCTATGAAACCTTATGGTTTGTGTTTACTTACGAAATCACTCAGGCGTACTCGACTGTTGGAACACCAGACTATGTGAGCTTTTTTCTTGGTGATTTTCCTACCGGATCAAGTATAAACGCGTTTATAGATTGCACCGGAGGTTTTCCTGATGAAAGGCTACGGAAAAGAGTGCGACTGGTGGTCGTTAGGTGCTATTTTCTTCGAATGCTTGGTTGGCTACGCGCCATTCTGCTCAGATAATCCCGGTGATACCTACAAGAAAATCATCGATTGGCCACGCTTCCTCTTTTTCCCAGAGGAAGTATATATTTCGAGGGAAGGAGAAGATCTCATTCGGGGGTTAGTTATGTTCTATATCCTCAACATTCGACCTCTGATGTGTTTTGAATCAGGATGATGACATGGTCAAACGAGCGACTGAACGTGAATTCAATCAAGAATCATCCATTCTTCTTCGGTGCAGATTGGAATTCACTGCGTCACATTGAGCCTCCTTTCGTTCCCCACCTCCAGTCTATCACGGACACTTCTTACTTCCCGACTGATGACTTTGGAAATCTTCCAGACCAGCTCGAGAAGGTGGAAGGCGTTGGTGCAGAAAAGGATTTGGCTTTCCTGGGGTATGTTATTGAATCTAAACTATCACATCACAATTCTGACCTTCTTGTATTGCAGGTTTACTTTCAAGCGTTTCACAGGGGGTTCTCAAGTATCAGGATGAAAGAATTAAATGTCAGCAATATTGTAAAATACTTACCCCTCGTTCCTTCTCGTACTGGAAGGGTCTCATACCACTGTTCATCTACACCTAATAGAATGCATTGTATAATCGGAACCATTTTTTACAAAAGAGAAATTGCAAAAAACGGATGTCACTATAGCCGGCTTTGCATACATATGATCTTCGCATATATCTTCCGTATTTTACATCTATCTTTGCACCCTTCTTCTCAGTGAAATAATGTCTCCTACTCAAAGAAGATGGAAATAAGCTCTAAATCTAATCGATAGCGATACTTCGGCCCCCAATATTACTTTTAGATCTAAACTTAATGGCCCTGACCTGACATCGAGACTTTGGTTTTCATTACTTCAAGAACCGAAGATTCGCCGATATGTTCTGAGCGCCCTATCTAGAACTTTACCAGGAACACCAATGTTGACCGGTACCTTGCATTCAAGAGGGTCGCTCGTCGGACTACTGTGTTGCGCCTCTGTCTCACGGGCCTTAAAAATAATACGGCCCGCTACGCCGCCTCAGTTCCTTGGGAATCTATCCTCCTGACCAGCGACCACCACTCTCGATGGTGGTTTTATCTCCTGGAAAGGAGATGGCGTTCTTTGAAATTATTTTTCTCCGTGCCCATGCCAGAGAGAAATCGGGTGACGTTGACATATATATAAGACCCAGATCCGGTTCGCTTTTTCTTCCCTTCACCCAACCTTAGAGATAGGACACTCCCCACCGTTTTCTTGCGTTTTATCTCTAAATCGCATACACATCCTCCATCTGAACTATGTCGACCACGGTAACTGTCGGCAATGCCGAGATATACAGTCCTCGCAAGGTCCTCGAACACCCCGAATTCAGAGTGTTGAAGCTAGGCGAGAAACCCGGTCCTGATGCAAACATTGCTGCTTTTTACAACCCTGCTCATGAAATCCACTTGGTGGAGAAGCCACGTCCCAAGCCCGGTCCTGGTCAAGTACTTCTCCATGTTCGCGCAACAGGAATTTGTGGGTGAGCCAGTGAAACTACGTGTATTATCCCAAAGATGCATTCAGGCTTATCAGATATAACGCACGAATAGGAGCGACGTTCATTTCTGGCAACACGGAAGAATAGGAGATTCTATGGTCGTCACCGACGAGGTATCTGCTTCGTTAATGTCACGACTAATGAGTAGGTGATACTGAACGAAAGTCACTCTGTACTATAGTGCGGCTCCGGCCATGAATCTGCTGGCGAAGTCGTAGAAGTCGGTGAAGGCGTCACACAATGGAAAGCTGGTAATTATCTCTGCTCGAAAAGGATCAATTTCGCTATTAGGTTGACATATTATGGCTCATAGGTGATCGAGTTGCTATCGAAGCTGGAGTCCCTTGCTCTCAACCTTCTTGCGACGCTTGTAGGACTGGGCGCTACAATGCATGCCCTGATGTGGTCTTCTTTTCTACTCCTCCGTTCCATGGTATGGTATCAATGGATCGTTCTCCCCTCCTTTCATAATAAATTAACGCGTACAATGATAGGCACTTTAACTCGATGGCATCTGCACCCCGCTCAATGGCTCCACAAGCTCCCTGAATCCGTTTCTTACGAAGAAGGTTCTCTTTGTGAGCCCCTGGCCGTCGCACTTGCAGGCATCGAGCGTTCTGGCCTTCGTCTCGGAGATCCTCTCGTCATCTGGTAATTAATTATTCTCATTATTCTTTCCTCCCGCTATGAAATGAGTCTGAATTAAATTACAACAGTGGTGCTGGTCCTATCGGCCTCACATCCTTGCTAGCCGCTCGCGCTGCAGGAGCAGAACCTATCGTCATCACCGACCTATTCCAAAACCGTTTAGACTTTGCCAAAAAGCTCGTCCCTGGCGTGCGAACTGTTCTTATTTCGCGCAATAGCACCCCAAAAGAGCAGGCTGCTCGAATTAAAGAAGCAGCTGGCAGTCCATTGACGGTTGCATTGGAGTGCACTGGTGTCGAAAGCAGCATTCACACTGCTATCTATGTAAGTATTTCTTTGAAAGAGCTTCGTATATTTTCCGATCGTTAATTCATTTTGAATTACAGTCAATGAGCTTTGGGGGTAAAGTATTTATCATTGGTGTTGGTAAAAACGAGCAACTGGTACGTGTAGTAAAAGATCACCAAAAATTGTGTTATACTAATCATCTTTGTTTCACTTTCACAGTTCCCATTTATGCACTTGAGTGCCAACGAGATTGATGTTAGCTTCCAGTACCGTTACGCAAACCAGGTCAGTAGCAAACTCTGTAAGTTAGAACAATATTCTGACATCAATTTATCAGTACCCCAAGGCCATTCGCCTTATCGCAGGAGGCCTCATCAACATCAAACCTCTAGTTACCCATCGCTTCGCACTGGAGGATGCCATTGCAGCTTTCCATGTCGCTGCCGATCCAGCCCAAGGAGCCATTAAAGTTCAGATCCAGGATTAAGAGTTTCAAGATGATAAATTGGACAATGTTTTGTTTATTACGCTTTAAATTTTTTAAATACTCGGCAAGGTGCGCTAGTTACATAATAAACCCGGTAGTTCCAAAACACCCAAACCAAATGGTACTTATGTGACCTCGTCCCTGGTTGCACTTAACCTTGCCGTCTGTCAAACTGTGATTTCTGGTTCATTGCTCAGTACTCAGCAAGTGGAAACTAGCTCACATGGAACTTGCAGTGAACGATCTCTGGAATGATGCCGAGAGCTCTGGCAGAACCTCGACCTTCGGCGATTTGAGAACATTTCTCACATTTCTCGAGCCGCGTCTGGCAGAAGAATCTGGCTTAACAAATGGTCTTTCCGTACCGTTTTCCACGAGCGATGCCTGTTCCTCCTCTATCCTTCCGGGCTTTTCACAAGGCAGTAATTTCACCGCCGAAACGATCACCATATCACCGCCTGCGTCCGTTTCATCATGTCCTCCATTTCTTTGTAACGAATCAACTGGCATTTTGCCAATCTCACAAACATCTACGTCCTCAAGTGAATCACATGAGGTACGCGACGCGACACGGACGTTCTTTCCATCGCTTTCAGTCATATCAGAGACTTTCCAACCTACCCTCTCTGCCCCTGAGGTTGACGATGCGGATGAAATAAGTATATCTTCGTTCGGTAAGAAATCTATATTGGATAAAGTGACCAACCACCTGACTCGTCGCTTCTTGGATTCAGGTTCAAGCTTCCGACCACGGCCCTGTATGGGAGAGGAGAATAAAGAACCATGCAATCTTTGTTTTGTCAATCAAATTGCGTGTTATAAATCGCCAGAGCAAAAGGCCCTAGCCTGCACATATTGTCAAAGAAAAAAAAGAAGATGTAGCCTTGTCTTGAAGAAGGTAAAGCCTTCCTCCAGTTCTTCTTTGGGCTCTGCAACCGACATCCTTTCCCTCCCTGCCACCTCGGAACGATGCTCTGGGCCTCTTCCATCGTTCGAACAACCAGGGAACAATAGTCAAATAACAGCAGAAGCAATCGGGGGGGTACCTTCTCACTTGAATGGCACAACACTATTCACACAATCTCAGGGTCAAAATACATTTGGTGAACTTTCTTTCTTCGATGTTCTGGCTGTGTTTCTAACGCCCTTTGATTTACAGGCCGTGATTTTCCTCCAGAAAATTTTCAATGCAGTGCGGATGATATTCAAAAGACTGCAGATAACGTCCAAAATACTGTGAAGGACCTTCAAATTTCGATTCAAAAGAGCGTAGATAACGTCCAAAACACTGTGAATGACCTTCAAATTTCGATGTCGACCATACTGGACTGGATCAGATTCGTTACCATGTTCCAGCCTGCCTCGCCTGCGCCAATTGCTTCTCACGAGCGGCTTTACCACGGTACCACTACACCCTCTAGCCATTCGAAACCTTCGCACCGTTTCATACCCCTCAGTACGAATGATGCTGATCACTTGTCCCATAACCGATCCCCTGCAATTTATCCGTTACAATGTATGTCGAAGCCTTCGTGTTCCCTGGAAATAGCCAGTCACTCCTCATCAATTCCATGGGAGAAAAATCCCTCATCACTCAATCGGAAGCGTTCATCGTCAACGAGCTCGCTGGACAATGCGACAGAATCGTGCAAGAGGGTTCGGTCTATCTAATGGAATTTACGAGACCATCTACATATAGCCCTTTTTGACTTGATCATACGTGTTTGACACTTTGTTTATCGGAAAAAAAGACGACCCTTCTCCTTGCGAGTAATGGGTTGAGTTATACGGATCTAACTATGACTCCATGAGCAATGTTTGCATACAGCATGATATCTAGATGAGCAGGAAAGAAGACGTTTATTAAATTCACCAAATCCCTATAAGAAATATCCGTCAATTGTAGACTCTGAATACGAGATGCGTGGTTCGTAACTTCTTTCATAACTTCAATCGTCGACCTACTCTGTTGGGAATTTTTGAAGTTGGCCTCGACTTCCAGCAGTGCCATTTTGTATCTGGCTTGGATCTGGCAAGCATTTCTAGGGCCCATGGGGATTTTTTTTGTGGATATTTTGGATGATTTCATGTCCAAAGAGAGGGAGCAGTTATCGCCGTTTCGCGCCAGCAGGTTGAGTTGTTGGAGCAGTGAGGCAAGCGAAAAAATATTCATTGAGCAGTTTATGTTTAAAGGGATCATCGGTATGTGGATGAAGCGCGCGGCGCGTACAAATGAGGAGTTGTCTGCCCCTTTCTAATATGTCATTTACGTAATCTGTGCAACACGTCCACACTTCTTGCAAGTTACGAGGCTGCTACCTAACACTTTCTATACCATGACTTCCTCGGAATTATACCATACAAAGCAACAATTCACGCTCAGTAAGCATTTTATGTTCTTTCACCCTTTTACTCTGTCAATACCAAACTGATCACGTCCTCTAGGCGCATACAGTGCATTAGTCCAGCAGCCTCTTCCTGACGAATCATCTCCTGATTATATTCCATCTATTTTATACAAGGCTCGCGCATACATTGCTCTTGAACAACCCAAATCGGCCCTAGAAATAATCCCCGAATCTTCTGAAAATGTTGCTGTCAAAGCCGTCACTTCTCTAGCACGATACGTTGCTGCTGCAGCCAGTTCCACAGATACAGAGGCCGCCCTTGAGGAATTGCGCGATCTGTCCGTTGAAATAGAGGGCGACGACGTAGAGGGAGATGAAGCGGATAAAGCCCTTGTCAGGGTCATTGCTGGTACTGCGTTCGCGCGAGCGGGCGAGGTTGAGGAAGCTTTGGAGACTTTGGGTACCGAAACTGAGGATCTCGAAGCGTAAGTTCCCTAATTGCTCGCTGAGACTCACTTGTATGCTTATGTAGGCATCAATTAAATAGCGTTGCTTTGATTGTTCAGGTCTACCTCTCAATAAACCGCCCAGACCTGGCCAAGAAGCAGTTTGACCGATGCAAGCGTTGGGCCGAGGACGATCTTCTCCTAGGGCTCATCGAATCAAACATTGGCCTTGTAACAGGGAAAGATAATTACTCGAATACCACTTCCTTCTACACAGAACAACTCGGCAACCCATCCCTTACATCACCTCACCTCCTTACCGCAAGAGGTGTAACACGAATCTTGCGTGGTGAAATTCAAGAAGCAAAATCCGATTTAGAAGAATCGCTAGAACAGCAAAAGGGTAACCCAGAAGCAGAGGCTGCGTATGTTGTTGCAGGCACCCTGGGAGCACTGAACCCATCAGAGGCCGATGAGCTTTGGGCGTACGTGTAGTGGGCTACTTTCCGTGTTCTTGCTGCTGACCTGTTTTCTGACAGTAAACTTGTGTCTGAGAAGCCAACGCACCCCCTTGTCTTGGACGTGACCCAGAAGGCAGAGATGTTTGACCAATATGCAGCCATCTATGATGTACCACCTCTGGCAGGAACTGTATCGGTATAAGCGTGAAATGTGCTTGCCGGGGACGGTTATAGTTAAAGCTTTTATTCAGACCTGGACTTGAGAATCCCTAACGTGTCTTGGTCGTCTTCAAATCATTTCC
Organism: Agrocybe praecox; assembly: GCA_964017145.1. Lineage (NCBI taxonomy): Eukaryota > Fungi > Basidiomycota > Agaricomycetes > Agaricales > Agrocybaceae > Agrocybe > Agrocybe praecox. Next base: position 1,257,060 of record OZ024852.1, read on the forward strand.
TCTTCGCGGGTTGGCACCTACAATTACAGGACTATTTCCGTTTGAACTTTGAACGTAGCGCGGCGGAAGCCTGGTTGAAGCACATCGATTCCAAGACACGTTCAACGAATACTATCACCACGTGATAAAGTACACTAAATTGACTTGAGACTAAAGAAAAACGAACGAAGGAGGAGAGAGATACAGTAGAGAACAAATAGAGAGTAAGGATAATTTAGGTGAACTGGTTAACTGTGTCCAAAAAAAGGCACAGTAAATGAGGGTTTGAATACACTATACTACTCTACAGGTACTTCCGTTACCAACCAGGCGGCCCACCACTATCATTCCTCTGTCGTCGAGGCCAACCTGAATCGCTGTTGCGGCGGAAATCGCGGTCGTGCCCGTCGTTATTCCGATTTCCCCTACCTCTGTTATTGCCTCTGTTATTATGATTACCGTTATGCGAATTGTTCCTCCAGTTTCTGTCCTCATAGTCATTACGTGGGCCTTGGGAGTGATGTGGGCCAGAACGGAAGTCACGTTCATTGTCATGCCGGTCATAAGGTATTTGAGGAGGCCCTCCGCCACGTGGCGGGGCTGTTTGTTGATAAGGTACATTGTTCGGAGGGTAGTTCATAGGGTAGGATTGAGGAGGAGGCGGAGGCGGAGGCGAGTGATGCATCCAAGGTTGAGCATTATGTGGCACCGGATGAGTATGGTTAGCTATTGGAGGGGTAGGACCATGAGGAGGAAATGGTGGTCGTGGCTGGTTGAAGGATGGTATTGCGGGTGGTGGTGGTGGTGGTGGTGGTGGGTGCCCCCCAATTGGGGGCATTTGATTCGGAAGAGGCAGGGGAATTTGACTAGTGGTAGCGGCGAGAGTCCTTAAGACTTCTTGTAACTGTTCTGGAGTAAGGGATGCAACTTCCGCAGCTAAAGCCGCAGGAGCAATGGGAGGAGCGCCAGGTAACTGAGCAAGGGCAGCAGCCACAGGTGGAATATCGTGGGGCAAAAGTGCGGGAGCAGGGAGTGGAGCGTTATACACAGTACTTTGAGAAAGCGGGGTGGCGACGTTAGTTGGAAGGAAGCTTACAGGTTGTTGAGGCGCTGCTGGAGGGGCAATAGGTGGTGTTGAACTAGGCAAGGGAGCGAGTTTACCCTTGTTGAGTACCCAGATCCCAAGCAAGTAATCTTTTGTTCGAGTACTGGGTATCTTGAGATTATCCAGGAGTTCCACAAATTCAGGAAGCGGGTTTATTTGAAGTAATGGAACCATGTACAACTCACGCCCAGGATGATAGTCTTTAGGCCTACTTCCCCATGGGAAGACTAGACCGTGACGACTAAAAGAGTAAACGTTAGCAAATCAGAATATGCAGGACGAGTATGAACATTCACGCACTTTTTTGAAACTAAGAAATTGCAGAAAGTCTTGAAGTCATCGACATTCGCAGCTGAACTTGCCGTGAAGGCTGCAGCATATAGTTCTTTTGTTGGGTTCAGACGCATTGCCATAAGATACTTCATTGAGTTCTCCACAGGAACCCGGCCTTCAATGCGTAACTGTTCTGTCGGGAACAACGTTTTCCAGAGAGGGGAATCGGCAGGCAATGGTTTACCAGCTACTTGACGCGCAACCAAGTGAGTTTCCTGTGGTACACTCGAGTCCAGTGGCATAGCAATCTGATAATACGTTCAGCAAGTCAAAAGAGAGAACAAAGAGGATCATACCTTGCCACTCCATACTTGTGGTAAACTCTCTACCTCCTCCATCTGCAAAGGCGTCACTATCAAGTCAGTCGGGGATTCGACTTTATCTTCGTCGAGGAACATATCGAAGTCTTGATCGTTGGCTTCGACACTTAAGTCCTGATCGTTAGCTTCGACACTTTCCAACTCCATAGCGTCGTCTTTGTCGCTGTCTTCTTTGGGGTTATCGATCGGCGGTTCAATGGTAGTGCTGGGTTCAATTTGACGCTCCGCTTTTGCACCAGAGTCGGTAGTAGCTTGTGTTTCGTCTTTCGGCCCATTCCACAGCGCGTTTAAATCAAACGATGCAGTCCTTGGGCGAGCAGCAAACGGAGATATTCCGGTTGGGGTGCCCGTAGTGTTAGATTGACGGGAGGCACCCAAATTCAAAGCGGCTGCGATCGATTCCGTTTGTGAGCTCGTTTGTTGTTCGACTGGACTGCGAGAAGGTTCTTGCTCATCATCCATATTGAGGAAGTCGGAGAGATTTAATTCAGGCTCCCCAGTTCCAGACTCTTGAGGCCCCAGCGTCGTCATCATCGGCGGTTTATTGACCGTTTCTTCGTTACTACTTACGGTTGGCGACATTGCATGAGCCGGCACCGGGGGAGGAGCGCCCCATTGTTGATCAGAAGATTGAGGAGCAGAAGGAGACTCAGGAGGAATAGACAACGACATCGTTCTCTGCCTCTGTACCGTCCTCAGACGAGCCATACGCTCTCTTTCTCTTCTTTCTTCTTCTTCGACTTCCCGCTCTTTATGCCGTTCAACCTCGAGCGCACTTGGCACATCACCGTTCACACTTTCAATATCTTGCAGACCTTTGTGGGTAATCTTAGCCCGCGGCGCGGTGCTCCTTTGCAAAATAGAATGTTCAAGGGCTTCCTGTTCTGCCTGCTTGATCGATTGTTTCGTTTCTTCGTCAGCAAGATCCGTCGACGACATCAAGGAAATTTCTTTCGCAGTGATACTTCCAGATGTTATACGCTGGTGTATAACAACACGGTCCGCTTTGCTAAGATTGAATTGCAGCATTCTAAAGCGTTCTCTGTTTTTTTTTTACAAACAATCAATAAGATATTCAGTCCTGGAAAAAACTGACACGCACTTGTATTTTCCTCCTGCATGAGGGTTTCCATTCTTATCAGGCTCAGAATAGATCTCGAATACACAGCTCTCTAAGTCCTGCGCAAATTGATTGGCTGCACCAATTAGGGCCTGCGTTTGCTCTTCGCTCAGCCCCCCTTCTTGTTGACCCGTAACGTCTGGTTTGGTTTCTTTCTGGTCCTCGTCAACGTTCATTTTGTTTTCTTGAGCTTCCTTCTTCACATTCGCCCGGGCATCAGGATATCGCAGAAAAACTTCTCTGAAAAGTTCTCCCAGCTTGCCTAGACAATATTTCCTTGCCGGATCATCTGGAGCGCTGCTCCCACCGTCCGCAGACCTTTTGCGTTTAGGAGCTGGAGAAGTCCGCACCACATTTGAAACAGTGGCTTTTCGTTTAAGGGTTGTTGGCAAGCTCGATGGAGGTGGAGACGAAACTCTCACGCGACTCAACCGTCTTTTTCTGGTTTCGTCAATCGACTCGGTGTTGGAAGTAACAGACTTGCTACGCTGCGCACGTTGCTTCAACATTGAACCAGTCAACCAGAAGAAAGAAAAAGACAGGGCTGTAGGACGTACCTTGTCTGAGTTCTTCGTATCCTCGACATGCTCCGGTTCCAAGTCAACGTACTCATCCTCGCTACTCGAACTCTCTTCTGACTCTTCCGGGGCTGCCAAAGGTACAGGTATGACTCTGCGGGTCCCCAATGCAGCCCTCCTCTTCTCTGCGATGAGGTTTTCATCCTCGTTGCATTCTTCGTTCGCTTGGTCGCCTTCCCAGGTCACTGAAAGAGATCATCAAGTCAGCATGCAAATCTTTAGATAACATTATCATCGATGCAGGTCTACGAATGGCAAAAGTAAAGTCTACGTAAGAAACGGCTTGCCCATATACTTCAAAACATACAATGGCAGCAGCCAATGATTTGTTCATGTGAAGTATGTATTCATACGCATTTTCAGCGTCAAATTGATGCTGGGGCAGTATTTGCTCCGGACAGCGCATATACGATTATGTCTCATGTAGCAAAGTGCGTCTCGGGTGGTATCCTACCACATCGCATAGCGCGGATCTTTCTCTTGATACAGGCAAGGGAGAGCACAGTACGCAGGCAACGAATGTGACCATCATCCTCAAGGAAATTATAAGAATAGAATATTGTTTTTTCTGCAAAGGAAAAGAAAAGACTACCAAAAAAGGACGATGGCGAGGAGACATGGGCTCGCCAGTACATAAGTATAGGGAAGAAACAATCCACTCACTAGTTGAAGAACGGCCAGTCGATACAGTACATGTGGGACAGATATATACACCTGAAAAAAATGATCAGAATAGGCTGACATGCTGTGCTGATTACAAGTACACTCACTAATTTCCTCTGCCTCCGGCTCACTCATTTCCACACAAGTAAAGTGATACCTGTATTTGTTATATCAGATACATGTTTAAAAGGCCCCTCATTAAATCGGGAGCAGGGTACAATAGCGACATACCAAATCTTACACTCAGCACAGAGAATCATTGGTGATCCATCGTCACCTTTATTGCAGATGCAGTCAATTGGTCTCCGGCTATGAATGCTATCCTTCCCTTTCGCAGTCTTCCTTTGCTTTTTAGCAGGTTTAGCGGACCCTTGTGAGATGCTGTTCTCCTTTCCTGTGCCATCTACATCCATATCGTCATGCCGTGCATTACTACGACCCTTTAATCGGGCATTAGGCGTTGCCTTGCTTGCAACTCCTGTCTTTGCCTTCGAGCGCGTGCTCATATCACTGTACCGACACGATTTACTTTTGGGAAAGGATGAATGGATGGTGAGAGGAGAAAATGACAAATGTGGATCAGGATCAGCCTGCTCGTGTTGTGCTTGCTTTGGCTCCAATAGCGAAGCAAAATTCCCATCACGTGGCTCGTGCTGACTCGTGTTTGTGGCATGTGCATTGTGCAGAGTCAGGTTGGAGTCAGGGTGAGATAAATTCAAATTCAAAAGTTTGGTTGTCGATTCGTTGAAGAGAATCGAAATATTATCAATGAGATTTTTGTGCGATTACCTTCTAATACATTGTAGTCTGATCAGGATCAGACGACTTTATTAAAATCAGCGTACTACTATCCAAAGCGAATAGAAGGCCGGTGTTTTTTTGTAAATATCTCGGCAGTAATCGGCATTGTTTCGTGATATGCGAATAGAAGGCTGAAAGTCGGCTAGTACACGCTGCCCGGTTGCTTGTGGGAGTCCGATGAGTGAAAGACGAGACAGATGCGGCCTCTAAATCTTTTATAAAGATGCAGGTCTTTGAACATCATCTAGCAGCCTTCCGAGAGTCCAAATCATAGCTCCCTATCACAAAAATGAAAGGAATTATTCTCGGTATTTTGACCATGCTCTCCACTGTCGCTAGTGCTGCCCCTGCTCCCCAAGAGAAAGCGGCATCTATGGTGTGTGCTGTCATTTTCTTTAAGTTCAAATATCTAACGCACCATTGAGGATTCCCAGAACACCACAATTGCAGTTCAATTTAATCTCCGAGACCTTACTACCTTCACTCCCCGCATACAGCTGGATACGTGTCTGCGCTTCAATCAAACCATTGCGAACGATATCATATCCATGACCGTTTTCCCCCAGCATCTATGCTTTCTTTGGCTGTTAGTCATATTTTATCTGTTCATTTCACCATTTCACTGATACAAAATGATCTCAGCAATCAAGCTAATTGCCAAGGGGGTGTGAGCAGGGTTGTAGCGGGCCCGCAATCCATCAGCATGCTGTCCATACCCGTGGCCAGCAGTGTCTACCTCTGCAATAGTCATAAATGACTGTATGCAGCTTAGAATTCGGGTCGTAAGAAGTTCCCCGGATGGATTGATACACAAACCAAGAAACATGTCTTCGTCTTCAATACAAAAGAAAAGAGAAATATATACAATTTTTCCGAGTGTTCTACCCGTAACCCATTCTCTCTGGCGTTGTAAACTCAAGAGGTATATGCAAGATTCAAACGCTCGCTATCCTAAAATAGCTTGTCAGTCAAAAATAGAATGGAAGTTCAAATGTTCAACGTTTAACCACCAACGACCGAATAGAAGGAAGCATTATGTATATATGTGATACTTCTTATGTACCCATGAACACATTAATAACGGTGCTTTCAGATAGTGGACCGTATATGATCTACAAACGCTGTGTTACTCCTCGTTATAGTGTCGGGAAAATCGAAATTAAAATATTAGTAGTTATCCTTGATTACTGAACCATGTCATTGGATTATGGTGGCATATTTCGCAAGATATGGTCAGATATGGGACCATAATCCCTGAAATGGTTCAGTAATCACTGATATGCTTATTTCGATTTTTCCGACAAGGTGCTTCGATATAGTATATTGCTGAGGGATTCGGAAAAATACCGGACCCGAGAATGACCAATAGTTAACTTCCATCTCAGAAGTTGACATTACAGTTCGAGTCTTCGAGAACATCGAATTCAAGGAACAAACAAACAACGACCGAATAGAAGTATATTTGTAGCGAGTCATGGGATACTTCCCATGTATGCGTGGGTGGTAAATTTGGAGGCTTGATGGTTTCAGCTACCGGACAATGAGACCATCTTATGCGATCTTTAATTAAGCCGAGTTGAATACTTGGAAACTTCTTTGTCCTTGAGCAATTAGATTGGAGTGACTCCAATCGATGTAATATTCTTGTTGTTTTTCACTATTCTAACAGACGCCCATTTTATGTATGTGTAAATGATGACATCATTTTCCTGTTCCTAATACAGTCAAGGCTAATTATAATTTTACCCTGCCTAGAATGCATAGATTCCTCCGGTGCCTAATCTTTTAGCTGGCATCATGCCCTTCTCTTCTGGGGTCTGCCGGCGATTAAATTACGGCAAGACTCTGTGGATTAGAATGGTTTAGGCAGCTAATCACTAAGGATCCATCTGATTGTCATCGTTATTGGGACCCCGTCCTGATTACTGCGTAGTTCAACTTGAAGCAGGATAACTATAGATATAGTATTGGGCGAACAACGTCAGTTGGTTGACTTTTCTATTCTATCCTTCTAGAATAACCATATAATTCTATGGACGTATCTTTCCAGTTATTATAAGAATTCTAGATGGGGTACGAACAGAGTTTTGTGCCAGAGCGTCCACATGTACATCGAGGAATATCTCCAGAGAACCTATAAGAGAGGGACCGTCCTTCATCCTTACCGTCTAAAATACAATCCACTCAATTCCAATTCAGCTCAAACAGCAATGCAGTTTACGCTGTTACCAATCACCATTTGGGCCATGCTCTTCAACATGGCGGCCCGTACCAAAGCCAGTGCGGTCAACACTTCGGTATCACCTACTTGCGGCGACAGATTCCGCTTCGTTCAATTTCACATTCCAAATTTCGGATTTTACACACCCTTCCACTCACTGGATATGTGCCAGCGAATTGACCCAGAAGTTCCCGACAATTTTAACGTTACTGTTGACCATGTAACTGTCTTTGGTTTGAATGCGTGCACCCTTCATTTGTGAGTTATTTTCCTTGCTTTTCATTGCCATGCTGAGACAAGATATTTTCTACTAGAGGAGAGATTTGCGGCCCAAGTTCAGATGACTTTGTCATAGGCCCAGCATCCAGGCCCGTGAATCCGCCTTTCACGGTAATCAAATCGTTCCGCTGCTTCATACTATAAGCAAACACAAGAGTTCGCTTGTATGATACTACTACTCGAGATATGTCCTATGGGAAACGGTTGAGATGGCTTATAAACATGACAAAAACAACTGTACTAGTTACTCCTTGAATCCAAATTCAAAAAAAAATGCGTCCTCATATGAACTAATATTTCCAGTTACTTGGTTCTTAAGTTCACGATACGGGCATATGAATTGAGTATTTCTCTCTTATCCCCTTGTTCCCTCCGTCATCTAATCTTAATACGTAGCGCATCAAATCTATTTTTAACCCACCTTGTTGCCTTCGCAGTCACGAGTTATTTCAAGTTACATCCTCATGAGCTTCATGATATCCCACTAGTTGCGAAATAAGCTCGAGTAATGTAACTATCACAACTGCTCTCTGCCTTTCTTCCAATTTTGTTTTTTTTTTGTTTTTTTTTTGTTTTTTGGATAATTGCAATGACCGGCGCTTAACTTATGCAGTTACAATCGAACATCGCGTCATTTGTCATAACATCACAAGTGTAAGTACCATAAAGTTCTGTGGTTTACTATTTCCCACTATCAGAAAAGTTAAACACACAGCTATACCCACTTGAGAGACCGTGCATAGTTAAGTCCCTTTATTGTAAATGAAACGAACCTTCGCGCAGATCCGAAATGAAAAGGAAGAGTTCCCACGAGGAAATCAAACTCTATTCCTCAGTGGATTTCGATCTCTACTACTCAGTCTCCAGAGAAAGCTCTATCTTTCTCGCCTTCTTCACAGTGTGATTCTTGTTGCTACTATCTTCGTCATGCTCACTAGCATTGCCCTCACTTCCTCAGCGAGCGCTACCGTTGCATGCATCTCCTGTCAGTAGCGATTTCCTGTGTCTCTCTACCTAACTGACACCTCTATTCAGGACAATCACGACACGATCACAATCACGCTCGTCGAACCCTTCGGTCGGGTCTATCCTGATGTCCCAATCAAAAGGTTCATACGTGGGTATGAATCAGGTTCTCGCCGACAATGTTTTGACGGTAGCCGTGCCGGACACATGGATCCGATGTGCACTTGCTACAGGTCAGTGAGTTGATCCTCTATTGTTATTTTTTTGAAAAAAAGAGACTATGCTTCTAGCATTGTAAACGATCTTCAATAGTGATGTTGATTGGATTGATGATTCGTTCGGGTGAAAGGTGCAGATTAAAGGCCAATACCTACCCATTTATGCAGTTCACCGCTGTATGCTGAAAACTCGTGGAATAAGTAGTCCAGCGTTTATTTTGTCGCATATATAAGGGAAAATACACATATTTGCAAACATATTTAAATACATCCAACCCAATTCAAATTTCTCATAAAACAGTCATATCATCCATCCTTACACCCACATATTCAAAGCCAATCAATCAACCTTAATACGTCTTAATCTCACTGCTCTTAATAAGCTCAACCAACAGGTCCTTATACCACCCACTCGTCTCACCCTTCACCCTGCTCTCCAGTGTCTTACCTTTATACTTGTTCTTATACGCGGTCTTGATGCCTTCCATCCTGCGAGGGTCCCAATGCGCACGCACGAGTCGGTAAATAAGCTGAGAGTCTTTCGTTCCGAGCCCAGCCATGCTCTTCTCCAGGAGCTTCGCGTCGCGCCAGTACCCTTGTCCGTCTCGTTTGGGTTTGACGCCGTGTATGATGTAGAGAAGCGACTCTTCCATAGTCCCCGAGCTGGGTTTTAGAATAAAAAAAAGAGATAGGGAAGTTAGTAGGTACTAGTAGCATACGTGGCGAAGCGAGGCGTGGCGGTGTTGTGATGGGAGGAGTGGTCAAGAGGTTCGGTATAGAGAGAGATAAAGGTACTTACAAAGTTTTCTTAACGACCTTACTCAAGCTCTTATACTTCACTCCAAAAGCGTTAATTACTGCGCCGATATGTCCGTCTGATCTGTTTACGAGGATCTCGCAAAACACCTTGTCATCCCTTGTCTTCGATGCATGGTGTAGAGCCTCGACGTCCGCGTTGACCTTCTCCGCTTCGTTCCCCACTCCAGGGGCATACGAGTATGAACTTGGCATCGCATCAGCGGGCTTCTGAGCATTGAGAGCCATCACGAACACTGCATTTCCAACGCGTATGGTGATGGTGTCCAAGTCCAATCAGTACATTTTGAAGTAAAGAAAGAGGCAGTTACAACAGAAATACACGCACATTTCTCCGTCTTCCCACTCAAATCTCCCTTTACCTCATCCACCAGTTCCTTCCTATACTTCATCTTATACGCCGTCTTCAACAACCTTATTTCATGTGCCGGGCGTCCGAGGATGAGTTCGGTGAGCAAGATTTCGTTGGTTCCCAGTCCTACTAGGGCTTTGTGTGCGAGTTCAACGTCGTACCATAATGGTCCGAGAGCGAGACCGTGGATCGTGTTTCTAATCGTTATGCATGGTACGGGATAGATAGATGAGCGTAACAGTAGTTTTGGGGAGCAAAGAGTAAAACGCACCCGAAGTTCCCGTTAGTGACTTTGTCGAGTTTCTCTACTAGAGGAGTCCCGTGGCGCGACATAAAAAAGTCGTTCAAGGCATCGAGTTGGAAGGGATTCAAAGTGGTTATCGTGGATATCACTGTCTCGACGCAACCGCCGTAAGTTGGATATGATTAGCACCTGACAACGACAAGAAGGTTCAGAAATACGCACTCAATCTCTCATCAGACACCCCTCCCTTCGTGGCACGCATCACAGCATTAAAGTCATGCGTTGGGTCGTATCCAGGTAGTTTCTGGACACCGTGCGCTGCTGGCGGTGCGTGTGGGTCCGGAATTGCGGTTCCGAGGTAGATGAGAGGACCCTGAGCGTGCACTCCCTGACCTACTGAGTACCCAGATTGGGGTGCGTATCCGGCACTGAGATAAGGTCCTGCAGGAGGAGGATACTGCCCACCGGGAAGAGGGGGCATCGATGTTGGCGCGGGCGCGTAGAAACCTCCTCCAGGCGGAGGCGGTGGTGCTGGTGCTGGTGCTTGTGGGAAGGCATAAGGCGAGCCAGCGGGAGGAGGAGGATAGTACCCCCCTGGTGGCGGGTACGCTCCATACGGAGTCGCTGCATATCCACCTGGAGGTGCTGGAGGTGGGTAGGATCCAGGCGTAGATGGGTAATATGGAGTTTGCCCTGGAGCTGGTGGCGTGTATTGGCCTATTGGAGGAGGTGGATAGGGGGAGTATGTCCCTCCTGGTGCGCCTGGCGGCGCTCCTGGGGGAGGTGGGTATGCACCGTACGGTTGCTGAGCCTGAGCGCCCGTGGGTTGGCCTTGCTGAGGCGCCGGCTAGATCGTATAGATAATTCGCGATAACAAAACTGATTAGCTCGCAAAGGTTAGTTGACCAAGTAGAATACGCACGTAGATTGATCCAGGATTTGGAGGAGGATGGGCGCTCGACATGATAGTCAAGAGAAAGGATGTGATGGGAGTTAGAAAGGGAGAGGAATAAAACAATCCATTGTCTACATTCTAAATGTATAGCACTGCCAGGTTCACTGGATCAGGACATATTAGATCCATCAATCACAGCCCCAGCACCGAATAGGAATAGCAACGCTGTGTCATCATTATAAGGCTTTATGTACATGACTCTTAAATTCACGAAGGTTTGACTTCTCAGGTCAACTCTGCTCATCCTATAATATGATCCTGTCGGTTCTGTTCTCCTTTGTTTTTTTGACCTACCATTTGCGTCGTCGCGAGTCTATTTTTGTTCAACAACTGAATGATTTAATCGACAAAGAAGTCGCGGCTCAATAAACGAAGACACTGAAAATCTTCAATATGTAGTCGAGAAACATACCTCGGAGGATTTCGGGGGTTGGGTGCGTCTCATCATTCGAGCAAAATCCGTGTTTTGGTTGCATATTTTTGCACTGGGTACAACTTGCGGACGGGGAATGCAGAAGAAAGCTTCATCGACGAATGCAGAGGGTATAAGCAGGACACATGGAGGACAGAAGAGACAGGAAAGCGCGAGCCACTGAAACGGCGACGATATGAAGCAGAAGGAGGATATCTACGTACCCCATGATCCCTTAGGCAACCGGTGAAATTCTCCCTTTATCCAAGAAACGGTATTCAGTGTCTTAATCCACCCATTTTAGTTACACGTCCCACAATTGCACTCACAAAATCAAAAAAGAGAATGCACAAGCGACGCCAGGAGTTAGAATTTTTTCATGCAAACAGCAACTCACATTCTTTTTGGCATCATATCAAAATCACTCACCATATTTTACCGAAATCAAAACCTTTCAAGAGGGACTATCCACAAAGAGCAGGTATACGCAACGGACCCAGAGGCGGATTCGAGGCTCGAGTGTTCGTTCGAACTTCGAAAAAGATGGTTAAGAATATGTTACGTGATGAGGGTTATGTTACCGACTCCGACTTGCGTACACCGTAGGTTGCCGGCGCGTCCTTCCCTTTTCCCACCTCCCACCTGTGCACACATTTCTTTAACACGAGAGTTGGCTACTATCTGCTGCAATCCTAGGCTTTGAATGATGCAGAGATTCGAGAATAAAAAACTATCTTCACAACTCTTTTCATCAGTCACGTTTTATTTCTGCGAAACCCTTACTCCCAACGCGACGTATACCACCGAATGGAGAGAATATCAACAACATATGCCCATGTGTAACTTAGCGTGCGTATAAAGATATATAAAGGACACGGTTCTGAGTAGAATCTTCATTTTGCTTTCCCTCAAGGCCTCACTAGTCACTACTAACATTGAGATTCATACGTACTCGATAGAGACCATGTCCTCCGTCATCGGCTTGATACAGCGTCTCTACAAGGTGCGCTTGAACCTCATACTCTTCTCTCATTAATCAGTATGTTTATCATTCCAACTCTAGATATACAACCCACCGATAGCCTCAAAATCCACCCAGCCGCTCAAATTCGGTATTTTAGGCGCAGCGGCCATCGGCCCTCCCGCTCTTGTCCTCCCAGCGCGCTCGCACCCCGACGTGGTCGTTTACGCCGTTGCGGCCCGTAGCCTATATAGAGCGCAAGAGTATGCAAATAAGTGGGGAATCGAGAAGGCGTATGAGGGCTATCAGAAGTTGTTGGATGATCCAGAGGTGGATGTTGTGTATAACGCGGTACGTCATCGTATTACATTTGAAAGGGAATCTTTGGGATTGACAGTGCTACTAATTCTCCCCTAGCTCCCCAACAGTCTGCACTATGAATGGACCATGAAAGCTCTTCGAGCCGGTAAACACGTCCTGAACGAAAAGCCGACAGCGGACACGGCAGCTGAGACGCGTGCCATGTTCGCGTTGTCCGAGGAGAAAGGGCTGATTTTACTGGATGCCTATCATTATAGGTACGTTTAGACATATGGTAACACTTAAGTGGAGAGTACGCATGATTTACGATGTCTATCTAGGTTCCACCCAGCCATCAAACGTGCAAAAGCCATTGTCGACAGCGGTGAGATTGGTGAAGTCAAACACGTATCAGCGGACTTGCTCTTACATCAGAGCATGTTCGGAAAAGATGATATTCGATACAATTTCGAACTTGGAGGAGGGGCGATGATGGATCTGGGGTGTAAGTCTCTTCCTGTCGATTACCAATGAACATTAACCTACATCCAATTGCCTCAAATAGGTTATACGATGAGCAGCATCAGGTATATGGCATCTTTCAATCCCACCTCTGTATTATCCACCTCCCATATCGCCTTTGTACCCCGTTCTCAACCCACGAACTATATCCCCAAAGTCGATAGGCGGGTCGAAGCCACACTCGCCTTTCCAAATGGTGTCACGGGCACGATTCGCGTTGATCTAGGGGAACCCAACACATTTGGCTTCATCCCTAAAATTCCTACCGTCAAAGTCACAGTCGAAGGTACACTCGGCACAGTGGAGGTATTCAACTTTGTCGGGCCGCACTTGTATCATTCTGTGGCTGTTAATATCAAGGGAGGACATTCTCGCGTTGAGAAAGTTTACAAAGATAAAAGTGGTAATGAGGGACGGTCTGCTATTAAAGGCGAAGAGTGGTGGTCGACGTACCGGTATCAGCTTGAGGCGCTCGTTGATAAGATCAGAGGACGCGAGCCGGATACTTGGTTGGATAAAGAAGATTCCATCGAGACTATGCAGTGGATTGAGAATGTTTATGAAAAGGTATGTCATGTTGTTGCTCGGGGGATGAGTTTTTTCTTTCTTTCTTTCTTTCTTCTTTCGAAAAATCATGCTGATGGTCACTGGCGCTATATTGCAGACCGGACTTGGTAGTCGCCCATGTAGAATATGAATTTGTTCATTATCATTCTTACGTTCTAGTATGAATATACATACGTAGTGTCTACTTTAACCGGCCTCACGAGTACTTGAACTTTGAACAACAAATCGAACACATAGCATCGGCCTGTAAATCGGAGTTTGATTCATTGTCCAGGCGGCTCGTGTGAGATCCACAACATGATATCGGACATGTACTTACGTTCTCCCTTTCTATCGATTTACGCACATGTTCCGTTGATTTTCGACATGAAGACTTCGAAGTTTTCGGATAACATCACCTCTCAGTATACTCTGTCGTGCTCTGTAACTTGCTTCTTGTCTACGTTTTTGCGTTTTCTCGAGATCTGTGTCCATCTGGTGTCGTTTCGTATCAAGGTAAAGGAGATGAAATCGTCGAGTTTTCTTCCTTCCTCTTATCTTGCTAGTAGATATTCTCAGTACCTCCAAATTTTCCCCCTGATTCTCGCTACTTCACACTCGTCGAAATGTCCAATCATTGGATTCTTCCTGTCGTATCCAAATTGGTAGGGATTCCATGCTATTTTGGTAATCCGTCTTTGGCTTTCATTGTCTCTCTTCGACAGTTTCTCGAGAATGTGCCGGCTCCTCAGACGAGAAAAATTTCAGCTTTGTGGGATCATACTCAAGGTGCATGATCGCTAATTTGGCTTGGAAGGTGGATACGACGACAATCCCATCTTGGACATGAAATTATATCTATGTGGTAAGTCTTCTGAAAATAGCGCATAGGAAGTGGAAGGGGCGGACGACAGCTGCAGCCTGATGATCTATATATGGGACACGGCTGAGTACTAAGTACCAGAGTCAGATTCAGTTGTGCTCGCAGTCGTATTTCTCTTTAGGAATTTGCTCTACCTCGGGCCTCAGACTTAGTGATAGGTACCCAATTACCACGAATGCGAGTACTGTTATAGAGAAGAAGAGAAATATATGAGGTATGTACATATTAAACTTCAAGTTAACTGACCGCACTGAGAATTTTGTTAATCCACTTGTCCATAGACTAGTACCAGGATTTTCTTTTTGAAAACCCCGTGCTTCATCTAGCTTCCATTGTCAAAACCTCCTAGAGATGAAAACTTAAAAGTTCTGCTCATCACTCGAACATTCATTCAATTGATACGTGAATCACTATTCAAATATACAATAGGAGGGCCCGACCAGTTCGGGCGAGATCATTGGCCGGACTTAGTACAAGGAACAAACAAAAATGGAAATAGTACCTTCGGCTCTCAGAGTGCTCAAAGGTATGTAAAAATGTGCAACCAGAAAGATATACAGCAGTCCGACACTGTTTTATATTTACGGTTACTTTACTAAGAGTTACAAACCCAACCAAGATGTCACAGTACTGCTCAAATATTTATTTCATCAGCTTGGTGTTAGCACACCAATCAAAACCAATCAAATGCCTTCGCAACGGTAGGAGCCCTGGACTTTGCCAGCAGTTCCGACTTGGGTAGTGCTGGGCCCGAAGTAGTTCACGGGAGTGTCTAGGCAATCGACACCACTGTTAAAGATTTAGCACACATATACACTGTTCGGTATATCTATAAATGCGGACACTAACATGTAGAGAGTACAGACGAACGTTGCAGGGACTGCGACTGCAAAAATATTGTTGGAGAGAACCTGATTCATGTTCATGCATGCGCCCGAGGTGATTGGGAGAGGAGGGTAGGATCCAGATGGAACGAGGAGAAAAAAAGTGATCGTGTCGAGTCCGTCCTGAATGATAAAGACGATAATTAGGTAGATCAACATGACGAGGGCGGTTTCTTACAGCTACAGCACTGACTGGGGTCACTGGGGTAGCGACAGCAATGCCAGCGAGCATGACCAAGACAGTGGCGACAAAGAACTTCATAGTGAGGATGAGTGATTGTTCTAGAGAAGAAGGTAGTAGATATTGTGTATTCCACTGAAGAATAGAGGGACCAATACTTGCCTTTATAGATTTTGAGCCCCTCTCAGAACTCGTCTCGAAATAAAAAATAGCTGACGAAATTCTATCACATAGAATATACATTAATTGCATACAATATCTGCACCATGCCCAGGTACACACAGTATATACACCTGATCCACGTTAAATTTAGACGTAGGAACATATCGAATATTAAAAGCACGATTCCGAGAACAACCTTGTAAGTAATGTCTTCTATTTCTTGACGGATATTTCAAAGGTAAATCAGATCTGCGCACCTGTCGGGCAAGCTAGGACGTTTGAACACACATTCTATTGTCTGCTCAGGTCGTAGATGCATACTTAATTAATTTGTATTAATCATGAATGTGGTCGTAGATGAAGGTATTACATCGTTGCTCCTGCAGTTGATACAAGCAACCAAGGGCATATTATTCAAAATGGAAGAGGTAGGCGACACTTATTCCCTCTACTCCGTATATGCCGGGCCTTCCACACAACAATCAATCTAAACCTTGTACCATCCCGAACCCTCAGTGTAGGTATCACGGCAGGCGTCGATACTTATTTCTCCGAGAAACAGGTTCATAAATACCGGTCGCGTGTATTTATTAACCTGTATGTCGAAGATACAGGCTCGGGATTCCCGTATATAGTATGGCCGATACATGTATTTAGGCTGCATTTCCGATACAGTCGGACCTCTCTCAAGCCATACCCCTCGGTGGAAGGCTCAAGGTATGGATTATGAGAGGTCATGGGTTTGGAGAGGTTTGCTAAAATAGATACGAAAAAATCGCCAAAAAATTAAAATGAATATATTCCAAATCCACATTCCAAACGCGTATTATATGGTACATATATACTTTATAATTTTTTAAAAAGAAATCTGTGAGGACACTATCCTTCATAAGCTTCATATGTCTGGTTGCATTTTTCCTGCTCAAGGATGCTAGTAGACCTTCCACTCCCCGAGAAGTAGGGTCTTTGAAATATTCCGTGTATCTTCTGATAGTGGAAATTGCCTTGATCACTTTCTTATGGCTCGAACAAGGCTCGATAGGCGTGTCCTCGTCCACGTCGTCACCAGTGACCTCGATTAGTGGGCATGATGACAAGCTATGGGGTGCGCAGGGTGTTTTATTTGACATACAGAATACGTACTATTAAATTTAAATGGAGCGCTAAAATGATAGTTGGAGACAAAACCCTATATATAGGTAATTACGTGCCAAATCCAGTCTGATACACCGGATTATGAGAGAATTTTCTTAGAGAAACCTATGGGTTTTCCCCCCAAAATATGGTATGGCCTATGGGGTATGAGGGGTTCATGGGTTATGCGCTCCATTTCCCTGCGAACCAACTTGGTGGATCGAAAAAGTCATGGGTTATAAGAGGTTATGGGGTTTGAGGGGTATGGTTTAAGAGAGGTCCGACTGTATACAAGTATCGGCGCCCGCTGTGTATGTCAATTCGTTTGATGTATTTTGAGGTCCTTTAGTTTTCCTGAAGCGTACTGCTTACTAGTATTCAAAGTGAGTACACATATAGTTGACTCAAAATTTGACTTAATTATACCTTTCGATTCAAGTTGTGATAATAGAGAGATTGGGAGGTAAATTAACCTCGGAACATGTCAATGGCTTCTATCAGAGATATTTTATGCATATTCTACTATTAAGCTGAGCTGGCATACATTTCGACATCGTGAGTATCCATAAGTTATTTCGGGCCGTAAATCGGAGTTAAAATGTTGTTCATGTACAAAATTCCGAAACCTTAAGTTGTCTTCTCTGTCCGCACACACGCCCTCCTGATTCTCAATTCTTCCCTCGGCTGATCATATCTCCCATATATTCTTATATGCTCTCTGGAATCATATCTCTTGTCAAGGACTCTAGTTCTGATACCGGTGCGTACAACAGTGATAAGCATCATCTTCTAAACCCTCTGCTAGTCCACCTATGACAGTTCACAAAAATGCAATCTCTAATCGTCGTCTGAAATCCGTCGCGTCAATGATATTCTCTGGAGAAAGTGGGGCTGCTGACCGAAAAAATATTATAGTCACATCGCACCCTACGCTTCTTGGTCGTTGGCAGGTCTTGATTCGACAGCTTTACTTAAGTCTGAAAGCGACATCCTAGCTTGGACCAGTCTCAACAATTCATCGTATTCTGCCTTCGCTGCATCTGCCTGCTGACGGTACTCTTCTGCTTTCTGAATGTAGTACTCTGCTGTTTCATGAGGGTTCTCTTCTATTTGCTCATCGTGCTCTGTTTGTCGACTGTATCCTGGCTTTTGCCGATCGCGTTCTTCCTTACTCTGGCGGCGTTTGAGTATCTCCTCCAACCTTTGCTCGGTCAGACCTTCTCTTCGCAAGTAAAGCTTATTGCAACCAGTCAGTATTTATAGCAATTAAAACTCAAAATAAATTATACTCACAAAGTCATCGTTCTCTTGGATATTCTGACCTAAAGTCTGTTCCACTTGTTCTACCTGCTTAGGGTTGTCCTCGATGACTGTCAGTCGACTGGCCTCAGATCTTGACCAAAGGCTGGCGGACTTCCCAACCCAGTAAGTACCCCCAGTGTATGCACGTGAAGTTTTGTTTTCAATTGGTGCATATGTTTTCTTCACCACACCCATGCATGTACGCGCAAACCAGAAAGATTCTTCCATGAGCCTATAGGGGACAGGAGCCTCGCCATCTTTTTTTCCATCTAATATCTTGTTTATGCTGTCCAACAATATTGAGAGGTCCCGAAGGCAGAGGGGCTTCGAGGAGGAAAGATCATACGAAGCCAAAAGATAGGCGGTACCGGGATCTTTCTGCATGACTCCGTCGGAGAGTATGACACGTCTGAATACCATTTCACCCCAAGGCATGTTTTTCTTCGGACGAGCCATCCGCTCTTTGAACGTGTTGACGACATCCCTCTCAAGTGACACGTCCCTTGAAAAGTGGACACGATGTTCAGGAGAGAAGGACTGAGGCAATGCACCAAGCGTTCAGCGTCAGAACCCAACTTTACGGGATGAGGGAGATTTTTTTCACCTCGATGGTTTCCTTTTTCAACACGTTTTCCTCAACGATATTTGCTGGATGAGTCCCGCGTCGGTCGAAACGCATATAAAATTTTTGGTCCAAATTATCGCGTACGACTGTAGCCAGCACATATTCATGCTCCAAGCCATGTGCGTATTTGTACCAGTCAAGCCGAACAACCGCAGTTCTCCGCGCGTCAGCGTGGGACCCGTAGACGTTACAAACAGCCGAGAGGAACATGGAGAAAGGGATAGTCGAGAAATCTCTGGGTCGTCTAATAACAAAAAACTCTGGACGCGAAGGGTCGGATCCATCGTAGGCATAGGACGGCGCAGTGATGGGGGAAATAGCATGGGAGACGAAGCCAATGAAATGTTGATAAAGGGTATTCATGTTATGAGTTGGGGGTCAGTTCGATGAGAGAGTATGCTGAGGTAAAGAAAGGGCAGGACCGTCTATTTAACGAGTCGTCGAAGTAGGGGGGTTGCTCAACCAGCGAAGTTGTGCGGGTCAATAGCTAGTCATTGATGGGTTACGTCGTTTAGATTACTTAGACTTCCGAGTCATCAACACTGTCCTTAACACGTTCCCAGCATGTGGATTACTGCGCCTTGAAGGTCGTTGAAGGAGTTAATACGTTGTGCAGTTCATTTGTTTTATTTGAAATTGCCATTGAATACAGATTTGAATGAAGATTACACGTTTTCATAACGGGTGAGTAACAAAGTGTTTTTTTTTACATACGAACTGTCTTTTTACTACTAACTTCCGACTTCGGTTTTCCAAAACATATATAAAACACATTTAAAAATTCACTTTATTTTGTATACTACATTACTCGAAGCTAAATATGAAGCTTTGAAGACGAGAGCCATTGTGCTAGATCTCGTCTTCGTCCTCCGGGCCGTCCTCGCTCATCCCTCCCTCCCCGCCCTCTAGCTGTCGTACTCGCCCTCCCTTGTCACTTTGCCATCGTCGTAACTACCGGGTGGGCGGTGGTGGCAGTCGACGGTTGTGCGCGTCGAGGTGCCGTAGTAAGATCCACAGCAGCTGCGCCGAGGATTTCACCTGGCACCGTCCCATCAATGCCGCTTTACTAATCAGAGCAGCCCGGCTGCCCGGAGGCTCCCGCTACTTCGATCTTGTCAGCATCCTCTGAGCCTCGCTCTCCTTCGTGGGCACCTTCGTGAGCACCTTTCCTATGGCTATAAATTGGCAACACTTCTGACGAGAGATGGACCCTACAGAATCTAGAAATATATTCTACCAGCCATGAGCGAACAGATTGTTGGGCATCTTACCATCAAATCACAAGAGGTCATCGGCGTCTTTACATCCAATGGACAGACGCATACTTTCGACGGGGTGCTTGCGCATGAATCCCGCGACAATTTCGATCGCATTAGAGCTTTCTTGACCTATACATCGAAGATCAAGGAAGGATCCAAAGATTTTCAAGGCATGGTTGGGCCAGCGGCGATCGTGATAGAAATGCAGGACAGTGAAGTCGTTATAACTGCTCAACTCAATAATGGCATTGTGGGTTACGAAATTTCAGGTACTGGGTCATGGACCACTGAATAAGAAAATCGGTTTGTAAGTCCTTTGTAAGAACTGATAAACTGTTCATAACCTTATTTTTATTTTACCAGCAGGTAATGTAGTAGTCGGGAATAGCTACATTCACGACGACCTTCGCCGCTTTTGAATACTTAAAACACATTCAAGTCGCTGAGTATGATTTTATTTCACAATCATTCGAATGTGCCATCTGCCATTGGCTAAAACCTTCCTGATGCCGTCAAGGAAACATGAACATGACTTAAGTTCTCACGTAATGTGAACCTTAGTTCCCGTACTTTCATCGGCTACCTATTCCTTGTCCTCTTTGATTCGTATGCTAAGTTCCTATCAACATGCGACTAAATGACGACTTGGTATTGGCTATATGCGAACTCAATACAAGCGATACTACGAATGATAAACCATCTCGATTGGCCGATACACGAGCAATGTCCCAGGTTTGCCAGTGGTGGCGACAACTAATAATCGGTTCCCCATCGATTTGGTCTAGACTTATCATCATACAGAGTGATATACGGAGAGCGTGGATGGAAGCTGTTCTAGAAAGGGCAGGGAGCTCATCTTTACTGTGGGTGGAAGCCATCATCAGCGATGGAGATCATGACAAGTTGTCTCTTGTTTCATGGTTTTCTAGTATCCTCCAGAAACATTGGGACAGGATCGAAATGTTGGATATCTCCATACCCAGCGAATTTTACAATAAAATGTGCAGGACCCAGCTAACTCTCTCCGCTGCTTTACGATTCACCCCCCACAATCTTGGGATCCGCCATATCAGGCCACTGGCAATGTTCCACCCGGACTCTTTTCCAATAATGCGCCAGTCCTTAGATCATTCGACTGTCCATCGCTACGAATTGTGTCTAAAGGACTCGGGCGTTGGGTTTCCTGCCTCGAAATCCTAGCGTGTTACACCGACTCATATGACCATCTATCTGATCTCATATCTTGGACACCTGATGTCTGGGAACTCGGACTTATGGTCGACTTTCGAAATCTATACCACGGTGTTCACGTCACTGCGCTTCACAAGCTTAAAGATGTATCCAAGGACTTGGCATACCGCCTTAAACATATTGCTGGAATTGTGTCAGTAGACGCATTCAACGCATTATGGAGCTCACAAACACGCTCAGCAGAGAAATTTGTTTGCCAACTCCATATCATAGCCAACTCCGAGTCTTATAGACTAGAAGATACCCAATTCACCGGAGAGTTCGAACAGGCGCTCAACAACCTTCTATGTCATCAGAACTGTATTGCTCAAGACAATTCTTTCGATGGGAAGCGGTGTTTGTTATCTATCAGCCCTTCGATTTTTTATTTTTTCATATCATCACCATCCATTGAAGTGAATCTGGCCTTCGACGTTAGTCTCGGAAGGGACAACCCATCGTTGAATCCTTTCCTCATCAAATCTCTTACTCCATACATGCGGAATGTGGTTCATTTTAACTTCAATAGGTGCCACCCAATTTTGGAGCTCACTGGAACGTCTGAAATGAACAAAATGCTGATGGAGATGACCAAAGTCACAACCTTCTACCTGCATGGCGCAGTGTCGTTTGAATGTTACGATTTCATCGAAAGTTCTCAAGACCTGCTGCCATTCCCAAATCTAGAAAGGGCATCGGTTGGTGCTCTTGATGCCCTCCACCAGCTGACGGACGGCGAAGTGAACATTGTTCCTTTCTTCGAGCGCCGAGCTCGGATAGGCCGTTCTTTGCCCTTGCTTAGTTTGACTGGTTTTACTGAAGAGGATCGTAGAGTCATAACGGCTCGCATGATAAAGGAGTATTTCAATCGTTTTGGTCATCCGAGCTTCCGTTGGAGCTGCGTCGGTATAGGGAAAGATTATAAAATGGAGTATGAGTATGTATAACTCAATAATGCATTACAAGCTGTAGTATTTGATTGATCTTATATGATGTACATGAATTCTTTATTTTGTGTTGAAATGCAATCGTGATTCGTAGCGCTCAAAAATATTCAAACCGATGGAATAACTCTTGCCGATGGGTTTGCCGACAATCATGCATCATGGTTGATCATCATGACATCACTCGGCTCAGTGATTGTCGCTGTTTGGTATGCTTGTCGTTTGGTTACTTACAGTTACATCGCAACATTTGTTCCACGCCGACGTTTATACGATGATCATGATGCATGGTGTTCCATTGGTATAAGTACTTGAACTTACAGCTATCAACCTCGCCAGGCTGCAAATTGTTTAACCCCACTGAACTTGAATGTAGTCCTTATTTCAAGTTCCGTATAATTACGTGTCGATACGCTGTTGGGAAAGGAATCAAACTTTCATTAGTAATAGAAGAGCAAATAGGTCAACACAGCCAGGTTCGTTCCTAGAAGCCTAAAAAATCTGGGTTCATTCTCTGGTTTGTCGCGCATATAATCATCAGTTGAATCTCCAGTCTACTAGTTTCTCCTGCTCTCGATAGTTCTTGAGCGGCATTTACCATGCAGTTGTTATCCACCACCTTCTTTGCTATACTTGCTGCCTTTGGGATCCATGGCCCTGCTACTACTGAGAACGGTGTTGTCTCCGTGGTCAGTATCATTCTCATTGCATTTAGTTTGGCACTTGTATCTCTCACGGTTTTTTCCAGAGAGAACCTAACGTCCGGTTCTGTCCTCGCCGTTTCTTTATAGCATGCTCGTCTCTATCCATCAGTCCAGGTACATGCGAGAAACTAGCCATCCACTCCACAGTGCGCTACGATCTTGGAGTCATCTCAGTGCCCAAGGGATATAGGTGCTCATTATATCAGTCAGTTTTTAGACCTTTTTTTCTGTCTTTAATCAGATATACCGAACCAACATGGTATTTCACAAAGAAGACTGTCTAGACGTTAGCACTGTCGTCTATGGCCCAGGCTTCACGAAAGTCGAAGATTCTCGTGTCACTCGTCGCAGTTACCGCTGCGAGCGAATTACTGTATATGAATCGATGGTTCATTGGTTGAGCTCATCTCTGTGACATTTTAGTGACGGAAGTAAAGTTAATACAAGGGCACGTAAATACCCAATATCACCAATGATGGTAACTTTGACCGGCGCCTAAACAGTTGTAAATAAATAATTGCACGATACTTTGCTACATCCTCATTGCGGTTTGCCTACATCTTTTTCTTTTTTTTTTTCTCCGTTTACAAATACCCATATTCGAAATTCTACTAGCCGTCGCAAGGCACACAGCCCAACTGAAATGTGTCCAATCTTGGATCGTATTCGTGTTTCGTCACTGGTTTTGTATCATTGATAAGCAGCGGAAGGAGCCGCGAGTAATCTGAGTCAAGTGTTCTGGAATAACTGTTATGCCTGACTGGACGACGTTGGTAGGAATACCCCTGCAGGCGGCATCTCTGAAATGAATAGTAAATTGTCAACACCGGTATTTGGACGAGGAGGTTTTGAAGGACTAACGGATGAACTGTGCATGCATATCCCATGGGGACGGTTATAGATCCAAGGTCGTTCTGAAATACTCTTGGCACTCCATCGCAGTGTCCCAAGAGGATGGGCTCATAGAAACTTCCTATACGGGCGTGGTGAGGGCAGAACCTTATTTCGTTGGCACTGGCTCCGGCATCCTACGCATAATTGTCAGAGATAAAATTCGTGGTAGGGCTCGATACTACAGACAGCAGCTACATCGACACCGCTGTCCTGAGGACCTGGGGTAGCAGTGACGATGGTGACAAGTACGGTCAAAATAGAGAAGGGGAAATGCATTGTTGAACAGAAAGGTGATTTCGAGTCTGAGTTTGGCTCTGGGAGGATATTAGAGATATCTCTCTAACAATCGGCGAGAGCTACGGTCCTACTTATATTTAAATATTCTGGCTATCTAATCCTCAGTAATAATTAGAAGCTCAGGTAAACTCCGACCCCTTTACGCACAGAGCCTCATGGTCGCCATCCTTTTCCGCTTTGCATCCCCCTTGAACTTCAATTTTGGAACCCTCACTACCTATACGTCTTATTACCAGTACAACTAGTACCAACCTTACCATCGATTACGTTTCATCGACATCGTGTATGATGTGGATTCTTTTTCTCCCTATTTTACACGCCGGGAAAGCGAACATTGCTGGTCAAGTACTTGCTAACCTGTAGTAGGGAAGTCATTATTTTCTCCGAGTCAGATTGGAAAGAGACGCAGGCCGATATCATCTCCAAGTACATGATGCTCCAATTTGACACAATTCCATTAATTAGGGACATTAATCAGTGTTCTATTGAATCTATTTTCAACATTTACATATCTATTTTTTAACCACTGACGCACCTACCTTTCCGACTGACTAGAAATTATCATCGTGTACGCAGCAGCAGCCTGACTGAGGAGCAGAGATATAAACTGAGTCGCATTTTTTGTTTCTTTACATCAAGTACATCGAACAAGTAAGTACACCAACTTGAACTAAGTTGATGGTTTTGGTAACTCTTCATTCTACTCGCATCTGTAGCTAAAGCGAGTAATGCGAGGGTTTAATACAGTAAGACCGGAGGTGTATGCGATAGAGCTTTCTCCTTTACAGCCGGGATCCCTGTTGAAGTGTGTATTTTGTCATTCCTCTAATCCAATAAGCTGAGGCCCAAATGAAGAGAAACTGACCTGTAAAAAATGCACGCGTCTCCTGAATTGATGTTTACGGAGCCAAGGTCGTTTCGGAGTGCTTTATTGAGCTCCACACATCTGCCAGAGTTGATTGGCTCGACTACACATGGACTCTGACCTACGATAGCAGGGCAGAGCCTAATTACTCCGGCGTTGACTGCATCCTGAAGAATAGGTAGGTAAATGAGAACTGATAAAAATGACGGTGAGGGTCACCAACATGAGACATAGTGGCATCGCTGTCCTCGATGGCCGGCCTGGCGACAGCGACAGCGACGAGCATATACAAAGCGGTTGCAAAAGTAAATTTCATAGTAGCGCAGCGATGATTGTGTTGGCTCTCTCGAGAAGGTAGTTAGTAGTGGGAGCTCTCTGAAGAGTCTGAGCAGGGTGAAGTTTGCTTTTATAGATTCTGGCGACCGCATCATGTGCTTCGACCGAGCCTCCGAATGTAATTATTATTACCTCCTAGCGGTTTCCTACTCTAATTTGGACGCTGCTAATGTTAGCTAATGTTAACACTCCTATCTGGAAAACCGTATTCAGAATGGAGATAGTATGTAATTTTGTTTTAATTTGTCAGTGCATCGGGTCTAGATAACTTCTATTATAGAAAGAATACACCGTTACATTTCTTACCTGCCTCTCTTATGTGTGAGCGTACGATTCAGCCCCGAACATGGCAAATTAATTTCAAATATCCAAGTTCTCGTGGGAATGCTTCGGGTAATGCCGTGTCGGATATGCGGCATGGTCATAGTTTCGACCCATGTTCAACTTCGTTCGACCGTACTATCGGATGGCTATCATTCAGTTGTTATCTGGAAAACGAGTACGTTCTGATGAATGTAAATTCATTGATACAGAAGTCATATTGGACGAATCCTTCTCGACGCCTTGAAAGTCTCAAACATATGTTTTCCTTTTTGTCGCCCATTCTTCACTTCTACTCTGTCGCTTGGACCAGTCCTAGTGGTAATGGACTCTGCAGCGTATGTCCCTTGTGTTAGACGTTACTGTTGTTTGCCGTTGAACAAATAGTGCGTTTCCCTATTCCTTTTCAATGTTTACTGTTAGTTTTCCGCCTACATTTGACCAGTCATCAAACAAGGACTTCCTTTTGTGCCAATGTTTGTAAGTCCTTCCTTATATTATGTTCTATCTTTCGAAGCAGACAAAACACAAACCCGTTCCAGTATGGGCAAAAAACCTATCTCATCCAAGTTCAACACCAGGGCGATGAAAGTCATCATCACTGAACGCCGTAGGAAATCGAAACAGCTTGCGAGGCAAGAAAGCGCTCCTTCGCCTATATCTCGCTTTCCCCTCAAAATTCTTTCTTGTATACTTCGATACTCTAGATCATTCAAGGCCTTTCCTTCCCGGCATCACTACTAACCGCATCACTATTCCCTGCCATGCCTGGCGATTACGTCGCGCATGGCGGCACGCTGAGTCTCCGACCCACTTCTCTGGACGGATATATCTCTTGAGTGTCCCTCATGGGTCAAGGCAATGCCAATTCCAAACCTACGCCAATAGTGACTGATTCGTACGCTACGTGGCAACTAGAATTCCCCTCAAAAACTTCCATACAACTGTCTCTCTGAGATGGATAACTTGCGACAGTTGGAAATTACTAAGGGCTGCCTCTTCAACTGGGACGTTGACACCTTGCAAACAGGGCGTTCCTCATTACTCTCAAGATTCATGACATCTCATTGTCATTCCGCCTAAGCAGGGATCACTTCTGGAATGCGCTAGGCTAGGCTAACTGCCTCGCCTTGAGCACCTAGCCATCGGCAATGCTTTTCCGATCGTCTACGAACCCGAAGATATTCATTTCCTACCGTCACCCAAGAAAAACCCTTGATACCCGAGTCCTGTCTCTCTACATCTCGCTTCAGAGGGAAATGAACGTTGCTTTGTATCTGAGAGCACCCAAATCTCGTGTTCAATATAGTCTCTCAATCAGGGCTTATCCCTCGGACATTAACCAACGACGGAGCGTCAGCTAATGACGACGATAGTGACAGGGGACTATTGCGACTCCAGTCTCCCATGGACCCCAACTTGGGCAATGCTGTACCTTCAGAAAACGAGCTGCTCTGGGGGAATTTTTCCTCCGTCATACTACCACCCTTCAAAAAAACAATCCAAAAGGTCGTGTACTCTATCGGTGACGGAGAGATATCCTCTGATGTGCTGGCGGGGACGTTGGGGCCTCTGCAAGAATTAACATTTCTCGAGATGAGATACCGTCCAAATCCGGCGAGGGAAATGTTGACTACACTGCGTATGGAGTCTACGAGCATTTCAGATTCACTGGAAGGGGCATCAGAGGCGACTGAGCGACTTTCTTTCCCCCGTCTTGGGCAACTTACACTAGATGGCGCAGACTTCGACGTTAAGAACATCTCAGAGCACTGGAGTATACGCACAGTTCGTGATTGTCTCAAATGGAGGAAGCATCACGGCTACACGTTACAAAACCCGGTATTGAAAGGATGCGCCGGGATGACAGACAGGTCACTGGACTGGGACAGAGAGCCAAAGATGTATTCTCACCAGGATATGGACTAGGTGTACTACGTGTGGTCAGATTGAAAACTAGTACCGCTTAGGAATAGTGTGTACATATACAAGATTTTCTTTTGTTTGGGGGATATCCTACATTACTTTCTAATTCTAATTCAATATCATCGCGAAAGAAAGAAAGAAAACATTTAAATTGAAATCTCCACTTCCGAGCCTCCCAATGTATGTATATGTATGTATGTATACCACAACAACAAAAGTCTATCAGTCAGAAAATCTTCGTTATCACCGCGACAAATACCAATAAAAGGTGTGGGTAACATTGACAATGATATGGTTATACGCCCCTTCGTAGTAGTAAGGGAGCACAAAATTGTATAAGGAGGGAGGTGAACGTCCAAGGAAAAGAGAAAGATAGAACGGAAGAAATAAAATAAAGAAAATTGTAACAAAAAAAGTACGCGGCGGTGACGGGAAGGGAGATGGTGGAAGAGATCGAGGAGGATAGAGTGGAGACGTACTGTACATAGTATAGGTAGTTTCAGAAAGAAAGAAAGAAAGAACAGAATAGAATAGAGAGAAACGTTAAAAATTTCGTAAAACGAGGATTTTTTTTTTTACTCTTTCCTTACAGATGCTGCCATTTATAAACCGACACAAAACAATAAGAACACAATAGATGTACGATACAATGATTCGGATGGAGGAGACAGACAGTGGTTGGTGGCGGTGGCGGTATGGTGGATGTCGATATAGATGGGATGCTTTGAAACTCTTGAAAGAAAGAAAAGACAGACGAAACAAGGGAAGAAAGAAAAGAGGACGTTTTCACTTATTTATTTTTGGCGATATCTCGTGCGGCCTTGATTAACGGGGCAAGTGTCCTAAGGGGTTCGGAAAGTTTGAAGAAAGGATGCTGTGGAGACAGAGATGTTAATCATCAGACTTTAGTTCACGTTTTCCAGGGAAAGGGAGCTAACCTGCAACAGCTCTGTGGCGTTCGGCCGTTTCTCTGCATCGACTTCGAGAGTTTTCGCAAGGTAGTCGGTGAACATGGCTGACAAATTCTCTGGATTCGCAATAGCGGGGGTACCATTCGTGGCGATGAGATAAAGGGCTTTCAGCGGGTTCTGATTCAGATACGGCGGCTCTCCTTCAATCATTTCTATTGAAAGAAAAGAAAAAATGAAAAAGTTAGTGTGACATCAAAAATCGCGTAAAATGACAACGTAAAAAGGTATTTTTATGGACTTACCAATGGCCATGATGCCCAAACTCCATATGTCTACCTTGGGTCCGTACTCTTTTCGGGTGACAACTTCAGGTGCCATCCAGTAAGGAGTACCAACCATGGTAGTTCGCTTTGCGTGAGCAGGATCAGAAATCTGGGCACAGAAACCGAAATCAGCTGGAAAAAAAGAGATCAAGTCAGCATGCTGTTAATATTACGGCACGGTGCCCGAACAAAGAAAAATTTACTCAGTTTGATATCGCCGACCATGCTCAACAAGACATTGTCACTCTTGATATCACGGTGAATGACGCCGTGTCGGTGAAGGTGTTCTAAGCCTTGACAAGTCTCCCTAGATACCGCGGCAATCTGGCCTTCCGTCATTAAATTGGCAGTAACGACGTCTGTGAGAGAGCCACCCTCCATGTACTCCATGACCACCCACAGGTCATTCTTGTGTAGGAACGAGTCGATATAATTGACGATGTTTGGGTGACGCGAAGAACGCATGACTAAGATTTCGTTGATAATAAGGTCTTTCTTCGGCTGTTTCTCGAGGTCCATCTGTTTGATAGCAACAGAGAGGTTTGTGCCGACCTGGTATGCAGTGTAGACACCCCCAGATGCACTGAAGGAAGTTTGTTGTGTGAAATTGCGTTATTCGAAAAAAAGAATAATAGCACATACCCTTGACCAATCTTGACGAGATTGCGGTAGAGTCTTGTCGGATCCGCATCAGTGCAAATGGCCTGCAGACGTTTGACAATGTCTTCCTCCTTGCCCTTGTCAACCTTCTTCTCTCTCCGACGAGGAGTGGCGACACCAGAGACCTTGGCCAAGCTTGCAGCAGCGGGGCTAGGAGCTTGGGGTTGCGACCGAGGATCAGGGCGGTCTCTGGCCGCGGGGGAAGATACAGCACCCGTTGATGGCTGCTGCTGCTGTTGCTTCAAGGGAAGATCGGAAGAAGAAGAGACAGGCGAAGGTTTTGCTGATTGTGACTTTTGTTGGCCGCTCAACGTAGCTGCAGACGTTTGGCCTGGCGCGGGTGATCGCCGATCTTTGGTTGTATTAGCACGGCCTAGATCGGCGGGTTTGGGAACTTTCGTAGGGGCACGCTGGGATGTGGATCGGTCAAGAGAAGGTGTAGCAGCTGAAGGAGGTGTAGGGGCTGGTCTATACGCAGATGGGGCGGCTGATGGGGAATAGCTTTGTTGAGACGGTTGTTTTTTGGGTGGGGGTGGAGGTGACCGCTATATGATATTTAACATAAAGAAGAAGCGCCAATAAAGCAAACTATCACGTACAGGATTTGAGAAACTGTCGTCAATCTTACTCTGCAAGAATGAAATTTCTTGATTACCACCCACGTTGCCCAGTTTATCCCATACATCGCCGTGACCTTCCTGGTAGAATTTGACAATCTCCATGACGGCTTGAGGGTTCTTTTCTTGCTCGGAACGCGAGATTCCACTTTCCTGCAAGAGCTGTTGCCACTCCTTAGGCAGACCCGTGAACTCGCCAGTGGAAGAATTGAAACCAACATGAGTGAGATGAACGGGATCGTATGGAGTGCTGATTTCCGGGCGTTTGGTGGGATTGAACACTTCGGACATGAAGCCCAAAACGCCTTTCTTGCTCTTGCTGGTGGTGCTACTACGCGACCTATTCCTTGCACTGGTGCCCACTGATTGTTGATTATCATAACCATTGGATGGACCCGATGGCAGAGACTCTTGAGGATCGGCATAGAAGTGACCTTCATCGTACATAGGCGTTGATGGGGTCGATAACCGGCGAGCAGCAAGCTGCGAGGGGGATGGAATGATGTCATTCAGATTTGCGGTGTTGGCGCGAGAGGGACGAGGTGGGGGTGATATGCTTGCGGACATCGAACCTGACTTCTGGGCTTTGAGATGTTGATTAAGAGGGGTATCGTTTACGTTTGCTGCGAATGGATCGTGCTCAACAATACGTGGGGTCGGACTCGCAGAGGTCAAACTGTGCTTCCTTGTGCGAGGGTTGGGTTTCTGAAGAGAATTCCTGGCTCTGGTAGGGCCTGGTGGTGGTGGTGATGAAGATTCCGTGGGAGTCTTGGATCTGTAGGTGGATTGGGGCGGTGCTGGTGCTTGCCTAGCTGGAACGAAAGCGGAAGATTTCGCAGCCTCTATTGCGTGTTCTGCGAGCAAAGCCTGATACTCCTGGATGGACGCCCTTGAAGGCAAATGGTATTCGACTGTTTTGGACTGTCTGTGCTGCTGATTGGCAAAAGAGCGTTGATTCACTGCGCTTTGGGAGAAGGACATGTCCCGGCGATACTGCTGCTTGGAGTTTGCTGGTGGCGATGGGGGGCGTTTCTTGTCGAATACTCGGACTCTGGAGTGCCGATTAACGAAAGACAAGAGGGTGAGTTGTCAAATATCTTTGATCCAGCGAATGGGGAGCCTGTGAATGCGTCGTTAGGGATAATTCTGGACCCGGCTACAACGGCGATGCACACGATTCGAGTCCCGCAATTAACGAAGAAAGAAAACAAAGACAAGATGCAAACTCCCTAACTGTCCACCCTTCCAATCCTTCCTTGCCACTTTCGTACAATTTTGCCAACTAACTCACATACGATTCACGTGATTCAGTACTGCGCCCAAGATTACTAGAATTATGTAATAATCTTCCCAACAGATCGCGCCGGGAGGCCGACCTGCTTAGCGACCGCCAACGACTCCTAACTGGACAGTCTGTGCAAAAGTACAATTCCCAACTAGTCTTCCTTGCTTTATTGTTCTTCTCTCACTTTGACCTCTGAATGTCAGTGGCCCACCGGACGTCCCCTTTTCTGCTTCTCCTCTGAGCCAAAGCGTGCATGTTCTTCTATTCTTCCGTGCATTCGGTGTATCAAACCCGGATTGGACTCTTTTGCTCGCATCTTTCTCTGTTAATGTGCTATGCAGCCATCTCATCTTAACTGGTCGACGTTTGCTGATGATTGTTCCTTTGAAACGCATGATGCTGGAGTAAGATGAAGTTACAAACACGAAGACTTGGACGACGATCCATCAATTAGGTATCGCCAGGGGCGATGTTGACCTGGAAGAACCAACAGCGCTAGATTTGTACTCCAACTCAAGTTGGCAACATCTTCATATCAGGTCTGGCCTTATCTCATTGCAGAGCATCTACATCAGGCGCACTGCCTTCACCCTGGGCTCGTGCTTGAACTAGCAAAACAAAGATGGAACGTGCTCGACCGTTGTGGATGGATGGCCGGATATGCATTTTCTCTCTTATCCGATCTTCATCATCATCAAAGATGCACCGTTATACCTTATACCCCGAACCGAGGATTTTGAGTGCGGATTACAACAATCACTCCCTATTACGAGCACAAATCATAACATGTTTTTGTGCTTCGGTATGACACCGGTGACATCTCCAAGGCACACTCTTGTTGTAATCTATCATGACGCAAAAAAAACCTAAACACTTGTAGTGCAGGCGCCCAGTTCATGACGCCACCGAGGCAGTACTACATGCACGTACATCTGTTGATGCGCTGATCTTTATTTATTGAATGTTTTACCTTTGTGTTGTTTGGAGGCGCGCTCGCCGACTGTTGCATGACTACTTTGGGAATTGATCCTGTCGGGAGTCGGGGACCATCCTTGTTTTTGAGGCGCCGTGGAGGAATGCACGCTGCCTAGTAATTAGGCACTACCCTCTTCTACTTTTCTCTGGGTGCCCTTATTTTTCTCGTTGGATAGCAGCGGACGCCCCGGAAGCCTCAGATGACACCTGATTGTGCCGGGCTTTATGCTCACCTCGAGTCGCCGAGTCCGAGTTTGTGAGTGCTAATTATTCCAGTTTATTCCCATTCTTATCCTAAACTCTCGTTGTGTTAGCAGCCTTGTAAAATATGACCGTCATGTATGCCTATAGCGACACCAAATCAAACTAAAAATCCAAACTAATCCGCACAGAGCAAAAGAATACCTTGTCGCATGCATTGGTCCTGTTAACTCTATGAACTGACAAGGACTCGCTATTAGTAGCGCATGCGCTATGCATGCACGGCCCCGGCACCTTTTCCTGTACGGTCCTCTATCTTTTCATAGGCTCTTAGGATCTTCCAAGTCCGGAACATAAGTGGTATATCGACCGTAGTCCAGTACTACTGGCGACTTCTAGTTAACAACTCGGTCACTTCGTTGTTTACCGCCAGGTCTTACAACAAACCGCCAGGTCTCAATTGAGAGTAGCAATGTCTCACAAGTTGCGACTTGTGTCATTGTCACCATCATGCCGAAATTTAACATATATATACTCCCCACCATATATTCTTTCCATTGGAGAGGCGACGTCTTACATTCCATCTGCCTTGGCTCTTTCATATTCCTGGTTGAGTTGCTTTCCTCCCTGCTGATCCCTGTTTACAGGCCAGCTGTTTATCTTCCTTCCTTCCTTTCTTAGTTTCTTCTCTCCCTCTTCTTTCAGCGTTGTCACTTTCGTTTGACGTCGGAAGTTCGTTGATCGACTGACTACTTGCCGATTATTATGATTTTACGAACCACCTTTCTCTTCACGCCTCGATATACGAAAACAACGACAACGACGAATACGACAACTGTGATCCATACCACGACCACAATATACAACAATTTCCAGCTCCGATCTCTCAACGTCTATTAGATATTCACGAGTGCGTACGAAATTTAACTATTCCGAGTGATATCTCTCTTTACTAAACACTACGAATTATAGCTCCACCGATTCCTTGTGAATCTTCTTTTTGTAACGACAATTTCTTCCCATCTTCATCCCAGGAAGACGTGAAACGCAATGGATAGAACGAATACGATGTCACCGATGATGCACGACAATGACCATGATCACGATGATCGTCTTCACACCTGGTTCAGGCACTGGACCTCCCCCTCTACTATCGAGCTGGAGCATGCCCTGAAACACCAACAACAACTTCAACAACTTCATGACGACCACGACCACGACGACCACGACGGCAAGAAATCTGGCACAAACGAACCCAACGTCGCACACGATCGTCACTCTGTTGACAATGACCACCGCCATCACCATTTAGTAACGCACCATGCTCATGCCCATGCTCACAACCATTCACATTCACCACCAGCAACCTCTGCCTCTGCCTCTGCTCTAACACTGGCACATGAACCACATCATGACCCACACGAATCTCGCTCCCCCTCCAATCGCTTTGACAGCAGCAACGACGCAGGGTACACAAGTACCAGCACGAGCTCACGCCCACGCCCACGACAAAAAATACGCAGGAAACGATGTTCCCATGATCTTCGATTCGACTATTTGAATCAGGACTGCAAAGGATAGTCGTTGGAACGATGATGATAACGATTTAACGACGATGCTCTCGTACTCTGTAGCTTTATGCCTCATCAACA
The DNA here is from genome assembly GCA_964017145.1 of Agrocybe praecox. Classification (NCBI taxonomy): domain Eukaryota; kingdom Fungi; phylum Basidiomycota; class Agaricomycetes; order Agaricales; family Agrocybaceae; genus Agrocybe; species Agrocybe praecox. The sequence continues at coordinate 1,291,322 of OZ024852.1, forward strand.
CACTCATTCACTATCTATTCATCTCATTCATCTAATCACAAAGTCCAAGTCTATGTATGTATTTATGGTATTCATCTTGTATTCATCCCCGAGCTGCAAGTTCTTTTGTATGTACCAACATCATTTGTACACCTTTCCTCTTCCCTCCATTCCATTTCACTCGTTTCTTCCATCTTCCATTCAATTTCCAGTGTATCATCATTTTGTAACATTACTCACGCGCATTCCGGCTGACTGCCAACTGTATTAATCATACTTACTGTATTCAGCAAATCTTTCATGTAGCCACAATCTGTATCCACTCACCAACGTCACCTGTAAAGGACTGTATGTAAATTCTGTGTATTTGTAGTCTTTATGTTTTATGTTCTCGTTATGCACGTTATAAAATCACATGTGTTATCTTTGCAAGTTCGCATTTGAAGCACGAAAGATACAGCGGTAGTTTTTACGTCTAGTCTAAGTACAATGTTAACAGGCTCTGATAGTTTTACAAATGATTCTCGTTAGTGCTAATTGATACATAAAGCAATATAATAGTTAGAAAAGAAAAAAGGTGAAATTTCCGGATGCATAAAGGGTCGTATGTTACATCCAAGGGCCCCAACCTGAAGAACGACATAGGTGAGCTATCCTGAAACAGACTCGCAATAAAGATGCAGGAACCAGCAATGACGTACCATAATAGATCGTAGCAAGGTTCATCTGGTCTGTCGCTTCAGCCACGAGCTCGTTTACGGTACTCTCTACACTGAGGGACTTATCCAGCTTCCGAAGAACAGAATTCAAAGCTCGGTCAGCAGCTTCTTCCGCTGTGCTGTTGATGTTAATGTTGAAGTTAAGCCCACCGGGAATGAGATAGGTTAGGTTGTCTGTAGAGGTCGTTGTTGTCATTGGAGGAGGAGCAGTGGGGGCATGCACGTTATCCCCCTGAGCGTGCTGCACTTTAACTTCGCTCGCGGTCCTAGTAGGGTTATTGAGCAAGGTTAGTTGGGTAAACTACAGCTTAACAGCGACACTAACCATGAATGCAATGGATCGTGTCTGAAGACTTCAAGCACAGTCATAATCAGGTCGGATTCATCCCGAAGCACTCTCAACGTTTCTTCAGAGCATCTTTGGAAGACTCCAGACGTGCCAGAAATTCCCATGCCGTCCACCATATCTCTCGTCATTCTGAAGGGCACTTTTTCGGGATAACCAAGCAATTTTCCCTAGAGGATATCATTTATTAAATATTTAAGGAGGAAAGAAAATGTAGAGGCACATACCTGATCGAAGGCAATACCGAAATCAATGTGCACGACCTCTCCAGTCTCATTGTCCAAAAGAATATTCGAGGAGTGTCGATCACCAATGCCTAATACATGTCCGACAATGGACGTCGTTGCAACGCTTCTGGTATAGTCGAGACGCATACGGAACCACGACATGGGAACTTTGTGTTTCTCAGTAAAATAATGGCGCATAACAGGCTTGAGTTTGCTTTGAATTTCTTGGAATACTGCAAGTTGTTTCTGATGATTGTTTCTGTAATTTGTTTGGACAGGCCTAAGCATACCCATTGCATCACTAGGTGTTATATCCTGAGGGCGGTACCTGTGAGCAAAAAGTTAACAGAGTCATTTGGATTAAATAGAGAAATAAATCATCCTCACGTTTTATGCGCGTCATGAAGCCAATCTCTTATCGGCCCCGTATTCTGCACGAACTCCAATATTCCTGCCTGACTGGACAAAGGAATAACCTTATAGTCACGCACTCGAAGGTCTCTTCGTCGTGTTTCTCGATCGTGCCTCAAAATATTGTTGACAAGATCGAATACTTGCTCCATGACGGCGTCCTGACGCAAGTCATCGCTTCCATTTCCTCCTTTAAACTACACACAAGAAATCGTCAAAAAAAAAAGAAGGAAGCCATTGAGATTAGCATCAGGCACACCAATTGTTTGTGAGATGTCCCATCGGTTGCCTTGCAGACATTTATCTTGGGTAAGTTAACTCCACCGGCAGTCGTGAAGGTTTTTTCGTAGTCCTCTATCCATGTGCAATTTTCGTATCGCATGGATGGGTCAATGGGTGTCCGAGCTGTTACCACTGGAATCCGGAAATCCTTGATTATTTTTCTCATATTTCCCAATTTCATAGCAGGCATGGGAAACGGTGTCTTGGATGCTTTACCAAATGGCCCTTCTTTGTCGATCGGATACCTCGCCCAGTCAAGATATGCATTGCAAACATTCTCTAGGACTTGAATAAGCGGTCCACGAGTTGAATCACTTCGCAGACGTTCGATGATACTGGAGGCGATCATGGAACGCTCATTTTGGGTAGATAAATCGGGCGTTTGAACTTGACTTCTCCTACTATGACCTTGATTGTGATCCGAGAGGCAATAAACCTGGTAAAAGCTGTTAAATGGGTGCTCCAAACACATCCTTAACACTAGATTGTAGAGATTTTCCTGATTCGGATTAGAGATGTTCTTATTTGGTGTTGAGCTCGAAACTCGAGCAGTTAGTTGATGCTTCATTGTACACAGATTAACCTGATGTATAACGGCTAAGAAAATTTACGACTTACCGCCAAGAAGATAAATTTACGGGATGGAGTCCTCTCGATGCCACATCGAATACTGTCCGAAGTCGAGCTTTCGTCGAAGTTGGAGAACCACAGGGAAACAAATCGAATTGTAGAATCATTGTCAAACTTATCCGAGGTTTCTAAACAACGCGAGTGCATCTCAATTGCTTGCTGTAGAAATGTATCGCGAAGAGTGTCGTGTTTCCTGAAGGATTGACTATCTTCTTCCAGCAATTGTTTTGCCTTCCTTTGCTGATCTTTCAGGTCTCTAAGTTTCTTATCCGGTAGTTGAAATTCCTTCAATTCCTTTTCTCGATTTTCTATCTCTTGCCTTTTACGCTCCGCATATATTCTCCATCTTGCTGCATCAGTGGATTTTGATATCGTGAGGAATTGTCGCTCTGCAAACAGCGCACATTCGCGATAGATCGTTGATTGAGGTATATTCGGTTGGCCTGTGCCGGGCTGAACAATGTCCGATAATGAGATGGCAGGCAAAAAATACTTCTCCCAAACATCTGCGGGGTTTTCCAGACATGCATCTGACGTCCACGAGCCCAACCGCGCAAGCAATGAGGCCTTACGCAGGGTGGAAAAAGTATCTTCTCCTCTGTCCGTTTCCATTTTATATATGACGCCTTGAAGGTACTGAACAGCTAATTTTTCCTCATTTTGGAGCCATAGGACATTAGCGAATTCTTCCGATACTTCAGACGACGGGACCATGTCGAGGTTCTGCGCGCGCATGACCGAGTTCAATGCAATTTGAATCTGTCCGGCTGTTCTAGCCGCTTCCGACAGGCGGAGAAGGCACAGCTTCTCAACGCTTTTCAAACCCAAGATAAAGGGAGTGACCGTATCGCCAATTTGTTGACGTTCCTCTCGCTGTCTAACGGAGCGAACAAGTGCTATACGTGTGGCCATTATGGACTCCAAGTCTGTGAATCTTATCAATCAAAATAGTCAGTCATTTGGGTAAGAGGCTATAAAGAAGAAGACGTACTCAAACTGGGAATCAATCTGGGTGATTTTCGACCATGAATCATCAGCGACATTTTTCTGCTCCAGGGGTCCGTTAGAAAAATCCTGCTTCCAATGCATTACTTGACTCAAGCACATAAGGTCCCTGGCGACTCTTCGTATATCAACAAGATTTTCTGACTTCAACTCCCTCAAGCGCTCCATTTCATGTAATAAGGATGACCGAATTGTGTGTTCAAGAACTTGGGGATCACGTTCGCGATACACCACTCTCAAAGAGCGGTATAGCGATGCACCTGGCTCCGTTTGTCCGTGGTCAGGGAGATCCCATGTCTCCGTCCTCCATCCAAGCGAATAATTGATTGATGATGTAGTGCTTGTTGGCTCCGTGGACGCATTTCGGAGGGATTCCATGGCCAGATGATTGAAGCCGAAAGAGTGGAAGGATTGAACTAGCCCATTCTTGTCACTTGTTCCTGTGACACCCGCTTCCAGTGCTGCGCCATGAAACCTGAAAGCTTTATCCCATTGTTGTTCATGGTGGAATCTCTTGATGAGGAATTGTTGGAGATTTTGCGTTTTGATGCCATAAAATCCGTCTGGCTCGTCTATATGTGCGTAGATTTCGTACAAAACGCCCTCCGAAGTAGGTAAGGATCCCCATTTCCCGCCGTCGTTTCCTTCATATGCCAACTCCACGAATAAAACAGCCGTAGTGTATGCTCCACAGCGGATGGCACTGCGCGCAAGAAGTTCATAGTCAACTTGCAGCCACTTGTTGTATGCAAGTTTATCCAATTTTGTCACTGATTTCCCTTTTACGATAACGGTTTGCATCCCTAGGTTTGAGGATGGCGTGTAGCGACGCAAATGCAGAGCGATATCAACAACTGATCTGATACAAAGTATGTCGGCGTCGGAGGACAAAAGGACTTTTGTGAAGTAAGTAGTTAACAATTTCTGGCAAGAAACAAAATCTGCTTGTGATGTCTGTCGTTGGAGAAGCAGCTGATGAACGAGAATCGGCAACACCGTTTCCGCGAATTTCACATCTAAAGATAAAATGGATGAGAGCTGACCGAAGAATGGGTCAGTGCTGGCTAAGGTGTTGGCGAATAACACGGAAACAGAAGTAACCCATTTTGAGAAAGTGGTTACACAATCGATATAAGTATCCGTTCTGAGTGATTCATAGATGTCTTCTTGAACTAGTGATTTTGTTGGCCTCGGGTAAATCTTCATATAGTCCAAGATTGTGCGATACTCAACAGACAATTGGGATTTTTCATCATTTGCCTGTGGAACAGCCATGATAAGTCGAAGTGTATGATATGCACTGGAGACCTGCGAAGAGTTGTCGCCATTCAGCATCAAAAGAAGCGCTAGACGGATGGATTCCCTGGCGCTGTATACAATAGGTGTCAGCAAGCCTTGACGCTTACGCGTACGTCCAAGGATCAGACTTGGTTGTTCAGTGCGGAAGCTCCCAATAAGACCGTGGTGAAGTGAAAGGAGATCAGCAAAAGCGAGAACGTCTTCGTCCTGTAGGTATTGTGAAGCTGGCATGCACTCCCTGAGTTGCCAGAAGTAATCAATGGCAAATTGGTTATCTCCATCGTCATACCCAGCATCAGCAGCGTGATACTTGAATTTCCGCACGAGACGGAATTTATTTGAGGTGATTCGATGGTCTGAAAGGACTGAGGAGAGATCTGTTATGGTGCTTTGTTCATAAAGCGGTAGAAGTCGGGATGAAGGTTGTTGTGGCCACGCTGGAAGTGCCCGAAGTACTTCCCTATTCAAAGTCTCAGGTTTCGAAAGAGAATGTGCCTGACGGTCAATCCATTCGTACACCTCGTTACCCAGTTTTTCAACGGATGAATTCTGTTTGTTTTGGGTATAATCGTAGGCAATAGAGCAAATGCGAATTAGAGTATTTGCAAGGCCTGGAGCTATCACATTTCCCTTTCGATATCGCCGAAAAGCCCAATCTAAAATGGATTGTGCAGAACGGGCTAGATCTGATTGAGACAGTATGAGAGTTGCTCCATGAACCACGGTTTGCAGTATTGTAGTGTTGTCTAGGTCTAGTTCCTGTCCACAGTACGCAAGCCACAGGCATAGCGCATTTATTAACCGACTTTGTTCGTTCACCAGTGGAGTACGATGAACGCGATCGAATAGTTCCTGTACGACGTGGTAAACGGTCGCTTTCGTGAAATCTTCAGATATGCAGGAACGTAACCATGATAAACAACGAAGAATAACGTTGGTGGAGAATGCTGGGAGATTGGGATCGTGCCTTAGGAACCTATCCGCAGCTCGAAAACAAGTAAGGCCTTTGAACTCAGATGCCATTTTCCCCGACTGGTCAAATTCATTAAGAGACTTGATAATCATGGCGTCGTCGGAGTAGTCCTGATCCCCTAAGGAGCTCAGTATCCGAACGGCGATGCTGTCTACATTATCTTTGAAGACAATGTCATAATCTTCAATCAATTGTAATCTTTCTTTGATATGTTGGGCCAGCTCAACGGCAGGGAGGTTCGGTGTCTTGTCAATGTAGTAGGTGACATGAAATCCGACGATTTCGCCGAAGCATTCTTTCAATCCATCAATAGATGTTTTTTGAAGAATTTTGCAATGATTTTCAAAGGACTTGTCTTTGTTGATCAGAATGTTGGTAGGGGTGAGCGAATGGAAAATCGCATCCGCGCACTGTCTTTTGTCGCGGTAACCCAGTAGGTGAGGGGAGAACCCAATGAAGTCGTGTATCTTTTCGTGGTTTGCGATAGAGAATGCAAATTGGGAAGCATATGCCTCAAAAAGAGACGACAGTGAAGTTAGGCCCAACCTCTGAGATACGCCGATTAGCACAGCTTTGATATGTTGGGAATAAACTTCGCTGAAAAGACAGGCCTCGAGCAGATGCCAGTATGGACCTCTCCTGATATACGAGCTAACGATTACTATGTTTCCCAAGGTGAGGGTTCGAGTCAGTATCTGCTCAAAACTGCATGGCAGAAAATGAGTCCGATGATATCCAATGATATATTTAGATCAACGTACTCATCGATGTCTTTTGTTAGTGAACCTGTAATAATTTCGTACATGTCCAATAGTCGAGAATGTTTGGAAAGCGAAAACACGTGGCAATGAATCGTGGCGGCGCGGAAGCGAACTCGTATGTCAGGATCCTTGTTCATTTCCAGCAGCATAGATATAGGAAGATAATTATTGATGTCTTCGTCCTCCGACTTGAACTTCATGTCTGGTGGGAGCCAAGACGACTGACTGAAGTCTTTGGAAAGGAATTTGTCCATAAATCGTGCGAATGCATCCCGTGAAGACCATGATCGCATCCTGCCCAAGTTGTACGAACGAGATAGTGAATAACACAATCGACGAATCTCGTAGTATGTTTTTTCGTCATTTTTCCACGTATCCAAACTGCACTCCAGAAAGTCGACCGCCATCTGGATAGTATTACTGGACCAGGAGTATTTATACTGTGCTACCAAAGAGCGGATTTCGCCAAGGAGACTGCTGAAAGGATTGAGCGACATTCGCAGCATACCCTGACGCACCCTGTCCAGGAAAACAGAGCATAGAATGAAGAACCGTTCTGATTGCTGGCTTACACTCTCAATTACAAGTTCGATCAATTGTTTATCTCGAGTGGCCTCCCCAGAGGGCGACTGGAAGAAGGGACCGCAGGCTAAGAAGCCAACACATATTTGGAAAAAATGGCGGTGCGCCCTATCACCATCGTTAGTTAGCGCAGAACTTTGGGGGTCATTTATGCGGATGGGGTCGAATCCATCGTTGTCAACGTCCATCACTTGTACATCAGGAGACGTTTGCCCCATGAGCTGAAGTAAAAGTTCTCTCGAGATCTTCATAATTGATTCCAGAGTGCCCTGAAGCTGCAAACATGATTAATGTTGTTTCTTTGCAAAAAAAAAAAAAGAAAGTAGCGGATTCACTCACTTCAGGATTCTGCCACACTGCCCTCAAAAGGTTGAGACGGTTGGATTTTATTGCTTTCTTACATTTAAAGTGGGTAGAGAGCAAGTCTTGAAGAATTTGTTCCTTGATGCCTGATCCGGCTTCCGGTTGGACTAATACATCCTTGAAGACGTCCAGGTCCTCCACATACTCGTCACTGACCAAGGCCTCGAGGGAATGCATGACGATTAGCTTTTCCGAAGTAGTCCAGCGAGGTTTGAGTAAGAAAGGTAATATCATAGACAAAAGTTTTCCCGAGCTTTGCAAGAGCGAACGATTTGAAGATGTCCCATTGAGCGCTAACATCGATTCGAAAGTAAGAGAGACAATAATGACGTCCAGAGATCTGCGGGCCATTTCAGCGGGAGGGCCATTATTAACCAATGGCGAAGTTTCCCAATCATGGATCAACGACTCAACGGCCTTGAAAAGAAAGTTAGAAACTTTTCGCTCTCTGCCAGTAGGCGCAACTAGTTGATTTCTTTCAATCTTGTCTTTTGGAAGTGTGCGGGAGTTTTCATTATTCAGATTCTCGTGCCGTCCGTCATTCTTGGCCCCGAAGGATGGCAGTTTTGCGTATAAAACAAATTCCTGGATTACTTTGAACTTGTTTTCCTCCTCTATGATGTCGACGATATCTGACTGGGGGAGTATTGGTTTAATGACAAGGTCCACCTGCGTTGGTAGGCCACAAATGGTTTCCAGCAAATATAATATATCTTGGACCGTACAAGTCGCCATTTCTCCCTGACCACTTTTGGTTCTCCATGCTTCAATGAACCAAGTTAAAACCTTGTCTTCGAAGCGCATGCGATATAGTCGGACGTCTTGACTGGCGATAGATAGGCATTGAGACAAGAAATCACAGACAGAATCATAGGGATAAGCTGGGCCCTGGACGTCGATGTCTTTTGTCATAGTCTCTATTTCTTGGAGAATACGCTGAAAGTCGAGATGAACGTGTGACACACTAGAGTTCTGCGGCCGATTTGTGCCCAGAATCATCTGCGCAGTGTGACAAGCTGCACGGCAAACCAGAGGGACGTTAGCTCTCCGCATGGAATGCGTCCATATTGAATCCCATAAAGATACATTTATGCATCCATCCACTTCAGCAAGGGCATCCGTCCGAATTCCTTCACCGTAAACAACAGCTGCTAGGTTCAAGAAAACCCATGATTGGACCCCTGGGTCATCAAATCCGAGATACTGCAAGAATACGTCCACGACACGGCCCTTCAGCGAGTCATGAACTATTCCCCAATGCCGATCTATGAAAAACAATATCGTTTGGAGATGAAAAATGCGTACAGCAGGAGAGCTGTCTGTTTGTATCGAGTGGATCAATGAACTGATAGGATCTGAAAGCCTAATTCTTTTGCTTTCCGTTCGGGGAAGACCAGCGCTTGTTGTGTCCATTGATTCCGATAACTTCAAAAGCTATATGATGGGCGTTGAACAGCGCGTTCTGGCACAGAAAGTGAAATAAAAGACTTACTTGGCCTGCACAGTCTGCCCTTAGTTCAAGTATAGCCCAAGCCAAGGCTTGCCCTGCATTGAAGTTCCAACCTGCTCGGAACGTTTTTGCTACGAATGCCATGTTCTGACCAGTCGCTTGATTGCTTTGCTCTGGATCGATGACTTTCAGCCTCAGGGCTTCAAATGACAGCTTCTCGACACCCCAACGGCTATCTGCTTCAGAGTCCAACAAGGTCCATAAACGACCTATTTCTTCGGCACAATCGAAGTGAGGAAGCTTTAGATTAGTACAATTGGGGCTGATCACGAATTGGAATAGTCTGCGCAACACGATGATCAGCTCTTCTTTGATCGATTTGTCCTTGGTGCCCCATAATCCAATTAACCCTGGCCATATCGTTCGAGCAAAACACTGCGTATCGTATATCTTGTTGAATGAAAGGTGTCGTAACATCGCGGATAAGACGTGCAAGTAATCGCGCAACAATGAGGATTCACTTGGGTATACTTCCAGGAAGCGTTCCAAACGCGAAAGAATTCCACGTATAAGGCCAGTATGTTCTTCATCGAGTATAGGGGCTGCTGGTGAGGAAAGCATGATCGAGAGGATTGACATGAACTCTACTTGTTCGTGTGTAACTGAGACAAGAGGACGCTTCGATTTGACGCGCTTTTTGGGTTTCTGTGGCGAAAGCAGGGGAGTGGGTGTTCGTTCTTGTCGCTTCCGTTTGTTACTTGGAGAGCGAGTGTCATCTGACTCTTCATACATATCGTCTAGTTCATCGGGCTCATACATGTCTGAATCGCCATCGGTTCCTTCTGCATTTTGCAGTGTTGCAAAAGAAGAGCGAATCGGATCGCCTAGGACAATGTTGAAGCTGACCTCCACGATTTTGACCCAGATTGCCACTTCCATATGCTCCATGTGCGGGTGGTAGCTAACCAGGCATTTCAGAGCTTTGGCATAATCCAAAGCTACTGGTGCAAACAACTCGGCATCCACGGTTTGGGAGGACGATAACATTTGCGTCAGATGTTCGAAGACGGCCGGCGTCACGTTCGAGTCCAAGAATTGCACGACACGTTCTGTTATCCATCTGACGGTACTTGCTGCTTCGGAAAGTCTTTTAATGGCCGCTGCTGGGGTTGAAGTTTGACCTGACTTGGACTTTGTCTTCTTTCCTGCTGCTAATTTTTCAATCTTGACAGACTGGAACAACGCCTGAAAAACAGGGAGCCATTGTCTCGGATTAGGTCTGCCATCTATAATCCAAAAGTGATCCACAAGACTCTCTTTTGAGAAAGCATTCCGAAAAGATAATATGCCTTCTTGTCGCTCCTTGATCTTGTCACTTTTGAGCTTGCCCAGAATCGCTCCTACTGTGGCCATGCGCTGAGATGTATGGTAGCTGCTTGCAGATGTAAGGACGTATATCTGCGAGAAGTATAAGCACTGGAGATTGCCAAAACGCGACTTGACTTACGCGATACTTGCTGTTACTTAAACTGAGGGGAAATAGAGAAAGAGTTGTGCATCCAGGAAAAAGATATCAAGACAGATTTGTCGACACAAGAAAGAAGATTGATCTTTCACAGCGATAACTGCGGTTGAGTGTCGTTCTCAGTCCACTCACACTTTCCTTGATCAAAGGACAAAGGAAGTCCGACATGAGGGTAGCTGACTCGGCATGAAAGCATGCCGCGACGCGATGTTTGGTCCATTGTTTGTCCCCGCGTAAAGGATATATAAACTGTGACTTTTTCGAGTCCGGATTCATCCTTCCCTTCAGACCCTTCCCCTCTTCGACCATCATCTCTTCAAGCAATGAAATAACGTTACGTTTTCAAAGATCTTGTTCAAGTTTCAGGCTTTGGTGTGACCGCTCTCTTTTACTTCTTTACTGTTTCTTCTCTACTTTCCCTTTACACGGCCACTTTCTGCCCGAGCAGTGCTTTAATGCATCCATGCTGCAATCGGTTCTGGTGATGTGCCAATAGCAACGTACTTCAACTGTCTAATCAACAGTTGGATGGGTAGTGGATAAACGTGGGTGCCTCATTCTATGTGGTACTCGAGGTTATGTCTATCCCATATTTTCTTATCTATTCGTCGTATCTTTTTCTGTACATCTTTGAAAAAATATATGCCCATTGTTATCTGATGCCACCGTTGGAACCTGAGTTTAGTGTCTTTAGTATCCATGAAAATTTGCAGCGAGTCTTGCGCATGCAAATCGTGTATAAACACTGAAAATTGCGCAATGGGTTTGCTCGACTTCTAGTCGTCAAGTACGAGTCTATCTTCCTCAAAGTCGGTACAGAATGAAATGACATTGTTCGCTGTTGACAATGGGACTGACTGTGCTATACAAATTCAATAGTGTAGGACGGTGAACCAAGAAAAGGAATCTCGCAAGGACATCGAACCACATAAATAAGGAAACAGAACAGAAAAAAAGCTATCGACAAGAAAAAAAGGAAATCTATGTTATGTATAAGCCAATAATTTAACGCGAAGCACCGGGGCTGACAGTAACATTCGAAAGCTCCTCTGTGACCTGCTCAACAGACGAAGACGAACGAATAGAATCAATCACGACAGCGCCATTCTGGTGTGATACCGGTGAGTCCTCCTTCAAAATCTGGGCGATAGTAGCCGCAAGAAGTGTTGGCTCAGACTCCATAGCGATCTTCAAGAACCAAGGCTTGCTCATATAATTTCTAATCCTATAATCGTTGTATGAGCAATTACGAAAACAAAACCCGGAGAAAGATTAAAAACCTTACCCGTCAGGAAGCAAAACAACGACGTTCTTTCCAGGTGTATTAGCAACCTTCTGCCCTTCCTCGGTCTTTAACCACCGGAGAGCACCAGCGAGTGCGCTGCCACTGCTTCCTCCCACGAGCAGACCTTCCGTTCTCATGAGCGCCTTAACGGCAGCAAAAGACTCCTCGTCTCCGGTCTTGATCCAAGCATCAATCTGGGAATGACTGAGAACATCGGGAATGAAATCGTAACCGATGCCTTCGACAATGTATTGCTCGCCGTTACCCTCTGTGTTCAAGCTCTCAGGGTGAGCGAGAATGCTTCCTTTCTAATAAGAAAATATTGTGAGCGAACGTGTGGAACCGACTTCAAATGGACAGTGCGTACAGGATCAACGGCGACGACGGTGCATTCTGGGTTGTGTGCTTTCTTAATAGCGCGAGAAAGACCGGTGACGGTCCCTCCTGTTCCGGCTCCGGCAACCATGACGTCAACTTTTTCCGAAGATGGTCTAGCCGACGTTGACGGTGTTGAAACGACAGCCTCGATGATTTCTGGGCCAGTAGTGTATTCATGGGCAAGGGGGTTGTTAATCTAGGGATGCAAAACAAAGATTAAGGCACTGAAAGCAAGCATGAAGTCGGAAAAGTATATGACCCACATTGCGATATTGGTCAAGAATGATTCCATAAGGGATTTCACGCTGCAGTTTGTTGGCCACTCCTGCGATCGTTAAGGAATTCAGCCACGAGGATGCCAGTGAAATAAGTTTGGGCTCTACCTATATGGCTCTCTGGCGCATCCCACGCTGCCTCTGTTGGTGTGCGTATAACCTCAGCTCCAAGAGCTCTGAGAAGGGCTTCTTTCTCCTGCAAGAGACCTGTTAAAGGGATGTGCTGACCACGACGACCAAGGACTTACAAGAGACATCTTGTTAGGGAGGGTTATGATGACGGAATAACCCTTATCTAATGTATTCAGTATATCTTCTCAGCGGCGTTTCTTTGGCTTCATTACCTTGATAGCACAGGCCATAGCCAGACCGATACCTGAAACATACCGAGTAAGCACGCGAATAGGGAAGAACCGGCGACGAACCCGACTTACCAGTATTGCCAGACGTAGGCTCGATGACCACACTCTTTCCTGGGATGAGCTTTCCTTCTCTCTCAGCGGCCTCCACCATGGCCTTTGCGATCCTGTCCTTAACAGATCCACCCGCCGACATGAACTCCACTTTGCCCACTATAAAATAAAGAATATCGTCATGAGCGAAAATTTTTCAATTGTCTGAGTGGTGAATCCAGCTTACACAGATTGCATTTGAGCCCGTTCGCCTTTGCTATCTTGTCAAGACGAATGAGAGGCGTATGGCCGACTCCACCGAGAGCAGTATCGAGGATTTGCGAAGGCATCGTTGTCGAAGGGGTGTTGATTGATTAAAACGCGAAGAATAAAGAAGAATAAAATTTAACGGCGTCGAGTCTCGAGAGACTGATTAGTGGTGGTGGTGGTGGTGGTTTGTGATGAAATGTGGTCTGTATAGGCTAAACGAAGACGCCTCAGGGCTTTCTTCCGAGGACGGCTCCGGAGCGGAAGGATCTAGTGCCGCGCCGGTCTTTGGCCACGTTGGTGGTGCCAGTACCATATGCGTACCACTGCGGCCCCTGAGACCTTTTTCCATCCTCCTTGCGACATATCTTGCTGCTCTACGCAACCACACACCTGCTTTATTCTCTTAAATACCCACTGGAGATGTGCTTTCTATTTCTGGACTTTACGAGCAATCCTCGATATATTTATGATTACTGAAACCTTGAAAAGCTTTGCTCTTCTTCTCCACGTCCGTGCGCACTGCACACATGCCCGGGAAAATTAATAGGGAAATCCGCGAACGCCAAGCAGCTATCCCTAGCGATCCTCTGGCTTCTGCATAAACTCCTACACGTACCTTCTCGAGGATCATGCACGCCCGAGCTTGAACATTCCTTTGCTTCATCTAGCCTCGACCTTATCGATAGCAAATGGTATGTCCTGTGCTTGTGTATGTCTATGTGCCTATGTCGTCATCTTAGAACCCATTCCGGGCTTTGCGTGCAATTCCTGCCAAACCAATGATTGAAATCAGATCGCACGGCGCCTCCACCCCAAGCCTAAGCCCAAGTATCTTGGAAAACACCTACATACATATGCACCACCCACAATAATTTTATCGGTCAACACCGTTGATCGCCACCATCATATCACAACGTCAACAACCTCTCTATTGAAATATTGATCAGACTGACTGTCGATCCCAAGGACGGACGTTGTTGACATTTATCAGGCATACATGGGATAATATTGGGACCAGAATAATCTGGCGTTCCCTCGAACTTCGACAATACATACAGAATATTACAGATACGACCACGGATAGCTTAATTATTTATCAGCACGCACGCACGCACGCACCACCTTTCCTACGCTCCTCTCGCTCGCACTTACTTATAGTACGCAACACAAAAAATAGCACGACGCACATGGTTGCTTCCCTCCGAGTTGGCCGCCACACAGGACTTAAGCCTATATCCTATGCTTGACGCTATTATTTTCGTTTTTTTTATACATACGTTATGCAATTTCTTCCATGCACCCGAGGCTTTGCACTCATCTATCTGCATCGAGTTTGGGTTTGGTCTCCCTGTTGAAGTTGAATGGTATGCATACGTGCAGTATGTATTTCCCGTTTTTCTGTTCGAACGCTCGATCGCTGCTAATTTCCTCTCCTCTCCCTCCCTCTCTCAGCGATTATCTATCCATCCTGCACAGCCCTACTTAAGTACGTCCGGCGGTTGATCATCAACATCATCATAAATCGTCACCACACAAAAATAAAAACCAACACCGCCGATATCACCTTTACTTAGATTCATCAAGCGGCCATCAACGCCAAAAAGAAAAAGTTCCTAAGAGCAAGTAAATACATAAATATCTATCTATCTTCTTCCGAGGTCTAAAAACACTACAGGACCTGCATACATATGTATTATGAAAGCATATACATACATGCGTTCATATGATGCAACCCTCATCAAAGGAGTTCGGACGACTTTGTCCATCAAATAACAATCAATCAATCAGTCGAATCAGATCTTATTGATGAGCTACGAACGCTGCTAAGTAAAGAGATGTTTGCGGTAGTATATCTTTGGTTAATTCCCTTACTGAGTCTTAGGAGTCGCCGATTCGTCCTCGTTTATATGTAGGCGCAAAGACATTGAGGGTACATACACTGTATGCATGTATGCATGTATGCATGTATGTATGTAAGATAAGGTCTCGTTCAGGTCCCTTCAAGGTGCCGAATTAGATGGATCGATGGACGGACGGACAGTGACATATGCCATACGTATATATACATGTATGTACCCTGTATTTATTTTTTAATACAAGTCTCATCTTATCGTATGAAATATTCTTGGACACCGTAAGATATCTTGCATTCTACATTCTACTAAACACGACATGTCTGCTGCTACTACTTATGCCCTCATTATTTAATCATCACGACCCTCAGTAGCCAAAAATAAATTATTGGGTACTGGGTATTGGGTACATAGTGCTTTATTTATTTTTATCTTTCGCTCGCTCTAGACCAAGTATGTATATACGTCCACCTAAATATTGCGACCTTACTACACACACTCGTCTTCGGGAAGAATGGCAGGGGCCATCTAATAGTACCGCTACAGTGTAGTAATGCTTTTACTGCGCAGTCAACGACGACTACGACGACTCGGCGCCAAGATTCTGCATAAGCAAGTAAGTAAATAATCAAGCCGTTTATTTATTCTGATCAAGCACATTCCACCACGAGCGAGCGCTCAGGCTCAGGCTCGGTACTTATCTTCTACTTCCCACTACTATACTTGACCATCATACGTTTTGACCTGAGAATAACACGCAAATACCGGCGGCAGGCCCGGGAGTGCACCTAGCACATTAATATACATGAATCTCAGAGTCATTCGTCGAATCCGGACCTGGCAGGCAGGTCCCAGGGCCAGCCTGGTCAGGAATTAATATTAATATCAATCATCGATTGTAACCCGACGTGCATACCTAGTCAACAACGGCTTGCACTGTGCTTCTCCTGGATCCTGAATGTCATTAATATTTAGACCAGTGACCGTCCTGTCTATAACAGAGGCCCGGCGAGCCGGTGTTGCAAACTGTCCAATTTGCTTCGTAAACCTCATAGACAAAACTGTTACAGGTCTAATTAATATTATGTGTTATAGATACACGCACGCACGCACGCAGCGTGTCCAGCAAGCGCCGAATGTTTGGTTTAAAAGTGGCCAAGGGACGTATACCCTACGACATAGGGAACAATGCGATTCTTTCTTGAAGGCGTAGAGTCATTAATTATGGCACATAAGTAATCTGACGTAGCAAGTATGAAGAGTCGAGGGATGTCATGATGTAGTATAATATATGTACATAGTAGTAGTGTGATATTTCAAAAAGCCAAGGAAAAGAAAAGTGTTCTGACGTAGCAAGTATGAAGAGTCGAAGGATGTCATGCTATATATGTACATAGTAGTGGTGTGATATTTCAAATAGCCAAGGGAAAAGGGTTATTGTACGAGTCCGGTATGTTCTGTTACTTTATTTCCGAATTCGAATAACTCAAGCGCCAAACGAGCGCCTAAATGATTCCATTTAAACTTGAATACATACATACATCAATGGCTCCGAGTTTGGATTCATCATCCGGCTCATATTGAGCGCTTAGCATACATATATACATACAAACATACAAATTCATTCAAAAGGTACGCATACGTATTCATATCACATCATAATCGTACCGCACCATATCGAAAAGAATACAATTTATCAATCTGGATTTCCCCACTACTCCGTATGCAACTCCCCGAACTCCATCATTCCGACATCCACTCTTCCGACATCCACCCTCGGTACGCCATGAGCGCTGAGCACATACGTCCACGTCCACATCCACATTCATTCCACCTCTTAATATCAATCCCAGCGCCGCACGCACACCCTCACTCCTCCTTCAAAAGCCCATCAAACAACGGCCACGGCCTGCCCATCCACGACATGAGCTCCGTATGGTCCCTATGCGCGTTGTCCGTGTTGGGGTGGATGAGGACGCTGTGTTTGGTCGTCGTTCGTTCGTTCGTTGTTGAGGTGGTGGGATGCGAGGTAAGTAAGTATGCATGTATGTGTGAGCAGCGAGTCAAGTCCGTTAGGAGAGGATTAACAGCGCAGAGTATGCAGCGGAGAGCAGTGTCATGTCATTTGTTGTGTATGGATATATCAGATAGGATATATGGGGTGGGTATAATACAAAGTCGACAATGTGTAGGTGTAGGTGAGTTGAGTTGGGTTGTTGTTCGAGTGTCGGAGGGGCGGTAAGATACGGTGGTGGTGGATTAATCAAACATAACCACGGGTCGGTGTGCGATGTAGAGTGAAAGACATGGTAGTAGGAGTGACGTCACGGCAGTGGGATACAGATGGCCATTTGTTGTAGTCGTCGTAGTCGTAGTTGGGATTCGGGAGGAGAGCATGCATAGATCACAGATAGGGTTTTTTTTTCGTTATCATATCATATCATATCATTGGACAGGCAATGAGATAAATGATAGAGTGCGTGAGACCCAACCGGACGGGAGGGATGCATAGCGACATGCGGATTATTTTTGAATATCATATGTGTTTTGTTGTGCGTCGTCGTATGTACGTTGGTAGGGGAATAAAAGACAAAGACATGGACATGGACAGACAGACAAGAGACAGGCGTCCAGAGTTGATGGTTATGTTTTGATCCAGAGTATGGTGAGTGGGTGTAGTAGCGGGGAGGACGTCGGGATGAGCCATTTTGGGAAGAACGTTCGCGGTTTCGAGTTGTGACAATGACGTTGACGGGTGTCCATGTCAGTGCGGCGGTGAGTAAAGGTATGCGGGGCGGTGGTAGTGGTGGATGGAGGAAGGCGGAGTGCGCGTGGTCGGCAAAGAGTTCCATCGAAAGTCAGAAAAAGAATGTACTTGAAGAGAAAAAAACTCACGAGCAAGGGCCCCGGTGTACGGTAAGCCAAGAAAAGAAGGCGCCCGTCTGGTGTGGCGTGAAAGTGTTGACCTCGAACATCGCAGTCGGGTGGGGTCCTGTGGGAGTGTTGGGAAGCGAAGAAAGAGGCCGGGTACTACTACTACTTGCCTACTGGTTTATCCCAGAACTTGTAGATGCGAAGCTGGGAAAGATGAGCTGATGTGTATGTAGAAGGGATGATATTACCTCGGGAAACTCGCGTCTGATTCGTTCGTGGAGGTCTTTGGCGTACTCTGCCTCTTTCTTGTTGCTCGGCATGTAGTACACTGCAGATCTGTCAGCGATGGCAAATTGCGATTGGAGTCTTACCATGGAAATCAAACCCATTGTTAGACGAGTCGATGGGAGGAGGGAACTTGTCGTATGCAGAGGACAGTTTGTCTGCAGGTGGATTCTTGAGTGATTTACCATCTGGATTGAATTCTGTCGGGAGAGCAGCCATGAGATCTGTTACCCGATGAGGTTAGCAGAGAGATGTTAAGCGTGGGAAGTGGAGAAAAGGGAGAAATTAGAGCGAGTTCATTCATTTTCTCTCTTCCTGCGCCCATGTCTGGCAATAGCTGGCTTGTCAGATCCCATCAGACAGAAACACCCACCCCTCCCCTCACTCCAACTTACACCAAGCCTCGTCTTGCACCAAAGCCCCCTTCTCCCTTCTTCTCCTCTGTATTTCGTAAACCCGCCAAGCCTCCCTCCATCAATTCCGCATATTCCGCCTCCTCTTCAGCCGAAATTCATCCCTCCCCTCATCCCTATTCTGCGCAAAACATGCCCCCTCTCCCAGTCGTATCAAACCACTCTGCACCAGACGACGATGACGAGTGTCCAGTCTGCCTAGAACCCCTCAGCTTCAGCTTCAGACTCCCAGGAGAAAAACCCCATATTGTCCCAGAGTGCGGTCATGCTCTGCATGAGGTCAGTCTTCTTTTTTTTTCCTCTCTTTCTTTTTTTTCACCCCTCCTCCAGGCATGCTTCACCGCCGTCTATGGACCACCCCCAAATCAACAAAGGGCAGCCGCAATGGCAAGAAAATCAAATCTAGGTGTCTGTGGTGTTTGCAGAAGGCCAATGAAAGTCGGCGATGGCGATAGTGGAAAATCAAACAGTCCGTTCTCATTCTAATCTACTTATCTATCTCTAATTCTTTCCCAGAGCTCGCAGCTCTCACTGGCATGGGCGACAGTCGCGCTGCACCCCTGTATCCCGGCAGGGACACACCAACAGGCCGTGTACGACAGCCACCACGACCTTATGATCCAACCGAAGACGACCCTCTCGATCACACCGGCTCTGTAAAGTCAGGGCCCTCTTCACACGAACACGCACAATACATCGTCACTCCCTCCATCCAAGTCCGACCAGAATTTTCTTCCTTGACCCGAACAACAAATGCTAATCAGCCTCTCACCTGCATCGTCGTCGTCGAGCTCCCTGGAAAGCGAGCAGCTGGCAGTGTACCCGGTCCTGTCATTCCCGACACTTATGCCAGGAACACCCACCTTCGTTCCGATAACAGCTCAGGTCACTCAAGTCCTCGTTCAGACCAACAACAACGTCAACAACAGTCTCGCAAATACGAAGACAACAACTACTCTCCCCGTGGCGGTTTCCCAAACCGTCAGCTCACCCCGCAAAACGAGCAGTACCCAGCATCAAACGGCCATGAATCACTGCCACCCAACACCCTCATCCACACCGAAGAAGACTCGCCGTTTACAGCCATCACAGAGGACTTGCGTAACCGCATAATCGACTGGAAAGGCCACCCGCTCTCTGATCTAGGTCCACTGCAAATGTACGATCTGCTCTCGGTCAGACGAGATTCTGCCATTCGCGAATTTTACGTGTACCTGTTCAAAGAGGCCATCATATGCGTCGTGGAGGAAAAGAAACGCGGTCTGGGCCGACTCCTCTCAAACGCCTCGGGCCTCACTGAGAATGGCAGCATCGCGTCTGTCAGCAAGGGCGTCTTGCGCCTCAAGGGCCGGATATACGTCCGCCACATCAAGAACGTCACCGCCTCATCAGCAGCGGGTGAGATGAGTCTGACGATCGATATGGAGGACGAGCTGGCGTCGTTCATACTGATCTTCAAGGAGCGTGCGTCGCTCGAGGCGTGGCGGAACAATATTCAGGCGCTCGTGCTCATGTTCCAAGCGCAGAATGGGGTGCATCGTGGGAGTAGAGAGCCCGAGCGGCCTATGGACGTGGAGGAGTTTGGGGGCAGCGCAAAGGCGATGAGGATGTTGAGCGGGAGCACGCAGACGACTGTCAGCTCGGTGGATAGTCTGCTCAATGGGAATGGCTCGTCGAGGTCGACGATGTCCTCTTCGACGAGCCATGGGTCTTCGATGATGGCTGCGAGACAACAGCAGGTTAATATGAACAAGCAGCTGGCGACGCTGGGCGAGGACGACGAGCTTAGCGCATACGACTCGCCTACGAATCTGGTTACACCACATACGTCCTCTGGACCTTCCAATTCGCTCTCGCCACTTCCTCATCCGGCTATGGATCTGATCCTTGTCGTATCCCTGCCCCCACCTTCCGCACTGCCGAGTACTGCTCAACTCAAGATTAGGGTCATCAAGACCACGCTGGACTTTATCCTCGCCTCGCTAGGCCCGAAAGACCGGCTCAGCCTCGTCACATTCGAAGTGGGCATCGGCGGGCGCGTGAGGAAGTGTCCGTACCTATGCGTGGGCAAGGCGATGAGCCGGCAGAGACTCGAAAAGTTCATTGACGAGAGCAGCGTGCGGCTGGAGGAGAACCAGGACGAGTTCCTCGTGCGCGGGTCGAAGGATGAGAAGACGGATGTGGTCACTGCTGTCAATCATGGCTTGGACGTTGTCTTGCAGCGGAAGGCGAGGAACCCGGTGTCTGGGATGATATTGGTGAGCGATGCGTCGGATAGTACGAGGCGAGCACAGATGGATCTGGTGCTTGCGCGTGCGGAGGCGGGGAATGTCCCGATCCATTCGTTCGGGTACGGACGCTCGCATGATCCGGCGTCGTTGTGGTTGATGTCGAACCATACGTCCGGGACGTACACATTCGTGAAGGACTGGTATGATCTCCGGGACTGCGTCGCGGGGTGTGTGGGCGGGATGATGTCCATCGGGTTGATGAATATGAAGCTGCATTTGAAGATCGTCGACGGACAGCGGTTTAGGATTCGCAAGGTTTCGGGTGGCCCACAGTCGATCTTGAGCGCGGATGGGCAGAATGTGGATGTGGATGTTGGGGAGTTGCGGTATGGGGAGAGGAAGGAGATGTTGATTGAGTTGGAGCTGGATAATGCGGATCAGCAGAAGATGGTGCAGCAGATGCAGACCCAGATGCAGATGCAGCGGATGAGGCATGGTGGTGCTGGAGGAGGGGGGAATGGGATGAACGCTACGGACCAATTCGTGCATGCCATGGGACTGGACGCGTTGAGCATTGACGATGCTCCTGATTTCGTGGACGGCATGATGGATAGGATGATCGACGAAGTACCTGTTGTAGAGGTGGACGGATCGTTCTTTGATCCAGCGGCGGGGAAGAACGTCTCGCGGCTCGCCCATCCCGTCCTGCTCACCGTCACCCTCCTGCCGATGAACGTCAATGGAAGTTCGAACATGCGATTCAGCACCCCGTCGCCGTCGTCGTCGCCTGTCTCTGATCCTGTGATCGTCCGCCGGAGGATGGAGCTGCTCGCTTCGGATATGATAACGCGGGCTCTGGTCCTCGTGTCGAGGAGGAACTTCCCACAGGCGCAGCGGATAATGGGGGAGACGAAGCGGATCCTGCATACGGTGCTCCAGAGCATCTCGCGCTCGTTGCCTGCGCCGTCTGGGAATGGGAATAACGGCAACGGGGCGCGGAACAGGAAGGAATTGCTCACGCTCGCTACTGTGCGCGCTATGCAGTCCATCTTGCAGGATCTGCAGATCTTGTCAGAGGCGCTGGAGGATAACGTGGAGCTGTTCGCGCAT
The DNA here is from genome assembly GCA_964017145.1 of Agrocybe praecox. NCBI lineage: Eukaryota > Fungi > Basidiomycota > Agaricomycetes > Agaricales > Agrocybaceae > Agrocybe > Agrocybe praecox. The sequence continues at coordinate 1,313,240 of OZ024852.1, forward strand.
GATCAGAGGAATTTCGGGGCTCAGCAGGCGATGATCCTTCGTGATCAGAAGAGCTGGAGTGGGAGGAGTGCGACGGAACGGTTGTTTTGGACGACGGATAATTCGATCGAGCTGGTCTCGAGGAGTACGGATTGGGTGGCGAGGGAGTGATGGGTGTTTTTTTTCTGCTTTTTTTTTTCTTGGGCATTCCTTTCAAGACACCGACATATCTCTATCGACCTCGATCTCTTCCTTGACGACTTTATGACGCTTTTCTTTGTCTCCCTCCTCTCTATGTGTGCTATTCCTGGCGAGGCGTTTTCTACGTTCATCCATTCCTACCCACCTTGTCGTCCCCGTCGTCCCTTGTACTACCCACTCTTTTTACCAGTCCTACCTACTTCCAGCAGATCTCATCATCATCACATTTCCCTCACCCCCACTAGTGATACCTACCTACATCATATCCACGCTTCGCTCGCTCGCTCCGCCTCTGATACATTTACCGCACCCATCAAACATCACCATCACCCAAAGGAAATTCACCACATCATCATCATCATCATCGTCCATGATCATCATTAATCAATCAATAAGCATCCATCCTCCACGATCCCTCCTTTCCTTCCTCTCTCTTCTTACATCTCTTTTTTTGGCCAGAATTTACAAGTATTACTACTACTCTACTACTTACTACCCGGTCCCGCATTATTCTTGTTGTTATTATTGATATCATGTTTGTGGTTATGCTCAGCGAGACCGTCACCTTTTAATAATCTTTCTTTCTTCTCTTTTCTCTTCTTTCTCTTTCCTTCTTTCTACTCTTGTTGTTCTACCACATCAACATCGACATGGACTATGCTCTTTTCTTTCCTCTTCTTTTCTCTCATACATACACCCTCCTTTCCTCTCTTTTTTTTCTCCTCCCCTCTTCCTTCCCTCTATCTCGCTTATCATCGTCGGGAACGACATGACTACTCCTCACTACTACTACCCCGCACGCACTCACGCACAACACTGATCACCTTCCTTTCCTACTCTTTTTCTTCTTTCCTTTCTTTCTTTCTATCATCACTCAACCAATCAATCAGTCGCCTCCACTCCTATGGCCATCTCCTCTTTCTCCTTCTACTCTCCTAAATTTTATTCGCTTTATCGCTTGTTGGTGTGGTTGTTGTAAATATTGGATTTCTTATTTTCTCTCTCTCTCTCTCTCTCTCTCTCGTCTTTATATACAAGTTTGGGATCAAGTCGAATAATCTCTTTTTTTCTTCTCGAAATATATTGACTATTTCCGCATGATCAGCGTTTCAAGAAATTGCTTGAGATCTTTGACTTTTGGTGCCTGACTAGGTGAAATGCATCTAGCGAAATGACGTCCCACATCATACCACGAGATGCGATAAAAAAAGAAAGAATATGTAAGAATTGAAAGCAAAAAGGGACCAGATCCGACTACCCGGGCACTGTTTTTTTCGCGCCCGCCGGTCTAAGTACTGGAACATGATCTCTTTCCTTATGTTTTATTTCTATCTACTTCAGATTCGTTTTCACTTTAACATGCCTGGACGCTTCTTTAGCAGTAGCCGAGTATCCTCACGGTCCCACAAGTCAAGTGTTCGATATCCGAATTTTTTCATCAGATCCCTGAACGTTGGGATGGTTCCGCAAATGCCTTCTGAAAACAGGACTCATAAGCTTCGTACAACCCAGAAGGGGGTGCGATCCTGGTGATTATTGCTTCCCTCCACATGCGCTGCCCCAGAGAACCGCACCAAATTCTGAGTCCTTCCCAAAAGTCTGGCCACCAACCAAAACATTCCCAGTCAATAATCCCAACTATCTTCCCACCGTTCACAATGATATTTCTGCTGTTCAGGTCTCCGTGTGAAAGAACAGAGCTGCTCTGCTGGGATACGTTGGATGTAGTGTCGGACAGGAAATCCTTGGACCGTGGCAGGCCCGCTCTTTCAATCCAGTATCCATTGAACTCCGTGGTATCACTGAACGGAAACTGAGGAACCACAGACTCCGGATCCCATTTGGCTTTTTGGAAATATACACAGGAGAAAGGTCCCCCATTGTACGTCCCAATAGCGGTCGGGGGGGAGAGTGGCGGAAGAGGTAACGTTCGGATTTGGTGCATGTAGTCCATGATTTGAGTAGCTATCTGGTCGATATTGTCCCGGGTGACTTTGTCGTACAAATAAGCCATTTGAAGTGTTTTCCCTTGAATAAAATCCATGACAAGATATGTCCGATTGCCTACTTCAAATACCATATGTACCTTTGGGATGGGTATCGTCGTGTTTGTGCGAACATACTCCATGTAGCACGCCTCTTCCCATAGGCGCCGAGTGCCAACCTTGAGACAGCGGCCATCCTCGAGGTTATAAACTGGATGAAAGAAGTCTTTCCCTTGCTTCGTGATGGCCTTAAAGCGTCTCATAACTTCGTTTACATCGTCCTCTGCAGGGAAAGCGATCTCGGGATTAAGTTGCATGGAGCAGATATATAAAGCCCTTATACGCTATCAGTAATGAAGGCCCCTCAATGAATTAGATAAGTAAGCGACATACGCAAATAGAAAAGTTCGTAAATATTGTGGTGGTAGAAACTGCTCGAGATCTTTGACTTTTGGGTAGTAGGCTTGCGCGAGTTGATCGATGATCAGTCTCACACCTGCAGTTTTAACCGTTCCACCATGCCCCCATTATTTACTGTAGTGTTTCCTTGAACATACCCAGCCAAATTCTTTATTTTGGCCTTGTAATTTAAATTTCTTTCATGGTATTGCACACCTATCCAGCTTTCTCGGCGCTGCCAAATGAGACATAGAAAGCTGGAGACCTACTGTCTGGGAATCAAATGGCTCATGAATTTCTTGATAAAGGCCTCTGCTAAATTCTAGCTGTGGCATATATTTCACGGTATTGTCGATTTCTTGCAAGAAAGAGGACGTGGAGATTTCAGACCACTCCTTTTCAATTTCATAGATATTTGTAAGTACGACACATCAGAAAGAAAAATAAGCGCCAATAGCATCACGTCTCATGCTAGGTGTATATGAGGAAGAACGACATCAGTTTTGTTCGGCATAAAGATAATAAACGTCTTACAACGCCTGCCGCTCGTGCTCTCTTCTGTTGTCTCGAAGCAGGACCTAGAATGAATGTAGAAGGAAGTCAATATGATGACAACTCTGGAAGAATGGGAAAGGGTACTCACCGGGGCCGCCCACCCCGGAGCAACATCCCTGGGTTGTACCGAAGGAAAGATGAATTAATACTTATAACAGTTCGAGCATCCCGTATCTCTAGAAAGCTGCGGAAGCAGAGGGGTCAGGCGAGGGCGAAGACAAAGGCCGTCAGGTACAGCGCGACGCAGGCGCAAGAGAAAAGAGAGAGAATACGAAAGACACAGCCCCAGTCATCCAATGCCCTAGTTCAAGTCGCTAAACGTAATCGGGGAAATGAGAAGTCCAAATGTATCGCCTGAAGCTGAAATAAAGCTGCCACCAAAATACAAAGAGTCGCATTTCCGGAAGTTCCTTTAGAAAAATTTGAAACTGGAGATGTTCGATATCTTCGGGAAGAGTAGAGATTCTTCTTGAACAATCTGTGGAAGGATCGAAGCATGGGGTTGCGTCCTTGAAGTTGGATTTGACTTCCGATGCGCATATAATGACACCCTACAGCAGAAAGTGACGCAGACAGAAAGGCACAGGATGAAATCACACCGAAGAAGTCGAAAGGCTTAATGATCGAAGATCTGTAACCGGGCCTGATTGAAATGATTACTTGAAGGTCTGAGATGGCGTGCTGAAACTGTTGAGCTTGGACGAGTTATCAAGTGGACGACGCTAGCTCAAAACAACGGGTCCCCCAGGTGTGTGAGTAAGCGAAGACGATGAAGAATAGCTGAGAGCTTGGCATTTCTGGACCTTGACGGAAAGGGTGAGCGAGGATGTCTGACCAACGCCAACGACGAGAATGCAAACGAGTCCATAGAGGGTTGTCAACGAGTCACCAGCCACGCGGCAGTAGGATCTACTTCGAATAAGTGTGCAAGGGGGCAACCTTATCTCTCATCAAGAAACAAGCACTCATTCTCGCATATCCTTAAAAGCCAACCCAATCCTTTGATGCAGACAGACCGAAGCAGACACAAAGCAGAACGCCTAATAGATTGTCAGCCTTTGAACAAAGATCGGGGAGAGCAGAAAGACTCACATACACTTAGAGATCACTCAGTCTCATGCTCAGAGCAGATCAGAAGCAACGCAATGAAAGGCGGGACAATGAACGCGACTTAGCAACTCCAGAGTCCAGTGGCACCAGGTGGCGGGATCGGGAGACCATAAAGAGGAAGAAAATGTGCGCGCATTGAGGACAGGGGCGCATATACGAGCTCACAGGCGAGCAAGACCAGCAAGGCGAGCAAGAAGAGGGAGGAGGAGGACAGGAAAGAAGGAGGCAGAGTGTTAACAAAAAGGGGGAGAATGGGGGCTGGTCATATAGAGCATGTCACGTGTCCGCGTGGTACCAGTGCCACCCAATGCCTTGTACAGCCACCCGTGTTGTTTTCTTTCATTCACCTTTTGAGGGATTTTTTTGACAATGCACTATAATTCTCCATCCAGTGAGTGGCCCGATCTTACAATGCAATGTTTGGTTTTGACTAGTCAACCACATCATGACCCGACAAATGCACAAAGACCATGAGGTCACATAGAGATAATTAAACAAAGGAATAGTGAGTGGCATAAAAATTGTTACATGCGATGTCGTCCGTCCGTGCCATGATCTGGTATATTGAGTGCAATTACTCAAAAGGCATGCTTTCCACTGCTTCCGTTAGAGATTCCCAATTATTCGCGACATTCTCCGTGTATTCGTGCTCTTCACGAGCATAATTCTTGACTGCTTCAGTCAGCAATGCGTTTTCCCGATTGTGTAGAATTACTCGCAGCTCGTGCCACATGCTATGTTGGCAAAATTTCAGTTATATGCATACTCATAATTCGAAAGGAAATAATTTACCAGGCACGAATAAAGACCCGTCGATTGAGCTGAGCAGCGATTGTTGCCTGGTCCTTCTCAATCAAGGCTGCCAGCTTTTCCACCTCATCTTGCCAGTTTTCTTTCTGCGCAGCGCGGATACCGTCAAGCTTCACGGAAGTGGTTTCTATCCTCTTCTTCAAGCGCTCGACTTGATCGAGGGAATATCTATCATGTCGAACAAAGAGGTCACGAGTAGCAATATAGAGATCCCTCTGCGCCTAGAGGTATTCCTCAGGCATATAAACAATTAATAAATTTGCAAAACTACCTTTAAGGCCTCGAGAGTGGTGTCCTGTAGAGTTCTTGCCTGGAAGAAAGTCAGAACAGGTATATATTGAGAATGAACAATAATTTTACCCGCAGTTCTGAAATTTCGGAATGTCTTTGGGTATGTGCAGCAAACTGACCAAGTCCCGACCTTACACCATTCGATAATTCACAGTCATCTCCCCTCCAACAAGTTTCGTTGGTCTCCATAACCACGCGCAGAGTGTTTGTCAGCCTTGCTAGATCTCCCTGATTATTATTGACCGGAATTGAAGCATTGAAGCCCAAGATCGATTGGGTTAGAGATCCGGTCATTGAAGCGGCAGTTGGTGAACCAGGGAGGTTAGGAGTCGTTGAAGAAAGAGAAAGTTCAGGTAATGTGAAGTGAGTCGGCAGAAAGGCTCGACGTAGAGCTTGTGTTCGTACCGCAGCTGCTTCGCGTCTCTTAATTATCCGCTCCGCGAGTATGCATATCCTTTGCCACTGTTCGATTAGCGGGGCTATCTTGCCGCGCACAACCCTGTTCAGAGACAAATCAGAATATGTTCAAAGGCAACCAGACAGTGACGGTTTCATACGCAAGCTTGTCTTCCAAATCACTCGGAATTGTCATTTCTTCAATCCTGTCCACGCGTTTTGACGCAGATTCTTCGTCTAAAGAGACCGCTGTGCTCTTTCGCCATGTTTCGAAAGACGGCTCGGAAAGGAATACAGAGAGTACACCATCTTCTTTGATAACAGGGTGGTTTCTAATGTGCAATTTCAGAAAACACGATAGACGGATTACAGAAAGGACGAACACAATAAAGTTGAGGGCTCTGGCCAGGCCTCGCCTGAAGCAGATAAAGTAAGATAAAGTAATTAGATAACAAGATTAGCGTTACCGTCTCTGCTCTATGAACTGCTCATCGGCTATGATCCTGTCAGCTTAAACTGAATAGTAATATGACGCTCATATGACGCTCACCTCCAACTCGTTTGGGTGGTAAGGCAGGGAATAATCTGAATGGATAGCGACGAATAAGCACTTCCCATAGGTAGGAAAATTCTGAGTAACGACGAGCCACTGGGTTGGGCCTCCGCTAAGGACACTAAGTAATCTTCCTGTCGAGTGATGCTCAACGTTTGTACTCACGTCTGAATTAATTTCATACACAGTATAACGATTCAAGATAAATCCTTGCTGGCCCAAGATAGAGACCTTGATATTCTCCTGCTTCTTCCACCACTCATCAGGTAGTCCTGTTCCTGCTAGGTTAGAGGTTGTTCCGGCGGGTAAACCATCAATTGTGGCGCCAAAACCGCTACTGCCTCCAGCGGTGGCACCAGGCGGACTTGTAAAGCGTGGGTTTGTATTCCATGGATCTTCAGAGGAGTAAGCTGGGAGGGGTGCGCGAATGGTTGAGCTGGTATTATTTCTTCTGGTAGAAGGCGATATAGGCGGAATTGAAGACATCGTGGGTTGATATTGATCAAGATTGAGCATTGGCTCTGGGAGTGTATTCTGAGAAGACAAAGCGGCGACTTGTTCGATGCTAACATCTATGGTAGATAATAAGGACAAGATCAAATGGTGTAGGAATAAAACTTTTGAAACCTTTTCCGGACTGTGCAAGCGCTACGAGTGCTAAAGCAACGAAGAATTCGAGTTTGGACACTCTTGGTCGCGAGCTTACCAGGTTGACAATCTTGGCATGTCGATAAGCGACGCCTTTTCTCAATGATGACGGGACTCACCCTATCGATTGTACTAGCTGGAAGTGACGATGTGCTCAAAACGCGGGTGAGGGAGTTTACTGAGGTTTCTCCGGTATTGGTGGGGTCGACCGCAGCATACGCTCGATGATATATCGAGGGGACTGTTGCGTCCGCTGGAATATGAGGTTGAACAAATGTTTCGAGGAAGCAGAAAGAAGAATAATGAGTTTACCTATCACTGCACTAAATACCGAAGCCGGGGCATGGGGCATGGGCGTCGGGGTCGGACTAGGTGCTGCACTCCATGGATCGAGCCCGTCGTCATAAACCGAACTCGACAACGGGTTGTCGTCTACAAAGCTACCTCCAAAGCCATTCGAGGTGCTTCCGACGTATCGCTGAGCGGGTCGGGGGGCGTTGAACATTATAAGATAGGGTTTAGCACCACTGACGGTGCATAAACGGCTTGAGCTCGGTTGCTGATCGCCCTGCGGAGTCTATTACTGTATGGCTTTGTTGTCTGACATGATCAATGTTCCAACTCTACAATCAACTACCAGTAGACATGAGGATTTATTGTATAAAAGTTCACGACGTCCCTCAACTTTCACGTTCATTTCTCATCTCCTTTCATTAAGCTGCGTGGTCATCAGAAATAGTGTTTATATACAAGGGGTAATAATGGGTATTAAAGCGCGGCATGTACCCCTTCTCATCGATCCCAAAACCTCCCGATTAATTACGCGTCCCCTGTCACCTTCGCTGCGAAGTGTAGGGTCCATGTGGAAAGTAATCTCTTGCTGTTGACTTGCTCACCAGTCAAACTGCAAAATATAAATTAACAAAAAAAACTGGATCTATGTTTCGAAAAGACTTACCCTGGTGTTCCATAAGTCAAGGGAGCAATGAAGACGAACATCAGGAACAGAACGAAGCTGAATCCAACAAGAATGACAGGACCCTTGATACCAATATCTGAGTACTGCGAAGGTCTTGCCTTGGTTTTGTTTCCCCACACTGAGATGGGGTAGTTGATAGTCTCGCTCAAGACAAAGTTGAGCACGGCTCCAGCGATGAGAGCTGAGGCGAGGTGCGAAGGAAGGTAGTGGTGAATAAAGAGCTGACGGTTCATCAAAAAGAAAGGAACATAGTGGACAGCCCAGATAAGGAGGAAAAAGCCAGTATTGTTCCACAGACGGTTACGAACAGCTATAAACGATTACTCAGTAATTACATTGGAAGCATACAAAGGGTAAACTCACGATCAGGAATTGGATCCATCCCTCTACGTCTTGCAAGAAGGTCGGCACCGAGAATGCCAACATAGATGGAAAGAGCAACGGTGCAAGTCCACCACCCGATGATGTTTCCAATCAAGTAGATCTGCTTCTTGGCATCGTTTTCAGTCCAAAAGCTGATACCGCTAAGTAGGAATGGCCAATTGATAGGGTTGCTGGCATATGGATGAGAAGCAGTCAATCCAGCATTGTGTTGCATCATGAGGAGCTGTAATTCACCGAACTTCCTAAAGAAGTTCATGGACTTAGGAACTTTGACAGGTGTTTTTTCCTCTTCACGATCGGCCTCTTGAGCTATTGAATAATGTGGTTAGAAATGAATAAATTCAAGGTTTTATATTACTTACCTTCCAAGATGATATCGTCGACATACCACGTTGCGGTTTTCTCAACGGGGTTCTTGTTTCCGTTGATTTCTTGTTGTTTGAATGCCCAGTCAGGCAGCTGTTCCGCATGTGTCCACATGGAAACTTTCGTAGGAATGTGAACCAATCTGAAGTGACCAGACTTTGTCTTCCATGCCTCGTTCGGGCTACCGTTTACCAAGACCATCTGGAAAAGAGTGTCGTTGTGCCTCGAATGGTCATCCTTTGACCAGGTGGTAAATTCTTGATTGGTGGGCATCAAAGGGGACGCAACATCATGAGTAAGAAGGTGGCTTTGAGTGTTGACATGGAGAAGCTGAATAACATCCTCGTTGCGGACAATTCGCCCACGGCCCGTCTCAGGGAGCGCTTTGGTAGGAATAATCTTCCAGTTGTTGTTAGTATCGTTATGACCGTATCCAGTGACCTGTTGTCCTATTGACCGAAATAAGGGCAATGTTCACAAATATGATAGTGAGAAATCAGACCTTGACTGCTGACACGCCCGTCTGCATACGTCAAAGGGTACCGCTCGATATGCGAGTGTAAAAACATTTTTGTGTCTTTATGTCTCAACGTGACCGTGTCATAATAGTGGATTTCTGTGATACAAGTTAGAACAAAACCACATATAGAAAAGCAGGGGAAATTAAACCTTTGCTATTAAGCAACATTTCATTGCCTGCCAAGGTCTCTTGGAACGCGGGACTCATAAAGCTGTCGCCAGGACCAGACTGGGTGAGAACTGCAAAATGGACGTAGAAGAATGACAGGTAAAGGACGAAAGGTACAACGATGAGGCCGATAGCTCTTGCAGTAAAGTGCCGCCAGAAGTATTCCTACATAACATGTAAGTGGGGTGTATTCTAGCGATAATGACGCAATTACCATAGTATGCCCCTCCTTCTTGTGGTCCAGTATGTTCCAGAGATCGACAAGAACAGCAAGGCCAATAGCAGCTACAGTCAAAATACCGTTGACCTTGGAGCCCCAGGTGCATGCCATAAAGACGCCCGTAAGGACGAGCCAAGTCCACCACTCAGTGGTGAACTCTCTAAAAACACATCATTAACAAAACAATCGGGAAAAATGCATTCATGAAAACTTACTTGTAGCGAAGTTTGCGGAAACGAATGTAAGCATATATGGTGAGCGACATGAAAAAGATGAGTGTGGCATCCAAGAGAATTAAACGCGACTGAGCAATGTGGGCATTGTCTGAATAACCGAACGAATGAGAGACGTTCGAAAAGATTGAATGGAATGACGAACCAAAGAGGATAAGAGCAGCAGAGAACGCAGCAATGACCGTGGAATAACCACTTTCTTTCATGATGGCGTAAACAATTGGTACCGTGAGACTGCCTAGGATAGCTGGGAGAGCGCGCATGCCGACGAAGGGAACGTGATTCTTGGTGTAGCTGTCGCCAATGCTATCGAAAGTGAATTCTCCGTCGAAACCAACAAACCAACCAGCTAGACCGAAAAGTAGTTTTGCCAAAGGAGGGTGAACATCGAAGTAATATTGACGCATGATATAGTGCGACGCGAATTTTCCGAAGTGAACCTCATCGAAGCTAGCATAAAGATTGGTTTAACACACGCGTTGAAATTGTAATCAACAAGATTACACTTACACGACCTGGTCAGGATGATTGATTTTGTAGAACCGCAGCGCAAAGGCAAGTGCAGTCAACGTTGCTACAACCACCGCGCTCCCTTTCTGGGATTCCAATAGCAGTTCAATAGGATTTCTGTTTTTCTGAGAATGACAAAAACATATGAGTATCGGTGAGTTCAAGCTATTGACATCGAGCACATGGAAGAATCACCCACGGGATTCTGGTAAATAACATCAACGTGCTCGTCATCTTGGGTACTTTCGTGTTCTATGTTTGCAGGTTCGGCATGTGTTTGCCTATGGCGAAGCGTTCCTTTGCCTGCCATGACTGGGAGGGGTAGGAGAGAGATTTTGGGCAATAGCCACTAAGAAAGAATAAGATGGTGGAAGAAAGGTGTAGGCTGGCTCAGAGTATTTCGTCCCTTGCCACGAATGAACCTTACGTAATAACCACGTCGCGTCTCACCGACGGGTAACTCCGAAGAATAAACGAAGATTGTCAAAAGAGTGTCCTTGTCCAGACTCAACTCTGTACTCAACACTCATCTTCCGGTGAGTTCCAAAATCATGGTTCTAATGACCTAAATTTACAAAACCATACTGCACTCACACCGCAACCATTCCGCAAAGAAACTTCGTAGTATTCAATGAGTCGAGTATCGTGACTTGTCCCAAGCCCCCCGAGTAGTACAGTGACATCCAAAATTGATGCAGTTCGCCACATTTAATGAACATTGGCAGAGAAGGACATGGTGCGTCGTCCGTGCAATCTCATTGTAAGTTCGCTCATCGTTTTATTATAAATATTATGGATTATGGATTATTAATGTCCGAGTCGCCTTTTAAAGGGGCATAACAATAAAGCTACGGTGTTATTGGTTGTAAGGTCGTTATTCCTATTTCAGCGGATGGTGTGCTGTTGGAAGACGGCCATTGTTGATAGCTGTCAAAAAGATTGCTGTGGTCAATCGTGAATTGTGTTAACGACAAAGTGGTTGGATTTGACTGAGATATTGTCCTGGTCCGATCAGATAGATGCCTCCGAGCGTTGTATAGCATCGAGAAGGCTACAGCGAAGTTGCACGCCAAAATTGATACTCCAATCTTGAAAGGTATAGAACCTGCATTAGGTGCACGTTCTTTAATTAACTGTAAGTGGCCAATACACGCACCTGAAAATTGCCTGACTTATTCATAAGGGTTGCCCTCGCTGGATTCCAGGTATGAGGACCGTATATAAGGATGGTGCACGCAATGGTGGCTAATGACATAAGGGTACTGCCTATGAAACCAGCTAGGACTAGACGTCGTTGTTTCAAGTCAAGCCGCACATGCAATAAACTGTAAACAGGGGTCGCGAATATAATCGCATCTGTAAGCAATGTCGCTGTAAGGTAAAGATTGAATTCTTCTGCTGACTGTCCAGAAAAGAGAATAAATATACCCGCCGTCACTGATATCCGCGTGGTCCAGTTCCAACGACAAAAGGCTGCTGTTCCATCCTCCGTTAAATGCATTTTCGAATAACAGATTACCGAGTACAATATGCTCAAAGAGACGAAGAAGAAGAAGAAAAGACAGGCCATCATGATAGCGAAACTGCGTATCATATCTCCGGGCGCAAATATTCTCGCAATCGTGAGCGCCAAACTGATGCGCGATGACCTAGGTTATAAAGAGTATCATACAGTAAGTAAGGACCATACGCATTGATACTGGAGAATTTCTCACCAGGTTGAAACAAATCCGAACTGGAGTCCTAGGACATGCCTAGCTAATAATGATGTCGGGGAGTTGATGCCCGTGGACCCTTGAAAGCAAAAAAAGTCATCTCCGCTGCTACATATTTAACAAGCATACAACAATACCCTGAGGTGTGTAAGATAGCCACACCAATGGAAGATACCCCAGATCAAAAGCGGCGCATACAGCGACAGCATAATCATCCCACCATAGGCGTTTCGCCAGATTTCGAGAGTGTAATCTTGAAGCGGTTAACAAGATACCAAACACATGAAGAAGTGTGAACAAGACTTATGATAATAAAGGCTTTCTGTTAGATAATATACAAAGCAAGGAGAAATACAGGAAAGGACATACTATCCAGTGAGAGACTCAGGGAAAAGCTGACTTTGGCCATTTGGCCCAGCAGATATCAGTTCTCCCATGATATATATATGTTTAACATTCAAGGGTCGCCAGTCAACCTAACCATCTCGGAAGTAATAAATGTTTGCACTCTTTGTATTGCAGCGTTTCTTCAGGGGCTTGGACGTTATTCTGAAAATAGATGATTGGTGGGGAAGAAAGGAGAATGGGGGATGTCAGCCATTGGAAAAACTCTAATAGACTCTAATAGGTACAATGACGCCAAGAGAACATTGTGACTTCCCTGAGTCTGGAAACGCACTGTTAACGGTTTCTAATGTCCCTTTTGGAAGAGGCTGGAACAAAAGCAGTCCGGAGTAATATGTTTAAACAGCTATCTAAATCTATTGAATTCTCAGGTCTCAGGCTTGTACAGCAAGCTGCAATAGTTAAAAAATGGGCAAGCATACATAAGCTCCAGACTGCCAATGGCAGAGGTTATGTACTAAGTTATGTTGAATATATTAATGCAAGTTTAAACAAGCGCTGAAGTTTCCTTGAAACCCCCGACAGAGCCTCGGATCGGCGTAGATAGGAACCCGAGATGGGCTAGCACATAAACCGCGGTTCGTCATCTTATGGAGGAAAGAATTTGGCACGGTAACATCTGGTAACATACCATGAGATACGCGGCGTATTATTTGCGTTTTTCTTGGCATAAGTGTGGATGTGACGTCATATGTAGGATATCCGATATCATGTCGATGAACTCGAGTACAGGGTCTCTTCTTTTCTGACATTGTGAGCCTGAACTTCAGATATGTTACTGGGGTTCATGATTATTTTTATAAGGTCTGTTGTCACTAACCAGCATGTACATGGCAACATATTTGTGCACTGCCTGGGCAGCGCTTTTACTAGTATTATAATTGGCATAGCAAGATACGTACGAGACCACCGTAAGTAAGGTATGTACCGCATCTGGCAGCCATGGCCGGGCCCAAGGCTGCGGTACATGCATGCCTCGAGACGGTCCGCAAATCGCGTGCCTGTGGTTACTAGCCAGGGAGGTTTTACAACCTCTAAATCCCATACAGCGGTTATTGTATTGGGACAAACCCAACCAAGCCAAATGCAAGTTATCGTCCAGGTTGATTGTAAACCATAGAAACTGTGAGACGCATTGGAATACCAATTACTATGGTATTAGAAATTTCTGCTTCTGCTTGGATTCATTTGAAGGTCAAAATGAGTATGAGGCGTTCAATTGAAAGGGTGGCACTACAGTGTAAAAATAGTGTATTTGACGCGTACATTTCGTGTTTTAAAGAGCAAATTTCTAATAGTTTAGTGCTTCTTCTTTAATTGCTGTACCTGCTCCCATAGAAATAGGCTAAAAGGCTAAACTCAAAAGCAAACAAACGGCCCGAGAATTGAAGTAGTCGGCGAACTCGGAGCAAGAAAGCGCCACTCTTGGAAATTGGGTCACCCTTTAGCTTGAGATTTGCCCATTATGTTTAAATTAGCATTGAAATATTGACGCGTAAGCTTGCCCACGAAAGCTCCAGGAGTGAGATTTACGCGTCACTAATGGCAGTCGATCGAGAACTTAAACTTAGGATATGGATAAGTGTTTTCGTACTTTCAACAGGGCCAAAATCAATAAAACGGGCTATAACGAAAGACGAAGTGAATGGAAGAATGGGCTATGTTCAAGGAAACACTATAGTAAAGAATGGGGGCATGGTGGAACGGTTAAAACTGCAGGTGTGGGACTGATCAACTCGCGCAAGCTTGCTGGTTCGAACCATTGTGCCCCCAAAAAAATTCGGATAACGCACACTTGACTGTGAGACCGTGAGGATATAAAGAAGCGTCCAGGCCTGTCAAAGTGAAAATGAATCTGAAGTAGATAGAATCGAAACGTCAGAGAAAAGCGATCATGTTCCAGTACTCAGACCAACGAACGCGAAGTATAGTGCTCGGTTGGAGTCGGAACTGGTCCCTTTTTGCATTCAATTCTGATTAACTTGCGTTCATATCTTCTTGGAGAACAGATGAATTCTATATCATGCTAATATCCTTTACTTTTATCTAAACTAATATATCCGTCATTTACATTTACTTGCTCCTCTTGTAGATCTTCCCCAAGAAACTGTTAAACACATCCCTCTTCAACCCTCCAGGAATCTCAACAATCTCGCCAATCTTCTGCCTGAGTTCACCAACCACCTTCTCCTCGTACGCAGCATACACGTCGCGGATCTTGAGCTCCTCAAAAAGCTCCTTCACCCTCTTCTCCTTCTCAGCGTCCTTCCTGCCGTAGTTCTCGTCGAGCACCTTGCGCTGCTCCGCGTTCGCTAGCCGGATAGCAGTGTTCACCACCCATGAGCACTTGTTGTCGACGATGTCCGTTCCGATTTTTCCAATCTGCTCTGGGGTGCCAGAGAAGTCGAGGAAGTCGTCTTGGATTTGGAAGTATTCGCCGAGAGGGATGAGGATTGAGTTCGAAACTTCGTAGGGATGGACAGTCGCCCCTGATGGGAGGGTGTAGGAGGAGGGGATCTTGGAAACGAGCAGCGCGCATGCGACGGGGAGGTAGAAGGAATAGTACGCTGTTTTGTAGATCACGATCAAGCGATGTCTGTAGTAGAAAGGAAAAAAGGTGTGTTAGTGAAATTACGATTCATTGTATACATACGCGAAACGGATAATTTTAGATTGGTGATAGATGGAGGGGACGTACCTCTCTAAGGAGAATTTGTTCAGATCGACGTTATCCTCGGGGGCGGTGATGAGATCAATGAGCTGGCCCATTTCGGTCTGGTATGTCGTCTCGTGGAAGACATCGAGGAGGTCGGCATAGTATGGCTCGGAACGGAAGTGGACTTTGAGGAGGCGGTAGATGGCACCTTCGAGCATGAAGGAGTCGTTGATCGCGATAAGGCTCACTTCGGGGATGCGATACCAGCAGGGCTGGCCACGACGCGTAATGGATGAGTCCATGATGTCGTCTGAGACGAGGAAGTAGGCTTGTAGCTATGAGATCGTAATGAGACGCGTTGGGATAGATAAAAAGGGTGCGATTGAGGACATACGAGCTCGATGCACCATCCAAGGAGAGCAGATTTGAAGTATTCTTCTTCGTTGAGGGGTTCACCCTTGAGGATCTCGACGGTGTCTACGACGGACATGCCGCGGTTGAGCTTTCCGCCTGGGACATTGTAGTTCAAGCTCTACGTTGCAAAAAGGATCGTATCTGTCTTGGTGTTTGTAGGAGATGAGGACATACGTTGCGATACCACTCGATAGCTTCCTTGGGCATGCCCTGAGCAGCGAAGTGCTCGATGAGTTCATCCCTGATCTTATCGAAGACGGCCTCGAATTTGGCCCGGCGTGCTGCTTTGTTCTCTGCTGAAGACATGGTGATGGTAGTGAGTAAGAAGAAAAAGTAGGAGCCTGCAGCAAGGCAAGATATAAGTAAATAGAAGATGGCGCGGGGAACGGAATAGAAAGCGACTGTGCGGCGGACGGACGCTAATTGGCGTATCACTCCGATTTCGGTCGTACGATGAAAACCAAGCAACTCGTCCTATTTAACACGTATAAGAAAAGTGGTTCGACTCAGTCCATTCCATCCTGATTTTTATATATTACTATTGCCGACTCGTGGAACATTCGCTGTCGATTACACGCCGACGCGTCTTGTCAAAGGCGAGCGAACAAGAAGAATGAACGTGGTCCGCAAACTTTTTTTTCTAGTTAGGATTCAACCAATAGGAGCCGCAATAGCTGAAAATGGTAATTGTTACGCACGGAAGCCCCTATATAATTATCCAGTGCTCGAGAACGTTGACGATGTTGTCGGAATGCATTGCATGGATTCCGTTCTTTTTTTGCTTGCGATCTGAAATTTATCGTGCATCTCGGAAGACAATCTTCAACGGAACATGTGTATGTATACCCGTTTCTCATGCATGGATGAAAGAATTTAAGAAAAAGCAGATATAACTTCTTCTCCGGCCGAGATATATTGTTCCGATATCATTTAGATCTGAAATTACAAGAGATTTGATGAAGTATGTAGTAATCCATGTTGGCATGAATCCCCATGAGAGTCTCTGCCTTGAGGACCTTCGAAGCCGTCAAACGATTACAATGGGGCGCTGAGCGCGACGTGTAGTTGGCATGTCATTAGAAAAGAGAGAGAGAGAAACATAAACAAAACCTAGACTCTTGTGTTTTGTAGGTTTGATCGAGGTGGGGCGGCGGAGAGTCGGGACGCGCCAAAAAAACGCGGGGTCGTCCCCATTCTGGCTTGTTCTCCACCACCACCACCACCACCTCTCTAATCAACGCTTTCCTGTGCACTCGACAGCAGCTCTTAGCTGCTTCATTCTCAATTCCACAGTGACATGCTATTACCCTCGTGATACTGTACCAGCCGCCTCGGTCCGCTTGCCCACAATCGGACAATTATCGTAGAAATTATGCAGAATCGCCCCCCTGAAAGGGACAGCCCCCCTCGAAGGCGGGAGCTTGGGAAGGAACAGGATTGGCCCAAGGAAAGGTCCGAAAAGGTATGCTGGCACCAATGAGATAAACATAAAAAGGAGGACATGAACATCCACGTCGCCTTTTTTCGTTTTCCTGCTCCACCTTCCCAGCTCTGAGAAGTTCTACTTCAAATAAGAAGGATCCCCTCTCTTACAGTCCAACCATTTGAACTTGGTTATGGCACCCATTGATGACAACAACCCTCTTTTTCTCGGTCTCGATCTTTCAACCCAGCAGCTGAAAGCTGTCCTGCTGGACCGAGAGTCTAACATTGTACACGAAGCCGCAGTTCACTTTGATCGCGACTTGCCTCACCATGGAACGACGAACGGCGCTATCATAGGCCCCGACGAGGGAGAAGTAACCTCACCTGTTCAAATGTGGCTCGAAGCTATCGATCTGCTTCTTCAAAGGCTCCGCGACGGAAATATCGATTTCTCAGCTATTGCTGCCGTCTCTGGGGCTGGCCAGGTAGTTTTTGTTTTTGAGTGATTGCTTGAATACATATGCTGAAATTTATGATCCAGCAACATGGATCTGTGTATTGGTCCGACGCATCCGATGCATTATTATCTGGACTGGATACTGAAAAGAGTCTGGCCGAACAACTCTTTCCTCCTGCATTCTCTACTCCCAAGGCTCCTATCTGGCAAGACTCATCTACCTCGGACGACTGCAAAAGGTTAGAAGAGGAATTTGGAGGCGCTCAAGCGCTCGCAGATCTCTCTGGTAGCAGAGCATATGAACGGTTTACTGGTAACCAGATTTCAAGAGTGCGTATTTACGATACCATCAGCATATTTCAATCATCTTTAATTCTGTTAATTTTATAGATCAGGCGCCTCTTCCCAGAAATCTACGAAGCGACCAAGCACATTACGCTCGTGTCGTCTTTCATTACATCTGTATTTCTAGGCCGTATTGCACCGGTCGATATTTCTGATGCTAGTGGCATGAATTTGACGAACGTCTTGACATCTACATGGGACGACAAACTGTTGGATATCTGCGGCGGACCGACGTTACGAACCAAGCTAGGTGAAGAACCAGTTATCGGAGGTACTTCTCTGGGTACCGTAGATCAGTGGTGGGTGAAGAAATGGGGCTTTAATCCAGGTAATCATTCGCAGTATGCTTTTATTGAGAACAAAACAACTATGACCAAATTTTCTGACTATGGTTTTATTCAGAATGTATCGTAGCCCCCTTCACGGGCGACAACCCCGCGACCGTAATCTCACTATCCGCACCTGGAGATGCCCTTCTCTCACTTGGCACTTCCACCACATTCCTATTATCCACACCCCAATCATCCGTCCCTCCCAAACGATTCACGACCTCCCATCTCCTCGCCCACCCAACGCACCACGAAAGCAAGATCGCCATGCTCTGCTACAAGAACGGCGCGCTTGCGCGCGAACAGGTCCGAGACCGCTTCGCGAGCGCAGATTGGACGACGTTCAATGAGCTCATCGAACAGACCCCAGTGGGGTGTAACGGCTTCATGGGGTTCTACTTCCCCCTGCCCGAGATCATCCCACCTGGCGTGCAGGGCGAGTACTTCTTTACGACACAGATGATCAAGACGACGGTGAAGCCCCCCTTGGCGGTGGAAAGCGTGCCAGAGTCAATCCATCCTAGAGCGATCCTCGAGTCCCAGTTTTTGTCCATCAAGTCGCGCATCGACGCGATGCTCCCGAAGGATTCTCCCCATTTGAAGAGGCTCGTCATTAGCGGTGGATCCTCGCAGAATTTAACGATTAGGCAATTGGCTGCTGTACGTAAAGTTTTTTTCTTTATTATCTATTCTTGATGATAAATATTGACCTGATATTCCAGGATATTTTCGGCATGGACGTGTACGTCTCCGCCACGAAAGAAGCAGCTGCATCTGGGGGTGCACTCCTTGCGAAATTCGCTTGGTGGAAACAGTCCAACCCTGAAGGGACGTTCGAAGAAATGGTCGGCGATCAAGCTATGGGTCTCGAATGTGTCGCCAAGCCCCATACCGACGTTGCGGACATTTACGAGAGTCTAGTGCCTGTTTATGATGCGTGCGAAAGCCAGGTCGTTGAGCTTTGTGCGTCGAAGAAACAGTAGTATCTATCGAGATCAAGACCGTTTCCTCCTTTTCATGAACCATTTAGAATTCGTGATTTTGACCAAATCTCTATGGACACATTTCAAAGACATTTATTCCTTTTTTCTATTTTTAAATTTTATTTCTTTATGGTTGTATGTATCTATCTATCTAGAAAGTCACTGATAGATATTTTTGGGTCCATTCGTCTCTCGCAATTTAACTTATACATCTAGTCGTGCGAGATCAGTCAAACAGAAGGTTAACACCTGAGTATTAGTGTTGCATCAGTCCTTAACCGGGTTCAGAAAATAAGGGAAGGATCTGTTTGGACAATGGTCAACGTCAGCCGAAGGGAATCGGAATCTTGAGATGTCAAAGGCTGCCTTGATTGGTCGGTACATGTAGATGGACCAGGTGAAGTCGTATATTGAGTCATGATGTTCGTTGTGCCAGTGGCGCCAGTGTGCGCCGTCGTCGGTCTATTCGACGATGTGCCTATAACCATTATGTGTTGTTGTTGGTGTTGTTGTTGGTGGTGGTGTTGTTGTTGTTGGTGGTGTTGTTGTCGAGGATCCCTTGGATGTTCGGAGACCTTGGTTCGGAAATGACGATAAACAGATGTGACGACAACGAGGCTGTTACAGGCCAGGATGGAAATGACAGACTAAATCGAACAGCTCGTTAAAAATGAAAAAAATGAATATTATACGACTTTCTCAAAAAAACTCACCATAATATGTGTTGTTATACGAATGGCCATTCCGGAGTCCTGCGTGGGATCCACGATCAGAATAACGCCAGTAATGAGACTAGCAAGAGCTGTCACTCCATTAACAGCGAAACCTATTTTAATTATACGACGATTCATAAGCGTAAGTCTTGTCTGTCTCCAGAACGCCCACAAAGGGACGACTACGAGTAGTAGGTCTGCTATAACATCCACTACAAGGATACGGATGTGTTGATAAACAAAACAAATTCCGTGCAAAAAGTAGCTGGCACATATACTCACTGGAAGCAAACGCAATATAAGGTGCAGGACCGGGGTAGCATCGGAAAGGAGGTGTAATAGACCATGTTGGATAGCTCCGAGTGCAATAAATGGCTGATATTACAGTGATTGCGATCATACTTGCCACAAGGGCGACGACGATGCCCCAACTTGCATAGTGAAATCGTGATTTCTCGGGTAGCACCCGCGTAATGGATAGACCAAGACTTATTCGTGTTGCCCTAGAGCAAATGGGCGTTGGTTTTCCGATTTTGGATAAGTAGTCTTTATAAGAGGACGCACCACACTAATAATGTCCACACGATATGAAAAAACCATGAATTGATTATTTCGATCATGACTTCGGTACGATTAGTTTTTGGGTCAATGACTTGAAGATGAAAAAATCTTGAATATCAAACATATTACATTGATGGGGAGCATACCCATTATGTTATGGAAGTTGTTCGGGAACCAGAGCGTCGGAAAGTAAATCAAGTTCATAACCAGGGCTATTGCGGCAGTATAGTCATCCCAGTAGATCTGGCCAATTATTTTTCGTCTATGGAGACGAAAACAAGCAGATGCTACCGCAAGGCAGTGTAAAAGAGTGAAAATTACTTTATTTTACAATGAAAGGTCGGTCAGCGTTATACTTCGCGAACAGAGTATAGATAAATAAATTACCTTGCAGAGCTACAAGCCAATTTTGCATGGTTGTGGAGTGAGCAAAGCCCTATCTTTGGGGAGAAAATATGCCATGCGTAAATGTTGGGCAGTTATATTCGTGTTTTGCTGACAGAAGGAGCCTCAACCCTTCATGGAATAAATAGCGAGTGGTTTCTTCGATTGGGCGCCCACTGAATAGACATTTCATCAGGGTCGTATAATAGACTTCGAATATATATATGGAGTATAAACTCCTGCCTTATCCCTTATCGTTTCCCTATGAGAAAATAATATGTAACTAGGTCGGCGGAACATCCTGAAATTATGCTGGAGGCTTGAGGGATCTACCGAGATCTGTACGTAATTTGTCAGTATTTACAGTTCCCATCCAATGAGGCGTTCTTTATGATTCTGAAGGTAGAACTAGTATCGTTCCTTGAATTGAATCGGAGTGAAGTGGACGTACAGAGTTAACACCACGTAGCCCGGAGTCCGTTCATGATAAAAACGTAACTATTTTTTGTACCTTGTTTAACTTGTCCCTTATACCTTGGACTCGCATTCTCGCCAATGAGTACGACATTGTACACTGGAAAGAAATAAACGGTGCAATTGAGGATGCAATTAAACTGTGAAAGAGAAGATACTACGATTTATAGATACGCAGCTTGGAATCTTGTTCTTGACTTTCTTCCTTCCGGCCTTGCGGACATGGCCTGTACATCAAGTTCATGCGTTATTTCTCAAGCGATACACGTAAAAGTCTGTCAAATACCGCCAAGGCGTTACTTGTATCAGTGTCGTGAGCGTTGCGTGGATATATGCGATACTTTCGGGACAGGGATTTGGAGAGAGCCAGATCTCTACATTTTCGTCCAGGATTGGCACGACAGAAGTGTATTTTTAAAACAAAAAGAGGGTCCTTGCTCTGAGTTTGAGGCGCATGCTGTAGACGTTCAGCTGTAGAATACTATCGTGACCGGTTTCCAGGGAAGAAAAAGAGCAGGTAAGACCTTTTTATTTTAAAAGGAACACTTGATAGTTCTTTGCCAATCTAGACAGTTATGAGCAGATATGTGTGGCCCTACCAGTCGCGTAGGAATCACCAGGACTAATAGAACAAAAACACGAGAAGACTCACCCCACAATATCAATGCTCGCACAACGCGTAAAGACGAAGTAATTGTCGATCCTATATACCACTTCTCCCAGCACACGTTAGATCCCGGAAGAACAGCCTTATAAACAGAGTCATAATGAGGGACATGGACTTCACATGAAGGCTAAGAGCCATGGTGTAGCTCCGCCCGACCTGGGTTACAACAAGTCTGAATTCAGCTCAATTCGCTTATTCTCGTAAAGGGACGCCGTAGAGGTATATACCAGAAAGGAGGAAGGCGAACCGTGACGACAGTTGTATGAGTATAATTGACTACCTCGGAGTGCGAAACGCGAACCTCTCATAAGTAATTGATCACCCCGGACCGACCATCCGTTCAAACTTCTTTCTGGACTGATCGCGTCGCATTTGTTAACTCTAGACTTGAATTGAACTTCTTCGACAAAGAGTAGTCTTATACATCAGGTATGTTTAACTTCTATCAAGAACGTCGGAAAATAAGCAGCTTTCAAAGTATACCCACTATCATCACAGGAAGCTAGACAATATATGTCAAGCATTTCCTGCCTATTAACTCGACGCACGGTATCTCGTTGGTTGGCTTTCTGCTCACAAAATTCACTTTTGAATAATCATTATCGACCTGGAAAGCTTACCAAGAGCTCTTTGTGGATACACAGACATAAGACATTCTCTACTTCAACTTCAATGTCGTCTGAAGCTTCGGAAAATAACAAAAGGCCCTTGGACCAAGTATTGCAATCGGGAGACGCGATGAAGGAGGACTCGCCAACCGAAATCAAGAGACCGCGACTAGATGGGGAGAGCACAACTACAGATTCTTCTCTAAGCGCAGGAGACATGCCTATCGATAACGCCCCCAGCGCAGAAGAAACTGCCGTTTCCAGTCAAATTATTTCAGGGCCGAGTAACGAAGGAGGGGCAGGTGAAGGCGAAGACAGAAGCAATGCTACTAATGATAAAAAAGATGGAAAGAAGAGACCTCCTCGCCGGAACGCCGAACGCACGAAGGAGTATAAGGGTCGTGGTCGAGGTGGTCGTGTGCCGAGTTACAGAGATCGAAACCAAGAAACGCCGAGGGAACCTTCGTTAGGTCCTGACGGTGAAGAGCTTCCAAAAGCACTAAGATTACCGAAGAGGCAATGTGCATTGCTCATGGGCTTTTGTGGGTCTGGATATAGTGGGATGCAAATGTGAGTGAACAACTGACTTCAAAACGATTTTATTGAGCTTTCTTTAGTCAACCAGAGCATACCAAAACAATAGAAGGTACACTCTTCAAAGCTCTTGTCAAAGTTGGCGCCGTGTCGCAAGATAATGCAGACAACCCTGTTAAAGTGCGTCCTTGAGTATCTGCTTTCAGTCATTCTCCAAATCTTGCCGCTCTGTAGGTGGGTCTTGCTAGAGCCGCGCGCACAGACGCTGGGGTACACGCAGCAGGGAACGTTGTCTCTCTTAAAATGATCATGCATGTTCCAGGAGTCAAAGACCTTATCGCAAAAATTAACGAAGAGCTCCCTCCTGAGATCCGCCTCTGGGGATATGTATGTCCTTTCTTCAACCTTCACGATATTTACTTAGCTCATTTGTAGGTTAGAACCCAAAACTCGTTCAATGCTAGATTGTAGGCCGCACTTTTTTTTTTTTTGTAAAAAAACAAATTTACTTTTTCTGATACTTTTTTCTTTCCCTAAATTAGAGTCTGCGAAAGCAGGAAATACACCTACTTCTTCCCCACTTACCTATTTATTCCGCCCAAGCCCAGTTCCAACTTCTACCGCATATGGTCAGAACACGTTAAAGCAGCGACAGGAGCAGATTCTGTACCTTCAATATCTTATGACTTTTGGGAAGGCCAAGAAGATAGCACCAAAGAAGAAGATATGGCCAGGAAAAGAGCTTGGAGAGCTAGTCCAGAGCAAGTGGAAAATCTGAGATTGTTGGTGAAGCGTTACGAAGGCACCCATAACTTCCACAACTTCACGGTTGGAAGAGAGTTTACGGATCGTAGCAACAATCGGTTCATGAGGAACATAGAGGCGAGCAACTTTCTCCCCGAAAAACGCTTCCGCAGTCGTATTAACTAGGTTTTGGACAGATTGCTGACCCCGTCGTATATGGAGAAACCGAGTGGATCAGCATATTGTTCCATGGACAGAGCTTCATGTTACATCAAGTGAGTAAACAAAGTTGTGCTCTGCTTTCTCATACTGATGTCAAATCTCAGATTGTCAGTCCTTCGCCTTTCCTTTTCTCTACTGTGCCTGACATTAATTGTTTCTGTAGCGTAAGATGATGGCAATCCTAGTACTTTCGTGTCGCATGGGCACACCACCTCGAGTTATCAGCGAGGTACGCTTCTGTCTCTTTTTTCCCTCCAAACGATCATTCATTATTCTGCAAAAAGTTATATGGCCAACGTTCGGTCTTTGTGCCAAAAATGCCCTCCCTTGGGCTGCTACTAGAAGAACCACTATTCGACTCGTATAACCAGCGAATGGGCGTCATCAATGAAAAACTGAAACCCACAGATCCAGAATACCGTCCTCTCATTGACTTCGACCAGTACTGTGACAAGATTGATGCATTCAAACAGAAATTCATCTATACGAATATGAGACAAGTTGAGGACCGCGACGGACTGTAAGTAATGCTAACATCCTATTCTTTCGGAAATCTGACCAGACAACAGGTTTGATGCATGGGTTCGAACGATTGACGCTTATGCCGGAAGCGATCTTCTGTACTTGAATCCATCGGGCGCGGTGCCAGATGCCGCTGTGATCGTCAAAGGGGTGAAGAGAGACAATCCCTTCAAAGAGAAACGGATCTTTGACACCACAAGCTTCCCAGAGAACGGGACAATAAAAAAGAAACTGGAGTCTGAAGATGTGGATATGGATGGGGACGAAGAGGAAGAGGTCCTTGATAAGAAGCATTTGGCGGAGACCGAGGGGTAATAGTTACATATTATGTTAAAGAATGCTTGCTGTAATCTAATGGAAGAAACTTGAAAAATCAAAAGAATACAGATTAATGTGTGTATACAAAAATGTGAGAGCAAAATTTATCAGAGTACATATATGAAAGCAGACAAGGATGATCTTTGCCCCACTTAAATTATGTTTGGAACTTCCTCATGGTCTGGATTTCATCAAGAAGTGCTTGTAGGCGGTCGTCGTCAATCTTGACAAGACTGAGAACCTCCGGTGAGAAAGAGTATCATAAATGATAAAGAAAAGAAAGCATGCTTCGTACCTGGGTATGATGCTTTTAGCTTCTTCGGCATCTGCAGGACATAAATTGGCTATTTGAGCCGTCTCGAATTGTGTAAGTTGGGGTTCGCGACGAAGGGTCCTAAATAATTCGGATTCTTTATAAAAAGGCATGAATAAATACCATGAGTGGAGAAGGACGTACTCTCGAACAGCGCTAGCAGAGTCTGTGGTATTGAATTTTGCAAACGTCTTGACATATTCCAAGGTTTTGTTGTAAACACTATCGGCAAGTTTATTCAGACATGTGAGTGGCATAGGCACAGCCAGTCATTACGCACGCAGTATCAGGTGCGTCCTTATCCCTGTTCTCCAAGAGGTACTTCACTTCAGAAATAAGCAGACAACCGGCGTGGTTGAATTCTGGTTAAGCACATAGAGTCAAAGAACTGGGGAACGGCGATATCAGTTGGAGTACGCACCAAGACCGAGCTTCAACGTCGACGCATCTTCCTCTTCTACCAAGGGCCTATGGCGTAACTTTGACATGTCGTGAGGCTAAAGTCAAGGAGGAATGAATACTAATAGTTTCTCGATTTAGAAACGATGAGAAGGTTTTCCACAACATGACCAAAGCTTGAAAGCTTTCAGAGCGCTCAGCCCAACTTCCAACTTGAAGCTCAGCCGCGCTTCAACGTTCAACCTTGATATCCGGTTTGAAGGACTATCCCAGATAACTACACCTGCTATTTGCCTGCTATAATCACAAGATGGCAGCATCATCCAGGTCAGAGCCCCCCCACCACTGCTTAAAGAGGTTTTATTCTACTCTTGCAGAACTGAGTCTCTGGGAGTGCCTGTGGACGCTGGAGACCTTTTTTCCTCTTCCCCGTTTCAGCGTAGTCTTGTTCATCTACCTCTAAATCATCACTCGGAAAAAAATAATACCAGGCTAGTAAAGGGCTTAAGCATAAACAATAGTAAGGAAGCTGCATTATCCTCCTTCGCATTGGAAACTCTGGGATAGACCTATACCAACCTCCTTCTCCCACTCCTTCGGAACTTGTCTGTTATTGTCATGAGTTCTGCTATTACATAAATTATAGTATGTTTTCTGTCAAACGAACTGCATTCAACGTAAGACCGAGCTTGTTCTCTCGGCAGCTTAGGTCTTCTAGTAGGTACGTCGGTGATTAACCGAATAAAACGCAAACCGACTGACATATGTCTTCGCAGATTAAATTTTAGAGGTGTTTCTTGAACCATTTCACCATTGATTCGTAACTTACAGCGCCAAAGGGATGTTTTGTCCTTACAGCGGTGCAGTGCGTCGTGCAAAATTCGAGGCCATGTTCGAGAAAATACAGGATGAACTGATTGAGCACTTCGTTGCTCAGAGTATGCCAGACGAAGCAATTAGGTGGTTTCGCAATGTGAGCTCCACCAATTAATAGCCATTCTCTATCTGATTTGTGAAAAAAATAAAATGGTCGCATTTTGTGGTACAGAGCCTGAACTACAACGTCCCAGGCGGAAAGTTTAATCGTGGGTTGTCTGTCGTAGACACTGCCGAAATCCTCAAAGGCGAGCCCCTCAATGAAGGTGAATACTTCAGGGCAGCCCTATTGGGATGGTGCATCGAACTGGTATGTTTATACCTCGTGGATTCACTTTTCAATGTACCGCCTAATGTGTTTCGTTTCATTATGACTTGTAGATACAAACTTACTCACTTGTCTGCGATGACATTATGGACTACTCCATAACTCGACGTGGCAGACTCTGTTGGTATCGTCGGCCACATGTGGGCCTCATTGCTATCAACGATTGCTCCATAGTCGAAGGCGCTATTTACCGCCTTCTCAGAACACACTTCCGTTCCGAGCCCTACTATATTGATCTCGTCGAATTGTTCCAAGAAACAACGTACCAGACAGAGATGGGCCAGCTCCTTGATCTGATTACCGCGCCGGAGAATGAAGTTGACTTGAGTAAGTTCTCTATGGAGAGGTGTGTGACGTCGATTTTTTCTCCAGCAGAGCCATTTACTAACAAAACAAAATGGCTTACTTCTTTGCTTGATACTACGCAGACACCGGCTTATCGTGATCTACAAAACAGCGTACTATTCCTTCTACCTCCCCGTCGCATGCGCGCTGCTCGTTTCCAAGATCCCCTCCTCCTACACCCTCCCATCAGGGGCAACTGTCCATCCCTACGAAGTTTCGAACTCAATCCTCATCCCTCTCGGCGAATACTTCCAAATCCAAGACGACTTCCTCGACTTCTCTGGCACCCCAGAGCAGATTGGAAAAATCGGAACGGACATCGTCGACAACAAGTGCTCATGGGTGGTGAACACTGCTATCCGGCTGGCGAACGCGGAGCAGCGCAAGGTTCTCGACGAGAATTACGGCAGGAAGGACGCTGAGAAGGAGAAGAGGGTGAAGGAGCTTTTTGAGGAGCTCAAGATCCGCGACGTGTATGCTGCATACGAGGAGAAGGTGGTGGGTGAACTTCGGCAGAAGATTGGCGAGATTGTTGAGATTCCTGGAGGGTTGAAGAGGGATGTGTTTAACAGTTTCTTGGGGAAGATCTACAAGAGGAGCAAGTAAATGTAAATGAGGATATATTAGCTTAGATAAAAATAAAGGATATTAGCATGATATAGAATTGGTACATCTGTTTAAAAAGAAAGAATAAGGATTCAATGGAAAAAGGGACCAGTTCCGACTCCAACCGGACACTGTTTTTCGCGCTCGCGGGACATGACCGCTTTTCTCTTATCTTTTATTTCTATTTACTTCAGATCCGTTTTCACTTTCACATGCCAGGACACTTCCTTTGCAGTAGCCGAGTATCTTCACGGCCTCGCAGTCAAGTGTTCGATATCCGATCTTTTTTAGGCGCACATTCTTTAGTTCTCGCAAATGTTCCTTTCTTTCGCTGTTCTCATTTCTTTTCAATCAAAATATACTGGATACTACTTTGCAATATTCTCACGTCACCATTATGTTACACAACCGCTTGAACGGCATTGAAACTGTGATATAAAAGTGTCGTCCCATCACTGCATAAATCAACTTTCAACTCATGTCTCCTTCCCTTGTACTCGCAGATGCGATCAGAATGGGGAGCAACGGAAAGATTGAGTGGCCTCATAGAATGGAGCTGGAATATCTGCCCGCTCAGGATTTATTTGGCCGAAAATGCTATGACCCTTTTCTGTGCAGCCAGGGATTCTGGAAGCGACTCGTCGTTAAACGCTTTACATCCAGAG
This sequence comes from Agrocybe praecox, assembly GCA_964017145.1. Taxonomy (NCBI): domain Eukaryota; kingdom Fungi; phylum Basidiomycota; class Agaricomycetes; order Agaricales; family Agrocybaceae; genus Agrocybe; species Agrocybe praecox. The sequence continues at coordinate 1,341,555 of OZ024852.1, forward strand.
CCTGGATAGACGACACTTACAAGAATACAGTGCAAACGTAGCCTCCAGGCACAATTGTCGCCTGAACTGCATTGTCCAGGTAATCGTTGAAGTCGACACACGCTCCAGGCGTTATGGGCAGTGCAGGATAGTCGCATCCTGCATCGCGTGTGCAAAAGGTGATTGTTGCAGGAAAATTCTGCGTTATAATAAATATTTGTTCGTTGAATAGGTATATAGAGGCTAGTGTTACGACGCACTGGAGTTGGAGCCTTTACTGCTGCTTCAGCAACGATGGGAGACCCAGAGGCGCTCACAACAAACACAGCCAGAGCAGATACGAGACAAAGTTGCATGCTGGAGATATTTTATGCTCAATGGACTTCAAGCAGTTGGTTGTTAATCCTTACTATGTGCTTTCGTCCTCTATATACCACTCGAGGGAGTAATTCTGACGTAATTATCAATAGGGCATGCTCCATCCACCACGGATGTTCATGGTTCCTAATCATTAGGATCCTCTGGTTACTCATGTAGTTAATTGCCACTACTGTGTAAAAGTATTCAATCCAGTTGCGATGAAGAGAAAACCCCTGATAGAGTCAGATTTAGTTAGTATCGGAAATAAAATGCGGGTGTTAATATACGTACAATGGATGTGACGGCCATAGTTGAGATTGAATGAAGGGTAACCTTATAATATGAAGGTTAGACTCGATGACGGTCCTTCTATAGTACTCTACAGTAGACTTCTACCAATAATATGCTAATAATTCTGCCAAGAGGCCTATAGAAAAAGGCCCATTCGTGTTGCTCATTAACAAATGTTATTGTCTGGCGGTGAACCTTCAAGAATGCCGGTTGTGCTGATCTATTTTTATCGAGTTACTGCTTAGATGGGCTATATTTAGTCGTCGGCGCTTGTTGTCGACCCTCTAGGCTCAAAGTCGTACAGTAGTCTTTATTTACTGAATTTAACGGTGCAAACACCTGAGCGTAGCCACGCAAAATATTTCACACTATAAATTTATATTGACTGAAATTTCTATGATTTGTCATCCCAAGTTCAAAATATATTATACACCATTTTCCAGTCATTGACAGGGTACAGTTCCACTAGAAACGGTGAAACAATAAGTTTCATGGATTTAGCGGATTATACTCAGTTTTATTCCTCGCGACTCACACATGCCAGGTCACCAGGGAGAGCAACGGTAGGAGCCTGTCTTCTCATAGAACTGACCCGGAACGTCCTGGGCGACAGGATCGAGCTGACCAAAGAAGCTGTGTCCTATGTCCGAGCAACCAGGAATCCTAGAGCGCAAGGAATAGTTAAGTAAATATCATTAATAAATAAATATTTTGCTCATGAGAAGAGCACGAATGCCACATACAAGAATACTGTGCAGACATAGCCGTTGGGAACAATCACTTGCTGGACAATGTTGGCGAGGTAGTCGTTGAAGTTGACACACGCTCCAGGCGTAATGGTCATTGCGGGGTAAGTACAACCTGCTCCTGGAACGCAAAATATGATTGAGGGAGGTGTATCCTGCGAACATATATGTAAACATTCACGGTTAAATGCGATAGGACTCAGGTTTCAGTGAAGTGGGAGTATTCAATTTAACATACAGGTTCAGGAGCTTTAACGCCCGTGTCAAGAACAGCGGGCGAGCCAGAGACGGTCACTGTCAAGAGAGTCAAAACGGATGCGAGAGAAATTTTCATGCTGGAGGTGCTGAAGAATAAGTCACTGAAATTGCTCCCCTTGAGCCTTACCACGTCCATCTTTTTATAGTAGAAATTCCAATGAATTGGACACCATCATTGATTAAGGCGTGGACAATTGAAGATTGCTTTCCTTGACTCAATCACTAACAGAATCGCTGTGTTGATAAAGCGGGCAATAATGTACTTGTAATCGAACTTTTGTGCCGATGATATCGAAGGTCATTACCGTACGTTGAGTAGAGGACCCTAGAAACTCACGCAGAAGCCTCATACCAATTGATTGCACGGCGAGCATAAGAGGATCAAGAATAAAATCAATTATACACGACCACGCATTCTAGCAAGCTGTTCGCTGTGCGGATGACCGATGGCTTCAAGAATTAATTCCAAACAAGATTAAAATTTCGACGGGGAGAGGTTGTTACTAATACTGGCCACATAAAGCGGATATGAGCTTTCGACGATTCCCGAGGAGGGAATCGAAGCCTACGCTGCGCAAGTGGTGGTAGTACTAGGCTTAACTTGCAACCTAAGGACAGTGCAGGATCGACGGTTCTTGAAGAGTTGATTTGGGCTATCCGCTCTGAAGACCGTCAGAATAGAAATCGTACCATTCATACAATAAACTTCTTGGAAACCATCGAATGCAAAGTGTCCGCCGTCGACGGGTGAAGCAAAAAACAGATGAGTAACTTTACAGCCATAAAAACACGGCTTAATAAATTGCAAATAGATATAAAAAAGAGAAGGAACCAACGACAGAAAGTGGGGTAATTGGGAACAGACGATAGAAAGATTTTAGGCTGCATAAGCCGTAAAGCTTTGAAGGCTCATACCGAGAAGCCGCCACTGACACCAAGAATCACAAATGTCACATCCTACATGGACGAACACCAAGTCCGCTCTGCATTCAACCGTAAGTAATCTTTTTTCTCTGCCTCATCAACGAGACACAACTGCGTACCTTTTCATAAACTTTCTCAACCCACTCCATATTGACCATCGAATCCTCCTTGTCCAACCACGTCTCCGGCTCTCTTCCTCTAACTTTCTCAACGAAAGCTTCGAGCTGGAAGCGGTACGTCGTCCACCACCCCTCTCCTAAACCTTTCTTCCCCTCCACGTCCTTGTATATATACGCTTTCTCGTCACGCGAATAGCCTCCCTTTATCTTGACCCCGATTGAATGATACAACGTCGGTAGAACGAAATTGAAGATTTCTACGCTCCCGAGCGCACCTTCCACTTTTGCGCTGATTCTTGGAAACTGTGGGATGAACCCGTACGTAGGGGGGACTGCCAAGTCGCACCGAATAGTGGCAGTGACGTCATTGGGAAGGGCGAGCGTTGCTTCCATGCGGCGGTCAACTTTGGCGATGTAGTCTGGGGGAGGAGATCGCGGTGTGAAAACGGTATGAACCGTGGAAAGCACGGAGGTGGGGTCAGAGGATGACAAGTATCGAAGGCAATTCATTGCATAACCTTTTGACTATCGTATTAGCACAGTAGACTCTCGAGGATAAAAAAAATAGTATGGACGTACAACCAAGATCCATCATCGCCCCTCCCCCGAGCTCATAATCGTACCGAATATCGTCGTCTCCCATGAATCCTTTTGGCAATAACATTTCTACTGTAATGTTCTGGATATCCCCTATCTCACGGCTATCGATAATGGCTTTTACTCTCTTTATAGCTGGGTGGAATCTATCATAAATTCTCATGAATGACTGACCCCAAAATCAAGCGCATACAGTAACCCAAAAGAAACGTACCTATAATGATACGCATCGAGCAATATCAAGTTCTTCTCTTCCGCCAATTCAAACATTGCCTTCGCCTCTCCTGCTGTGTCTGCCGTCGGCTTCTCGTTCAAGACGTGTTTGCCTGCACGAAGAGCTTTCATGGTCCACTCGTAGTGCAAAGCATTCGGGAGCTGGTAAAAATACATTTAGAACGCTTCGAATAAGACGGACTATATCTCCCTAGTACTACATACCGCATTATAAATCACGTCGACCTCGGGATCGTCCAGCAAAGTTTGATAACCCTCATAAGCCTTTTCGATGCCCCATCTTTTCGCGTAAGCTTGGGCCTTTTCCAGCTTACGAGCGGCTACGGCGTACACTACAACATCGGGGTGATAACGCGCAGGGAAGATAAGCGCAGGAGGACCAATGGTAGCTGCTCCGAGGATGCCAAAATTAAGAGGTTTGGTGGATGCAGTGGTTGAGGCTGAGGGAGAAGTGGCGGATGATAACTTGGGAACTATTGGTGGGTTGAATACCTATTGGTAATGAAATAACAGTTTGTAAATAACATGTATACAAAATTCAACAATGTGTCTTACGTACCTTGTAAAGGCGCCTTATGAGGCCTATAAACGAAGACATTATCTATAATAGTTGGAGCAGCTCAAAGTCCAAGTTTCGAACTCTGAAGAATCTGTCTCAGTCGTTGACGTGGTGCAACGACACACACGCCGTCTGTTTATGTTTCTCTCTCATGCCCATGTATCCTGTGAGAGAAAGCGATTTAGACATGGGTATTCGATTCAGGTGCAAGGAATGGGTGTGTCACGAGAATGGAAAGCCTAACTGCGCTTGGGCCACCCCCCTAATCTGGTATCACCACCGATCATAGTGCAGAGATTCATGTCTACGTACACCCTCATGCAATACTAGACTCCTCGATGATATTCTGTACTTGTGCGTCGTAATAGGTTTCAAAGGCGTACTACATGGCACCAAACAAAGATAGAAGGTTGGGTAGGACAATAAGTAGTCCACGGAAACACCCTGACTATATATCGCGCACTTATATTTCTTGATCATTTTTCCACCTCCGTCACGATCCTTTCCTTAACGATGTCAAAGAATTATCTAAACAGTTCGTAAGCAAGCAAAGACATACAGTCAACCGACCTACTAGTCTAGGATAGCTCCCATCTACGTCAAAATGTTTGTCATCACATATCTGCACCTATACCTACACCTCTTCACCAACGAACGAACACACAAAAAAACGAGAAAACCGCTAAGTCCAAAAAATAGCCAAAAGGTGGGGGTATGGTCCAGTCACCAACTAAAATATTAACGGGTGGCATAGACAACCGGTAAATCCGTGTGCTTCGAATTTCAACATATTCGCAAAGCCAGTGGTTCGAACCTCGGTGTCGCCCAAAAACCAAAACCAAAAGTCCTTGACTTTGGGAGTGTAATGCGTAGAAGTTACCGACGATTTACCTCCTAGAGAAGAGCAGTCTTTAGTCTGTTACCTGGTTGACATAAGTAGGCGCAGCGGCCCTCCTATAACTTGGAGGTGTTTGCGGTGCCTCACCAGATGAACAAATATAACAGATGGAAGATAGCTTCTTTTTGGATCACGTTTCAACTTCTTTTTTTTTTTTTTCTAAAGGAGGCGTACCGCTTTGTGCGTTCTTTTTGCATCGCAAACATTTTTAATTTTGTCATTCACATTGTCATTACACAGTACAGTACATAGTACATTTAGTATACTGCGTTTTTTTTTACATCATCACGCCGAAGTAGAGAATACTACACTGTACACACATGAAAAGAAAAGAAACTCGATACACCAGCATGATACAAAAAACCCAATTTACGAGAAACGAGAAAAAAAGAAGAAAAAGGCGAAGGCAAAAAGAGAAGAACGAGAAGAAAAACAATCACTGGAGTGTAGGGGGTATTTTGTTTAGAAGAAAAGAACGATCAGACCCATGAAGAATCGCCTTGGTAGGTGTAGGCATGGTTTTGGGAAGCGTGTATGAACTGATATAGCGAGCTGGTCAGAGATTCGGGAGGAGAGGCTGGGACTGGGATGCAGGCGTAGTAGTAGGAAATGCGATATAGTAGGGTTGTTTTCGTCGTCCTGGTCATCTGCGCCCTAGGTCTCTCACAACACAAGCACCACCTAGTGCTCATTTCGCATTCGCGCTCGAATGCGGTGGACTAACACCCACAACCCCATCTCTCAACCTGATATACGGTTTCCTCCCCGACCCAGGCCCATGTCTCGCTCTCGCCCTCGAACTCGAACTCGCCGGTGTCGTTTCGCCAACCGCTGGCATCTCACTCGTCCCAGTCCCGTTTCCACCACCAAGACCACCACCACGCGCCCTGCCAGCACCCAAATGCGACCTCCTCAACCTCGCAAAGTTGCTCGGGAACAACGGGCCTTGTCCTCCTCCACCAGCACCACCAGCACCACCAAAACTAACGAAACTCTCCGCCCCATCGCTGATATATCCACTACTGCTCATCTCGGCTGGATCAAAGTCGCTGCCAATGACAGAGCTCGCATAGCCGCTGTAGTTGCCCCCACTGTATCGCTTGTAGTAGTTGTAGCTGTTCGAAGTCGACGTGTGGTTAGGAGGAATACTGCCAGTAGGATGATTGTTATTGTTATTGTTATTATTGGCCCCTGCACTCAAAGAAGCCGACAGGCTCCCTGTCGACTCTGATCGTTGGAACGGGCCAAATGCATGGCCACTACCTCCAATCGAGGAAAACGATCCTGCACGCGAATGCGAGCGCGACGATGAGGCGTAATGGGAGCCCGAGCCGGAAGCTGGGATAGGCTGAGGAGGCACGGTAGAGCCAGTAGAAGTACCAGCGGCGACAACTGCAGCAGCACCCAAGCTCAACCCTGGAGAAGGAGAGGGAGGGGGATAATTAGGATAAGGCGGTAACGGCGAGATCGGGCTTAACATCGCAAGCGGGGGCGATGACGAGCCTCCAATTGTCTGTTGCTGTTGCGTGGAGGGTAAAGGCGACGTCGATATCCTTAACCCTTGGATTTGAGAGGGAGAAATCAAATTTGGGTCATCGTCTTCAACATGTCCTGCGTCGCTTCGGCATTCGCCTTCAATCGTGCTCGCAACCTCCGTCGTTGAGCCTGCTTCCGCCTCTTCTTCCTCTGCATCTTCCGCGATATCCCCCAGCCCGTTATCTGGTGATCCGGACATTAAACCTAGAGAAGCAGGCAGTGACAAGGGAGGAGGGTTCCCAGTCAAGCCGGTGGGCGATAATACAAAAGGGGTTGCCAATAGAGGCTCGATGGAAATGTATTCTGGGCTAGAGAGCCCAATACTTGCTTCACCAAGGGGACTGAAATGCCCAATGACCATGCCCTCTTGCTCCGACGGAGGACTACGTACCCCATGGGGAGTAGGAGCAGCAATTGTAGGTTCTCCCTCCTCCTCTTCCTTGCCCTCAACATCACGCACAGGAGCAGCTGACCGCGCATTCCCCTCGTTCTTCCTCAGCCCGTGCAACTTATCGTCCATCTGCGCGCGGAAATACGCCTCTTGGTCGTGGTGTTTTCCTGAATATATGCTAGCAGCGGGTGAATCACCCATACTGAATCGGTTGCTTCGCGCATATATAGGGGAATCCATAACAGCGTCCCAATCCGACCAATGGCCTGTCGCTCCACGACCCTCGTCGTCCGAGATATCGCTCGTGTCTGGGCTCTCCTGGTCGTCGTCGAGGAAGTCGTAGTCGACATCAAGCTCAGGAGGGACGCCTAACGCGCCTTTGATGCGCTCCCATAGCAGTTCAGAGTGAGACAAGATACATTTACGCGCGGCGATGGCCCAAATAAAGTCGGGCGAGACGTCGCGGTCGATATGGGTGAGATGGTACATGAGCTGCTGGAAATTCCATTGGGAAGGATCGCGCGGGAGAGTTTGTGGAGTAGACGAGTCGGATTTGAGGATGGCAGTACCAGTCGAATTCAAGTTTTTTGGAAAGGTCTGCGCGAGAAGACCAAAAAGCTTCACGTCGGGAGGAGAGGATATCAGGGTGGCAACTTCGGATGGCCGATCGATGAAAGGAAGGTATATGTCATCTGGAAGAGGCGTAAAGGTGGCTGGGGCGGGAACACCAGCAGCATCTGCAATGGCGGGGGGTCTTGGGATTGTGCTCTGACGGGCGAGGTCGACGAGCTGGTCTGGGGTGAGGCGGGGTTTAAATCCAGAACCGGTGTGATAGCCGTGCGGGGAAGAGGGGCGAAGACGGGGTGACGATGATGGGCTGCCTCCCTGACCGTGTCCATGATGATGATTATGCTGATCTGGCGACGACGACCTCTCCTTCCCGCCAAATGACGAGAACGCGAAACTGACGCGCTCAGGAGCGGCCGTAGCTGTCGGTGCGATCCTGCGATGAAGTCTGCGTTGACCAAGGACGGGCGACGACGGAGGTTCATTCAGACTAAGCGGGGTCACTCCTGCGAGCGGAGGAACCCGTACGATGGTGAGTTTGCTCGAAGACGACCTGCTCGGGTTCAGGTTTACATCGCTGTGGAGACCGTGCGGATCAGGTGCGCTCGTCGAGCCGCGACGGGCAGAAAGGCGACGGGTTACAGTAGACGACATGGGGACTTGAATAGAGAGTGCAAGTCAATTTATACATGACATCACCCCGTGACTTGGCTCACACTGGTCTGCACTTGCCACTCTCACGTCGTTCATATAAAAAGTGGACGTTGCCTCTAATTCATCGGTCCAGAAGTTAGAACAAAGCAGGATCCGGACGAAGCCGCGCTGAATGCAATTCATCCTGGACACCTTTTCTTTTCTTTCCTAGATCCGTTCCATACACGCGACGAAAGCTCGCGTACATGGCTTTCTACTTTTTTCGAGGAGAGTAACCATCTTTGGGGGCGCGTTTTGCGCGTTTTCAGGGATTTACGACAATCCTGTCATGCTCCCTCTGGCAAGTGCATACATCTTGGTACGAATTTCGTATACAAACTCGACCCATGTAATATATATCCTATGCAAGAAAGCAATGGAATATATGACGTTCTTGACTGTCCGAAAAATACGTCCGCACGCGAAGTTGTCGTGTATTTAAGACCCATTGGATTATAGTCAGGCTAGATCCAGCCATTTCCTCTGTTTTCTGCCTTCAGACGCACACACACGCGCAAAGGGAACTCGCGTTAATTGATCACTGTCGGATCTGCAATTTTCGTTGAACCATGCCTCTGTTAACATATTTAGCGCTACTGTGAACATCTATATCGATAATATAGCCTTTGCATCGATTGCGTTTACATACAGTGGTCGTGACTTTACAAAGTGGTATGCATAAGATCGTATCTTCATGCGAGTAAGCAGGTTACAGCTGTCGTAAGCCTCTCGCAATTGGGAAAGAGACGATATGCTAAATAGCTTGGATGACATGAGGAGTCATCTGGTCTCCTTCGTCAGTATTAATGAGCTTAAGATTCAATAGCTATCGTGTTGTCCGCTTAGTATTACTGGACCACGCTCGTACTATAGGCTGTACAGTACGCGGACTCCAGTAAGAAGCGAAGCCGAACACCGTAGCTATTTCCTCTGGAGCACTTTAGAGTCACGATTGCGATTGGCACTGCAGGGACAAGGCGTTCGTAGGGCAGAAATCCTTCGGCGACATTACACGTACCAGATTTTTCAGCAGCTGGAATAGAGGCCACTTTGGCGATCGAGCAAGAAATCGATAGACGTGAGGCACAACAATGGCAAAATCACGGACTTGCAGTGTTTGAATCCAGCAGGCATAAACTGCGAAACGAGATAGCAACTTTGCAGTCCAGTTTTCGTTGTTTGCCATGGTCCATGCCTAGGTTGAAAAAGGCATTAATACACGCGTAAGAAAGCACCAATTATCAGATCCAGACGACACAATAAGAGATTGGGTCCAAAAGCTCGTAGATACTCAATAAGGGGCCGGCTAAAGTCGACCAAAGCCTTGCTGCAAGTTTTGGCTGACTTTGCCTAAGATGATTGTATAAACAAGAAAGTGTAGCCAAACATTGTTTCAGGCCGTCGCAAGTTCAATGCACCAACACATCCCAACTTTTCGTATACCAACATGAACCGGTGGTTCTTTTTTTTTTCTCTCGCTTTACATTTTCCCCATACCAGAATTATCTTCCCGCCTATCTTCCTGCCACCAGAAATATCCCGCCGTTACCAAAACCCCCACAAGTTATAACTGTCAACAAAACCTTCTCACCATTACCAGAATTCTTTTCTGCGCCTTAAAAGCAACATCATAATAGCCAAATCTAATGGTGCAACCCGTAAACGTACGAATAAAACGATTCCAGACCGTAAACGCACGGATATTCTGCCGCCTTTTCAGACCGTAAACGTACGGATAACGCTATTCCTCGTTGCTTCTTGCTCGCCATTACCAGAATCTGTGACGCCTTTGAGCATGCAATCTGGAAAATGTCAATGTTATATTGTGACGCCTCTGTGCGTGCAACCCAAATGCGACCGTAACCGTTAACGCAACGCCTTCGTGCGTAATTAATGTTCAACTCTTCCCGCCATTACCAGAATCTGTGACGCCTTCGTGCGTGCAGTCTGGTAATTAATGTTAAACTTTTCCCGACATCATCAGAATATGTGACGCCTTTGTGCTTGCAATCTGCATCTTGAACGATTTCATGCCTTTCGGTCATCAACGATTCCACGCTTTTGAGCGTCAATGATTCCATGCTTTCGAGCATTAACGATAACTGTCAACCGTCAACTGTAACCTTAAACGCTTACAAGCGCATATATCTACCTTCTTTCGTCACGTCAATCTTCAAGTTTCTTACAATTCTTACCCAACTTTCCACGGACTGCTGGACGGCCTGGAAATCTAGGATATGTTTTAATATTTAATGGATTTAGGTTCTAACTACTCTTTAACAGATGCGTTGCAGGATGGTAAACTTCAAGATATTGACGAAGTTTCGACAATTTCCGGGATAGAATTTTGTAATGACAACTTTCATTTTTGGACTTTTGCCTGCGGCGTGCTTTTTGCCCATGTGGTTTTTACTGCAGCTGTGCACGGATTTTTGCTACATAGCTTTCTCAGCGCACCCTTTTCATTGATGCTTTAAATTTCGGGCATGGCTTTGAACGCCCCTTTCTTTCTCTCATTAGCTTACGCTCACCTTCTTTGGCTTTCTTTCTGTACTCAACACGACGCGTCTTGGACCTGTTCCTTCTGGTTCTTTCTCATTTGAGTGTTTTCACTGGTCGCGTCGCGCGAGTCTACCAAGTATCCAAAGAAATGCAGGGCTTCAATACGGGTGATATCCAAAGAAATGCGGCGCTTCAATACAGGTGACATCCAAAGAAATGCGGCGCTTCAATATGGGTAACGACTTGCGCTGGCGCTTTGCTCTGTCATTCATTGTCGGACCACACAAGCTACTATTTCACTAGTGGGACGGTGTCTTCTCATGTGCGCATCATTCACTTTCTGCGCCGATTATAGCATGGTGTATGACCTTTTGCTGATTTACTTCTCTTTAGATTGTCAAAACTCGACTTTAACGAGAGCCAGCCAACGCAAATCAGTCAATGGATTACGCTAGGAATGATATCGAGCGTGCGGAATCTCGCACAGGTAAGCTCTTCTAGTTTGGTATGTTCTCCTTGATATAGTATGTTAAATGTAAACTCCATACATGAATTCTTGACTTAGTGCGAATCAGGGCCAGGAAAGCGTCTGCGCAACAGTCTTACGCCAATGTCAACAATCTGGAGGATAGAGCCATCTTGGCAGAAGCATTCGACCATGAATTTGCGATAGAGAGCATACAAGGACCTGGCCAAAGGTTGAGCAAAATGTGGCAATACATCTGCTCGAAATTCGCGATGCTGGTACAGGCCGTTAGCCCAGCATGATGGAACTTCTTTAAAGATGATTCAAATCCTCCTGGAGTGGGTGAGTCCATGATCCAGCTTAAGTTCACTCATTTAACCTTCTTTTTATTGTGAAGGACGAGAAAGGGTTGCAAATCATGATTTTTAGAGTTTTTTAGAGTTTTATCTATCGCACATATATCTCTTCTACTGCTTGAAACCCTTTTATTTAAGTCTAAATTTAAAATTATTCTTCAAAGAAATCATGTGAGACGTGTTGTCCGAAGTAAGAGAGATGCGACAGGAAGAAAAGGGTCCAGGAGAGAGAGAACAATAAAGCGAAGGCGAGGGTGTTTGCGAGGTTTGGCAAATGAGGAGCCTACTATTCTAGAAATTTTGGGAGGAGGTGATACATCATAAATGGAAGGAGAACGAGATGCGCGAACATAAGCAATAGGAAAGTTGTTAGGACTTTTGTTTACGGGAGGAGAAGAGTCAAGAGGAGGGGTGTACATATTGAACAAACAAGGATGATAGTTCTTCGGGGAAACGAAAGGAGTCGAGTTTGAGATCTCCGGGGCCAGGAAACCCTCGGGAGATGGGATCGGCTGGATTGTCCGCCGACGCAATGTAGGATATGTCCGTCGAGAGGCAGATAGCAGCCAAAACGGCGTACGTTCAACGTATAGAGAGGTTGATGAAATGATTTGAGCTGCAACCTTTATCAACCGCATCTATTGTCCCTTGGTTATCAAAATAGATAAGCACGTGTTTGCTCTGAAGATCCATCTGCTTCAAAAAGTAAATAACAATCTCCACAGCAAGGGTTTCGAGCCAGCAGATATCCCTCCCTGGGATCTTCCAGTCACGGATAAGCTGAAAGGCCACCCAGCTGCGCCCGATGATGATGCAAAGTCCCCAAGAAGTGCTGGCATCGATAAAAATACCCATGTCGAGGGCATCGTCCTTCGGGATGAGAAGGCGAGGAGTGTCAACCACCTGCAAGGTGGATATCCACCACCGAATGGAAGGGAGGGCAGAAGGTGGGGGTCTGCGTGTTTGAAATTCGGACAAGGAGGCAAAGGTGGATAGAGGAGCGTTATATGAACGTCCGTGTGGATAAACAATGGATATGTACGAGAGAGACCCGTGGATCTTGTCGACTTCTTTGAGAGAGCATACGTGACCACTAAAGTTTGAAAGAAAGTTTTAGCAACGCTGTAGGAACTTGCGGTGTTTCTTGTCGGAAAGGGAGGCTGAGTGAAGATGGAGGTCCTACTCACGCCCAATGAATGTCGTTATCGAACTGAAAATGCGTGATCCTGTGTCGGGGTGCCACGGAATGTTGAGACATTGGACTAGAGTGACTGCGGAGTCAAAATCGTAATTGTATCGAACATTGCCATCGAAGAATGAGCCGTTCGGATCCGAGCAGCGGAAAAGATTAAGGTCGTCCTTATATTTGAGGACAGCATCCACCCCTTCAGCGAGCCAGATGTCGACGGCACCATTGGCGATCTGGCCTGGGTTGCTGCTCGCGCAGGATGCACCGAACGGGTGGACGTGGTCGATATAAAATAGATTTCGTAAACCCTGCACGACTAGCCAAAGTTTGTGTGCGGGAAGAACAGGACAGGTTCGATGGAACTTTTCAATGTCCAGTGTGCAAGCTTGCGTTCCTGGCGGAGAAATGGAGACCTACAAGAGAAGATAGAGGGAGTATATAAGTAAATTGCTTGATAGAATAGATAAAGGCAAACCGGATAGTCGAACGCAGACGCAAAGAGTCTATAAAAATACTCCCAAATAGACGAGCCAGAGACTCTGATATGTATAGGTCATTATAGGCATTTGAGAAATTGGTACTTATGATGTCCGCCACACGAGCTGCCAGTGATGTATCAAATCGTGTTGGAAATTCGGATCTTGATAATGAAGGAATTGACGGATTCGATGGATTTTGTCGATTTAGAGAGGTGACGGCAGATACAAATTTAAATGCGCTCGACCTTTTCTTTCTTTCGAAAACGGGCCAGACATTCTACCAGCGGTCACCTCTGCCTCTAGGCAATCCGCGATTTTGTTGAAGTGTTGGGAGAGAGAAGGAGGGTTGTCGAGGATATGAGTTCGTTCGAGAGCGGGCATTGCACCCAGAGGAAAACCATGTCAGAGGTTCTTAACAAGGTGAGGGTAGGAGTTGGAGAAATTATGGACATTCTACAACTTCCAAACAAAGAAGTTCGACATATAATCGGCAATCACGCGGCACATGGCACACTTAACGTCTCCGCACAACACATCCAAATCTCTCCTTTCCCCTTCCACTGTCCAATCGGGCAATCGGGTTTAGGCTCTTAGGCGCCTCGGCTCGGGCCCATTAAACCCGAGCCCCGATCCGTGAATAGAATAGAAATCGGTCCGCGTCGACTCCGCGTTTGGGGTCGAGTCTCGAGCCTGCTCGTGGAAGGGCCTTGGATGGTTAGGTAATTAACGTCAACAACAATTTGATAAAGACCGGGTCCTCGTTTCAAAAATTCCATTTAAATAAATAAAATCAATTTCTTCTTCTTCCTAGATACAACAACCAGAGATCAGGCAAACTTTCTTGGAACGACGACGACAACACAGACATCTACTTTGTATGTACGTATCTATGTAAATCGACCGACGAGACGGAATTTTAAAAGAAAAACAGAACACAGGAGAAAACACAGAGAGATACGAACACGAACACATATAGCACACACACAGCGAGACGAGTACGGGTAGTAGGGTAGGGTAGGGTAGGTACTAGTAGTTAACAGTAACAGGGGGATGGGTAGGGGGTCCATTACACAGAGAGATTATATATATAAGAGATCGTTCGATATACGGCCTCAAATAACAGACAAAAGGGAAGAACTCGAAGGGTGAAGTAAACCAGCGGAAGAGAAAAAGAAGTAAAGAGGGAAGGAATAAAAAAACAGGGAAAGGGAAAAAAAAAAACAAGGAAAAAAAAAGATAAATAATAGAAGTAACAGGGACAAACGACCTATTAGATCTTTACTCTGAATCATTATCATCATCGATCATCATCTACGTACTACTACTACAGATTATCTAGAACGAACATACACACATGGAAGTTGAAGAAACCTTTTTTACGACGATGGTGCAGATACTGAAGGTGCCGCTAAGGATGTTGTTAGTCCCGAAGCTGGCGACGAGCTCGCAGCAGCAGCATCGTTCAACGCAGTACTCAAAGCAGAAGCGTCGATACCACCACCATTGACATTCCCATTCCCTTCTCCGTTATGAATAGTCATCGAAGCAACCTGACCAGCAAGCGAGACAGTAACGTCGTTCTTATTAATCGCGCCGTCTTTCTGCTGTTGTGCTCGCTGGATGTTGCCGGCATTTTGACCGTTAACTACTGCACTAGCAGCAGTATTCTGCTGGGGTCTTCGGACAAGCTTTGGGTTGATAATTTCTCCTGGCTATTATGGGTGTAAAAAGATAAATTAAATGGGATATCAAAAATAAAAATATGAACTAACCTTGACCACGATCATCCCTTCTTCCTGCCTGACAATTGGACTCTGCTGAACAGATCCGGGATTGGACGGCGTGTTCGCAACATTTCCGTTCGTCGCAGTGGAAAGAATAGGTCTTGACTGGCCCCAAGCACCAGAAACGACAGGTGTCTTCTTTTCCGCTGCAGCGCCCCCGCCCGTAGACGTAAGCGGAGGGAAGTCCGTCGATTGTAATGATACCGAAGGTGTATGCTGTGATCCGTTCCTTGGTGAATTACCATCGCTCAAAGGCAAGGGCGAGTTACCCCCATTAGAAGAAGAGCGCGGAGGGGAAATAGGTGATATATTTCGCGAGTGATCAAGATGTCGTCCTCCAGCCAAGGTAGGCTGCGCCCTCAGGCCGACTGCCCAGTCAGGTCGAGCAGGCAAAGGGTGCTGCTGCGAGGAGGTCGTAGATGTATATGTCCGACGTGACGATGACGATGTTGTCGACGAGGACTAATAACAGACAATCAAAATTTGATAAAAGCCAAAAGTCATAATTACTAAAACATACTGTAGAAGTAGCGTCATCGCATGTGGATGACCGACTGTTGCCACCCGAACTGCTATTTCCTGATGCATGCCTCGGCAATTGGAACCGAGGACCAAGAGCTTCGCCTACATGAGAGGGAACGGTATGCCCGCCATTGCCAACACCGGGTCCATAACTCCAGGCAGATCTGCCTGTGGGTGGCATCTGGGCGCCATTACCATTTTTTGGGCCGTTAATACCGTTGGCGTATCCAATAACGTTCCTACCCTGTACCCTTGCATTGTTGTTATTCGGAGAAATGATACCGTTTCCCAAGCCAGCTCTAGGACCATTGCCGTTCTGATTGATGAACTGCTGTCCATTAGAAGGATGACCCATTTGATTGCCATTCAGGACCCTGGGTACGTCATATCCAGCAGGTTGCTGCTGCTGCTGGTGATGCTGATGAGGTTGCTGTTGTTGATGCGTTTGTGTTTGCGGATGTTGCAGATTCATGTTCATATGGGGAGGAGGCTGCATCTGTTGGCCTGGAGGCGGAGGGGCTGGCTGCTGGGAAGGGTAGTATGTGTTCATCGCATACGGATACGCGTGGTGTGGAGGCGGAAAAAGTGGGTAGTGAGGCTGCTGAGGATGGATTAATGGCGGTGAGTTCATTGAGGGAGGCTGATTTTGTGGGGGTGGAGGGTGAGGAGAAAGAGGCATGTGTATGTTGTGAGGAGGAGACTGGATGGGAGGAGGTTGAGACCAGCCGTAGTGGGGCGCATAGTTCATTTGTTGAGGTGGAAATGATTCTGGTCCTGGTGCTGCAGCGGGGTCAGATGGACCATGCTGAGGATTTGGAGGAGGGTAGGGATTATATTGCGCTGGATAATAGGGATAAGGGTTCATATAAGGACCAGGCCCCTGTGCAGGAGGAGAGTAGGGATATGGGTACTGGTTTTGATAATATACGCCTTGATGATGAGAAGGATCATAAATGTGTCCTGCAGGAGAAGCATCATGTAAAGACGCATAACTAAACGATGGGGAAGGTGCCCTTGAATTGCGAGAGCTACCTCCGGATCCGTTCGTATGAAATGATCCACCATTGCGTAGAGGGCGGTTAGAAGAGGTGGATCCATTGGGGTGGCCTCGTCGGTTGTTGTCCTTCTTGTCGCGTGAGTGGGAAGCAGAAGGCACGGACCATTCGCTCTCCGTCGCCGGAGAGCTGGCAGCATCATCAGTGTCCGAGACGTTGCTCCTACCACCTGCGCTGGTAGAAGCTGAACCTGTGAGGCTCAAGGACGATGAGCTAGCGCTCATATCCTTTTCCTTGCTTTTCTCCTTCTCTTCGAAATCCATAAAAATACGAGATCTTGCTTCATTATAGGCAGCCTCGCGTTCTTCTATTGTCATCCTGTGTTTTTTGGTGCTTGCGCTATTGATGGAGCGACCACCGATGCTGCCAGCTTCTGAAGGCTCAACGTCAGAAAGATCGGCGTCTTCTCCTGCTACAGAACCATTGTGAGACTGAGGCTTTGTGCGACGTTCTAGAACTGATCGACGCATGATTTTAAAAGCTGGCTGAGTGGTGGCCTCAGCAGGGACCAGTTCGGAAATTCGACGGTCGGGACTAATGTAATGATCGATGTATGAGAAACGAGGAAAAAAAGGTGATGTCAGACAAAATCGGGACGCACATTCTGCTCTCGGCAGTTGAGAGTACAAAGATCCCCTTCGTGACAGGATCGCTCTCGGGAGCCAATTTATAATAAGCTGAACAGCGATGGACAAGCAAACGCTGGTAAGAGGTCGCAGCAGTGAGTTCAACGCGTGTCCTGGTAGTGGGACGGGCAACCGGTCAGTCAGAAAAAAAAGAGATGTGGAGCCTCCACAGGGCACGGAGGATGATGAGACGACCCCCCAAGAAGATA
Organism: Agrocybe praecox; assembly: GCA_964017145.1. NCBI lineage: Eukaryota > Fungi > Basidiomycota > Agaricomycetes > Agaricales > Agrocybaceae > Agrocybe > Agrocybe praecox. The sequence continues at coordinate 1,358,895 of OZ024852.1, forward strand.
AGAAAACGTACCTGCGCTCGGTGATAAGAGCCTCGAACGTCTCGCCCAGCTTAAGAACATATATCCTATCCTTCCCCTTGAGAGCCTCGATGATCTGTGGGTCGACTTCGAGGAAAGTCATACCCGCACTGGGTAGTGCTTGAGAGTCTTCATCACTGATAGAAGAAGGATTCTGGGGTGAAACTGGCGATATTGAGGGTTGAATCAATAGATGATCATCTTTGGCTGAAGGCGAATCCATATAGTAGGACTGAGGGGTGAGGACGGTAGGAGAGGTGGTACTCTGGGCGATGGGAAGAGAGGAGTTGTCGCGGTTACTATGGATGGTGGACGGCGTGTGAGCTGTGTGGTGGTCCGAGCGTAATACTGAGGAGTCTGATTGTGAGGACATGAGGGAGGGATCTTGAGAGAGGAGAGGAGAGAGAGGTAAGATTGTGGCACAAGAGAGAAAGGGAAAAGGGATTACCAAAAGCCATTTCAAGGAAGAAACGAAAGATATGTGGGCGGTGTTACTTGAGGAAAGCACAGAAAGAGAAACTTAGGGAGGCATGGGTGGGGGTCGAAGGCAGAAGCAACTCGAAAATCTGACACTCAAACACACTACGATTCCAATCCCACCGTGGGTAAATTCATCAAATATTTATAATTAATGGCCCATTTTCATCCACCACAGTCTCTATTAAATCAACATAATATATACAGTACACGTCCACAACTGATATGATTTTTGGAATTTAGAGGTCATCGAGGCTGTGCCCGGTGCATAGACCTGCTTTTTCAATCATTTTCACCGCGTTGGTTTCAAATATATAATTTGGCAATACAATAATGATATTCTACTTAATGTGCCGGCCCCTTTCCATCTCCCTTGACTATCCCGTAAATGTTGAATCCCAGACTAGTTCATTACAATCATCAGCCTGGATCCATCACCGTTGTTGCCTATCATGATCACTCACCAAAATACAAAAACACACATCCCGTAAACCATCAGTCCGAATGCCGCCATATTCAATTTCCTAACACTAGGATCATTTCGTGTTAACTGCGCATTCGGTTAGAAACATTTTTTGGTCACGATACGAGAAGAGCTGGTATGGTCCCACCTTCCAGTAGAAAAGCCCCGGTAAAATGAACGAAATCGTGGTTGATCCAGTCGCACCAACAAACGACAATACTAAGACATTCGTTTAGCTATATTTTTAGAGAGGAAACAACGCAGCTCACCGAGTTGAAGATCATCCACAAGATAGGCTACCGTGAATCCGCTAGCAATGATCGCAGAAGTCAGGGTAATGTGCTTAAACTTGGTCATTTCTCCGTGACCATGACCAGAACCATGCTCGTTTTCTCCTATGTCTGAGCTCTCGTCCTCTGCCACTGCCGGTGTAACAACCTTAGGCGGACTAATCGCATGTCCTGCATTGAACACCTTATCCAAACAATTTCTGCATGGGTGCACTTGCAATGGATATGAAAACAAAACCAAAATAACTATGGCTAATTGTCCGATAGCAATAAAGAGCGACGTCGATGGATACATTGCAATGATATTTGCTCCGACCTGTGGAAATGAGTCGAAAGAAATTTGAATAGTGCAAAGTAGAGCTAACCTTGGACCCAAAGGTAAGGTATCCGAATACAGCGATAATTTCATAGGTCAACGTAGCTGACCCTATGGAACCTCCGATGATCGTGTTGAGCCGTGCTTGAGAATTATTTTTCACTTCATTGTATATAGGGAAAAGCTAGAAGGCGATCAATGTCACTCGTCACCAGAAAAGTGTAAAAACGTACATTCTGAGCACACGTAAATGCGAAAACCTGGACCGGGAAAGTCGACACAAAGTTGGGCGTAAAATGGATCAAGCGAATTTCTCCAGGAGCAGTCATACCCTTCAGCGGCCAGAAATAACACTTGATGACAATTATCACCAGGTACGCTATTCGGGTAGGTACATGTCAGAAAAATATCGTGGATTGAATTAATTCCGTACTCACCAACTGAAAATAGAGCAACATAACTAGTGTGTCGGAGGCTGTGCAGGTGCTTCATGAATGAAAGCGGAATGAGAATGAGCATGAAGATCGTAATCCAATTGCCTCCATTCAGTGCCCATGCCGGCGGGTTCGTAGTCTCTGATGTGAGGTCATGGTATAGTGAAAGGACGACATTTGGCATGAGACCCTTGATAATGATCAAGTAACTATCGACAAAAAGGAAAGGAAAGATCAATTAGTCATCCTGGGGTCCACTTGGAGGAAGGCTGAAATGGCTCAAAAGAAAGTTAATTTCCTTCTTCCTTCCGTTCTCTCCTGTACGCCAAATCATTTCATTTCGGCCAAGGAGTTAAAGGAAAAGGAACGAAAGCATATGACGAGGCAAGCATAGATAGATCTAGAGATAACTAATGAAAAAGTGAATCATACCTGATAGAAACTCCAAAGCACTTCGTCGCGATAGCGGCATCAAAGAAGACGGCCGCACCAGGGAAGGTCAGTTCAGAAATGGCATGAAATGACGCGTGTCGATGCTTGGCCTTGGCCGCGCATAGAGAGAGCAGGTATAACCCAAACGCAGCCACTGAGCCTGATAACACGCAAGTTATCATCCCCGGTATCATGCCAGCAGATGCCATCGCCTATCCAAGATTAATGGTCCAAGTTAGCTCGATGACGTTCTATTTATGAGCAAACGATAAGAGATATGAAGGAGCGTACCAGAGGGAATGTGAGCATTCCTGAAGATAACAAGCGCACATATTGGTGAGCATCCCTCCCTTCTCTTCATTGTATAAGATAATGTACACACCACTGCCAATGATCGTGTTTGATAGATTACTTATGCAACTTGTAAGACTTGCATGACCATCTGGAAGCTTCTTTCCGAGCACACGACTACTACTTCCATCACTTAGCAGCGCACTGGACTCGTCCGCTATGCCATGCTCGTCGTTCTCTACTGTATTTTCACGGGCAACTCCATAAGTCTGCACCATTTCATATGTTTCAAAGTCGTCGTCGTCCTCTGTATGATTATGGTATTCACGACGTGTTTCCTGCCTAGTAGAATGGTCTTCTAAAAGTCCAGAAGAGGCGTTTGTATGTTGTCTAGTGCGAGTGGACAGAGAGGGAAATAAATGGAGTGCTGAAGGCGAGATCCAAGAAGAGGGAGGAGTTGCAAGAGCCACGACTTTTTCCCGCGTATTCTGGGAATATGAGCGTCCTGAATTCGGAGCTCAAATTCCAGGAGATAAGGATAAGCGGCCTAGAACGAATGATACAGCTTCAAGTAAGGCTGTTTGTGTGATGTAATCCCGGCCTGCAGTCGGCGTCAAGTGGTGGAGAGAGTCTTTGAATGTGGTGGCGCTAATTACCAGTGCATGTAGCAAGCGGTCAGTTTCTTACGGATCACCTTTAAGGTCTCTTTCCCCCAAGTGTCGCCTAGTGCCGCTGAGCCAATTTCCTCGGGGCCCGCAACGTTTCATGCCACGTGATACAGAACGCGCGACGCCTTGAAGAAAATTCTTGGCGCTGAAAGGATGCTGGATCTGGCTAATCTACACGTAAAATTCAACGGTAGAAGATTGAGTTTACCTCACAGCACCGATGCTTGAGCACTCCGATAATTTATATCTATAAGAATAACTGCTAATACGAGCACACGATTCCTGATAAGGATTGATGGTATATGACTTGCAATGGAGACTCTCGAAGTCATTACTAGAACCTGAAGGCTGATACTACCCTTCCGTAGTAAATTCGTATGTTAAAGTAATATCTACCCTACAGCACTGATGTGGCGCAAACCATCATCGAAATCTAAGCAATATTATTCGATGAAAGACGTGCTCGTACTAACAAAAGCCACAGCTTGAATAGGCACCTCCACGGCGTCAATCGCATACTACGATAGCAAGCCTACTTGGAAGGCATATATATAGCAAGGCATCATAAAGCTTTAAAAGGGCACCCCTTGAGTGGCGTTCGCTATTCGGACGAACGCCACACCAATATGTAATGCGCGCGAATCACCTGTAACTCCCATCAAACTGATCGTCCTACAGTCGACTCCCTCTTAACTCATACCCCTCTTAACCCATAGTTTCTTATAACCCATACTTTTTTTGATCCACCAAGTTGATTCGCAGGGAATTCCGACCGATAACCCATGAACAGCCCATAGGTTTTGCCCTAAAAACATCCGTATTTATGCTACATGGGGAACATTTATGATAAATATAACATAGGATTGTGTCATGAAAAAACCTTTTTAGGCTAGTCTATGTGTTCAAATGGAAGACCAGATGCACAAATTGTGCACAAACACCTTCAACATGCGTGAGAATATTCCAATCAAGGATCAAGACGACGTCGGCAACACTTTTATTCGCATATATGGCTCATATTGTAATAAAAATACAGATTAACGGCCATTAATCATCCATTTATGACTCGCTGTCTTATGCCAGAAATTTGTTTTCTCTCGATTCTTATGTTCCTATTTTTAGCATATCCCTCGTCGCCCATGAATGCATGACCCCTCATAAGCCATAAATACTCTATGGGTTGAGATGGAGTCGACTGTATCAAGATAGGTCAGGCTAGACAGGAACATTGACCTCGTGTTCCTGTCCAGTATGATGGGAGTTACAGGTAATGCGAATAATAACTAAGTACTAACTTGAATAGCTCGGTCGGCTAATGCGCCACGGTGCACAAGTAACGCAATATGCTCTCGAATTAGACATTGATGATCTGGTGGGGTTGAAATCACTTAAATGATAGGTGGGTATACTTGAAGTTCACACTCACCTGCGGCGGATGCCTCTCAAACGACGTTTCTGTGTCGACCTGCAGGGGAGAGGAACGCTACGGGCGTGCCTCTGCATTGCACACGAGGATGCGGGGATGGGAGAAGGGCATCAGGAGCCCCGTAGATACTTGAATTAAACACACCAAATGTATGGTCCGCTATAAGGTTTGCCTCGTTGGACCCTAAATTAACAACAACAAAAAAGGGGATTGAAACATTGCGGAGGAGCTGTGTGATGCCTATATGGATGGGATGTAACAAGAGGAGCCGAGGAGAAATAACTCCTGACTATTCCGTAAACACCACAATTCAGACATAGTTTATGGGTACATTTCACTATTTTACTCACACAATGGCGTATGTGCGGGGTAAGCAATATATTCCAATTTTCCAATTTGTTTGATCTATCCGTTCACGAGGCAAACGCCTTCGACCTGCAATATGCGATCCTCTTGTAATTAAAACGCTGAACCAAAATTCCGAGGTATCATAAGTTGAACATTAAAAACGATGGAGCTGTCCCTTCCCTTCTTAAGCCCAAAAGAAGTCTGATGACCACCACGGGCGCCTATTGAGTGATATAAGGTGTCACTATCAGCCAAGTACTCCCGCTGATATAGAAATACCTCCAATAGCGAGCCTCACCGCTCAAGAAGCAGTCTGAACAAGAATGCGCCACGCATATAGCCTCAAGTTTGTTACAGAACCAATGTATATTGTCTCCACATGTGCCGAATACATTTGCTGGAAGACGTATATATAGGTTCGGGGTATATAAACCGTAGTCATATCAGAGAAACGATAGAACAACAATGGAGTGGATCACAAGCCTTGTTTCCCTATACCCGCTAGCATCTTCCAAGGCTTCAAAGAAGAGGATTGTCCCGATTTCTGTTAACTACTTCCCGCATAGGCAAGTTCTTCCTGGAAGTATGACCAATAGAAATGGTACTCACTTCTTTCCATAGAAATTGCAACTACGCCTGCACTTTTTGCTTCCACACGACGGTTAATCTGGATATTCTCCCATTAGACGAGGCCAAACGTGGCCTGCGGTTACTCGCAGACGCAGGGATGAGAAAATTGAACATCAGTGGTGGAGAACCCTTCCTCAAAGCAACGTTCATCGGCGAGATTTTCCGTTTCTGCAAAGAAGAGCTCAGGCTGGAATCATGTTCCGTCGTGAATAATGGGTCCAAGGTCACGGAGAAGTGGCTCGATAATTATGGCCAGTACCTCGACATGATGGCAATCTCCTGCGACAGCTTTGATGCAGAAACAAATGCACTAATCGGAAGGAAGGACCAGTCAAAGAAGTCTGATCACGTTTTCCGTGCTCTCGAAGTAGCACAGTGGTGTCGACAGAGAGGTATAAAGGTGAAGATAAACTCAGTTATCAATATGTGAGTGTCAACGTTATATCCCACGATGACTATCTTTGAATTTAGATTACAGTCATAACTACAAAGAAGATATGAATGAACAGATTGAAGCTATACAGCCTTTTCGATGGAAGGTGCGTTCAGGCCAGTTTAATCGCAAGACTGGCTTCGAAATTGGTGTTTCAGGTCTTCCAAGTTCTTTTACTTGATGGGGAGAACACAGGGGACAGCTCCAGATCCTTGAGAGACGCCAGGGGTTTGATCATCACAGACGAACAGTTCAAAGCGTTTCTGGAGAGACACAAAGGACAGAAATGCCTAGTTCCAGAAGATAACGAGGCCATGAAAGACAGTTATTTGAATCTTGACGAGAAAATGAGGCAAGTACTAGTATTGCGTGATTTGATCTTGGCACGGCTTATTCAAAATTATGACAGGTTTTTGAATTGCGAGACTGGAGCCAAGGTTCCAGGAAGGTCACTCCTCGAGGCCGGCGTTCAGAGTGCACTTGAGGACGCAGGGTGGAATGAGCAGGCGTTTGTCGAGCGAGGGGGTATTTTCGACTGGAGCCGTTCTGAAGATATGGAGTGGTGAAGTGGCACGGGACCGGGCCGGGGATTCAGTCGGCAATGGGTGTTCCTGTCATTTACATCAACTCTGCCAGCTTAGCTCGTAAATTTAACTTGTATTACTTACATAAAAATATGAACTCGTCGTCTTTTTGACCCCTTTGCCGAATAACCTGCCACTCCAGCTTCCTTCAAAAGATGTTTTCCCAATGCTCCAACCATAGGACAGCACTGATATTCAGCACCTGCAGATCTTCAACCAGATATACCACCGCATTATTATCTCGAAATAGGAACGCCAGAGCCATTTTACGCTCGTACTATACCGACGTGAAACCAGTACAGCCGCTCAGACTTCCTCGAGGACATACCAGCTTATTACCCCTTGTATATACGTGTAACAACCTTGTTCTGCCCAACGAGCCGTGGGATGCCATTTCGACACATACCATTGGAACACGGACAGCAGAAGGCGACGTCGTAGGGACAGAGACTGTGGTGCCCTTCCTGATATCGCACAACCCTCTAGAAAAGCCTGTTGGCCTGATACGACCAGACGTAGCGCTTGCACTAGAGGAGGACCATCAGAAACACTTGGTTCAAGGCTCGGCTTCACCATGGGAGCTTCGATACTCCAAAGAGCATCCAAAGACTCTCAAAGCAGTCGCCTTTGCACCATGGGTCAACGAGGGAGGAAAGTACACGCGTACGATGCACATGGAGCGGCTAGTTTATGATTGGAGGAAGCATAACGTGTTTCCTATTATCCTCAAAGGTGCGTCCGTCTTTTGATTGATGTTGACACATAACGCATGTACATCCAACCAGGCTGGAGTGATGAGGCATACCCTGTGTTTAAGCACCACCCCAAGCAAGTTGCTGATACCAGTGATCCAATTGCCTTTGCTATCGAACGTGCCGCGCTGCCCCTGTTCGGGCTCGTTAACTTCGGTGCACTGTTAACTGGTATGCGCATTCTCTTCATTTTTACTAATTTCCTCACACACACACTTCCTAGCATATGTTCACGATCCTGATACCGGCCGATTAATGTTATGGATTCCTCGGCGGTCTCTTATGAAACGAACGTACGTATGCTTCATTATCTTAAAATCTGCGTATTTACGCAGTACTACAGGTGGCCAGGCATGCTAGACGTCACAGTAGGAGGTGGAATGGGTCTTGGCGACTCAGCAATGGAAACGATTGTCCGTGAATCCGCAGAGGAAGCCCTATTAGATCACGACTACGTCAAAGAATTTGTCCGACCTGTGGGCGCTATACCTTTCTGCAATCGTTCTCCTGGGGGATGGATCCTACCTGGGATGTATTACCTCTTCGACCTTCCTTTGCCACCGGATGGCTCCATTACACCACGAATCAATGCCCTAGATGGAGAAGTTGAGAAGTTCGAACTTCTTGACGTACAACTTGTTTTGCAATACCTGCTTGAAGGGCGGTTCAAGTCAAGCTCTGCGCTAGCCATCATCGATTTCTTGATTAGACATGGGTACATAACGGAAGACTCAGACCCCAGATATCTAGATATCTGCCGCCTCTTAAAAACAGATATCAAACTTCCACTCGCTTGGAGACCTTCTCCAGAATGATTTATACAAACGGTGATCTCTTTCATTCTGTTCGTTTCTTTCTGCCGTATTACATGGACAAAACGACAGCATTAAATATGGCGTTATATACTCTGCAGTGCCCACCTCCCTATAATTTATCCTTGTATAATACTTGTGCTTATACGACCCACAAGCAATTTCCCATCTCACACATGGCTACTTCTTACCCGGTCCAAAGAAATTTTTCAAGGCCGCTTGTTTCTTAGGGCCTTCCTTTGCAGTGGGTTTGAGTTTAGCAGGTTTAGGTTTGGCAGCCGCTTTCTTCACAGCCGGTTCTGGGTTTTCTTTCTCTGACTTCTGTGGAGGAGCAGCTGGCATTTCCTCGTCGCTATCTTCTTTCTTGACGACTACCGCCTTTGTCTTTCCTTTGGCCTTGATCTTAGGCGCCGGTGGTTCAGCTTCTTCTCCACTTGCAACCGATTCCCAGTCCGAGTAATCTTCTTTACCTGCAAGTTTGGTCAATCATCAACATTCATGGGGTTTTCCTCAGGATCACACTTACGAGTGTATCCATTCTCGTCTATTGTCCTTCTTGTCTTGGTCACCTTTCTTTTCTTGAGTCCATTGCGACCAACAGGAACAACTGCCTTGGGTTTCCTCTTGGTAGCTGTGGTTTTGGGTTTTTTAATCGAGGTATCGTCTGTCATTGACACATCTTCGTCCTCCGGGGCAGTCTGGATGTCATCTTCGAAGCCCTCTCCAGTTGTGCTGGGGGCCGTAGATGGAACTCGCGATACGCGTTCAACATCAGCTAGAAAAGAGAGGATGTAAGCAAAGAATTTAAAATTTATTTTATTTTAAAAAAAAGCACCATCATCGATATCCATCAACGCCATTGCCTCTCTTTCGGCTTCAGAGTTTTCGGCGCTCTCAACCTTAATATTTTTCTTTACTTTACGCACGGGTTTTGCAGATACGGAATCAGACTCGTCGTCCGATAAAACAACTTTGCGTTTGATTCGTATGCTGGAATCGACATCAGGTTTGGCAGAAAACGTCTTGGGATTCTTGGGAGATTGTTGCCTTTCCTTCTCTTCTAGACCGATGGATGATTTTCTCTTGACGCCCCGCTGTAGATGAGGTACGATTAATATAAATACTTTTTTCATAGCATGATTGAATCGAGGAAATACTTACGACCGATGTAGGAACTTCTTTCTCCTTTTCTTTCGTTGTTTCTTTTTTCTTCTCCTCTTTTGTACTCGAATCACTAGGAGCAGGAGATGGTGCTTTCGTGGCCGCCTTTGCGGGGGGCTTATTATTGGAGAAAAACATTTTCTTCTTAGAATCCGCGACAGGTTCCTTTTTGATTTCTTTGGCTTTTCCAGCATCCTTAGCGTCCTTTGGTTTTTCAACCTTCTTAAAGAAGTCAAGTTTTCCGGTTTGTTTAGGTTTCTCGACCTTTTCTTTCTCCTTCGTTTCTGGGTTATCAGCCGCCTTCGTTTCAGGAGCTGCCGGACCTTTGGTTTTGGATGGGCCTGCAACAGGAGCAGCGGGCAGTACACGTTTCTTAAATTTACCAGGCTAAACACCGTATGTCAAGACTGATACATTCAAGTCAATAAGGTGAGTGTACTGACCTTAATTCCCTTTCCAACAGTACGACCCACAGTGACAGAAAAGTCAAGTCCTTTGCTTTTATCTGTGTTCCTAACATGTTCTGTTGGAATACAGATAAAGCCTGCATCCTATACAGAGCGTTTATGAGCACGTCGCGAGATACGAATCAGTTGTATAGTAGATGTACCTTCAATGGTGCAGGTGCTAAGCTATATATATGAACCGAATGGATCTCATCGAATGTGGCATTTGCATCTATTTATCCGTTCAACACAATTTAGTCGCGCGCGCAAGTTGAAGAACGGAGTCATACCTTCCAGATCTTTCTCGTTAACGAGTACAATCTTCGTTTGTTGTACCTCTTCCCCATCGGATTCGTCGTCCTCATCCTCATCCGTCGCCTGAGTTCCCTCCATATCAACATCTTCATCAAGCGCATATGGGTTTGAGTTTTGAGTATTGCTTGGACCCTTCTTCCTGGATGTTCCACTTATCAAGAAAGTAGCGGAACAGGTCTGTGATTGGTACGGTGCGTCGTGATGATATGTGGCCAGTTCACTGAGTAAACATGATAAAGCACGCGTTAGGAAGCTGTAAAAAGGACGGCCTACTTCTTGGCAGCGTTTACATGAATCGAGAATTGTCTGCTCAGTGAGCGAAATGTTACCTAAGACGACGTGAGTGAGTAGAAGACACCGAAAAGAGGAATATCTACTGACAATATTTTTCTCGATGAATATTTGCTTCGTCAGGTAGTCCGAGATAGCTTGGGTTGTCATTTGTTTGGGGCTCAACAGCAAAATTCCAGGAGATGTGAGTATGGGTGGAAAGGAAGCACGGCTGAGCTTAGCGCAAGTCGTTATAACACACAGTACGAGTGCAATGACAAGCCAGGCTTGTTAGTGACAGCCGTAAGCGATTCACGTAGAGTGCAAGTCATGCGTCTATCGCGTAACGCGTCTGTGACAACTTATGTTGCCCCTGACTTGGCCTTGACAGCAGCTTGGAACAAATTTTAGAAGATTGCACTTGAGTACTCGCATAATAATTGACATATGTATCTGGATGGATTTTAAAAAAAAAGTCATGCAAACGTAAAAAGACCAGTCCTTATTTATGCATATATGAAACGAAGAAACAAAAGAAAACGATGACAGACAGGATAGCGACAATGCGGGACAACAAAACATTATTGAAATTACGAAAGCGGAAAGAGGAGAGAAAGGTATAAAAGTCATAAATTAATCTTGCAGGTTCATGGTCGTGTGCAAGTCGTGTGTCCGTGGCTATGCATGCATAATGATGGAAGAAATTGGAAGGTGACGGCCATGGGGTGGGTATCATATTTTTTGGGCAAAACGAGAGCCTGACTTGCCTCGCTCCAGTTCTCTGGCGCGCATACGTTGTTCTCGTACGTCCGACATAATCTGTCGGCCCATAGGAGACATGTCAGACGACGAAGCCGGAGAGGGCACACAGTCCAATGGAGGGCGGAACATAGCTTGCTGCACGACACTGCGAAGTAACGATCGTGATCCAGTGTTCGTCCGAAGAGGAGTCGAAGGAATTTCGGCCTTGACGGATAGTCCTAGGTGATTCTCCTTTCTATTGTGCGATGGCCCTACTGAACCGTTATCTCTTTTGTAATTCTCTGCGTGTTGCCTGTCGTAGCTTCTCGAAGATCGGTTGGAGGACTGTGAGTTACTCCGTGAATGCGACTTGCGCTTTGATGGAACACTGAAGGGATCCACAGGTGATGTTGGTGAAGAGTTAGAAACCTCCACTAGTGCTGACCGTCTACCGTTCAGAGATGATCGTCTGGGAGGGGCTCTTGGTCCTCGTAGTCGAGAAGGACCTTCATGTCCTGTGCCGGGTGTCGGTGCGGTGACAATCACTTTTGTTTGTCCGTTCAAAATTACTTTGATGGCATTTTGTTTATCGTCTTGAGCAGTTGAGAGCACAGGCACAGGAGTCGCTGGGATGCGAGTGGACTTCTTTGGAGCAAAGTGTACGTCGTGGCTGTCGTCGGAAAATGCAGAGCGAGGTTCATTTAGGTCTGCGAAGGGCGGGCTGCCTTCAACCAGAGATGAATGAGGACGAGGTTTCCTGGGCGTCTCATCTAAAAGAGGCATAGGTATCACAGAGAATCGTGTGGGATTGAACTGGAAATTCGCGAGGTCGGCTGGGAGGGGAGGTTCGAAGTATCCACGAGACGCGTTTTCGTCAGAAGGAGAACTGAAGCAACTAGGAAGTTCTGGAAGGGTTCTATCAAAGTCCGGATTGGGTGGTTTTGACTGTTTGGCTTTAGTCAAGAATTCGAATACCTGGGAAGCTCGCTGAGGAGTACTTGGATCGCTGCTTCCATAAGGATTGTTCTTTTGGTTAATCCCTTCCATTTCCCTCGAGAAATCGGCACCGATGCTGAGCTCCACCTCCATGGACGAGATTGCAGGATTATCATACGTAACGTTCGAGATATCGCCGTCAGTGATGAACGATACTTCTGGCTCAGGCAAGAGCTCAGCTGCAAATGGAGCAGAAGGGGTCTGCAAGCCCAAGGAGGAGTTTGACGACATTGCCTCAGTCTCTCTATAGTTAAATTCAGATTTCGCCGCAGACCACTGTTGAATGAACGACTTACGCCAAGAAACGTTCTGCCCAGGAGATGTCACCTTCGACACTCCCGCTCTCGTTGGCGTCTCTGGAGCCATTGCTCGAGGTAGCGCCCAATAGCTGGTGCAAGGTGGATCCATTTCGCTTTACTTGAGCACGGCCCTCGGTCAACGGTGTGTCCTTTGGCGTTGACGGAGGACTGTTGGAGAATGCATCATTTGACAATTTGCCATGAGCATCATACAAATCAATCAAGCTTGCCACAGAAGGATCAGAGCGTAGTCTGAGTACCCGACTATCCTCAACAGGGTGTAGCGAGGTACGCTTCTGCTTAGATGTTGTTGTTGGCTTGTCGCCCAATTCTGGATCGGGAGTTTGAAATTCCGCAGAAGTGTGCCTACGTCGTTTATGAACCGTCACATTATATGTACCTCTCCTGGATAGGCTAGCAGTGTCAACGGTGACTGTAGAGGATGCAGCAGTCTGCAGAACTTTATTGATTGGGTGGGCTGTATCGCCTCATGTCAGATCAATGTTCAGTGTAATCTAAACTGGATATTTACTTACGCAGAGGTGGTAAATTGGTGTAATCAACTGTAGAATGCTCAACGTATCGTGCAGATGAAGATCTTAAAAGGCGTCCAACGGCGGCCTCATGCTCTTCTTCATTCACGGCTCTTGCGGGTGTTTCTACTACCCAAGACTGGTCTGGAAGGGGGACGTTATGAACGATGGGAGGTCGTTCCTTCTTTCCCTTCTTGCTTCCTAAAGAAAAAAGACGCTTGAGTAGACCCATTAAAGGAGCGTGGTGCAAAGGAGTGTGGTGAGCAGTTGCTTGTGCGGACTACAAAGGATTTCCGCGAGCTTGTCTTGCAGGTTGCAGGGAAGTAACTCGAACTTAGACCAAATATGTACAAGTACAGCAACGCGTTTCGGTCACGTGCATTAATTACATAGGTACCGCATGGGGTACCGGCCCGATAAGCCTTCAAGTGTCTGGACTCTGCGTCTCTTCCTTGGATGTCGATTCGACTGACTCCGACCTCTTTGCATTGTACACTTACTTGATTTACGACCTCTTCACGACTTTTACGATGCTATCAACATGCAGTGTCCCAAACACAGGGAGCACTGCCAGAGACTTTTGCATGCTTGAAAGGAATTTATTATCCCATCTCAAGCTCGCGCTGCTCCTATCTTTACTATCATCTTCCTTGATTCTTCATGCACGTCTTATACCTGAAAAGGGCACCTCAGATTCTGCGTACAACTTTCCACTTGCGATAGTAGAGTTTATTGCAGCGATGATTGCTGTTATGGCCGGCGTTTGGGAGTACGTCAGTGGATGCGCTGATTTGAAGAACGCAAGGGCGTTCTTGACTGGTGTAAAGTTCGTATCTCCTCATGGTTCATGGTACATTCCTCTGATAATTTTCAAGGCCACATTATATCCTTATGAGTGTCGTCTCCGGCATCGTTTTCGGAACATGTGTGGTTCTGCTCGTTGTAGACCGATAGTTCTACGGTCAGTGATAACAGTGCCACACCTGGTTGAGATTTCTCTGACTTGCTATTTAGAACGCACCTTTCTTTCTTATCTTTACTAAGCACATAGTTAGGCTCTTCCTTCGCGTATTAGCAGCTAGAACCGATGTATGAACAATGTATGAAATTTAACTAGTAGTTAGGCGGAGATCGACAGACGTAATAGAAAGTAGGTCTCCCAATCCGAGTCACTTGTTTTTTTTTTTGTCGGAAAACGGAGAGATTGAGAGTGGGGTTGAGAGGAAAGAAAGACGGAGTTTTGCGTGGAATATAGACGCTCAGAAGAGGGAAGTCGGGAAAGCAGTGGGGAAAGAGGATCGGAGACTTCGGAGATAAATGACAGGGCTATCTATAGTCCCTGAATTTTGGACGGTTAAGGGGAACGTGCTCAAAAATGGGATTCTGATGGTTCGATCCCTTATATTTCAGGACTCCCACTTTCAAATCACGCCTTTCTTTCACTATTATCACTTCAATACCACCTGTATAATTTTTTCAACGATCCCTTTACGACCAGCTTTCAATGAAAATCAGCCAAAAGATTCAGCAATCCTCCCAAGAGGACAAAATATGGTGGTCGTTCGAGTATTTCCCCCCAAGGACTGCACAGGTACTTCATCGTCCCCTCTCACGAGCTCGTGTGTATTCTAACTGCCTCCAGGGTCTCCAAAATCTCCTTGACCGTATAGAACGTATGAGAGCTCTGGGTCCGGAATTCATAGACATTACATGGTACGATCTTTAGCCTTTCGAATTTTTGATGCCCTGATCACTCATCTCTGGTAGGAATGCCGGTGGGAGAACGTCCGACTTGACTTCTGAGATGGTCAAGACATGCCAGGGACTAATTGGAATGGAGACCTGCATGCATTTGACATGTACCAACATGCCAAAAGAGAAGGTCGACATCGCATTGAAGGTACAGCTCGTCTCTTGATTCTACTCGTACCTTGAACCAAACTATTTTCCCAGGACGCGAAGCTGCATGGATGCAGAAACGTTCTCGCTTTACGAGGCGATCCCCCAATGGGAAAGGACGAATGGGAAGCTGTAGACGGTGGTTTTGTTCATGGAATCGATCTCGTGAAGCATATTCGAAAGGACTACGGAGATTATTTCGATATCGCTGTTGCTGGTTTCCCAGAACACATGAACCTCCCCACGGAGGACCTTGCAAACGAGATTAGATGGCTCAAGCAGAAGATTGACGCTGGATGCAATTTCATCTTCACCCAGATGTTCTACGACGTAGACCTGTTCATCAACTGGGTCAAAGCCATTCGGGCAGCTGGCATCACTGTTCCAGTTGTACCTGGAATCGCCCCTATTCAAACATGGAATGGTTTCCAAAGGGCCACCAGCTTGGCTAAGATTGCCATCCCACAGTTCTTCCTAGACGCTCTAGAGCCTGTCCAGAACAACGATGAAAAGGTTCGAGAAATCGGTACCAAGCTTGTCGCAGATATGTGCCGCAAAATTCTGGAAGCCAACATCGGAATTCGCGGTCTTCATTTCTACACCATGAACTTGGAAAAAGGAACCAAGATGTTGCTTGAGGAACTCAACCTGGTACCCAGAATTGAGACGATCAAGCCTCTTCCTTGGAGACAAGTAAGTCAAATCATTATTTGTTTTTTTTATGTAGCATCATAACATAATCTTCTTTTAGTCTCTTACTCCCAACAGGCGTCAAGAAAATATCAGGCCTATCTTCTGGGCCAACAGGACGAAATCTTACATCTCAAGAACTGAGAACTGGGATGAATACCCCAACGGTCGTTTCGGAGATTCTCGTAGTCCTGCTTATGGTGAACTTGACGGGTATGGTGTCTGGATCAAGCAAACAGTACGTCTAAATATGTCCGTATCTTTTCACAATCTGACTGCGTAATATTATCAAATAGAAAGAGGACGCTCTCAAGTTGTGGGGTCACCCCGAAACCCTCGCCGATTTATCTTCACTGTTCGTCAAGTTCTGTATGTCAGAGCTGAAAGCCCTGCCTTGGTCTGACCAGGCACCTTCAATTGAAACTTCCGTTATCGCTAAGCAATTAGCGCAAATCAACGAGTTGGGCTTCTTGACGATCAACTCCCAACCAGCTGTCAATGGTGCACGAAGCGACGACAAAAAGTTCGGCTGGGGCCCATCCAACGGCTATGTCTATCAAAAGGTAAAGATTCTGTCCATCATTTGTTTAAACAAAATCTGATTATCAAATGGTTGTTGGTAGGCATATCTCGAATTCTTCGTCAACCCAACATTGTTGTCGTTGTTAATCCCTCAAATCGAGAGAGACAGCAACATCACATACTACGTGATCAACAGACGCGGTGACTTGCGGACGAACACCCACTCAGATGGCCCTAATGCCGTAACGTGGGGTGTATTCCCTGGAAAAGAAATAGTTCAGCCAACTATTGTCGAAGCAGTCAGCTTCATGGCCTGGAAGGTTCGTTAACTATCTAAACCTTACAAGAAAAAACTCAAAACTTATGCCGTTCACAGGACGAAGCTTACGAGCTTGGTGCACAATGGGCCAAGCTGTACGAGCATGACTCCCCTTCCCAAAAACTAATCTCGGAGTTCATCGAAACTTCCTTCCTTGTGAACATCGTGCACAACGACTTCCACGATCCTGATGCCATCTTCAAGCCTTTCTACAAGGCAGGCGCAGAATATCTCGCATTAAAATCAAAGACTACCGCGGTCAACGGCCATTGACCAATCCTCCATGCTCCACTGATCATTTATAACCACTACTAACCCCTCTATTCCCTTTCTCCCCGCATCTTATCTTTTCTCCCCACTCTTCGTCGTCATTCCAAGCCTCGGGTTCAACCCCCGTTGATCTTTCGCCATGGCCATGGATAAAACATACCTCACTCACCACCACCATCAATTTGTTTTCGCATCTCTCCTCGCAAATCATTGTATCATTCTTCGCACTCACTCAACATCATGACATATACTCTGCATCAACTGCATTTATCATCTTAAATATCCCACGCGTCATTTGGCATTAGATATGTAGCATAATGGAATCACAATCAAGTAATAAATAAAAATGTTCTGACTAAAAATTGCACCGTCCATACACTCATACTGACGGCTTTGGAAAACAGTTATGTCCATCAGTCAGTAAAATCACATCAACTCGGAGAAGAAAAAGTCAGTATTCGTCGGGGGAGGGCCAGCCACGAGTCCACTAGGAATTTCAACCATTTCTCCTGATAGATCTAACGGGAAAAAAAATCAGTTCTATTCAGATTGCTAACAAACGAAGAAACTGACCTAGTAACTTGATCTTCAAACCAATTTCCGTAAGAGTCTGGACAAATCCAGCGGTTTCCTTGGATGAGACATGTCCACCATCCCGTCGCAACATGTTCAGGCCGTCGGTCCAATCGGCCCATCGAGACTGGTCAGGAGCGATGAGGTCAGCCAGAGAACCTTCATGTGCGCTCAATAATGAGAAAGAGAGGGGAGATGGCACAAGGGTAGAACTTGGAGGGAGGTCACTCTGTTCCCTCAAGACATTAGGAGGAGGGGCACATGTCCCTGTCGCAATTTCGCTGATCAAGGAAATGTCAATTCTGTCAGGAAGGTCCTCCAACCCTGCGCGAACGGGGAATTTGACTGCACTATCAACATAGTGCAAGTACTTCTGTCCGCTATCCTGAAGAGACATTAGCAAGAAACTGATTGTTTTGGGTCAAAACATCTCACTAGTCTTATGAAGCGCCATGGTCTGGTAGGTCTCCGTGCAGTTTCGCGAGGAGACGACGCAGGGATGGCATTGACAAACCATGCGCCTTGGAAGAGGCACTGTATCCTTTGTTGTCGGACAAATTCAAATGACTCCTTGTACAGTTTAGCACGCAGATTTCTGGAAACAAGTTCAACAGGAAACTATAAGGATTCTCGACCAAGCGTACATACCGAACGGGGATTTTGCTTAGTAAATCATCTTCAAGCTCTAGTTCTTTCATTTGGCGATCTCTGACGGCGCGATATTCACACTCGATGAAGTCATACTCAACTTCGTGCCATTGACGAACGTTTTCTCTTCGAAGAGCGACCTTGATTCTGTAGCATATATGAGAGTCTGAAAATTAGTTTAAAAGAATAATATCGCTTACTGGCTGCGAACCAGTGCTGCAACACGACTAAAGTCATCAGTCGCCGCACCACTTTCGCCCCACATCCGTATAAAGAAGCGTGTCGCTAAGAAATGTACTTTCTGGAAATCGAGGAAGAAAGGCTGGAACGTAGTTGAAGTCGAATCTACAACAAGTTCAGGACAAGAGTGCCAATGTTGGAAAGTGGCAAAAACATACATCCAGGACCAAATATTGCCCAATGATCAGCCAATAGTTCAACTACCTCGTTGGAAGCTCTGGCGATTGGACATCTGCGGTCCTCAGGCCGGCTGAGTTGTTCGAGTATGATTTTAGAAAAGTCGGGGTCATTTTCCACGAACTTTTTCTGTGGTAATATGGTCGTGATACTTAGCACAACATGTAGTTGACGTCGAAGATGTTTCCCGCTTACCAAACACTCCAATCCAAGAACACCAACTTCACTGAACTCCTGGACAAGATCTTCTGTTTCAAAGCCAATCTTCCTCCACTTTAGTTCGTCGTCATCGTCATCCTCATAAACCTCCGCCTCCAGTTTACTACATTCCCAGATGTAATCTAGAATAGCAGCTTGACTTTCATCTACATCCGGGTCGACGTAAGTCGTCTTCTTGCGATATGTAACGCGGACAATATTGGCTTGGAAGTCGAGTATACACGACGTCAAATCCTCGATCGTATGTAGAGACATCAATCGCTGATGATTTACTCTGAGAATTCATATGTATTTTGAGACAAAATGGCAGACTTACGACGACCGCCTTTCGCACGTTCAGCCTTTCCAATTCTAAGATGAACTCTTCCCATCTTTCATCTTCGCTGGCGTGGGCGAGTAGCGAGTTGATAAGCATCATGCTAATACGCAAAAGCTAAATGTCAACATGCAAAGCAACATATTATCAGATATACCTGTATTGCGCCATAGCGGTATCTGCACTTCCTAACCGATTAACGACAGTTTCGAGCAATCCGCGTTCCTTTCTCATCTGTTCAAAGACCACCTGAAAGCCGTATCGATAGACAGAACCAGGCTGAGTTGCTGCAGGAGTTCTGCTTGAACTTGCTGCTTGCGGGCCTGGGACAGTAGATGGATCTGCTTCGACCAACTTTTTGAGAATAGCTGTAGCAGGACGGCAAACATTTACGAGAGACTGGGAAGAAGATAGAATCTGAACAACTCTTAGGATGAAGTCATCGGAAAGAGTCGCCCATCCGTAGTCCAACTCCATCAAGTTCTGCATCGCTGCGAGGGCATACTAGACTACGTTTTAGAGATTTTCTCGACTCCATGAGAAGTTTATAACTCACTGCAAGAGTATTTCCTGTGGTGTTGAATATAACGTCCACTAATTCACTTAAACCATTGTGATCCAAAAATTCACGTGCAAAAGCTTCTTCCTGTTTATCATCGTCAAATTACTGTGGGCGCTCTTCGGTCAATGAGCACGTACGCGAATAAACTTTTGCAAGGAAAACAGTGTCAGCTTGATATCTTTGTTCCCTCTATTCCTAAGCTTGTCCGCAGTCTCTCTAGCCTCCCGGGCAGGTGCATTGACCAGCCTACTCTTTGCTTAGAAACAATCAAGTAAAAGGCAAAGCAACAAATCTACTCACTTCAGGTTCACTTTGTTCCTGATTTTCTTCCTTAGATTATCATTCGTGACGAGTTCTTCCGTTTCATCTCTCAGAGCGAAATTGGAAGGGGGCTCTTTGATCTTCAAATTTAGGCACAGCTGTTTCATAACATCGTCCACCGTGAGGGTAGGGTCAATGCGGGTGCGCACAGTCAAGCCATCGCCTGTCGTGACATTGTTGGTTGGCACTAGTGCGCCCTTCGTCTGTGTGCCGTTGCCGTTCGAAGGTCCTCGCACTGCAGTGGAGCTCGAAGCCGCAGTGGACATGATACAGCGTGTTTAATAGTGTTGAATACGGTTCAAAGAAGGATGAGGTCCGACCAAATGTTATCTTCACAGGGATCACGCCGGGGGGTAAATAAAGTGGTAATAGATACAAGTTGTACTGCTACTGGTATAGTGGTCCACAAAGCAATGCGGGAGGTATATTTCACGTCTGTGAATGCATATAATATCAGAATTACTGAAGATAGAATATAAAGGAGCAAATCAGAAAGCGTAGATAGCGTCCTCTGCACTCGAATCCGAAGAAACGATGCTCTGACTGACGTGCAAATATCATAGTACTAATTCATCATTTCGATGGGATTTGTCTGGAATGAGTACTCACTGAAGAACAATTAAAGTCGATTAAATGTTTTTATCGCGATTGTACAGTGAAAATTGACGAAGCGGGGTATCGATGTGAGGAGGTTCAGGACAAGCACTGAGGTTCGGGGATCGCCCTAAGTACTGGAAAATACCCGAGGCTGATCGCGACTGTCACAAACTCTCTGATGGGACTCTGTACCCCTTAATCGTCACGCTCTCGTTCTCTTCGACTCAAAACTCCAACTCGACTCATTCGCGAGCCCAACGCGAGCCCAACTCAAATCTGCCCTCGTCCATCGACACGTTGTAATCAATATCAGAACTAATACCCTTGACGCTATCATGTGGCGAACGAAATTCTGTTCACGATGGCCCATTGGTGGAATCATAGCCTCCTCCAGCAAGCCTCAACTTGACATGACATGACGCGTCTGCTCACTTTGAAGCCTAGAGAGAACAAGTCAATTCCAAAGATACATTCTTTCCATTGAGTGTTATTGAAGTTTCTGGAGTTGGGACATGTGAAGATTACCATTGTATTGTGATCTGGCTCGCACTTTGGTATCGAAACTACAACTCAATTGCTTCACTCCTGGGTGTTTGCCGTGTGTTTCTCAGTTGTACCTGAGGCACAAAGCAACCCTTAGGCTCCCTTCGGATTTTGAACCTTCATCAAAAAAGAATCAAAAAAGAAATTCTGATACTTATTATAGATGCGTATAGATATGCACGTATGTATCTGGAAGATTGCTCAAATATGATCATTCGAAAAAAGCGAGACACCAGATAGCCTCTCTTTTGCCGCAGGCGTGGCACATATTAAAAGCTCCACCGTCGCAGGGCTGATTTCTCTATTATCCTAGTCGGTATGGTGGTGCTGGTGCTGGTTTAGAAAATCTAGAAATGTTCCTGTTTAGCGGTATACTGAGTGGCATACACGACGGTAGCATGAAATCATCCTGCTTCGGACGATGGTCCTTGGTTTTTCCGACGAAATGTTGTTACTGTGTCGTGATTCAGAACTTAGTGACCATCAAGGTCAAGATTCAAAATTCATCTGTAGATGATATTGGGCCTATTGGGCGTCTAATCTGAGGTGATTGCCCGCATGCAGCGGGGTAGAATTTGTCGGATCGGGCCCATGGGGAATGCATGGGGAAGGGGAAGTGGCGGCCTGAGATGTGAGGCCTTGAGCTTGAGGACCTGAGCGCATAAGCCATTTGTAAATTAGGGATCAACGAAACGCGAACGACTGTAACAGAATCCTCTATAAACCTGAATCCTAATGTTGATAATTTACTGGTCTATAATACGTATTATAATCTATATAACATACAAATAATAGCAATGAGCTGGGGTGCAAGGCCGTTAAGAAAGCCTTGGTTTTGAAGGGTATTAGGGTATGCATAAAGCATTAAGCATTATGACCCAGGAGGTTTTTTGTTGTTATCACGAAGGCTGGCCCAGACGTCTTCTGTTGCAACTGCAATGCGATCTTTTACGCACCCAAAGTTGTCGAGAGCGGGTCGCACATCCAAGGAAAAGACGGGCGAACCATCAGGTTCAGGAGGTGCAGAGTAATAGTCAATGATGTATCGAACTTCCTCGCCAGTACCCGGTCGACGGATGATCCAGTCATGACGGTCAAATGGTGGTTCCGTGCTAGTTGTAAGATCGCGTTTCGTTAGTCAGACATAAAACTTTAAGAATGCGAGCTATATGACATACTTGAAGCGAGAAGGTAGTAACCAACCGGCAAACATAAACAGACGTGCCTTTGGTGAAAGTTGGCCTGGTTTACCCATGAATCGGGTCAACTGAATGTCGTCAGAACTAAAGAAGGATGATGAGGTTATACAGCACTTTGACAAAATAACATAGCCTTACGATTCATGTCTTCGTTCCCATTTCAGCACTTCCTCCCAAGCCTCTTCGTTCAAGAAATTATGAATTTCCACCATAGTCTCTACATGCTCCTCTGGGGTCTCCCATCCTTTCCGGACTAAGGCATTATAAAACTGCTGCGGTGAGGGATATTCCCACTTTGATCCCTCATCCCGAGGAATAGAAGATTCAGTGCGATTTGTAGGAAGTTTAACCACCTGGTTTTTAGCAGGTTCTTGAGATAGAGTTGGCATCTGATTGAGAGGACTAAGAGCACCATGGTCTACGGGACACTCCGCACGCTTCGGCGCTGGGTTGTGGTCGATTGGACATTTAGCAAGCTTTGCAGAGTGTGTATCGTCATCGGGAACGGTGGTGGCTCCCGTTGTGTGAGGAACTGGGCAACCAGATGCAGGAACCTTTGAGGAGACAGTGGCCTCTGCTCTTGAATTCGTCTGACCCATAGTATAAAAGAATAGACAACAGATACAAGCAGAATGAGCGCTGAAGCTTGAAGCCTTAGAAGTACCAGCGGGTCAAATTGGAGGATGCCTACTGGCCCGTCGTCGGTCGAACTCGTCATTGGACAGGAATGACCATCACATGACCCGATTTTTTTTTCTTGAGTCCGACTCTGTCGCCCTCGAACACTCTTGAAGACTCTGACGACATTCGCGTTCGCTTGCTTACGATGCGAATCTTATCTCTAAGGATAGCGGTCCTGCGCGTCAATCGTTTTCGACCTTTCGTGGCACTACTAAATCGCGTGGAACTCAATACGTGCATCAAAGACCGGAATTACATACGACAAAGCCTGGATTCTTTGCTAATTGCTACAGTCAAACCTGTCTTATCCCATAGCTCTCGGTGGACGTCTAAAGCTATGGGTTTACGGAGGTTATGGGTTTAGACAGAGAGTTGAAAATAACTGCCGAAAAAATCGACCAAATTTATCAATTTTCTGCTAATTCTGCAGAGTTTGGACACCGAGAACTCCTTTCCTACATCCCTCGAGCACGTCTAAGGACATTAATGTAGTCTTCAGGCCACTCAAAATTCTATTTGATGATAGTGTTTGGTTACTTTGGCTACTTGCGGGTGAGGCGGCCAGTGCTGACGCATGGCGAATACGAGACCTTGAAATTGGGGCAACCATGGAGTCCGATTAATAGGACATATCTTATGTCGCTAGATTCTAGGAGGCCACTCGTAGCGCTGACCTAAAATACATTAATATGATTTGTGTTTTCTAAATAGTACGCACAATATTCAGAGGTGACGGTATCAGCATTGCATGCCAATGATTAAAGCAATATACGCCATCATAATGAATTGGAATCCTCCCAAAGACTTTAACTACTCAAAAATTAACGTGACCGGTTCGGGATGTTTATAACCGGAAAAAACCAATCATTAACAAATAAACCGGGTAATGAACCATAGAGTTTCTCACATTCCATTTATCAGGTAAAAACGATACCTTATTACATAAGGTCTCGTAAATTAATAATCAGATCTACGCCAATAACATCAGTCGTGAACCTGAATAGCCCCGAATTGACTATTTTTCACCTCGAATATCATTTCAGGGTTGAATCAATATCATGTGGAACGGCTGTCGTGCTCCCAAAACCACAAAACTATCCCTAAAAAGGAAATTTTACCTATGGGATTTTTCCCGAAAGACCTATGGGTTAAGGGTTTAGACAGGATTATGGGTTATGGGTCGAAATTCCCCGCCCACCAAATCGGTGGACGCAAAAAGCTATGGGTTACTGGAGGTTATGGGTTTAGACAGGTATGGGATAAGACAGGTTCGACTGTACTACTTAATCCTGTGCTTCAATGAGTGTCCATTCCTGGAAATACCTCTCGATCTGAAGATTCTAATTCTCGATATGACATGAATTTATTCCTCGAACATGTGGCTAGGTCAGGGTCGGGCAATAGTAAACCTTGGTAAACTCAATATACCTGACTACGGGGGTGACCAGGCGGTCTATGCGCATTAGATGGTCATTCAGCTTAGAAAATTTCGCAGTCGAATAGTACGTTCTTGGTGATTTTTGTGAAGTTCTTTTTACAGTGTACCAAACAGAAAAGTAGCCGCTGCATAATCAATTAGCAACTGAGTATGTTGCTCGTTGATTAGGATTATTATGCATGATAGATGCGAACGTATGACCTCCTGTTATCTCATGATCCTAATAATTCTGTGATTCCAGTAACTTTTCATGTATGATGGAATCCATTTCCTGGGAACCCCTATACTTTCGGACAGTGTTGTTGTCAAGGACAATGGAGAATGTGACTTGGGGTTCTTTGGACTTGGGGAGCCCTTGGGCAACAATATGCGAAATCAAAAATTTCGGTAAGTATGTTGCAGTATGTAGCGCATTTCGGCGCTTATAGCCGGTCTATGGCTTTGTTTGTGCCACTTTGATGGCACGGAAATTGGCGATCAAATCTGAGGCTACTAAGCACTAAGAATGCGAGCTAGATTTCGAACCAACATATAAAAGACTACCAACTTGCTCCCAATGCTTTCCTCGTCCTTTCCAGGTCCAATTTCTTTTTCCCTCCATACTCTTTCAGAATGCCAGGAGGTCCGGTCGCTACAGGAAGTGCCATGGGAGGCAACTTCAGCACAAAAGTGTGTACCCTATCTCCTATACTTAGGACGCTTATCCTCATCTTCCTATTCACAGAACAAATTTGCTGGAATTGCTATGACCACCTTCAGTGCCTTTGGTGGTATTTTGTTTGGTTATGATACTGGTGTCATCAGCGGTATCAAGGAAATGAAGGCCTGGCTCAGGCAGTTCGGTAACGTTTCTACCGACTCCAAACACACCACTGGCTATGCCATTTCCTCCTCCACCGAATCCCTCATCGTTTCCATCCTTTCCGCTGGTACTTTCTTCGGTGCCCTTCTTGGTGCCCCAGCTGCCGGTAGTCCATTTAATATAATGTCGAATCTACCACACATATTCACTGGATTGTTAAGATATCCTTGGAAGGAAGAGGGGTATCATGTTTGCTACTCTCGTCTTCTGCATTGGTATTGCCATGCAAATTGCTGCAACCGCTATCCCCCTTTTTGTAAGTATATTTTTTGGGTTTTGTGTAATAAACATTTTCTGATACGATATTTCATCAGGTCGTCGGTCGCGTTTTCGCTGGTCTTGGTGTTGGCTTGGTTTCTGTTTTGATTCCCATGTATCAGTCCGAATGGTACGCGAAGTTTTTACTTCTCAAAAAAAAAAAAATTTTAAAAGCCTGATTATATTACTAGTTCCCCTAAATGGATTCGTGGTGCCGTCGTTTCAACATACCAGTGGGCCATCACCATTGGTATCCTGCTCGCCGCTATCGTCAACAACTCAACTAAGGACCGCGACGCTGCTGCTGCCTACCAGATCCCTATCGCTCTTCAGTTCGCATGGGCTGCTATTTTGGCCTTCGGCATGTTCTTCCTCCCTGAATCACCTCGCTGGCTCGTCAAGCGCGGTCGCAACGCGGATGCTGCAACTTCTCTTTCGCGTCTTGTAGGAGCTCCTGCCAACAGCCCCGAGGTCGAAACCGAACTCGAGGAGATCCGCGCCAACTACGAAGAGGAGGTCGCCCTTGGAGAGCCTTCTTATGCCGACTGCTTCAAGTTCACCAAGAACAAGATATTCCTCCGCACGATGACTGGTATCTTCATCCAGGCCTGGCAACAACTCACTGGAAGTAAGTCTATGGCTCAGCTTCATTTTCTCTCCCCAAGTTTCTGACATGACCTTCTATTAGTTAACTTCATCTTTTACTATGGAACTACCTTCTTCCGCAACGCTGGCATCCAAAACGCTTTCGTCATTTCCATCGTTACTGGTGTGGTCAACGTCTTCATGACTCTTCCTGGTATGTGGGGTGTTGAGCGCTTCGGTCGCCGTCGTCTCCTACTCGTCGGTGCCATCGGAATGTGCCTGTGCGAATACACCGTCGCCATCGTTGGTGCCACCATCTCTACCGAGAACATCGCCGGTCAAAAGGTCCTCATTGCCTTCGTTTGCTTCTTCATTGCCTTCTTCGCCTCGACCTGGGGACCTGTTGCCTGGGTCATCACTGGTGAAATTTTCCCTCTCCAAGTTCGTGCCAAGGCCATGTCACTCTCAGTCGCTTCCAACTGGCTGTGGAACTTCGCCGTCGGTTATGCTAGTAAGTTAACATACATGCCTCTAAAATCAAGAACATCAACTGACTCTTCTTCATAGCTCCTTACCTCGTCAACAAGGAACCTGGATCTGCCGGTCTCGAGTCCAACATCTTCTTCGTCTGGGGTTCCACCTGCTTCTACTGCATCATCTTCACCTTTCTCTGCATTCCCGAGACCGAAGGTCTTTCCCTCGAGCAGATCGATCTCATGTACCAAAGCACCACCCCTGTCAAGTCCCTCGAGTACCGCAGAAGACTCATATCGGAAGGTGCTGACGCCGTTCATGATGACCTCAAACGCCACGATTCTCGCGTTGAAGAATCAGAAAAGGTCTAAACAGCTATATCTTCTCATTTTTTCTGTCTTGGTTTATAGGAGTCCATCAACATATACCAAGCTATGTTGTGTAGCATATATCACACCCAAATCACACCCATTTTTATCTTCTCTCCGTGTATCATAATAACCAATTATTTTATTCAATTTCACCTTAATTAATTATATACCGACCAACGTATGTGTCTTAGGAGTACCTGTGCTGTCCTGGGTAAATACACAGATTTTTTGTAATACGTATGATAGGAAGAAGAATAAAAATCCTTCTATTCCGAAAATTTGTTATAAAACTTGGCGCTCTGAGGACTTCTGGCTATATACTTATAAGTACAACCACAACATCCCGCCTTCTCAACTCTTCTCACGCGGTAATAACTTGTTTAAATAAATATGAATAAATGTGCCAAAGGAGGTCAAAGGATACATGTGTATGTTACATTTTTAAAACTTCTTCAAAATAGAATCCAGGAAGACCAAACAGGAGAGATACCAAGTCGGCTCTCCATACGTATATATATACGAATATTCCCTAATATTCCGTTACTATCAAGCGAGATTTTCCAAGATAGTTTTCACGCCCCAAGCTCCGGGATCGGCTACTTGCTGCTCCCTTAATCTGTTGCCTTCGACATACGCACTGCGGCCTGCTTTAGCGACCAAGTCGCGCGTTGCTTCTGCGGCTTTGCTTGCAGCCGCGACCGCTTCAGAGTAGTTTTGATCATTCTCTGAGAAAGTCTTAATGAATGCCTCTAAGGGGTCCACCAGTGTGCGTGAGGGAGGACGTGCGCGAGTGTAGGTGTATAACTTGGCCAAGGCTGATGTCAAAGTCCTTGACCATGCCTGTGCTGTCATTTTTCCATCTTTAGGAGAGTCTGCTTGAAGACCCTGGGCGAGAGCGGAGAAAAAGATTCTGATAACAGTACTTAAAACGTGTCAAGCATCTAGATGAAAGAAAAAAGACTAACGAGTATAGTGCACCACTTGTACCACCCATGGCTTCTTCTGCTACTTGAGCAATGTTGATCACCGATCGCGCAAGGTCCTCTCCTGTGATATCTCCCGAATCAATTTTTGCCAGAACACCTATAACCAAGGTCTCTTTTAGTAACCCATTATCATGATAACTTATGTTAAAATGGCGAATAACCTTCAGAGCCGGCCTGCAATAGACTTCAGTCAATAAGATGATCCGAGAGGGGGCGCGAGCTAAAATTTACCTTGAGTGTCAGACCACAATCTCCATCTCCTGCGATAGAATCCATGCGAGTAATCTCGGGCTCAGCATCAATCAGAGCGTTTGCTGCCCGTTTAATGCTCTCGACGAACGCTGCAGGGTCCGGTACTGAAGTTGGCTTTATGTCATTCAAAGTAATAGCAGCTTCTTTAGCAGCTTCAATTTGCTTAGCCGCTTCCAAAGGAGTTGACCCGGAAGCCCATTTCCAGCCAGGCACTTCACACTTTTCATCAAGAAGAGAAAGGACTAGGTCGGCAGGAGGTGCGTCCGCCTCATCTTTACTAGGCAAGAGAAGCAACGTGATCGAAAATCCAGGCATATTCAAGCTCGTCTATAGAAAGGAAAGCCGGACACTTTAGTAACTGTGTCACCTTGTGAAGAGATACAAACCATAAAGGTGCCGGAGAGTATGCGACTCGTGGTAAATTGACGGGCGTCTAACTGTTTTCTGACTTCCGCTACAATACCACACATTTCGAGTTCGCTGATTCCACCGAGATTGTTGATCATCACGGCAACGTTATCCTTTCCTTTGAATGACACGAAAGATCGGTCTGGATCAGATGTAGAGGTCAGGAAGTCCAATAGCTGTGGGATGAGTTCCGACAACTTTGGGACGGGAGACAGGCGGCTGTGACCGCTTTCATTATGAATACCCATGCCTATTTCAATCTCATTTTCTTTGAGATGTGATTCAGCGGACGCAGTGCCCGGAACCTAAGTGAAAAGGAAAGGGTTCAAATTATGTTTCGACCGGATGGGTTGAGCATGGACGTACGTGAGTATGTTCAAGGCCAACGCCGATGGTAGCAACTCGACTAGCAACCCAGTTAGCCACGGAATAAACTTTTTCGAGACTTTCTCCTCGATTTGCTAAAGCACCAGCAATTTTATAGACAAGTACTGTTCCAGCAAGTCCTCTGAATATATAGTCAGAAATATGTCAGTCTGATAGTTGTTGCTCGCCTTCTGCCAACGATCTTGCCTTGTTCTCTTCCGACGGCAACATCGTCTCCGACCACCACGAACTTAATTTTGTCCGCTTTGTTGGGGTGAAGGGCAGCATATTGTTCTTTGGCTAATCCAAAATTGAGTACATCGCCTGTGTAATTCCTAACAGACAAGGTTTATCATTAGTAGACAATAGAAATGAATTAGAATGTTCACACTTTACGATAATGACCGTCCTACGTGCAATTTCAATTAGAAAAGGGTCAACAGTATGTTGATCGGCCTACTAACCCTTTGTCGTTGTCGATCAGCTCGATTCCACGGCGTACCTGACTCGCATTGGGAGAAGCGAAAACATTCCCACAGACGGCCCCTATTTATATCCGGATAAGATTGGCCATTTCATGACATCAAGATTGCATGACCTCACCTGTGAGAATGCCTTGGCCTATGACAGATTAGATTGAGCACCCAGGGATTGATGACTACATCACTTACCGACAAATCCTGCATGAGCAGGTTCGTGTCCAGAGCCTCCTCCGCACATGAGGGCGACCTTGGAACGATCATGAGATTTGACATAGACGACTATTTACGTATAAGCAAACATGAAAATTAATAGGGAGTTGGACAACTTACTTTTGTTGGTAGAATCAAGGGCCAGCTGAGGGTTCACAGCGCAAAGACCCTTGAGCGAGTCAACGACAAGGTCCGACGCAGAGTTTAACAGGTGTTTGTCTTAAAGATTGGACGTTATTCACAGAAAATAAGATAATAGAAAATGGCGCACTTTGGATGGTCATGGTGGGAGTTGAGAAAGGTCAAAGAGGACGCTTGAGATATGAGGTCCAAAATATAGTCTAGCGGCTAGCCAGGGCTAGCCCGCCTTTGACGCGGCGCGCGCCGACGGTCCTTTGAGTTTTTGACCTGGTCCGCTGACTCTGTCACGTGTACTCTACAAGCACGGGCTGTGACGAATAAAATGTGTGACGTCCACGCGTCAATTCTGAGTCCTGAAGGCCTGACGCTCTGCAAATAGAGAAAAGCCGGTTAGCGCTTTGTTTGATTATTTTTTTGCGTCCATTACACACATTTGCTTTTTCTTAAAAAAAGAGTGGCCCTTATCCTTTCTCTATTCTTTTCCTCTCAGCGCTCATGAATCTTCCCCAGTCTTCAGAATCCTCGTCCTCGAACGTTTTGGAATCAGTAGAGCTCTCACCCAATCTGAGTAGGAAAAGACAGAGAAGTCTTTCGATGCAGTCCGATTCCGGTGCATCAAGCTCTTCTATTAAACGGACTGTCGCCGATACTTCATCCAACGACATCTCCATCAGGAGTCCACGTACCGATCAGTTGTCTTCTCTTTCTCTCGTCGATCCCACCAATCAAGATATTGATGCATACATGGCAGAACAAGACGAAGAAGAATTTCTTTCTACTTTTTCGGAGCCGCGACACCAAGGCGGAGTGCCCGTGGCCGCGCAGTCAGCAAAACCCGAATTGCGATTAAAGATCGTAGAAAGGGGGAAGGCGAGGAGGATGGAAATTGGAGAAACATGGTATTTGGTTTCAAGGGATTGGTACAGACGATGGCACAAAGCCTGCAGTGGAGAGGTAGACAAAGAAGGACTTGTTCGCCATGAAGATATCGGCCCTGTGGATAATTCTTCCTTGCTGGATGAGTTCGATAATCTTCTTCCTTCTCTGGCAGAGGGTGTGGATGTTGAATATGTCCCGCAGACCATCTGGGATTTGTTTGTTACGTGGTACGCATTCTTTCTCAGATCTATATTTATATCTGCAACATCTTGTCCCTCAGGTATGGACCTGCAGCGCACCCTCTTCCTCGGCAAATCATTGCAAGAGGCGCAGCGAAACAGCCGACATTGGAACTGCGACCTCTAAAATTGAAAGCTTACAAGTTGGTCAAGGACGTTACGGACTCTACTACTCAACACGCATGGTTGACAATCTCTGCTGGGGCATCGACCAGCAAACTTTGTTCGGAGCTTGCGAAGACCGTGCCAAAAGGTCCAGGATCCCCCGGTCCATACCGTGTCTGGAGGGTTAATACCGTCCTTGAAGAATCCAACGAACTTGAATTCCCATCCAGTCGGCTTTCAAACATAGACGCGAAAGTAGTAGAAGAAAGCGACAAAACACTTGAAGACGAGAGTGTTGACTTAGACGACGTGTATATCGTGGAATACAAAGAGGAGGGTGGTTGGTTGGTGACAACGCCAAAGCCAGTACAAAAATCTACTGGATTTACATTCGAGAGCCCTCGTCCGTTATTCAACTCAAATGACAATTTCTTCAACAAGATGTCCACCAGCTTAACACCATCGGTTAAATCGACAACTGGTGTCTTTGACGGTTTTACAAGTCCGCCATCGAAACCATCTACTGCTCTTACTCTCCCAAACAAGGCAATCTCTAAATCCATAGAGCCTGGAACACTGGGACTAGGAAATATGTGAGTTCATTGATTGTGTTTACAGTTTATGGATGTGAATTCATCTTAACCTACGATTTTTCAAGGGGAAATACATGCTTCATGAACTCTGCGCTTCAATGTCTGGCACATACTCAAGAGTTGACAGAATACTTCCTTTGTAAGTGCGCTTATTGCCTCTTATGCAATTGCTCACCCTGACTTCCATTCAAGCCGGTGTATACAGCGATGAGCTCAATCGGGACAATCCCTTGGGCATGGGTGGTGCCATTGCTGAGGCATTTGGATCCCTTCTTTCTCGCATTTGGTCGCCTACTGGATCATCAACGTCTTACTCGCCGCGAGAGTTTAAATCCCAACTGCAGCGCTTTGCGCCGCAGTTCAGTGGGTATCAGCAACACGACTCACAAGAACTCGTCGCCTTTCTCCTTGATGGATTACACGAGGATCTGAACCGCGTCATCAAGAAACCCTATGTCGAGAAGCCTGATTGGGAAGGCGGAGGTGAAATAGAACTCGTGAAACTTGCTCAAAAGTCTTGGGAAGGTTACATGCTACGAAATGACAGCGTCATCGTCGATCTATTCCAAGGACAATACCAGAGCACTCTCATTTGTCCGGAGTGTCAGAAGGTGGGAATGAGAAGCCTATGTTTGTCGTGTTGTGCTAATAGCTTTTGCTTTAAGGTTTCCATAACCTTTGATCCTTTTATGTACCTTACTCTGCCGCTTCCTATACAGAAAAAGTGGAAACATTCCGTTTATTATATCCCATGGGACCTAAAGAAGCCTCATGTTAAGGTGAGAATGTCCAGATTTCAGGCTAATCCGTAACACTGACGTTATTTTTCAGGTTCCTGTTGAGATCAATAGAGATGCTTCATTCAGGGATCTACGAGTCCTTCTCGGTCGGTGGATGGGCGCGCCGCCAGAAAACGTTAGTCTGTCTTGTCTTTTGGAGATCACTTATCTTCATATTGATTAACCTTTTTGTAAATAGTTGCTTACCATGGAAATATTCAGCCATCGCTTCTACAAAACCTTAGACGACCATGTCCCCGTCGGTGAGATGGCAGACAACGACGTCATCGTGTGCTACGAGCTTCCGTGCAACGCCCGACAGAACAAGGCTCACAAGAAACAAGCCGAAGATCCCTTCATTGTTCCTGTATACCTGTGCGATGCCAAATCCCCAATGCGAAATAATAGCATGTACACTCGTAATAGTAATGCACCCGCATTGTTTGGGTACCCAATGGTTGTCGCCATCGAACGCGAGGACGCAACAGACGTGGAGGACATGTACGACTTTGTTGCGACGCGTCTACAGAGATGGACTGCTCATGCCAGAGATCTATTTTCTTGGGAAGCTGCTGATGGCTTACCAGACATTGACGCTGAAGTCCCGCTCCTTATTCGCGGGTCCCCACCTTTGGAATCTGTTACAGAAATAGGTGAAGATGGCACTATCGTCACGATCCACTCCGCACCTGAAAGCGACATCGTCGACGAGAAAGACATGATTGTAGACGAAGAATTGCAAACGCAACTAGATGGCGGTGATATAGGAGATATGGGTCTGCGTAAAGTAGGCTTGAAGAGGAATATCTTCGATCTTCGTTTGCAGGTCAACCACAAGGATCTTGGGACGTCGTCGAACGTGTATTCATCCAACAGTCGTTGGGAGGCTTGGGAGGAGAGGACCGAGTCGCCGGAAGGTAACCCCGTGCTCCTCCGCGATGACGATGCGTTATATTGCGAGTTTGAACCAGACAAAAAGGACTATTTCTTCGGTGAAGGGACGCAGTATGAACACGCTCTCTGGGACCAATGGGAAACTTTCATCCATCCAGAGTACGAGGAGTCGAAAAGGGCTGGAATCGAAAAGCAAAATAAAGGAATCTCCCTCCAAGACTGTCTGGACGAGTTCACCAAGGAGGAGCAACTTGGTGAGGATGATCTATGGTATTGCCCACAGTGCAAGAAGCACCAGCAAGCGACGAAGAAGTTCGATATCTGGAAGGTACCCGACATCCTAGTAGTTCACCTCAAACGATTTAGCAATAACCGTACTCTACGCGACAAGATCGATGCACACATCGACTTCCCGATTGAGGGTCTTGATCTCGGTAGCATGGTTGGCGAGCGTAACATTGCCAAGAAACTGGTTGAAGAAGGCGTCGATATCGAGCCGCTCAAGCTAGGGAACCTCGACGAGGAGTTGGTGTACGATCTGTTTGGTGTTGACGAGCACATCGGGGGCTTAGGTGGAGGTCACTATCGTGCCTACGCTTCTAACCACATGTCGGGCAAGTGGTATCATTTCGATGATTCGTACGTCACAACAGCTCGTGCATCTGACTCTGTGGTACGTATTGATCTTTGTCTGCTTTTAATTAATGTCCGTCGCATGACTAACGAATCTCTGCGATCTAGAACGCGAATGCGTACCTTTTGTTTTACCGCCGTCGCACCACTTCTCCTCTTGGTGGCAAATCACATGAAAAAATTGAGGAAGCAAAGCTGCAACCGTCTAAAAATCTGGAGTTGAACCAGGCAGATTCATCTACTGTAACTATCGGCACGCAGCTTCCAACTCCTCCGAATGAAGAGACTGATTACGCACCGGTTGGCCTTCGGCTTCCTTCTATTGCAGGCACTCAAACCAGCCGCGGTCTAGGGCTGATGCATGACGATCCGTGGATTATACACTCGTCCGGAGCTGGATCCACGGCAGGCTCATCCAAAGCATCTCCACCAACGGCATACGATGACCCACCACCGGATTTCGACGATTATTCGTACAGCAACGGTAACAGTGAAGCCTTTATTATCCAGAACCAAAGTTATGACTTCCCGGATCCGTCGAGCAAGGCCTCGCCTACGTCGTCTAATGAGGCAGAATTAGATACCGACTTGGATTTAGATGAGACAGAGGAGGAAGAAGAGGGATGGAATTCGTCTACGGAGAGGTTGGAGAGTTTCGTTACGGACGAACAAGGTTTGCCTGAAGGGATGAAAATTCAGACAATTTCAGGGAGCTGGAGCCCAGTTAGTAATAGGGACTCATCGCCACGGGTTTATCATGATAGGTTCTTGGACGACTCTGATCCGTTCAGCGATTCGAATGTGCAGAAGGAGGAAGCACAGGCTACCACCACCGCGACGACGACGGAGAAATAATGACATGTATATGACTTGGAAAGACTAGAATGCATTCATGTAATGACCGACACTATTCATCTTACTCTTACATACAACCACATATACGTTACAAGGTCGTGATGACCATTCATCATACATTTATTTAAACTTGAACTTTATGTAAATTCCGTTCCTCCCTATGCTAGGTATAAAATAATAATGTACAAATGATATTTACGAAAATACATCAATGACGTCAGGGAAATCAAATGTTCAGATTCATGACCGTCCGATAAACACAATCAAAAAAGAGATCTGCGAAAAACGAAGTAGTTTATCAGAAGGTGGTGATCGCCAGAAAAAATGCAAAAGAAATTCGTTCTGAAAACGAATGTCATACAGATTTTGCCACATGATGGGTATTTTGTGAATTTGGAATGTGCGAGAGAGAGATTGGTTAACACTTTCTAGGAAACCCTCTGGGATAGTGTTTCCAGAGTATATTGCCGCCCGCAACAGGCTGGTCAAGAACGAAATGAACACGGAAACAGATCATCGGAAACCTCCAAGGCCCAACATACCTGATTAGATTGAGTGCTGAGATCTGCGGGAAAACCTAAGTACCCAAAAAAGAGAGAGAAATTGAATGTACAGACGAGAGACGAGACATTCAAAGGCAGCGACACCGAGAGCATCTCCAAGTTTGAAGGCGACGCGATCTCCAACGAAATACTGAACATCGCGTCTCCACTCGCTGGATAAAGCATCCATTATGGTTGCAGAGAGGTAAGTCGTCGCGACGCACCAGATTAGCTTTTGTGGTGGGAAACATATCTGACTGGGCCCAGGCCTTTTATGACGACACATATCCTATGACGTAATATTTCTGGTATTTTATCTAGACACCGCCGAATCCTGATTTCTTCACTACCCCTGCTAACACATTATCTACATCCGTCAGGCTCGTTTCCTTCCTGAACACTTCCATATACACCTTTTCAACTTCCCCTGTCGCATCCCCCTCTGCGCCCTGTGGATTGCTCGACAGACCCCGTTTGGCGATGTGCCAGTGCTGGGGATTCTGCCCGCGCGAGAACACCTCTGTGATGTCCGAATCACTATTCCAAATACAATTAGAATGCACCCTCAAACTTATTTATAAAATACATACTTGTCTAAAATAGCTTTCGCATTAAACAGGTGGCTCGATGTGGATGTAAACCCAGGGCCGCTGTGGGTATAATGCCCTGTAGAAATTAGATATTGGTCCTGTGTTTGGAGAATCCTTGTCGCCGATGGCAGGGAACTTGATACACTGTTATATTTATCACATCAGCTTTCAATGCATCATATGCAAGGCATATGGAGAGACGTACTCCTTCAGCCCAGCCTCATAGATGGCTGCTTCCAAGTCATCAAACAGTTTACTTGATTTTTCAGCCGCAATCTGCAAATCCGCGGCGTCGTCATCGTCCTCTTCCTGGTGAGCATTGCGTGCCAGGTCTTGTGTACTAATCAAAGCCAACATGAATTCATTATGCTACAAGCACTGTGGATTTAGTTTCTGAATAAACAAAGCCGACAGGTAAAACGGTACGCACAATCAAATAATGTATTGTTACTCTCCGCGTATTCGTCGGATCGCGAATAGGTGCTAAGTGTAGGTTGGTCAAAGAAAACTCGGGGAGAGGTGACGAATTGTCATCTTCCTGCTTCTTAGAGAATGTCGACGATATCGTATCTGAATGATTGTTGGTGTCGTCTTCCCCAACCATATTTTCGTTATCCTCGTTGTTAACGGCTTCTTGTACAGGATCTTCTACCAAACCAGTTTCATTTTCTTCGGTATCATGATCTTCTTGGGGTGGCGGATTTCTAGCGGCCAGCGATATTCCATCCGAAGAGATAGCATCCTCTAATGCATCAGTATCAGCAGTGACTTCCACTTGAATTCTACCAGCCTCAGCCTCCTCGCCTTTAGGTCCAGTCGACGAGTCTATGTTCTCTTTCTCAGGACCCACAGATTCTACTACTGGCGGCTGCATCTCTGCCCTCGCCGCATGATCAAGGGGAGGCTTCGTCACATTCCCCTTTCCAAACGTCAAGTATCCAGGCCAGTTCCACTTGAGACTTTTCATGTCCATGTTCATATTAATTCCAAAGATACTTGCACCGTCGTTACCTCCGACAAGCTGTTTCGACGGGTCCCGGTCTCTCAAAGATGCATTATTGGCATTTGCGTTAGGTCCTAACGCTGGGTGCTTGCCTCTAATCGTGTCGACGCTCGAAGCTAGTGTATTCAGGGTATCGGAGCTGAGGGACGTATCGACTGCAGGTCTGGGAGGAGGGATCATAGATTGCAGGTGGGCGGCTAATGCGGGCGGATAGGCGCTCGCGTTGTTACTGTACCGCGTAGATGGAACAATGTGCTCCCTTGTGAAGACGACGGGAGATAGTGATGTGATTCCGCTAGGAGGGTCGTCATTACTTTGCCGGTCATCAACATCTGGTTTCGAAAGATATGCAGCAAATTCGTTGACGATGGGTATGAGGGACGCGAAACATGGATGGAGGAGTGGCCCAAGGTCTTCTCCGAATGGGATCTTCTCCTCGAGGTCCCAGGACCATGCCCATACGGTCCAGAACCTTTCTAACTGGAGCTCAAGCGCAGTTTGCCCGAGAGTGGAGAGTATGGACGCGAATGAACCGTGGGTGAGCTAGATAGATTGAAGTCAGCACATAACGGCGCAATGTGAGATCTAGGTGCAGGGGCTGTAATGAACTTACCTTGAACCGTTCATATCCTTTCATTATATGCGCCCGAACGGCACTATCATGTACTGAGCCTTCGTCATAGTCATACGCTGGACTCGAATCCTTCTCTTTCTCCTTCCCCTTATTTGATGTCGGCTTTCCCTTGACCGTTGCCGACTTTGATTTACTCTTCGGGTCGAAGGGACGGGGGAATTTGGCTAGTTCGATCCCCTGTTGAACAGTATAAATCATTCAGATTGAATTTTGAATACCTCTAATGACGCACAGCGTGTATCCAGAAATCAGGCTCCGGAGAGACCATAATCAACCGTTTAGTTTGCGAATGAACGTTATCGCATGCATCCGCCGAGTTGAACAGCCTGTACGATACAGATACGAAGATTACAGGATGTTAACATACAATATCAATTTGCATGCGCGTCAACCTCCCGGGCATACGAGAAGAAGGGAAGAGAAGACACAGAAACCCAAAGTACGCACTCTGCAAAGTTTATTAAAGCTTTTGCCAGTCCCACCTGTCTCAACATCCGATCCCTCGACACAGCTCTCTCCTTCGAGGTGTAAAATAGAATATGTGCTTGTTCCTCAGCATCTTCGTCGTCGTCGTCGTCGTTCACATTGGCGTAGTTATTGCCGTCCTCATTGCCAGTCGTTGTTCCGTTACTACCTTTTCCAGATTCGTTTAAATCGTCATCGTTGCCCGACCGGACTGTTGAATTAGTGTTGGGCCGGAGAGTGGGGTTGTAGATTGTCAAATACAAGAGGTTAGGAGGAATACGGTTCATGACACGATCATCGTCGTGTTCAAGTGACAAGTCGCACCTGAAGACAATCTCTCGGCAATTCACTGCAGATCCGTGATGTGTTTTGTGTTTAAATCGTGTTGCAAATAACGAATATTTATGTAGGCCCTCATTGTCCGCTCTCGACACTTCTTTAGCAGTAGCTGAGTATCCCCACAGTCTCACAATTAATTGCTGCGAAGGAATAGATGGAATGGAAGGTGCTGGCTAACGCAAGTTAATCAATCTCACACATCGTCTACAGCCACAATAAACCTCTCCTTATGATGAAGCGGAGCGAGGCCCAACTTTGTGGGACAGTTTACTCGACAATTTCCAGGTTTTCGCCTTGAGTGTCTGTGAGTCGCAAACTATATTGCGCATGTATTGCAGATGTAAACAATCTGGAATAAAACTATGAATAATGATTATACAGTTAAACAAATCATTTTGTTTATAAGTTATGAGTGAGTATTGTCAAAATGCTGTTCCATTGGTAAAACACAATTATAAAAAATGAGACCGGCATAATATCAAGATTAGCTATGATCACTGATGGTGGAGAGGGTTTTGCTCCAAGCGACGACCTTGGGATGTGCCTGGACCTATATTCCAAATCCGATGAAAATTTGTTAGTAAACGATTGTGAAGTTTCCTCACCTTCGCAGGATCGAAGTGCAAAACTTGGAGACCTTCAAGAGAAGTAGCACGCGAAAGAGCAACATATGCTTGGCCTACAGAAAAATGTCATGAATAATAATAAAAGTAGGGTTGTTGGCATTATGCATACCTTTCTCGAATACTTTCCCGAGGTCAACTTTCACTCGGTCCAGAGTTTGACCTTGGGACTTGTGTATACTCATAGCCCATGAAAGGATCAACGGTAGCTAAATAAAAACTTTATCAAAATGAAGGCTAGATGCAAAAATTGTTTATGCATACCTGTGTCCTGCTTACTTGAACTTCTCCGCTGGGAAGCTCGACTTTCCAGACATCGGGCATAATTAAACAACGTCGTCTTCCTCCGTGGGTCATAAACTCGACGACAGGGTAAAATTTTGCTGGAGAAACAGAAGCACTTGTCTTCCTAGCTACTGCAGCTACTTGGTTTGTACCACCAATAACAGGTGCATCTCCGCTACCTTCCCTATCTTGTTCTGTTCCATAGATATTCGGATCAACAAAACGCAAAACTCGACCCATGCTTCCGTTTACAAGTTGATCGTCCATATTCTTAATGAGCATGACTTGTGCATCGATGCGTAGGACAAGCTGTTGAGGAGCCATAAAATTGGCCAATAATTTCTCTTTTTGCCCTTGATCTGAGATAGTACCACCATCGATTGCCGGGAATATTTTCTGCTCTGTATTGAGGCGAGACATGCGAGTCGAGTTGGATCGTTCAACGTCTTCTCGCCGCGGGAATCTAGCATGCACATTAGTGGCAGTGAAAATTACTGAATAAGGATTGCCTCACAATTCTGTGGGGCCAATGCCATCGTCATATTCAATATTGCGGGAGAGCCTTTGGAAAGCTTGAATGGATTTCTGAGAAAGGGTGCCAAAGCGCATCTCATTCAACATATCGACAAAAGCTAATGGCGGATGTTATTGAAGCAATCAGAAACAGGGTAGGTTAGACGTACTTTGATCACTCTGACGGAAAACTTTGGTAAGGTTAAATGTGTGCTTGACACACGTCTTCCACATATCTGCTTCAAAGGCAAACTTGACTTGGCCTGATTTCGTCACGGGTGGTAACTGGAAGAAGTCCCCAGTGACTACAAGTTGAATTCCACCGAATGGCTCTTGGTTTTTCCTGATATCTCTTGCGATGCCAGCCAATTTATCAAACAGATCGCCCTCAACCATGGACACTAAGAAATTGTTATCAGCACATGCATGTACACTTGTAAAGGCGCATATATGCGAACCTTCATCAATAATAAGAACTTTGGTTCTGCACCAACGAGTTGCTGCCTTCTTGTTCTTGCGTATTTTTGTCGCGAGGTCCTTAGCAGATTCCAATCCTAACCCTATCCCGGAAAAGGAATGGATAGTGACCCCTCCAATATTACACGCTGCGATACCTATGGACTGCATTCAATGACATTGTAGAGTGAAAAAAGAGAGAGAGATAAATTACCAGTGGAAGCAGTAATAGCAATAGCATCAGGGGTTTTCACATATTTCTTACGCAGGGTCTTGATGATTTCGCGTAAGAGAACAGATTTCCCGGTTCCTGTGGCATTCACGCTCATGAGTTTGCAGCGACGACGTTTTTCCTAGCACAATACTAACCGGCACTACCAGTATAGAACACACTGTTTCCTTCTTGAACAAGCTTCAATATCTGTGTTTGCTCCTGACTCAAGAAAACAGCCGGAAGTTTGCCTTTTGAAGGTGGGGCCGAAGATGCTGGTGCAGTTACGGATGTCGTTCGTGTAC
Organism: Agrocybe praecox; assembly: GCA_964017145.1. Lineage (NCBI taxonomy): Eukaryota > Fungi > Basidiomycota > Agaricomycetes > Agaricales > Agrocybaceae > Agrocybe > Agrocybe praecox. The sequence goes on from OZ024852.1 coordinate 1,399,582, forward strand.
TGGAGGATGAAAGCTTTGAAGATGTAGTTGTGGTACTGGTCGTGAAACTGGACTTTGTCAGAGCATTGTGGTCCAGCCAATCTGGAGGCAATATGCGCTTGGCCCTTTTTGCAATCGGGGCTGTGGCAGACGACTCTGTTGTCGGACTGGGGCGCTTATTTATCGTCTTTGAGCCCATCAGAGGGGCGGGCGGCGGCTCTGGTTTGGAATAGCCTGCAAGTGCATCTTGCATCTCCTTCAGACGTCTCTCGGAACCTGACAATACTTTGGTTGGTTGTGCAGGAATAGTAGCCGGAGGGGTTGGTGGCCATGGAATTTCTTGAGAAGATTTGGGAACAGAGAATGAAGAAGAGCCAAAATCACGCTTGTAGGTACCTAGCCCTGAGCGAGATTGAGTGGTTTTAGACATAAAGTCAGAAGGCTATGATTGGAAGTGCACTGAGTACGCGTTGTTCGAAGTTCTTCACGCAAAGTTTACGTGGGAAAAACGCGAACATACATTTCACGTGATGCATTGATGAGACGCGACCGTGACAAGTCTCTGCAAGACACAAAGAATGTGAATAAAAGACGCGACTTAGTCGCTCACCTAACAAATATTTTCTCATAGAAACAAAATGAGAGAATATTAGGCAACTAGCAACCTCATAATGGAAACAGTGGCTATTATCATCGCATCGACTGGCAAAGTTATCCCGACAACAGATGAGTGGTGGATTAAGTGGTAGGATGCTATAAGACGACAAGCGATGGCAGAAATAGTATGGTGTGTAAATGTGTCTATAAAGCGGTAAATAGGTATTATAATTTTAAAGGTATGCTCGAGCACTCCTCCGTGCCATCTGCAGGAAAATGAGTTGGTTTGCACACAGTATACAAGTAAGTAACAATTTACCTCAACGACTTTCCAGCCTCCTGTCAGCTCGTTATCTAGTTCTTCTGGGATCCGCGTCACGGCAGCAACGTAGGTACATTGTTCCACTTTATTTTCTGCACCGACAGAAACTTCACCAGTTTTAGCATTGCGGAATAACAACATCTCTTGAGTGGCGAAAGTAATGAGGAAGATGGGTACGTCATTTTCCAAAATTTTGGCATCCGAAACCTGAGGCGAAGAGTCAGTAAAATTACAAAATGCCACTTATCACCAGCTACGCACATCAACCTGTCGGATATCAAGAACTTTGCTGTCGCTGATCAAGCCCTGTCGTAGGAAGTGCTCCATCGTAGCCCATAGAACGTTGTAGGTCTGAAGAACGTAAGTTAGTCGCCCAAGAAAACATCTACGATTCTAACTCACAGCTTCACCGCACCATTGCTTCAATGACTCTTGATCAGCGGATAGATATGCGTCAACAACCTCGGGAACAATGTATTCCCTCAATTCCCTCTCAAAGCTCTCACGATTGAAAGTCGGGTCCATCGTCTTCATAAGGCGCATGACTTGTGCGGTTTCGTTTTCGTCAAACCATGACCCAATTGTCTCCGTGACAGAGCGCACAGATGACACAACCGGATTTTCTGACTCATCATAAGCTTGCCGCAGGGCGACGAATTTTCGGAGGACGGGATTCTCCTCTTTCATCTTATTCCAGGCTTCTTGCCTAGGAGAATCTTTGTGAAGTACAACAGCCTCACCGGCTCTAATTCGGGGTGGTTAGCGTAGAAAAGGAAGACAGGGAAAGAAATACACACTCAGGATTGGCAACAACTCGTTGAGGACCAAGACCCGAAGATCGTCCTGCTTTTTCAAGGCGCTTTTGCCTTCGGAGACGTCTGGCATCTTTTTCTTCAAATCCGGCGTGTTTTGCACTTCCGCTGTCGTCCAACGCATCGATGACGGTTTCGGCCAGTGTCTTGTAGGCAACAGTTTTACGAATAGGTTCAGTCGATTTCTCTACGGCTGAAGACACAGCTGAAGACGCTCTTGATATCTACAACAAGCGAGTTAGAGTAGCTTTCAATCACTGTTAATTAACAACGTACAGCACGCATGACTTCACTCTCTTCCATGCCTTTCAATGCCTCTGAAACTGCGTCCCCGACCTTTACACCCGTTTTCCTGAGTTCCTCGGCGGCGGCTCTCAGCTTGGGGTTCTCTTTTATGCTTGAAGTTAACTGAAAAATTCCAATCCGTTAATGGTATTAAAGAGTACACAAATTTTGGACGTACTCTTGCCCGCTCATACGCAGCCTTGGCTCGCTTCATTGCTTCCGAGTCCTGAAGCTTGTCCACATCACCCTGCAGCTGCTTAACACTATCCTGCAACTCCCTACTTTTCCTCAATTCATCTTTCAAGACGTCAACAAAAGTCTGAAAAGGTGATTTGGGCATTTCATTTTGCCGCCGAGATGACGAGTGAAATCCAGCGTTCTGCGAAGGTGCGGTTATCCGGTATGGGGCAAATTGGGCAATTTGTTGCGCCAAAAAAACATTACGACGTGTCGCCGAGCGGGCAACCAAGCTTTGAAGATTCCTCGGCAGCATAATGGAAAATAGGAAGAGGGAAAAGAGGTTTTTATGTATCGCCGTCACCGCACTAACTGAAATTTCGACTCGAGTGTCTCCGACGAATCACGATCGATCACGAGCTATTAATCTCACGAGGGCGTGACTTCTAATAGTAATAGCACCGATGCGCATTCGAATTTCGCTTCAGTACCGCGTCGGCTCTCGAGTCCTTGTTTCTTCCTCATGGGCTGCCGCACGTATCTGACCCGAAGCGAGCAAAGCACCTAGGGACACCAAAGCCTGTTAAACGGATGTTAATCCACTGCAACCTGATCATCCTGACTCAAAATTCATAGAGCTCAAGTTGAATTCAACAGCTTTCTTTTTCAGGCGCGCAATCTGTTTACTTCTTCGGAACGGGCAAGACATCACAACCAGCTCATTTCTCGGGCCACAGAGAACAATAATTTACATTCAGTCGGATCCCCGTATCAAAAACAACTAGATCTCCGGCGATTTAGGCATTCCGCGGTTCTGGGTCTCAAATTCAATCAAAGGTCATCCAACTCTGTGCTGAACACTCTTCCCTCTATCTATCGAGGTCTCTAAGTTTAAGACATCCAACTCCTCCAGTGGCATGCAATCAAGGCCTACAGGATTCACATCTGTACCTAATATTACGCCCAACTCAGGTCGCGCCGCAGAAGTGATCGACGTAGACGCATACATGGCTGAAGTCGTCGACGTGGATAAAATTTACATGAAGTACGAGGTGACGGATGCAGATGGAATAGAGAGTATCGGCAGAGATGAATACAGACGGGCAAAGCGACAGAGTAAAAGCAAAGCCAATTACCCAGGTCAAGATAAGTCAAGGTCCCTTGCTGGAACAAGTACTGGTGCAGGCCCTTCTACTCTACGATTAACGCAAGTTCAGGCACAACAACTAGAGGAGCGTCGAGCACGACTCGCTCAAGCTGAAGCGTCTCAGACTAACACATCAACGAACCTGTTACGTACGCAAGTAGCACATCTTCCACGCACTGGCGCCAGTTCAAACCTGAATTTCAACGGAAATGAGAAGTCATCTAATCCATCTCTCATAAACCGTGTATCTGCCTCTCAGCAACCTATCTCAAGTCAGTCCCACAATCCAACAGGACGCAACGACTTTCCGTCGACAATCGGACGAGCTATAAATGAAATAAAGGTACAGCTTGCTTAATTTATTTTGTCATTTATATAGTGCTCTGACGAATATGCATGAAATTCAGGCGATTAATAAACGACCTTCACCTGGCTCCGGAATGAATTCCCAGAAGCGGCGAAAACTTGACAGTAGCGCTAACCGGGCCTCTTCATCTGGCAACCCTGCGGGACCTTCGAAATTACCGCCAAGTTCTATGACCGCGCGACAACATCCTGTACCCTCGTACTCTCCGAACACACTTACAACGCCCCTGGCAGGCTCCAGCAAACAGTCCCACACGGCCCCCCCACCGTCGTCTTTTCGAAAGCAGGCTCCTGCATCTCCTGAAATCTCTTTCGTATCTTACGTAGCCTCAAAGAGGAAGAGGGTGTTTACTCCAACCAGTCCAGCCGTTGCCGGGAACATTCGACCGGAACGCATCCCGGAGGTTATTGAGCTTTCTAGTGGTAGTGACAATGAAGAGGTTGCGCAAATGCTATCCCACAAGAGAAAAAAGGTAACGATGACTAACACGAGTTGCTCTTGCACACATGAATCACTCACTTCTGTGTTTTTATTGACTGGATAGTTGGCTACGAGTACAAGTCGAAGCCGGTCCTCATCTGTGGAGTTTATGCCATCGTCTAAATCTGTCTCACTTTCGGCACCCATCTCACTACCAACCCCTGCACGAACTATAGCTACGAATGTGCCTTACCAACCTCCGCCTCGACTGCCTCTTGAAACAGACCACAGTTCAGACTCTGAGTCTTCTGATGATGGTTGGGACCTCAATCATCCTACAAGGGTGTGGGATGCTACATTTTCTGTTTAATTGCTGGTTTTAATTCGTGTTTTGTCCTTAGTGGAAACCTATGGACGTCAAGAACCGGCTTGAAAACGGCCTTGTTGATGAAATTGACGTGGAAAAACTAAATATAAGCGATGAAATGCCAGGGGAGCGTTCCCCATCTCCCCGCCGCATTCGTCTGAACGCGTCAAGATGGAATGTCAGTCCCCAGCCAAAATTTGTTGGCCCACCGGAATTCATATGGGATCAAGTACGCCGGGGTCGCAGACACTTCCGAGATGTGAACTTTAATACTAAAACTGTGCATTCGATTTAGTTGAGACTGTCTGATATTCGATGGAAGCCCCGCATGATGCCTATGGCTATGCGGTTCACAAGCAACTACATGCGTCCATTTGAGTTGGATTTCTACTTGCACAAGTTGAAGATCGCCAACTCCTTCAAGAAGACCCCTGGATGTAAGTAGAGACTATTTGTATTTCTCTCTCTGTTTTTTACTGTGTCCCTAGCTATCAGCAGGATTGAACAAAAGAAAGAGTGGACGGTTATTGCCGGTGCTAGTATTGGTGGATTGCCAGATAGTCCCGAGGATGGTCAGTGCATTATTTAGATTTATGTTTCCATATATACCAACTATCCAATTTGAACAGAATTCGACGCATCTGTGCGGTATAATCGACCAGGCTCTCTTTTAACATGGAATAAAAATGTTTTCACGCCCGTCGGTCACAGCAGAGAGAATCACTTCTACGCTCTTAACAATTCAAGGTCATGTAAATACTATGCTGTTCACGACGTAAAGTTCGATCCTGTCGGGTACGTAGACTTTTTTCTTATCTTTTGCTTTTGTTATGCACCTACCTCATGACCAAATATTTTTTTTCAGAAATTTCTTTGCATCCTCTGGTGCTGATAAAAAGGTTAGATTTTGGGCATTGATGGACGACCCAAACGACTTGGATCCCGTCGATGAGTCTGAAGGAGAGCCATGTCCTTGGAAGAATGTCCATAGTGTCAATTTCAAGATACCTCCACACGAGCTGGCTTTTAAGCCCAGGTTACCTGGTAGCGCAGGCCGCTCGGTCCTGGCTATTGCGGGAAAGTAAGACGTTCATTCACTCTTTGCTGGAATATATCTTTGTGTGTGTGTCACAGGCTGACGCGAATCCTGTAGGAAGCTATTCGTGAAGGCTTATTCCGAGGATGGAGACACTATCATAGAACATCCTATCAGTGATTTGGCATTGATGTCGCGGGACTCCCCACATATCGTTGGTTCAATGTCGTGGGGTATTGGACCAACCTCAAATTGTCTTTACGTGTCCACTGAGCCCACCGATCCAACCAGGTTTGATGGCGTGCACAAAGTCTACGACGTTGAAAGCAGAAACATAATGTACCAATTGGAAGGTAAGGAAGCTGGGGATGCGCTCGCAGTTGATACCACCGGTGAAAACATGTCTTCCCACTGTCATTAGCATCACAAAGTGCTGACGTTATCTACCACAGGTACCAGGCTAGCACTATCAACACGCGCGGAGGATAATCATACCCTACGCCTTTTTGACATCACTCGACAGCTGCCTAAGGCTACCACTTCCTTTCATTTAGAAAAATTCCCCGCCTTGTACGACTCATTTGAAGGAGAAGTCAACTGTGCGATATTCAGCCCGGACGAAATGTACCTCACCTTGGCGCGGAACGATAACTATGTGCACATGTATGACCTTCGTTTCTTGGAGAAGGGTCCTATCTTCAAGTATACACATTTTGGCGAGAGTAAAGTAGAATCTTCAACGAGCACATATGGGGTGACCAAAGCGGAATGGCTCCATTCAAAGCATACTGGGAAAATGGCGTTGGTCACAGGTGGAGAAGATGGTACGTATTCTTCTTCTGTCTTGTATTTTCAATCCCGCAAATTTATGTACCTGTTGCTACAGGTTGTGTTCGCCTCTGGGATCCGTCCAAGTCTGATATCGAAGGAAAAAATGGAAACTGCATTGCTGAAGTTAATTCAGATATTGCCTATTTCTCATTGGGCGACATATATCAAGGGGAACATCAGCTTATTGTGTATGTGTTCATATTTGAGTCTACTGTGATATGCTTGCCTGATGATTACTTTCTTGAAAGTGGCGACTGTTCTGGGGAGGTTACGATCTTCGACACACTATGTATATGAAGCTAATTTTTTATTCATCTTTTTTGATTTTTGATTTGCTCTATATGTGATGTATGTATTTCTGCTTCTAATGTAAATATCTCCGTAACCTGCACATGTTACATATTGCATATATCCTATCAAAACGTATCGCGAAAATGTTTGAATGCTAGAGCCATGTTCGGTACGTAGACTGACGAGCACAAGGAGCTAGTCCCTTTTCAATCCATTGAATTTATTTTTTAAATCCGGCGCGCGCTGGGTGAGTATGTTTATATTCCTCTGATCATATTCAACAAAAAAGGTATACCCTACCGAAGCGCTGGGGCCCGAGAGTAAGGAGGAAGCAGGCCCGCATCGTAGATGAGCAGAATGAAGGCAGGTATGGAGGATTGCGGCATACCGTAGCACAGGAGATGGAAGAAGGCGGCTCACCATGGAAGGAGTTTAGGGTCTTTAGAAAACGCCGGGAGAGGAGAAGCCTACTCATCGGGGCAAGAAGGTAAAACGGGCAGTCCAGCGTCTCGGTCCAGCTATGGGCGATGTAGAGAACAAGTAGGGCGGAGGAACACTCCTTCGAAGGATGCGTGTGGTTTGGCAACGACGACGGTAGGAACCACCGAATAGGCCAAAGACGACGCAAGCGGAATGCGAGGCACGATTATTAATCCTTGCCTTCAAACCTACCCCACATAAGAACCTACTGGATATCCTCCTCTCTTCCGAGAAACCTACTAACGATCAAACGTGAACTCAACGAGGACCGTAACTGGGGCATTGTTCCCGAGAAGAATGTGCTCCAGGAGGCTCTAGCAAGAATCATGAAGCGTACAAGTGCGGGGAATACTGGGACCATATTCCTGGTTACGAAAGTCGAGGCATGTGCAGACTGTGCGGCACAATTGATAGCATGCAGCATCCAACACACCCTTTTTGAATGTCAAGCGAGCGGACAGCAGACAATCTGGAAGTTGGCGGAGGGACTGTCGAAGCTTTGGCGAAAGTCGTATTGGGTCCGCCCCACGAGATGGGACCGTCCCCGCAGCAGCACTAGCGGATGACTCTGTTAAGAATAGAAAACTCCTCGGTGCGAGCAGATTACTATTGTTCTGGGTGAGGAACGCACGCTGTCTGCCCCAGGTCGCTCGCCTTGAAGAGAACAATGGCAGAGGCTTGACGTGAAAGAACAATGGATTGGGCCAGTCAACGTATTTGGGTTATTGTTTGTTACATAATAATTGAGGTATAAATATAACCCGTAAATTCTTCCAACTTTTCCTTGCGATCTGGATCAGCCCTCCCTCCTCCTTCATAACGATCCCCTCCTACTACTGAGCGTTTCTTTCTTACGAACGTTCACCGTACCGCCACGCTTTAACAATCTACTCGCCCTTTCTTTTATTCAATTAAAGAGGTTCTGGTAACCCATTGAAGTTCACGATATCCTACTACACACGAGCTTCACGAAAAGTAATAATTCACGACTACATTTAACTCGACGCCCACATACAACACAATGTCGTCCACTGTCGTTCGTGATCATCGCTTCTCCATGTCCGTGTTCAACGACATCGAGGTCCCAAAGCAGAGGTTCGTTCATCTTTGACAAATATCCGGGAGGACATTGACTGACCAAAGTATCAGCGCTACCCAATTCCATCACCGTACTTCTTACGCAAAACGGCTCGAGCGTCGCATCATTGGCGTCTGGAAGCTCGTTACCCGCAACACGCGCAAGCAACCACGGAACTCCTTCATCCACCCCGACTTTGTTGTCATTACGGCCCGAAGGAAAAGCACTCTCCACCCTCAACTCTACCACATGCGAAAATAACGACAAACTTATCTTTCCTCACCGCGATACCTGAGCGATACCCACCAACCATTAATAATTTTCGACGCCATATTTATTTAAAGCACACCTCGGACGTTTATAGCAAACGCTTAATATAATTGTAGTATTATATGTAGAGTAGTATACATTTAGATATAACGCTATTTCACCTTGTATATAGCATTGCCTTTCAAGTTTCTTTCTGGTACGCATGTTCGGTGTTCGCCCGTCTCAGAAAGACGAATGACTTCGTACTATATAATTTTAAAGATATAGACATCTTTGATGACCCCGGAGGTATCGTAGCACGGGATCCGTTCCGTATCATTGCAAAGTAAAGGGAACACTCTGTTTGTTCATTAGGATCTAGCACTGGTTTTCATCGCCTTAGAAGTCACAGCAGCATTTTTTCTCATACATGCCTTACACACTGGAACCTGTGTACGCCACAGATCGACATACTTAAGCTTGCCCCTTGGTCGAGCGATATGACACCACCCCCCATATCTCCCATTCGCTTGACCGTCTTCTTTCGCATTGTTGTCGACTCTCCTGTGAGACAACATGGGCGAAGAAGTAGCTGATGGATATCAAAGGACTCTGGACGATCGTATCTTGGGTCATCGCAAGCTTGCGAATGAGTCGGAATATATTGCAGGCGTCATAGAATCTATCGGCATTACAACCGAAGAAATAAAGCAGCGTATTCGAGTGAGTATCACTCTCATGCTTGGAGACGTGCTTATGTCACTGATTTATTCTCATTTTTTAGTACCTTAATGACCAGAAGTATCAGACGCAGGTAGTCCTGTCAAAGCTGGAATGGAGGCCCTCCTTGGTCAACAGGCTTTTCGAAGTCCAGACAGGCCCACTTGGCATGCAAAATAACCCACATGTTCTTGTATATGAGGAGTACTTATTGTGCGTGTAACCGTTTTTCTGGGCATCGTCACATTGTTCTTAAGTCTGCCCTGCAGGTTAATGAACGATATTCGCGAGGCACTAGGGACATCTTCAATATCGAGTGCCAAAGTACGTGAAATGAATGAAAAGATAGGCATTTGGCTAGAGTCGCTTGCGGTGAGCCTTATCTTTATAAAAACTAACTTACATTTCGTTGTCTGAGACGAACTTTCAAGAATACCCACCGCGACAGGTTGAAGATATACGAGCGAAGAAGACAGGGCGCTATTTCGCACCGCGGACAATCTGATAGTAAACCTCTGTTATACATTTGTTGTCGTATTGGGATTAAATGATCTTTATTCAGACATCAGTGGAGCAGGTTTCTTCCAAAATGCTATGAACACAATTATTTATGGCGGGACGTACACAGTCGTCAATCCGCCGCATGCGGATGATACTGTTAATGCTCTGCGGTCTGATGTGGTACGTCACCACTGGGATTATCCGCTGCGCTGAACTCATCCTTTGATTCTCAGAAATCTGTTCACAGACTGTTATATACGCAGTTCTTCGTTTTTTTGTAGTCGGCGGCCACATCACTCAATGTTGCATGAAAGGCTGCGGAACGATTACTGAGCTGCACGGTTATTCCTCCCCTCTGATTGTGGGGTTCTCTGATTCGTTTCGTGGAAGTTCATTAGTGACATGATTAAGGGTTGTTGTGCTCCTGTCCGATGTAAAAACGCAGGACATTCTCATTTTATCTTTTCTCTGTTTGTGTTCCCTTTTTATGGGGTTTCTGGACATTATTTATTTTTATTTATTAATATCTCTCCCTATAACGTATCGAACTCTTTTCTGTGGGAGGTACAGAGGGACGAGGGATACAACGGTGTAAATTGTATTATAATTACTAAACATGGTTATATGATCACGACACATGAGCGTATATGGGAAGTTCTCTTTTCTTACTCTTACCATCAGGACTCTACGCATACGTTCTTGCTACACAATCATACCCTGTCTTTGCAATCCGGACTATTCGGTGCATTTGCATTGCATTGCATGGAACTTTCATTTTCCTACAATTTCCTACTACACATGCTGAACTGATAATTTGGCGAGCTTCTTCTCTTTTTATTGCCACGATACCTGTGACAATGCTGTTTTTTACTATGTTTTATTTCATTCAGGACTACACTGGGCAGGAAGAGGGTATAGGATCCTATATGTCTGCTGCGAGTATATCTTTTTTTACCGGACTGTATCCTATCATACGTTTGCTTCTCTTATTAGAGTCTTTTGTATTACTCCGTGCGCTGCCCGGGGCCCCCTAGCACGTTCTTGAATGCAGACTGGAATAATGTCCTCCCACATTTTTAAGTACACTGTAATCCATCAATCTTCCCACAAATTCCAAACATGATTCTCTTCGCCATCACATCTCAACGATATGCATCCAACTCTTGGTCTTATGTACTGTGCATATTTGTGCTCGGAGTATGTTGGTGGAGAATTGAGCATATAATTGAGATAATTACCCATCCATTTGACCACGTCTTTCGGATGGACAACCTTCCCGACCAGATCTGGATGGAGCTCCGGAATTAGCTCTTCCAGCGAGCGCATGCGAGGTATAAATTTGCCCCAATTGCGCATTGGCCATTCGGAGACGAAAGGCGGTAGGAATGATTGATCGGGGGGAAGTTCAGGTGAAACAACGTCAAGGATGAGTGTCTCGATACGAATGCGAGGTATGTCAGACGGATTATTAGCGTCGACTTGTGTGGAGAGAATGCGGTCAGTGTCCCCCGGTACCTTCGAGAGAGCAATAAATTCCGGTCCTCTTTGAAGGAATCCTTCCAATAATTTCAAAAGATTCCAGAGCATCGGATAAACTCCCCCATTTCCATGAGCCCACTCCGATTGAATGCACTGTCCGGTATTTCGAAACGTAGCATGAACAACAGGGATTGGGAAACCTTCCTTCCATCGGATTGGAATGAGAGTCCAGGTAGGATACACCTTCCTCTCATTGACGATATCGATGTCTAATTCGTATCGCAGGGATGATAGTGAATGTTTAACAAGGAAGTCGGTGAAGGAAGAAATCTCTGCATTGATTTGTTTGTTAAGGAGGAGTAAGGCGAGGTTCCTTGGCTTCGAATCAGATGGGTAGGGGTATAGGATACATTTCTCATCCCAATCACGCGGATTCCCTGGTAGTCTGTTTTGGTTGTTCAACCCTGCCACGTCTGGTGTATGTTGGTAGGGAGTAGTCAAATGCAGCATGTAAATCAGTTGTCGGATTTCAGGATACAGGTCAAGGAAAGGTGAAGTCGACAACGTCATCCTGAATAATGGGAAGAAAAAGGTCAAAGTAGGGGTGTTCTTTCGAATAAAAAGGGACCGTTGGAACAGAGTAAATTCTCTGGGAACTTGAAGGTATTTATACCATTGGACGCAATACCGTATATATTACCGACTTGTGGTTGATACGAATTTCTAAATGGTGTCTTGAAGTGACACAGTTCACTCCGGCGCTTACCTATGTGGATTTACTCACTTCGTCAAATTAAAAGACAAAAGTGTCCAGAGAAAATCATAGTGTCCTCCTGTGGCATGCATGTAAAGTTTTTCAAATAAAAGCAAAAGGAATGTATATTAGATTTCGGAGATCATCCAGCAATCCTCCAACAATGACTCGATGGTAGTACATATACACATAGGCATTCTTAGGGTTCTGTTTCCAAGTAGCGGTCCAACCCCTTTCTCCATTCTTGATGTTTCTTCTTCACGTCGTCGATATCCTGCTCAAGTTCTTTGCACTTCTTTGCAGCGCGTTTGAGATTTGCCTCCGCCTCCGCGTGTTCTCGCTTCTCTCTGCGGTATCCTTCGGTCCAAAAGAAGGCTATTGTCCGTAACACTGTTTCCCTTTGACGATAATCAGCGACGGTGTGATTCAAGTCATCGTGCTAATGAGTTGAGGGTTAGGGCCTTAGGGTTCTAAAGTCGAGTCATAGAGATATTTACTCACTTCTGTCTTTCGTTTCTCATCTTCCTTCATCAACAAGTTGCACTTTGCTTCCAGTTCTTGTACCTAAGAAGTGATGAGCGATAAATAAAAAAACAGCATAGATATAAAAAAATCACTTGTTCCTCCAAAGTCTCAATCAACAACTTTGAGGTCCGTTCAAGCTACCAAAAAAAGATCAATTGGCTATTGCTTGACAATCGCAAACTGAAACTTCATACCTCAGCACCGGAAGTCGCAGGCTGTGCGCAAGGCTCATCGTCTACGCACATTCGGTCATCCACATCAACGTAAAAGGAAGAATCTTCCGAATCGTCTGCGGCGGGCGTTGATATTGATTGTGTTGGGATATCTGTATGGGGCGAGTCATCCCTGGATGACTGGGACAGAGCTCGAGGAGCCGACTCGGGAGTTGGATACGCTCTCGGGTTATTAAGAGTAGAGGAGCGTCGAACGGGCGTCTGAGGCCTAAAATGAAATGCGCGATTAGATCGAATCAAAGGTCTACCAAGAGCCCGAAGGACCTTACAGATGCATTCTAGACGGGCCTGCCATCTGCGGTACATCATCAACACTGTAGACACATCGTACACAGTGAGAGTTACATTCAGTATCCAGGAAAATGTGAATACTCACTACATAGAATCGGAGTCATCGGACTGAGGTTCCATAACAAGTTCCGTAGGAGCTGGGCTGGCCATCCTCTGTGAGTTCCCTGTTGGTATATTATGCTTTTTTAGAATCCCCTCCATTCCTGCTATACGGTCCTTGCATTGCTGGACCAAATATTCGAGTGCTTTGTTCTTAGCCTCCGCTTCAGCTCTTTGATCTTCGAGTTCACTATTCTTATGCTCGAGATCAATGTTCAGAATATCATACTAAAACGTGTCTTCATCAGAACAGAAAATTCTTTTCCGGTACTATACTTACTTCTTTACGAGTCAACGCGCGTTCGTTTCGTTCAAACCTGAGTCGCAGATATCCACACATTGCGCGAAAGCGTCTGAAGTCGGACATTTCATTGAAAGCTGTACGAAAGGTGGTTCGATGCTCATGTGCCCCACGAAGGCTGACAACGAGATGAGTAATTATAGGTGCACATAATTTATTGACAAGGTCCTCACATGGTTAAAAAACTAGGGGTAACTTTGAACTTTAGAACATCGTCCCGATATGGGAGATAAGTGATAAAACGATTCTTCCTCTGCAATTGTATAAGACAGTACTTTTAGCACAGAAATGGCTAATAGGGAAACTTCATACTCACAAGACGAGAAAGAGCAACTTCAAACCAGGGCGTAGCTCTTCGACCGAGTATTTCCCCATGGTCCTCTGCAAGACCGCGAACTGAGGATAACAAAGACTAAGGTTAACTGATATCTCTTGTATAGGGATCAACAGTAGTACGTTACCTTTTTGCAAAAAGTCTTCGTGGCTTATGGGCTCATCCAACACGCCTTGATCATAAAAATACACGAATGTTCCATTGACTCCTAAAGATTACAGCTACAATTAGTTATCTTACAAAGACAAAGACAAGGTAGAGTTGCGTACGATCAGCGTTCTTCAAACAGCTCGGGATGTTAAGTCTCGTGGGGGTTGCAGCGTTCGCAACCGAGTTAGCAGAGCGTAAATTGGACCTTCGTGGCATGGCAATGACAGATGCTTGAGAGTACGTTATCGCAAAACTTGGATAGGATTACTAGAGGGGCCAGAGTGCCTAACTTCACAGAAGTGGGCGGGAGGACGGAAGTGAGAGTGAGAAACCTTTCATTGAGGCCACCCTTTTATGACGCCCAAGTTTAATAAAAGGAGCCAAAGGGGAAAATGTGACCTTTGTCGAAAGGGTCATGGTCTGGTGCATTGTCGCGGCGAGAAAGGCACATTCGACTATTTCGTAAAACGCGCGCACCGCGTTCTCTGCCACTCCACGTCACGTGTGCCCCACCTTAACAAAAGGCTTCAGTGTTAGGTAGCAACTGACAAGGAAGCTCCGATGACCCTGCGACAACTTGACGTTTTGTTTTGTTAAAGATCGAACTAATCTCCAATGTAAAAGTCTAATACGAAAAGATTTGATCATAAACAAAAGTACAGTTTGTACTGGGGTATATTATTACGGCGCATTGCATTTGCCAGTCTAGATACATTACTAAAGCTCCCGGTTTAAATTATACAATGAGAATGTCTACAAATAAATTAGAGAATGAAAGAAGCAGCCCAGTGTCTAAGCACAGGCTCTCCAAGGCGATGGAGCTCGAAACGTTGTACATCGCGAGAAACAATCATAGCGTGCGAGTTGCGCACTTGAGGGAAATATGCCAGTTCCTTTTTGATAGGGAGGGTATTGAGCCAATTTGCGATCTTCTTGTGATTGGGAGTGATGATGGGATGGGATTTTGACACCTCCGTCTGATAGATTGGCGACGGGTTGGGATTATCGATGATGTCGACGACGGCTTCCTCCATTTCCCTCTCTATCTCAGCAACGAGATTGAGCAACGTTTGTCGATTGCCGCTCTGTGCTGCTTTCTCAAGAGCTTGTATCCTTGCCCGAGAGGATCGACTGGCCATTGTAAATCGGAACAAGACTAGCGAGATGATGGCTGGGATAAGGACAGGAAGACACACATAGAAAATCTAGGGTTAACAGGACACGTTAGAAGATGTATGTTTAACTTTATTAAAGGCACGTACCAGATTCAAAGGGAATCGGAATTGAAGGAATGGGGGAAAGAAAGGTTTGGAATTCTTGCGGTTTTCGAACCACTCTTTCGTAAAGACAGTGGGTTTCGACGGTTTAGGAGGAGGAATGGCTGGGACAGCGAAATTTTGAATGACACATGAGTATTTCTCCTGGAACTCCCTGCAAGTCGTTGTAAGGTATAGCACGGATGATATCCGTCGCAAAAAGTTGTTACATACAATTCAATACCATTGGTATCTGCCTCGGCGAATGGATCTGATGTCATAATGGCAGCAGTTACGTAGGGTACAGTAATGTCGTTGACCCTAAATAAGATAAAATATGTCAAGAATATGGTTGAAAACCATAAGAAGAGGACCCACGCATTGGCGTAAACGCGGATATGCTTGAACTTTGCAAGAGCTTGATAAAATATACGTTCTATGAAACGCGAGATTTGAGTACTTGAGTAAGCATCATATCTGTCAGGAAACCGACGCACCTGGGTCTGCCATGACAATTAGCAACGGCCGTCCTTTCGGTGACCATTTATCTGCGCAGTAAAATTGTTCTCCAGTGCGCGAAAGAAGTTTTGGACCCAGTTTCTGAGTAACTGAAGAAAAGAAAGAAGGGTATCTGGGAAGACCACAATGGGGCGTGGCAATGGTATTGAAATTGATAGGCTCGACAGTCTCGAAAAACCGTTGTTGATGTAAAACACTTCATAATATCATCGAAATGAGAACATTAAGCAAGAAGAGAAAAATTTGACGCACCCAACACAATATCGAGCAATGAGCCCTCCTAGGCTGTATCCAGTCACTGAAAAGCGTACGACTTCATCGCCTTTAGATTCGAGTTCCTTCACAGTATCTAGGACCTCTTTCGCAACGCATTCGCCTCCCCAGTCCATTCCATCATATGTTGAGTCCTCTCTAATTGATTCCGCAACTAGGACATGAAGCACGGTGTCGTCAGAGCTAGGTCCAGAATGAGTCTCGCGAGCTATCCTTGCAACTTCCGCAAGGTGTTCTGGGTTTCCCCACATTCCATGGATCAGAACCAAAAGGTGAGTCCGAGTCATTGAGAAAAAAAGCAAAAACAAGGGGAGAAATAAATGTGGTGTTGATACACGGACGCATGGGCGGGCATGTTTATATATCTCAGCGTTAGATCCTGTGCTTGAACGGTGGAATTCAATTGATCACAAAACAAGCCGCTTGCGTCAGTCATCTCGGCTGCCATACACACGTAGTCTTCGGCCCCAACGGCGACAGCTTTCTCCCTTCTGCTGACAAGTCAGAAATTACATACACGCGAAACACTCGTAGCAAGACAACAGCATCCTCCACTTGCCACCACCATGCATTTAAAACATCGAAAAACCCATCCAAGAGTCCAAAAGCCATTCAGAATACATGCTTGATATTCATGAAACCACCATTTTCTTGTTTCAACGTCTTCCATCCTTCCAGCACAATCATGCAAATGTATTTAGAATCATGTATCTTGCACGTTTCGCACGTGGAAAGCAGTGTATCTAGGAAGGAGTCCGCGGTAAGTGTCATTTCGAGAAAAACGCTACGTATCCAAAGGAACTGCGCTGGATTTCAATATTCAATGTCCATTTGGTTGGTAAACGAGACTGCTGTAACTGTCGCCGGCGCTCAAAAGAACAACGACGAGCGTCAAATGAAATCCAGACCAAGAAGAATTTCACTCGTGTCAGTATCTGCAAGTCTGCAAGTTCTAACTCGAAGTCCATCCCATACTCATACTTTTCGATTCGACGACACTGTCGGAAGCTACGCACCAACGTCCTTGTGACTTCGGACTGTCGTATACGCCGATTGTGGCATATATGCGCGAGGTAGCCTGGGTCCGCATCTTTACACAAGTTGCACATCGGAGTTGAAGGATCGACCAAAGATTGGCGAAGAGCGTCAAGACGTGGGTGACAATACAACTGTATCGTATCCAGGAATGCTGGCAAAACGACCGACTTCCCAACAAATGTCGATTAATCCTACAGCGTAAAAACCGATGGACTTCCACAATTCATCCGAAGAAAATTGGCTGATAGGTCGGATTGTATACCGCCAAACGAATTGTTGAATGCAGGGGTATATCCAGAATATGCTCCCTAAATTATAGGCCGGATCAATAAGGGACAATCGAAAATCCTTGACAAACGTGTTTCCTGGCGATCTTTATCGACGCAAGCCATTGGACACGGTCCTTGCTCCAGATAACTTCCTGTCAGAGATCTTGTCAATTCGAAGGGAGTAGCATGAGGAAGTCAGAAAGAGAGGAAATTCAGGCAGGATCATCGAATGAGGAACGATCACGTGGTGCATATCTGACATCATAAATTGCCAATCGATATCTTCAGGGGGGCCAAACTTTTTGCCTCTCTCTCCTTAACCACCACCATATATCATACAAAAATGACCTTCCCAATCAAAGAAATTGCAACAAAACCCTTTGACGGCCAGAAACCTGGTACTTCTGGGCTCAGGAAACGGTTAGTTCTTTGCAATATGGCGGAACCTCCACTCAACCAGATTCCAGAGTCAAAGTTTTCCAGCAGGAGGTGAGGCAATTGTACACCTTTTTAGATTAGATGTACTCATTCCCCCTGCCAGCACTACACGGAAAACTTTATCCAGGCTATCTTTGACTCAATCGATGTCAAAGATTCGACGCTCGTTATTGGCGGAGATGGCCGCTATTTCTCACCGGAGACCGTGCAAACTATTCTGAAAATAGGTTCTGCTAACGGAGTCGCCAAATTTATTGTAGGAAAGGACTCCATCCTTTCTACCCCTGCAGCATCCAACGTCATCAGGAAATACAAAGCTACTGGCGGTATCCTCCTAACTGCGAGTCACAATCCCGGAGGCCCCAACGCCGACTTTGGTATCAAATATAACGTCTCGAACGGTGGACCAGCCCCGGAAAATGTTACCAACAAAATCTACGAGAAGACCAAGACGATCAAGTCATACAAAATCATCGAAGCACCCCCCGTACGTCGTCTTTCAGACTCTTATCTTTTCTCTCCATCTCATCTTCTAAAAGGTCGACCTCTCCAAAGTCGGAGAATTTAGCTACGGACCAACAAAGGTGTCAATTATTGACTCAGTAACAGACTACGTCACCCTGCTTGAGGATATCTTCGATTTCCCTCTTATCAAGAAGTTCCTTGACGAACACACGTCTGATTTCCGCGTTTTGTTCGACGGCTTGAGTGGAGTTACTGGACCTTATGCTCGTGCTCTTTTTGTCGGATCATTCGGCCTCCCAGAAGAATCTCTGCAAAACTGCACTCCTCTGCCTGATTTCGGTGGAGGTCACCCCGATCCTAACCTCACCTATGCTCACACCCTCGTGGATGTTGTTGAGGAAAAGGGCATCGAATTTGGAGCGGCCAGTGATGGTGATGGTGACCGAAACATGATCTATGGAAAGGGTGCATTCGTCACTCCTTCAGACTCTGTTGCTATTATCGCCCACCACGCTGATGCTATTCCTTACTTCAAGAAGGGTGGTGTTAAGGGATTGGCGAGAAGTATGCCCACTAGCAAAGCCATTGACTTGGTCGCTCAGAAGAAAGGTCTTGAATACTTCGAGGTTCCTACCGGTTAGTATAAATGGTTATCTCTTTTGTACTCCCTCTTATCGCTTACAGGCTGGAAATTCTTTGGCAACCTTATGGATGCCGGAAGACTCTCTATCTGTGGTGAAGAGTCCTTCGGTACCGGATCTGATCATATTCGCGAGAAGGATGGTGTTTGGGCCGTCATCGGTATGCACGGGTTCTGTTTGTTGTTAGATGTGGGTTTGACTTTTCTTTGTCCAGCTTGGTTGAACATCATTGCTGCGGTCAACCAAAACTCTCCCAATAAACTCATCGGAATCAATGATATTCTTAACGAATTCTACTCCATTTATGGGCGTTCATTCTTTAGCCGCTACGACTACGAAGAAGTACCCTCGGATGGCGCTAACGCACTGGTCGAGAACTTGAACAAGGCTCTGGAATCTGGATCCCTCAACAACACCACTCACAAAGCGGTTACTTCTTCTACCGAGTACACTGTATCGGGTCTGTACAACTTCGAATACAAGGACCCTATCGACCATTCAGTTTCCAAGAATCAAGGACAAGTGATTACTTTTTCTGATGGTTCCCGCGTCGTCTTCAGATTGAGCGGAACTGGCAGTCAAGGTGCCACTGTCCGCATGTACGTCGAGCGTTATGTTGGACCCGAAGCTGGTGCTGCTGCACTCGCTGAACCTGCTGCTGATGGCTTGAAGAGCTTGATCGAAGTCGCGCTGGAGATCAGCAAGCTCAAGGAATTCCTGGGACGTGATGAGCCTACTGTCATTACTGTGAGCGTCGAATTCTTCTCTCTAAAGTCCTTAGCATGCTGATAACCATTTCGCAGTAATTTACTGAAAATCTAAAAGGACAATGTACTATATAGCGGAAAAATGATACATAATCCCGTAAACAAAACGGGGCTACGTTAGAACAATTTACTTGGATAGATATTTGTGGATTTCAATACACCCTAGAGATATGCGCGACACGTCCAGAAAAGAGGTCAATCAACGTTATTCGATGCTTTCCACTTCTTCAAAGCATCGTCCACAATGTAGGTCATTCTTAGGACTGCTTCCTCTTCTAGTGTCTTCCCAATTAACTGAAGCCCTACTGGACAGCCTTCGAAAAGATCTGTTTGATCTGGAGTCGACAAATTGATGTTAACACATAACAACGACGAAAAAAACCTATCTTCAAAGTATACTCACAAAGCTTATAATAAAATTCATCCTCGTAATTGTGGAATTCATGACGAGTGTGGCGTCTATCCAAATTTGGATGAACACGCGTCACTGGAAACACGGAAGTGGTATAATCCAGTGCATTGCAGAGAGTGGAATAGAATGAGGCACTGGTGAAGATTTATCAGATGCGTGGTATAACTCATTCATATGGACATTAAAAACATACGTGGCCAAGCCATGAGGGACAGCCGTATGAGCTACAGCCGGAGAGATGATCGCATCCACAGGCCTTCCTGTCCCCGTCCGACCAATAGTACTCTGCCAATGATCCAAGTACGACTTCCTCAACTCTCTCTTTTCATCATGGAGCCTCCAGAGCTCATATGCCTTTCGATGCTCCGCTGGGTCTCCACGGAGAGATCTAACGTAGGGATATGATTGCGGTTCGATTTCATAGTACCCTTCTGCCGCTTCTTCTTCTTTGCTGGGAACCATGTTTGGGATTTGGGGTTCCCCCGATTTCGCACATTCGGTTTTGTAGTCGTGGTTTCCGTCTGCGACGAAGATGATTTCCTGTGTTGTATTTGATAAGAATAAGTTTGAAGAGTCATCAGCTTTTGATCAAGTCCATGGGGGATTTGCTTACTGAGTTTTTGTATATCTCGAGATGGCGATGATTTTCCCAATCAATCACTACGGCGAGGCCTCTAATCAGAGTGCTGGTTTGACATGACGTTAATGGTAACACATACCCTTATGTCCAGCAGCCTCCAAAGCAGCCTTCGTCATCTCCATCGCTCTGATTAACGGAGGATGAGGCTTCACAACCCCATTATCCCACATGATCGCGAAACACAACTGGGCTCCAACCCCTCCATGCTCACTTAAATTCCACTCGTCCTCATCCCATGGCTTTCTGACAACCACTGGGTCGAAGTTCCACGGTTTTGCGCCGATAATGGCGGTCATGAACTCTTTGAGTCCAGACAACGAGTTGGTCATGGGGCCGAGGACGGAGGAGATGGATTCTTGCCCGTTTAGTGCGTTGGCGGCGCCGTAGTAGGGTAGTCTAGCGTAGGATGGCCGGAGGGTGTATAGACCGCAGAATGTGGATGGGGTGCGTAGGGAGCTACACATTATTTATTGAGTCAACCGCGAGGGAGAAGTGGATTATACGACTCACCCCCCAATATCTGTTCCGACCCCCAGAGGACTGCCTTTCATGGCGAGCAGTGCGCCTTCGCCTCCGGATGAGCCTCCCGGTGTCAAAGAACGGTTGTACGGGTTCCAAGTACGTCCAAATACATTATTATACGTTTCTCCCCACTGTCACAAAAAAAAGAAACACGTTAAAGAAGGCGAGAAAATGTGTTATTCTCTAGTGTTTACCATCAACGTTTGAGGAACGTTTGTCCTGACGTATAACACTGCACCACATTGGTTTAGGATTTCGACTAGTACAGAGTCTTTCTCTGCATATTTGCCAATCCCGGAGACGTATCCTGAAGAATGAAAAATAAGCGCCTGTTGTAAATCAACGGGAATTGGGATAGCAAAAAAGCGCACCCATGACAGTTTCTAGGCCCTTGATGGTAAATTGGTCTTCAATTGACTCAAAGTTAACAATATATCCTCATTGAAAGCTTAGCTCAAATCACCTTTTAACGACACTGGCAGACCATGTAGAGGCCCTACGGGCTTTCCCGTTTCTTTCAACACATCATCAAGGTATCTCGCTCTTTCCAAAGCCCTATCCACGAATATCTCCGTACAACAATTCGTCTAGTATAATAGTAAATCTAATCAGAATTCAAATTCTCCCAGTTTATCAAGATCCAAGTCAACTGATTCACAGGTGAATCTCTTTACTCACGAGTTGATGTGCGACCGCCGCCCTCTTACAAAACGCCGTCGTCACTTCCACCGCCGTCCACTCGGCCTGGCGTAGCTTATACAGAATCACGTCCACATCGGTAGTTTCGGTGATTATCAACTCGTGCGCAGAGAGAATCCCGGATGTAGCTGGGACGTCCAGCACGTTTGGTTTCTCCTGGATACGTGGGATCGGATGGGGGAGACGCCATTCTTTTGGTATGGATTCTTGTAGGGCTTTGCGCTTGTGCGCGCAGAGGAGTTTCCAATTGGGTTCTTTTTCTTCTCCTACTGCTGATGAGGAGGAGGCCGATGTCATTTCTATGAAGTTGGAATTTAGTTGAGCAAGATATATATCGAAGAAAGATGTTTTTCGATTTTAATCGAGCACTGGCTGTTGGAATAACCGGGGTAATTTACGGTGGGCACGGTCGACACCTGTATGTCGGAAATACAGGTTAATATATACTGGTCGGGTGTTTGTATTTACCTGTATCTTTGAAATACATATGACCTGTTTATATAAAATACGCTCGTGATGCAGGTAATCTGTTAGGCGGAGGTATCTTTGATAGACAGATTACCTGTTTCTTTACCTGTTTCTTCCATACGGTCCTGAAATACTTGTTGGTTATGGGCCAAGCGGAGCTGGCGGAGACGAGACCTCGTACGACCCATTTACAACGCATTTCGCGCAGTACAACCGTCGAATGACTTGTAACGATGCCGAGAAACTGCGTCCAATGTCACCATACTACGTTCTAAATATATATCTCATAGTCCGGCAATGTCAATAACCGGTTGTACATATGCCCGGGTAATAAGGGTATTTTTTTGTCCAATCTTGTTTAGGTCTTGTAACCTGTTTCTTTCATACGGTTCCGAAATACATGGAACCTGTATATTTAACATACTTCTAAAATCCTTGGCGTGCTGAAAACTATTTTGCAGTAATTTACTGAAACCTAAAACCACAATATAACCAAAGATGACGCTTATCCTGGTAAACAACACAGGCTACGTTAAAACAAGTTACTTGAATATTTGTGGACTTCAATACACCCTAGAGATATGAGCGACACGTCCAAAAAAGAGGTCAATCAATGTTATTCGATGCTTTCCACTTCTTTAAATCATCGTTCACAATGTAGGTCATCCTTAGGACTGCTTCCTCTTCTAGTGTCTTCCCGATTAGCTGAAGCCCCACTGGACACCCTTCGAAAAGATCCGTCTGATCTGGGTAGAGGTTTTGATGTTATAACGATGATGAAAAGAAACTATGTTGATAAACTTACAAAGCTTATAAATAAATTCATCCTCATAATTGTAGAATTCATGACGAGTGTGGCGTCTATCCAAATTTGGATGAACATGCGTCACCGGAAACACGGAAGTGGTATAATCCAGTGCATTGCAGAGAGTGGTATAGAATGAGTCACTGGTGAAACATCATCAGATGCATGGTATAACTCATTCATATGCACATAAAAAACATACGTGACCAAGCCATGAGGGACAGCCGTATGAGCTACAGCCGGAGAGATGATCGCATCCACAGGCCTTCCTGTCCCTGTCCGGCCAATAGTACTCTGCCAATGATCCAAGTACGACTTTCTCAACTCCCTCTTTTCATCATGCAGCCTCCAGAGCTCATATGCTTTTCGATGCTCCGGTGGGTCTCCAACGAGAGATTTGACGTAGGGGTATTGAGGCTCGAATTCATACCCTTCCGCCGCTTCTTCTTCTTTGCTGGGAACCATGTTTGGGATGAGGGGTTCCCCGGATTTCGCACATTCGGTTTTGTAGTCGTGGTTTCCGTCTGCGACGAAGATGGTTTCCTGTGTTGCATTTGATAAGAATACGTTGAAAAGTTATCAGCTTTTTGAGTCCATGGTGGATTTGCTTACTGCATTTTTGTATATCTCGAGATGGCGATGATTTTCCCAATCAATGACTACACCGAAGCCTTTAATCAGAGTGCTGGTTTGACATGACGTTAATGGTAACACATACCCTTGTGTCCAGCACTTTCCAAAGCAGCCTTCGTCATCTCCATCGCTCTGATTAACGGCGGATGAGGCTTCACAACCCCATTATCCCACATGATCGCGAAACACAACTGGGCTCCAACCCCTCCATGCTCACTTAAATTCCACTCGTCCTCATCCCATGGCTTTCTGATGACCACCGGGTCGAGGTTCCACGGTTTCGCGCCGATGATGGCCGTCATGAACTCTTTGAGTCCAGACAATGAGTTGGTCATGGGGCCGAGGACGGAAGAGATGGATTCTTGTCCGAGTAATGCGTTGGCGGCGCCGTAGTAGGGTAGTCTAGCGTAGGATGGCCGGAGGGTGTATAGGCCGCAGAATGTGGATGGGATGCGTAGAGAGCTACATATTATTTATTGAGCCAACCACGAGGCCTGGAGAAGTGGATTATACGGCTCACCCCCCAATGTCTGTTCCGACCCCCAGAGGACTGCCTTTCATCGCAACCAGTGCGCCTTCACCCCCAGATGAGCCTCCTGGTGTCAAAGAACGGTTGTACGGGTTCAAAGTACGTCCAAATACATGATTATGCGTTTCTCCCCACTGTCACAAAAACAAAAAAAGAAACACGTTAAAGACGGTAAGAAATGTGTTATTTCTCTGGTGTTTACCATCAACGTTTGAGGAACGTTTGTCCTGACGTATAACACCGCACCACATTGGTTTAGGATTTCGACTAGTACAGAGTCTTTCTCTGCATATTTGCCAATACCGGAGACGTATCCTGAAGAATGAAAATAAGCGCCTGTTGTAAATCAACGGCGAATTGGAATGGCAAAAAGCCCACCCATGACAGTTTCTAGACCTTTGATGGTAAATTGGTCTTCGAATGATCCAAGATTAACAATATATCCTCATTGAAAGTTTAGTTCAAACCACCTTTTAACGACACTGGCAGACCGTGTAGAGGCCCTACGGGCTTTCCCGTTTCCTTCAACACACCATCAAGGTATCTCGCTCTTTCCAATGCCCTATCCACGAATATCTCCGTACAACAATTCGTCTAGTATGGTAGATCTAATCAGAATTCGGATCCTCCCAGTTTAAGATCCAAGTCAAGTGAATCTCTTCATACTCAC
Organism: Agrocybe praecox; assembly: GCA_964017145.1. Classification (NCBI taxonomy): domain Eukaryota; kingdom Fungi; phylum Basidiomycota; class Agaricomycetes; order Agaricales; family Agrocybaceae; genus Agrocybe; species Agrocybe praecox. Next base: position 1,424,451 of record OZ024852.1, read on the forward strand.
GAGTTGATGTGCGACCGCCGCCCTCTTACAAAATGCCGTCGTCACCTCCACCGCCGTCCACTCGGCCTTGCGCAGCTTATCCAGAATCACGTCCACATCGGTAGTTTCGGTAATCATCAACTCATGCGCGCAGAGAAATTTCCCGCATGTAGCTGGGACGTCCAGCACGTTTGGTTTCTCCCGGATACGTGGGATCGGATGTGGGAGGCGCCATTCTTTTGGTATGGATTCTTGTAGGGCTTTGCGTTTGTGCGCGCAGAGGAGTTTCCAATTGGGTTCCTTTTCCCCTTCTTCTACTGCCGATGTTGAGGAGGCCGATGGCATTTCTATGAAGTTGGAATTTAGTTGAGCAAGATATGTCGATTTTATAACTTTAATCGAGCACTGATTTTCAGTGCACACAAGCAGAGCCTTGGATATCAATTGAGTACGGAGTAACAGTCCAGATTAATCAGTGTGGGTATATCCTAGCAGCCCTGGGAGACGTTGGGAAGTTTCAGGGCTCAAAGTCAGGGGCGACGAGATAGGGGCAGATGACGTCATGCACAGGCAATTCTCACTCACTTACGTTTAGACACCTTTGGGCTTTCTGTCTGGAGATATTCCTAGCCTAGCCTAGCTAGTCGTATGCACTAATGCTAAGCGCTAAGCGCCTATGCGACGCGTATGGGTTTTACGTACATAACGTATGTGTGAATAACATTCGATATCCAAAAAGGCGAATGTGAATTAGTGACAAGTGTTGTACATCTGGATTTTAAGTGTCTCGAAGTTAAGTCCACCACGACTGGTGGTCGGCAGCTGGAATCCTTTCCGTTGATTGCGGTTCGCCGAAGGTCTCATCGAAGGCCTTCCCAAGGATGGGGAGCATGTCTTGTGTGACGAGACTTCTGCCGTTCTGCTTGTATGCTATGCGACTAGCTGTGCGAGTTACCATACTTCCGGCAACTGCTGAAAGGAAGGGAATACGAGAGGCTGGCACTGAGTGGTCACTTAGAAAGATGTGTTGTGTTAGCGAAAAAATAATCTCGAACAAGACGGAAACTTACCCAAATGCACCGTCCTCAAAACACTTGCCCCAAGCCATGAAGGTGCCCACTAATCCACTCAACACATCTCCTTGCCCTCCACATCTTTTCAAGCCACCCTCCACATCAATCTCGATCGTCTCTTTGGCCTTCTCAACTTTAGGATCCGCATTCTCCAACCGGCTCGCAGCTAGATTGGCCTCTTCCCCCGTCGAGTCTGTCGCGATGATATCCTTCGCTCCCTTCTGCAACACCGTGACGCCACCTAGCTTGCGTGAAACAGTGGATGCACGGGAATCAGCCGGGGTATCTGGATCAACGCCTACTTCCTGGCTGAGACGTTTGAATTCGACAACGTTAGGCGTGAGCACTGCGCGTCGATATCCCTTGATGATGGAAATGTCTTTTTCGACCATGTATAAAGCATCTGCGTCGAGGACGATGAACATCCCTCGATCTTTGGCTATCGAGACTGCCATTTTGGCGTAAGACTGCATGTAAATGTCTCTTCCTAATCCAGGGCCAACTATTAGGACGTGCAGCCGCGATAATAGGCTTTGGAGTTCCGCCTTTACGGTATCTGGATATCTGTTACAGACACACGAGATGGGTAAACATGCGCTTCAATGCGAAGTGTAATACCACCCACGTATTTTCATTGAGAATAGGGTGGACGATCAGGTCTGGAGAGTACGACTTGATGGCACCAGCTGCCGTTGGAGAGCATATTACATGAGACAGATCTGCACCCTAGAGAAAAACGATCAAACACGACTTCTGCACGGAGTGGATTATGACTTGCGAGTCGCAAGGCCGAGAACGCGGCAAAGAAAGGAGCACCGGTGTAACTATCATAGCGTATCAGCTATACGATTTTCGATGATATAGCGATGATTTCGGGAAGGATCGAGAATACCCCGCACTAACTCTAATGCGCCCCCAAGTACACCGACACGGCCTAGATATCGGTCAGCATAGATCTGATTTCAGGCTCTAGTTTCTTCAGACCTGATTGACCCTTGTGAAGGGACCCGTCGAGAGGCGGAATGATCTTTTTTATTTGCTCGAAAATGGGACGAGGAATAGGCATTTTGGATGGTGGACAAGAGAAAGAGCTGCTTCGAGGGAAATGACGTATTACGACTCAGATTACTAATCAATCTGTTAATCAGAGGCTCGCTTAGACATGCTCGCGTACGTTGTCCTCGACGTTGACAATAACAAAAACAATGAACATCTGCCTCACACCCAGGATCCTCTGCCTGCCTTCAAGCAAAACCTCATGGCGCACAATCCTTTGATGGTGGCCTGGGGGAGACTACTGTGCCAACAGCACCAACAATGTCCTGAGGTCTTAAGGAAGAATGACCACTCAAGTACTCATGCATCATGCTCGATTTCCCTGCGAACTCTGGTAAGTTGTCACTGGAGTCACTCGTAGTTGTACAGTATGACAGGGTTGGTGAGGGCGAAGTAACCAATCAGAGGGGGATAAAAATAAGCCATTGTCTAGAAATAGCGCAGCTGGTAGTAACAATGCTCTCATTCAACTCTTTCACAAAAAGGCCAAGCTTGGCTAAAGGAGCATAGTAAAATTTAACAGAGCAACCGATATAAAAATGGAGGAAATTTTCAATCCCTCGAGTTTTGTTGCCCGCGATCGATCATTCCCTGCAGTGCAGGCCTGCGCAGGCACATCCTTCTTCCTCCTTTCTTATAAAAGACTTTCTCCTTCCTCTCTTTTTTTCCCTATCTTGCTCTCAAGGCCAAGCGCCCATTTTTATCTTTCGATTTTTTGTTCTCTTTTACCAAGATGCGCTGCCAGTTTTCTTTGCTGTTATCCACCCTACCTCTCCTCGCACTTGCCGGCAAGTCTCATGTATACCAGCCTTTCCGCTCTCGACACCCTGGACGCACACGATCAACTCCTACGAATACCACTTCCACTAATACCACCAGCGACGGCTGTTCCGATGATATCAAAGCCACATCGTCCAACTCAAAGTACACCCTTGTTGACTTTTATCAGGGTGAATCTTTCTTGAAGTACGTTCATCTTTCTTTCTTTCTACCATTAGCATTTCTGATTATTTCTACAGCGACTGGGACTTCTACTCCGATGCGGACCCAACTCACGGAAACGTCAATTATCAAACTCGGGACAATGCCATTGCGAAGAAACTCGCATATGTCGAGAACGATACTGCCATCCTGGCCGTAGATGATTTCTCGACCGTTGCTGCTGGTGGGAACCGCGACTCGTGAGTCCTCGTTTCGAGTTTGATTGTTACTCCGATCGCTAATGAAATACCAATCAGTGTTCGCATAAGCTCGAAGAAGACCTACAATGATGGGCTATTCATTGCCGACTTCTCCTCTATGCCGCATGGTTGCAGCGTCTGGCCAGCGTATTGGTCTGTTGGTCCTGATTGGCCAGCTGGAGGTATGGCTTATTTAACTAACATGAAACCCTCGTTTTTTCTGATAGAACTTTGTCATTACAAGGTGAAATTGATATCCTGGAAGGTGTCCACGACCAGGCTACCAATCAATACACGCTTCATACGTCAGCAGGATGCACACTGAGCAAAACCCAGACAAACGTACTTTCCAACGTCATCACCACGGATTGTGCGAGCAGTGGTACCGATAACGAAGGCTGTGCGTACTCTGACCCGTCTACGGAGAGCTATGGGCACGAGTTCAATGTGATTTCTGGTGGGGTGTACGCTCATCTGTGGGATAACACTGGGATCAAGATCTGGAGATTCTCGAGACCTGATGTCCCGGCTGATATCACGTCGAAGAGTCCGGACCCGTCGACCTGGGGTACACCTGCAGCCAATTTCCCTGCTACCAACTGCGATATGGCGTCCCATTTCTATGACCATAACTTGGTCATTGATACCACGATCTGCGGGGACTTTGGAAGTCCTACTTATCCGGCGTCAGGATGTTCTGGAACGTGCGCAGAGGCAGTTGCTGATGCCACAAACTTCCAATGTAAGCGTCTTTTGTTTGATTGATGGTCTTTTTTGCTGATTATATGCTTGCAGACGCGAAGTGGAGAATCAACTATGTCTCTGTCTACTCTTCATAGATCATCCTTTATTTTCTTTTGGGCCGGTGGCGTTTCAAGTTGTTTTATTCTTTTTGGTTCTTTGCATGACTTAAATTTTTATGGTATTTTATTTCTTCCAAGTATTGCATACTTACTTTATTAGACACGCATCGCCATCCATTCATTTACCATTCACTCACATAGCACGCATACATGTACACACCACCACCACCATCATCTCGCTGTATCGCTATATATCCGGGCATAACGTCCGTCCCCTGTATTTCTATCTACCATGACTCGTATACTACTATAATCACTTATAGGCGCTGGATGATTCCATTTTTAGCTTGGAATTTGAAATTCAACGAATAAATAAAAAGTGTATCACAATCCATCGATAACATGTACGATCTTGTTCTGCCGTCCGAAGTGGGCATCTGCCGGTACGTACGAAGTTCTGGCCAACCTTGTTTATATAAAAAACGAAGAACGTAGAAGGAAGGACGACAGCTTGGCTTGAAATTTCAGGAGAAATTGCGGGGAAAGCCGAATTTTATTTGGGGTGCTTCGTTTATCTATTTCTTTTCCTTTGACTTCGACTCTTCACTCCACCTCTTACATTTTTATACAAGCTGCGATGTTGGTATGATGAGCTCCTCGTCTGTGAGCATGATGCTGCCAGCTACTGCTGCCGCGTCTGCCCCGATAACCGACTCTACCGCGACGGCGACCGGCGCCTCCGGTTTGTGGCCTACTGGTACTAGGAGGGCGGCGAAGGTACGTTTGGAGTTTATGTTTTCTTCGGTTTTTTCATTTTGTGTTTGATCATAATCATGGCGTGTGCGTGTGCGTTGTTCTGTGTGGTGTGTTTGGTGTTTGCCTTGAGCTCGATCTTGCTGATGGATGTGCCTTTTTCTTTTGTTGCTGGATATAGGCTTGTGCGAATTGTAGGTGAGTAGGATATCGTGTTTGGGGTTTGTTTGTTGGACTGTTTGATCTGCAATTGACTTGCGTTTTTTTAGGCGTAATAAGATTCGATGCGACGGACTGAAGTATGTGATTTTTAAGATGTTGTTCGACTTTAATATGCGGGACTCTAATGACATCTATCCATCCTTTCCTTAGGCCCTGCGGCGCATGCGCGAAGAAGGGCTTCCGAGCAGACCAGTGCACGGATGGGTGCGACCCCTGCAGGCGTGCGCGTGTCCGGTGCGAAGATGCCCACGGCAAGCCATGCAAGCGATGTCTGGAGATGAGGCTGGAGTGCAAGGACGAGTTGAGCGTGTCCTTGCAGCATCGGTTCGTTACACCTCCCTTGCTAAGCACTGGTGAGCAGCAGCCTCAGCGTGGGAGCGAGAGGGCAAAATCTGCATGTTCGGGTTGTAGGAGGGATAATAAAAAGGTGGGTGCTGGGTGCTGGGCTTTCTGTCCGAGTAACTTTCTTACGATTGTTGTTTTTTTGTTTTTTGTTTGTGGATAGTGTGACGATCAACGCCCTTGTTCGAGGTGTATTGCACGCAATGAGGAATGTGTTCATCTGGCTCGTGGTCCCAAGCTTGTCAAACTTCGCTGTGAAGGTTGCAGGGACGACAACACGAAATGCGAAGACTCGAGGCCCTGCACAAATTGTATCAAGAATTCCAGAACATGCGTCATCGTACCGAGGAAAGGGAGAGGACACGGGACGCGCGTAAGAGCTGTTAGTAGTTCTTCTAATTTTCTCTCCCTAGCTCAATTTCTAGCTAAATTAAATTAACCTTTCAGGCTTGCGTGGGCTGCAGGTACTTCCTGCTGCGGCGCGATCTATCGTAATTACTGATAGATGCTAATTGTTTTTCCCTTCAACTTTCACAGACGTGACAAGGTCCGATGTAACGGCGACAGGTGGGTGCATCTATCAACGCATTGCACACAAAGTTGTTTGTTAATTAGCCGAGGCCGAATAGACCATGCTCGACTTGTCTCAAGAAAGGGTCTAAATGTATTGACAGGGTTTGCGAGCAATGTGTACAAGAAGGAAAGACAGGCCAGTGTCGCCATTATCGGCGTCGAAAATCTCATGAAGTCGGTGGCAGTAAGTACATATCATTTTTGATATCACACAAAGACGTTTTGAATGTAGTTTTTTGGATTCAGATTCGAATCGAACAGAGGAGATTCGAGAAGAGAGTCCTCAAGTTAATTTTCAGGTATTGCAACAAGGTATAAGCATGGAAAACTATGACACCCAGCAGCGATGGACGTCATATGCTGGTGCTCCAGGCCAATCATCTTCAACTCTAACAAGTTCGAACGACATGATGGGGTCCAGCGCAGCACAGCCTGTGCCAGAGTCCCAGCTCATGTTCGTTCCACAAATACATCGAACAGATCACCAGTCGTACCCAACTATGAATAACCTCCCTTACTTCGTACAAGAGCAAAACTATTACTATATTCCGCCGGGAGGTTACCCACAAGGCACGCCTTCAGGCAGTCGCGCACAGCCTCATGGCACCCACAACCCATAAATAATCCACCGCATTGCACCGATACCAAAATTAAACCATCACTTGTATTGCTTTATGCAGCTGATTCCTTTTTTCTTTCTGTGAAATTTGTGTTTTCCATGGAATAAATGTGATTCTATTTACAGCCACCTAATTAAGGGGAAGTCGCGTCGGACGCGTCTCGGATATTGACGCGTTATTTGGATAGCGGAGTTTGAAAGGTGGTTTGGTTTGTTTGACAACACATGATTTCGGCACAGTGAATGAACGAATGAATGATCGATTGACAGTGGTCATCGTCTCGTCTCCTCCAACATCGTGTCTGCAAACTTTTCACCTTCGTTTTACTGTTGCGGTTCTCTTGGATATCTATAACACACCACACTTTCTTTTTTTCATCGTTACTTTATCATGGAACAGACATTGTCGTCGTCACCCGACCGGTGAAATTTCCCGCCGCTTCGGCCTCCCATTGTTCGTTAACTTTCATTGTTCGTAGTAATGGGCCAGTAATACGTAAAACTACCTACCTAGGACAGCAAAAAGTATGTCAATCAATTGCATAGCTTTTCTATTTCATACTTAACCTGCGCGACTCAGAGAAAACGCGTTCTTTCCAAATCCAAATCCAATCACGAGTCCGTTCCGTTTCTTATCCATACCTTTGATTACCCATCTCTAAGCCAACAATCACGGACTCTTTCAGCTCGGACTCAGAATCAAGCACAGTCTCCAAGCCCCCGATGAAAACCAACAACCGTACACCGAAGCAGATTATGCCCAAGGTCCGTCCACCACGTCAATTTTGAAGCTCATTGTTATCCTCATGAATGTGGCAGACTCCCTCGAGCAAAGGACCCAAGAAAGTGGAAGTCGAGTTAGTAGTCTAATACCTTATTGTGCTCTCCACTTTCTTGTGTTAACACATGCTCGTTTGTTCCGCTTTTAGTCTTCCAGGTCCGTCTCCAAAGCGCGCCAGACACGACTCGGACGAGTCTATTAATGTACCGAAGGGCTCTAAAACACCGCGTCCTCGCCCGCCTTCTTCTGTTGGTTCTGGTAAACAACCTGCTCAATACGACCCCGATTCGCCTCCCGTGAGCAAGAAGTCAGAGTCTACTTCTGTCCCTGTGAAAAAGCCGAAGTCAAGACCGTGCGTATCTAGCTCAACCTCCTCCTTCCTGCATATATCTCACGGTCTAGTATAGGAAATCCATAGTTGCAGATGACGACAATGACGACAATGTCTCTATTGCTGATTCCAGCATTAGCGTGGCTCGAATTCGACGCAACGAAACCGAACGCATCGAATATTTTAAGAACCAGCCTGAATGCAGCAAAGTGGAGCCCCATGCTGCCCACTGTAGGATCTGCGATAAGTCCGTTAACCTAGGGCGCAAACAAACATACGCTGTCCGACCATGGGAAATTCATCGAGCCCGTTGTGACAAAAGAGCTGCTCGAGATACCCCGTCAGTGACGTTTCACCTATCACCTGTCCTGACTTTATATACTAAATTAAATCACCATATGCGTACGTCATCTCAAAAAGACCTAGTCCCGTTCTCAGCACTTTTCTCGTCCACGCTGAAACAGGAGAGCCATCTGCTGCTGAAGTTAAAGTTTCCTCAAAACCCACTCCTGCTCGCCGGCCTAATGAAATTGAGCGAAAGGCATTCCTGGAGAGCGACAAACAGATAAAAGAACTCGACAAGGATCGCGCACTTTGCGGCAAGTGCGATACGTGGGTCGCGTTGTCCGATACCCATAGCTATGTCATAGGTAATTGGGCCAAGCATAAAGAAAGATGTTCAGAGGCAGTGTAAGATTTTGTCTTTCACATTGCTTTTTTTGTATAGAATGCTGAGTGTTTTCCCCAGTCCCAGCAATCGCGTCGCTGCGGCGAAGCGAAAATTACTTGTTGTGAACGACAAGCAAGTGAAAAGTTTTACAGCTCGAACAATTGAATGTGCCAACTGTGGTACCATCGTGCAATTAGAGGGGGACGATGATTACAACCTCACCAATTGGGATAACCACAAAAATCATTGCGTGAAGTGCGTATAAAAATTCTCCGCGAAGTATGATCCGTGTTTGACTAGTCCTAAATAGGAATATCTCGAGGGGTGATAACGTGAACTCTATTCCTTTCCCTTCCCAATTCTCAAGACCCCCAGCCTCCTCTACAGAGGGGACATTCGGTGACGAGACAGGCTCTTCACAGTTACCCCAGGGGTCGAAACGCTCCCGTGAAGAAGATGACTCGGATTCTCGAGGAGATGAAGAGCGGCCTTCCGCTCGTCGAAGGACGATGTCTTATCTTCCATCCCAGATAGAACCTCCCAACACTGTCATGGGCTGGTTTATGCTTCCTTTCCATTCATTTGTCCGTGGCTTCAAGGAGAGTTTGAAGGACAGGCCATAAATGTCCAGGGCCAGATGCTCGGGCTTCTCACATGACTCTTTGTAACAACATCTGTGTCAATTTTTTTCCTTATTTTTTTTTCTCTCTAATTTTTAATCCATGATGTTTGATTTACTTTTCCTGAATTGATCGCCTGACATTTTCCGGGTTTAACGCTTAAATTCACCATCAAAAGACAGTCACAGGCTCCCCACGCGTCAGGGTCACCACCGGAACTTCTATTGCGTGGTTTAAAGATATGCTGGAGCGCCCACTGTGACTGAGCTAGAATCCGGTTCGGTTTATTCGCATGTTTACTAAGTCGGAGCCCAGGCAAATGTTTGGGAGTTATGCGGATGTTCCCGTGAGCTCTTACATTTTTCATTAGACTTTTCAGGGACTCTCAGCAGAAGCGTTGCTAAATACGCACTTTAACCCGGACAACCTGGAATACACAGATTTTACGACGGTAACCCGATTAAAAAAGACCCTATCGACTTATGCTACGAGTCCTGGTATTTTTGTGTGGTCTTATATTTTGTGGGTTACGTCCGTTGATCGCGCAGTTGAAACGGTCGTCTGGTAGATAAATCGCTATAGAAAAATTGAACAAGTGCTTTTATTTCTTTTCCCCTGTGGTTGATTATCTTAACTGATGCTTACGCTACCTTCTTTTCGCAGGAACAAAACCGGTGCCTTTCCCCCCTCTTCTTCACCGCAATTGGGAATATCTCGCCGTATGCCTTCTTGCCCCCCCTCCTCTGAAAGGCCAATTAACGTTCTTGTTTGCTACCCGGCAGGTGCAAAAAACCAGAGGTCTGCCCACTATTTACGCATGGTACGCCACACCCCATAACCTTTTAGTGGGATGCGTCTGACTCATTCTATCGCTCTCTCTTCTCAATGTCTTCCAACAATCACGTAGCGATGAAAGACGTCCGAAAGACACCTGCAGCATGCGCACGAGAGAAATCTCTCCTCAAAGATCCTCATGCCAATCTGCTCAATGCAGAATGGGTCGAATGCCGAATATGCAAGCAGAACATCAAGCTTTCCGACAAGAGTGCATTTGATACCCATCACTGGCGAAATCACCGTGCAAGGTGTTTGAAGGCGTTGAAGCAGCAAACCAAGATGAGGCAAAAAGCTATAGTAAGTTCATCCCCCCTCACTCGCTCACTGTCCTTTAAATCAAGTTGGTTAATGGTCGTTTGCCAGCGGTCTGTCGCTGCGAATAGGAAGGATGTAGCCGCGAGCCCTGAGAGGCTTACCGCGGAGCCCCGCTCCTCGAGAACCCCCTCCCTGACTGATAACTCCGACACCGAAGAAGGTCGCCAATCTCCATTCCCATTTTTTGTTCCTGGTTCCCCCATATCCCCTCCATCCCCCCAGGACCACGAACTTGAATTCACCCACAACCATCCTATCTTTGAAGAATACCTTCACCGCTTGCACCCTGATTACCTGCGGAGACCGATATTCGGTAATTGGCACGACTGGAGTTGGTCGCAACTCAAGGCAGCTCGTTTCGACGTTCCCCTGTCCCATAATGGAGATGGATTCGACGATTATGACGGAGGGGGCATCGAGTATCAACACCGACCTACCCTGGTCAAACCGGACAAGAGGGACCATGAAGCGGCCCACGCCCTCTCCATGCTTTTTCATTCTTAATGATTTAATTTTTCATCTCATTGCACTTTCATGACGTTTTTTTGGATGACCTATGTACTACCATGCCCTAAACCCATCGACGCCGCTTTTTCATTTCTGTTGTCCTCGTTCCGCATCTTTTCGTATTGCTTTCATGTGTGTGTGTTTAATTTGTATACCGACTATCAGGATTCATCTATTGCTTTGATTACTCAATAGCTTTTGTACAATAGTTATCGCATGTGCCTCGTTATCGCTACAAATAATTGTTCGACAATTTTCATGCCCTTTGATGACATCGTTATGTTCCCACCCATGCGATTATCAGCCTAGTATTAGAGGACAACCGGCAAATAGCATCAGGATGAAGACGGTGGATTAACAATTCCACTTTGCAGCATTCTCAATACAACGGGGTCTTCATTCGCCTGTGAACCACTATGAAATGCAGGTGTTATTCGTAAGAACAATGCAAGGTAAAATAATAACACTTACAGGATGTTCTTGACAACGTCTCGCATGATTGCGCCGGTGGGGATGTCCAATTTCTCAACGCCAGGGAGCCCATCAGCACGTGTGGGTCCAACGTTCAGAAGCACAACTGGTTTCTTGAGCTCAAGCGCATGCTTGAGCAATCTAATCCGGGGTTAAAAATAAGTTTTTATCACCTAGGAGGGATGCGCACCTAAATGCTGAATATGTTGCGAGAGTAGTCCCCATGACTAGTAATCGGTCACATTTTTCTATTTCTGCATACCTGTACGCACAAATTCTCCTAAGCTTCCCACCTGGTGGCGTACCCATAAAGCACTTACGATTGCTCTCTAATATGTGTTGGGATAGACTCTCCGAAGAAAATCACCTCAGGTTTAAGCTGAGGAGGGGTCAGCTTCGCGATGTTCTGTCCTTGTTAAGAACCAAGGTTCTTACAACTGAGTTTCTATGTTCTTCTAATAAACAGTCTGGGCATTCAGGAACAACGAAGTCGCTGTATTGGATTCCAAGATGTTCTACAGCGACCTAGACAAAGGAAGAGTCATAAAATTATAAAGATCTGAGTAAACGAGTGACTCACATCACCGTCAGGATTTGTCCTTGGCCGTAATCCTGTACGCTCTAATTCCTCTGCATACAGATGCCATGTTGGGTTTGCAGCAGAAAGCCGCTCCTGGAAAACGCCACGGTCTACTACATGTCCGCAGTCACAATGTACATGCTATGAGAGCCATAAGTAGCTTGGATTGGATGATTATAGAAGATCGACTTACGTGCAAAGTTCCATGAAGCTCCAAAATTTCTTCCTTTAGGCAAGAAGGGTCCCAATTTATCGTAGCGGATAACTGGAGAGCCTTGTGATGAAGGCCATCTACATTCTAAGATAGTATAAATAACGCATTGGGGCCTTTATAAACTGGTGGTAAGAAGGTTTTCCCCACCTGTGTAATAATTCGACGAATATGGGAAGTATATTGTAACGCCGCAAGGGCGAAATGTGTTGGATTCGGCTGTGCGTCCCGAACGGGAGGATATCCAAGGTATGAGCGAAGCCTAATAGTTCTTTTTCACTGTTTACGCGCAGAAAACACGCACAGAAAACTCACCAGTATCTTTGTCTGTAAGACATGATGCCTGAGCGCTCGTACAGTGAGGACTTGGATTATTAGGTTCCACCTCACCTAAAGGCGTGTCCCTTCTCGGAGGCATCCATTAATTCACGATAGAATATTGGTCTTAAAGTGAGATGAGTTGCACCGCTCAAATGCCTTTATTTCAAAGAATAGCAATACTTGTAATTGGGGTTCATATACCGCCCGTCGTCGCCACGATATGCTCGAATTCCAGAGTCGACGCTCACTCCGGCTCCCGTTAGAAGAGCGACATTCCCATAACCTAGAAAATAAGATAATCTTTTTGTAGCTTCCGCGAGAGATTTTATAGACTGAGCAGGCCTTGCGTTGAGAATGGCCTGTGGAATGCCCGGAACAGATATTCGCATGTGACGGTAGGTGCTAAAGACCGGTTACTGCACCCGCGTCTGTTTTCCGCAAAGGCTCTATCTTACTATATCTCCACCACATCATGAACACTCTTCAGCAACAACCTGGCATTCTTCAAACACCAGGATTTGCGCATTACTCAGTCGCCTGGTCACCTTTTCACACTACAAGACTTGCTGTAGCATCGGCAGCCAATTTCGGGCTGGTGGGCAATGGCCGATTACATCTCCTCTCGGCCAACGCGACTCCCGGAGGTCCTTACAGGTTGAATCCTGATAAACAGTGCGCTGCTACTAGATGATATGCATTGATTTCGACTGAACGTCTAAGGCGTCAGATATGAAACTCAGGATGGTTTATACGACGTTGCATGGTCTGAAATCCACGAGAACCAGCTGGTGACTGCTTCAGGAGATGGGTCGTTGCGGTTATGGGATGTAATGTTGGATGTATGGAATCAAATTCCTCATGAGTTTACTGTTGCTGAAAAGCTTTTGCAGGATCTACCTATCAGAGTCTGGCAAGAACACAGTCGCGAAGTGTTCTCGGTGGATTGGTCCAACTTGAAAAAAGACACATTTGCGTCATCATCATGGGATGGTACTGTAAAGCTGGTAAGAACCATCATACCTCCCAACCTCTGTGTTCTTAAACTATATCAGTGGAATCCCGATAGACCACGTTCGCTTCTTACCCTCCAAGCACACCACTCTTGCGTCTATCAAGCCCTCTTTTCTCCTCACCAGCCTGATCTCCTCTCAACATGTTCGACCGACGGGACAGTCAAAATATTCGATCTTCGAACCCCGTCGTACGTGAATACCGGTGCTGCTGCCAACACGTTCACGAATCCCATGTCGGCTGCGGTATTAACAATCCCCGCGTCTGGAACCGAGGTTCTGTCCATCGATTGGAACAAATACCGACCTATGGTTCTCGCCAGTTCGGGTGTCGATAAGCATGTCAAAGTATGGGATTGCAGAATGGTCAAGTCCGGTGAAACTGGACAAGTTGGAGGAATTTGTGAAACCCAACTGTTGGGTCATGAATATGCTGTTCGCAAAGTTCAGTGGAGTCCACATCGACCAGATGTATTGGCAACAGCCAGCTATGACATGACATGCAGGATGTTAGTGCAATTCTACTGTATGCGATCCTTTGAGGCTAATTCTGTTATAGATGGACAACGACACCAGCACCAGGGAGACCTCAACTCATGCATATACACGATCCTCACACAGAATTCGTTGTCGGTTGCTCATGGTCTCTTTACGAAGAAGGTGTATTGGCTAGTTGTGGATGGGACGGCCGAGTGCATGTTTTCCGTGTTTAAAATACCATAATTGAAATGTACCAAGATGTTTTTGCTTCGATTCGTTGGACCCACAAGAACCCACAAGACACAATATAGGCCGCCGGCTAATAAGCAGATTAGATTGTGATCCTCGTGCTAGTTTGAAACGTCATGCCTTTGCCGATCTTATCTTTCATTTTTCTGACAGCTTACTCTTGATTATGATTACGTCCACAGATTGTTATGTGTAACTAGTTCTCTCTAGCTTAGATTTTGACTCTGCTAGCAGCGAGGGAAATAGCCCATTGTTTCTGAGTTGTTCTCAACCACGACGTTCACAAGATGGCAACGGAGACTCTCCTCGAGTCTGAAGATTTCCTATCAGATTCTTTGCAAACACTGTACGATTACCAACCAATCACATTAACAACCTCGGGTGCTTCATTCACATATACCATTAACTGCCCCTTGCAGCATGTACACGAACGGGAATGCGCTAAACCAATTTCAATACAACTCAGAACTCCCGATACGGAAGCAGCGAACTGGGCTCTCCACGCATCATCCATTTGGGCTTCATCCGTTTATATTTCGGATCATATCGACAACATCCACCTAGAATCACACATTGAGTCAAAATCCCCAATCCGTGTGCTAGAGTTGGGCGCTTCGGCAGGCCTCCCAAGCATAGTCTTGGCCAAGTTGTATCCCAATATCTTGGTGACAGCGACCGATTACCCGGACGAAGCGTTGATCAAGACATTGTCTGAAAACGTAGAAAAGAGTAACGTCACACGACGGTGCAGAGCCCTACCGTTTGCATGGGGGACAGATCCCACACCAATTCTGGCCGAAGGAAACAAATTCGACGTGATTATCGCTGCGGACACCGTATGGAATTCCGACCTACATTCCATCTTCATCGATGCTCTTAAATCAACTTTAGCGGAGGAACCTTCGTCGCGGGTACACTTGGTTGTTGGGTTGCATACGGGGAGATATACCATTCAGGCCTTTATGGATCGGGCGTTAAAGGCTGGTTTTGGTATCAGTAGCTTAGAAGAGAGGCAAGTTTCTGGAACTTCAATACGTTCATGGGAAGTGTATAGGGATTCAGAAGACGAGAAAGATAGAAGACAATGGGTAGTATGGATACAGTTGAAGTGGAACGATAAGGAAGTAGAGCTACATGAGAAAATCAAGCATGTATCTACTGTATGATTTCTTTTAAGAGAGCGGGTTATTCTTTTTGTTACGAGCGCCTGTCCGAGTCCGATATTCCTAAGTTTATAGTACGAGTGTAGCCGGCATTCTGAATCACAAGAAAGTAAGATAAAAATCGGAATAATGTGGAAAGAAAGTAATTTTGGGAGCGAGGATTCAAATACTATAATGTTACAAGTCCATTTTCTTTATCTTCATTTCTTTGAGTTTGACATCGGTTGACGAAAAATTGGAGTCGAAAATCCCTACAGGGACGGATGTTGGGGATGAGGGTGAGTGATGTGCGCCGGGCGAGGAACAGGTACCCCGAAAGTCAAAATATTGACAGGTGTAACATCTCCATGATTACCCTATAAAAGCATAGGTTAGAGATTAAACGTGGTCGTAAATGAGTTACGACATGCCAAAACTACCACAATATTGTCTTCGCTGGAACATATTTTCTTCACTGGCAGTCCGTGGGTGGTAGAGGCCGGAAACTCGCGGAAGCTTTCCTTTGGATTGATTGGGGCCATCTTCCCAACAAGAGTCCAAGTCTTGCAAGGTGTGACATGATGTTCGTTATGAGAAGCAAAATCAATGAGTCCCAATCGAACATGTTCTGAGAACCCGCCCCCACGAACAGGGTGTGAACTTCTCTCGAGGTAAGTGACGTGACTTCCAACGACTTGCGGGTGGTCTACGACGGCACCAACAGGGAATTCTTTGATGAGACAAAACTGGCTCCAATAAGTCCAAGGCACTGAGATCCTATCAGCCTGGGTCGTCGGCCTGAAAAATGACTGAGGGATGAGCAACCAGTGAGTTGGAGCTCCGATCTGTGTAGCTGAAAGAAGCATCATTCGAGCATCCGGGTCAGGATAGAAGAGTGCAGAAGGAGGAATGCAGGCTTCATTCATGGGGGCCGAGTTCTGACCGAACTTCATAGTGGATTTCGCCCAGATGGGTGGCAATTCGTACGCGCGATCTGCTACGACGTGTCTAACGTCGGTGATATTGTACAAATACAAGACGAGCTTTCCGTTGGTCCTCTTGACGCCAAGTAGTGCACTGGAGCTGACGAGGGAGACATCCAAATCTTCAAACCACTGAGGAACATTTCAGGACTATGTCAGAGCAGAGCTAAAAATAGAGAACGTACAGTAGCGCTGAATGTACGCCAATCAAAAACCAAGTGTTTTGCCAATCCGCCAGTAAAGTTGAGAGTAACAACTACGCGATTTCCACTAATGGCAATGAACATGTTCACTACCGGTTGAGAAACGTGTGTTGCACAATCAAGATAAGGCAAAGGTGAGTTGGGGTGCTTATCGAAGGAGGTAAGGCTCCTGATTTTGAGGCGTAGGCCAATCTGACCACCTTGCCCTCTGATAACGCGGTTTAGTAGTGATCGACATATGATGAGTAATATACACTCACGTAGCAGTCTGGCCAGCAATTATCAACGATTGAGACGCGTCAATAGCTATACATTCGGCCTGTGGACCGGTAGTATACTTCAAATGACGCGTATGGGCGGGAGGTCGTCCTGTACGACAAGACGGAAGCTCGAGCAAGTTGAGAGATTGCTCCCCGGTATAATAGAGGAAGCCACCAGATATATCAATATGAGCAGAGGTGACAGGGACTTTGATTTTCTGTTCGTTGGACCAGTTGAGCCTTGGCCATTCGGTTTCATACGCCATCAAGAGTTGGAGGCGTACAAAAGAAGGACGCATTGAGTGTGGGACAGGTCCGTCTTTCATTGCAGAAGAAGAAAGTTCGAAAACGTAACGAAGGGGTTGGAACTTCATGACCATGGAGTAGACCCTCTGGAATGCCTATGAGTTGTAGAAGTCGTTTAGTATGTAACATGGTAAATTTAATGCTAAGACGTACCTGACATGTCCTATATAGAGTGAGGGGATCTAATTTCAGCAATATCAGAATCAAGACATCGTCTGAAACTTTGTAGCGTCTGTAGATCGCGACTCGGTGGGGCATCTTGCTGTGAGGTTTTCATCCTTCATTCTGGATGAATTTATACAGTTCGACGTCTCCCGTAAAGAAATAAAAGAAGAAAAAAAGAAAAGACGGTTGCTGAGCGATGCATAGTCGAACGATCTGGTTGTGAAAACAAAATTGACAGAGTTTGTATTATCTTCATCGCGATTGAGACTAAGAAAATGGATGGAAACCAACTATGTCGCGTCGGCAGGTTTTCGATATTGTGTGCGTGGCGAAAGTCTTTTGTGGACATAAAGACGCGTCTCACAGCTTCTTGTAGGCGGTGCCATGTCAACGACGTTGAGTTTGTGGATAGAGTAGAAAGTTTAGTGATGAAGGATGCTTACGTCGGGTGCGCGAGAGAAGCGCGAAAAATTCAACAATAAGAGCCTGATTGTGGGTACACAGTTACTTAACCGGTAACTGGACCCATACGGCAAGACAGACCCAAGGATAAGGCGCAACAGAGTAGGCCGACTATTTACAAGGAAAAACAAGATGATTTGATTGTTCAGAGGAGCAACGAAGGCGTAGTGGATCTCGTTTGGGTAATCGCGACCGTATGTCCCAGATTCATACGAGATTGACGGTCTGCTGACAAAGCAATTACATACACCGCCATTGTATCTAGGTTGCCTTACTCCTTGTCTTTATCCACCGTTAAGCGCCCTATACCATGGTCTGCAAGAAGTGTGAATCAGTAATGTCTTTTTGTTTTCTTCTGCTAACAGCTAGTCTCATCAACTATATCCATAGAAACTGTCTAAAGTAGCCGCGCCCGATCCGTTTACAGCCAGCTCCTCAAGCATCAAGGACGGTACGAGAAAGGTCGGAGAGAACAAGCTCTTATCACGCCCCGGCAGCTCCAAGAATCGTTTCCAGGCAAGCAGCCCCTTCTTTTTCGCCATCACTTAATGTTTCTGACCTACACAAAAGCCGTATCAAGGTAAATGTAAGGATTGCAAGCAGCCCGTCACTCAGAACAAGGCCAAGTATTGTCATGGTGCGTGCATCGATGTATAAGGTTTCAATCAACTCATATGTTTTCTGTGCTTCTAGGTTGTGCATACAAGAAAGGGTTATGTTCAATATGCGGGAAGAAGATTCTCGACACAACCGGCTATGTAATGTCAAGCAAGTAATCTGACACTTGCATGGCTCCGAGGTTGGTTTCGATGTCATCGCGTCTATTAGAGTTAGCAGTGGCTACAACATGGCTGCAACGTGGTATAGAAGACAACGACTGTAACTGTGTACGATTATAATGTATGTGTGTACGTTCCCATATGTAAGACAGCAAATAACAAAGCTAAATCAAGACAACAAAAAGCAAACTTTCTATCTCGGCTAAGCACCATTCGCGAGAGCCTTCTCCCTCTGCGCATAGATCTCTTCATCAATCGTATCGGTCGTCAAGAACCTCCACACGCTGACGTGTTTTGTCTGGCCGTAGCGGACCAAACGGCCAACGGCCTGCGTTTCACAGGCAGTATAAATCTCCTGCGATGGAGCGAGAAGAGGAGAAAGGAAGATGGCATGGTTGGCGGAGGTCAAGTTGGCTCCGCTCGCACTCTCGTCCATAACATTGAGGAGAAGAACCCGTTCTTTACTGTCGTTTTGGAATTGTTCGAGGTTCTTGCTCTTCGCCGGCGCCGATCCTTTGATCTCGAGGAATTTGATACCATGTTCCGAGAAGGCTTCTGCGACTTTTTTCATTAAATCAGGGAACTGAACGAAGACGAGAACTCGTTCGTCCTTCGGTAGCCGTTTCCTATAGAAATGCATTAGAAGTCGCTTCATACCTGCAATTGTTAGCCACTTACTTAATCAATTCCACGACTTTCTCAAGCTTCATGCCGAAATGTCGACCTCTGCCATGCCGTTCTTCGTCGTCAACTCCAAGAGTCTCAGCTTTGACAATATTAAGCACACGGGCTGCAGCTTTACACTGACCCAACGAGGCATAAACGCACTCCTCCTTCTCCGCACAACGTCTAACACATCCAAGGCAGCCCATATGTCCACAGGACGAAAGAACAGCGACTTCCTCAATTGGAAGCTCTTCTCTCAGACAGCTCGGGCAACTTACTTCCATAGGTTGGTCCGTTTGTTTCTGTAGATCGCGAACAACAGTGAAGTAACGCAGGGATCGCACACGACCCACAAGTTCTTTCGTGATACGTCTGATTTCGTGGGTTTTCTCTCGGTGCTCCCAGATAAGTGCCTTGGTCTTCTCGTTGAGAGAAACATCCTGTGTCTTCGCCTTCGCCTTGGGCGTACCTGCACCAGCTTTGTCGAGGAGTTCGATGACGGCATCCGTGGACTCCTTGTCGTCAACCCCTTCCGTCCTCGATATGCGCACGTATTCGACAAACATAGATTCCTGACCAGTGTTGCCAAGATTCTTTTCGCGCTTGACGCCGTCCTTGATTGCCTGGAGCAGGTCTTTTTTGCACTGATCCAACTGGGTCTGACGTTCCTGAACGATAACATCACAGGCCTTCATCGCATTTTCATTGGAAGTTTCCAAGTCGAAGTGCGAACATCTCTTCAAGAGAGCTTCTTCAGCGGATCTTCAAGAAGAATCAGTATTATTGTACAGACTAGAAAATTGAACCCGACTCACTTGCTTTCACCCAGGGATTGAGCGAGTCGTTTCTCTCTGTCGCTCTCTGTCTTTTTACCACGCTTGATGGTCATATCAAGAGAACGTAAATGATGTTCCAACTCCAGGTAAATGGCACGCTCGGCGGCAGGAAGAATGATCTTCTCGATTTTGGCCGTCCAAGGAATTTCATCAATCTCGGCAATGTTCTACAACGAAGTCAGGATTGAAGAAAGAAGAATGGAAATAAAAACTGACCTGTCGAACAAATTGATTAAGGAATGTTTGTCCAAGAGCATGACGATGTGCGTGCCATTGAAGGGTATGAACTTCCCTGAACGAATGGAAACGTTCAACCGCTGCAAGTAAATTAGAAAAGCGTTGGAATAGCAAAACAGATACACATACCTGTCAATTCACGACGACGCTTCTTAACCTCAGGGGACTGCCCTTCGCCATCATCATCGACACCGAGATGTATACCCAAGAAGGCAGAGATTGTTTTTAATGCCCCAAAATCGTGGATAGGTGGTGTCCCGGAAAGAACCCATAAGCGTTCTGCTGTAAGATTCGTGACCAATGCGTGGACCTTCCCATCGAGATAGGTATACTCGTCGACAACAACTCGAGCGAAATGGAACATCTCAAAAGGAGGCGCCTGCATGAAAGTCCACTCACCCTGGACAGCTCTGGAGCCGAGTTTCCAGGGATCACTGTCCGCGCGTTTGACTTTTTTTGCTGGAGGTTTTTTGTCGTCAGACTTTTTCCCCTTTGCGGATTTCTTTTTCGCATTATTTGTCTCAGCATCGTCGACATCCATATCGTCATTAGTTTCAGCCTCACTCGACTCTTCAACGGGTTTTGTCTTCGAGGGTCCTGCGGCCTTTGGTTTGGGAATCGCTTTAGCTTTCCCTTTACCCTTCTTGGATTTCGGTGCTTCGTCTTCAGAATCTTCGTTGAAGTCTGACTCCATGTCGACGTCGGAGCCCTCGTCCTCTGGAGAGCTACCCTGATAGTCGGACGATGGCGAGGGGTCTCTCTTCATTATTCTACGTTTCTTTGTCGCAGACACCTTGCCCTTCTTACTAGTCGACGCTTTCTTCCCTTTGACCTCGACTTCGGACTCCTCGTCAGATGAAAGTACCACGACTTGCTTAGTAGCAGCACGGCGTTTTCGTTTGCGAGTTCCAATCTCGTCAGAGTCGTCATTTTCATCGTCATGACCGGCGGTGGTGGGGGAAGAAGCCACAGGGGAAGAAGCCCTAGAGCTCTGGACGCTCTTGGAAGAAGACGCAACGTTTTTCACAGGTATAACTACCTCTACGACCAATCCGGAACGACTGGGCTTAGACTTTTGTTTAGCAGGAGCTTCCTCGGTCTTTGTCTTCGGTTTCTCTGCTTTCTTCTGGGCTTCCCGTTCCTTTTCAACAGCAGTAGCTGCTTCTCGATACGATTTGCCTTTCAGCCTCTTGGATATAGCCAACGAAGCAGCAGCAGCTTGCTCTTCTTCCACTGTTTGAGTCCGTTAATTTCATGTTATAATTTAGGCACTCTGCGTACTTACTGCGTTTCTGGGATGCTTTAATTTCATTCAAAACAGCCGAGGAACCTTTTTCTTGAAGGAGATCGACATGGGTTTTCAAAGAGGCCAAGATCTTTTCTAATTGAGCGTTGAAATGACGACCATCTTTCGCAGGTAATTCACCAGCCCCACCGAGCAGCTGCAGGTTGTCGAGATAGACATTGCTTTTGAAGATATTAGAAGCAACTATGATGATGTCCGCATCTTGAATATCTTCAATCTTCGTCGAGTTCAAATTGGAAACGGTAGAGATAACCAAAACAGTGAAGCGGTCACTTGTAAATTTCTTGACCTCCGACGCCCATTGTCTGGTCAGATGAGGAGGCACGATGATCAGCGAGCCTTTGACGTGCACTTTTCCTGGTACAGGACCCTTCTTGGCAAATTCTTTGGCGACACTTTTAGCCGTGCAGTCAATGAGACCCAAAGTGATTGCGGTCTTTCCGTAACCGACCTGATCCGCAAGAACTCCTCCCCTCACTTGTACAGGTCGTTGGGCCCGACCTTCTGCTCGCCAACCAAGAGGATCTAGGACAGCTTCAGAAATTTCCTCCTCGATAAAGGGCGCAGCATTGGGGGATTCCTGATGGATCATCCATTCAAGTGAGCGCAGCTGCTCTTTCCTTAGAGGAATCTTGAAACTCGGCGGTTGCGCATGTTGGTTATCTCTCTTGTTGCTCAAGATTGTGAATTTGGAAAGATTTCCATTCGCGGCTGGGGTAAAATTCGTGTCAAGCCTCCAGGACAGAGTGACCTTCCCATTACGATTTTTCGTGGGTAGGCGAGAGGTCGCTCGGTGAAGTAACGATGGAATATTGATTCCGACCCTCACTTGTCCTGTACCGCCTTCAGTTAATTTGAGCTGGGTCACAAAAGGACTGGGTCGTCTCTTAAGTCGCCGCTCATATTCTCCTGCTTGTACAGGATCCTCCATGGCGATCATCTTTTTGCCGGACTGCACCCAACGCAATTGAGGAGCACTGGGAGCACAACGCTCACAGTTAGAATGGTCTCCTGAGGCGTCAACTTGTTGCCAAGCTCGGAAATTGTCGTCGACGTGACGGATACGCTCGAGCAACCAAGCAAGCGACCTGAAGGTTCCTCTTTCGTGAATTTTATCGACGTCTGCCCACTTTCCTCTGGGCCATTCGTTACCAACCTGACCCTTGAGAGACACTTTACATGTCAGTAATGCGTAGGCGTTACTACAAGCATCATCGGAGGATGGCACGTCCAAGCTTTTCCCTGGTATACTGAAAGAAGCATCTTGTCCGGCAGATGGCTGTAGAGGTAGGGTTAGTACATGCCATTGTGACTGGGTCATAGTTTCATTACCTTGATTTTAACAGAAGTGGTCGAGACCCACTTGGATATAAGGTGGCAAGCCACCGTTTCTTCTTCGTCCGAGCTGGATTGCCGCCATGTGGGATCCAACTTACAAATGACAGGGCGACTCTCTTGATACTCCAATCTCCGTGTACTGCTCGAAAATACGAAGCAGTCTTCGGCATCATTGGTTCTATGAGGATCAAACAGCATGAACAAAGGAGGGAGTGATGCTTCCGTTTCGATCTTCCGGTGGAGGGCACCGTTGGCCGTTCCACATTTATCGAGTAGATCATAAATGCCAGAGATGTCGCGGTCTAATTGCGGTATATCTTTATGAGAAGCCGAAATTTTGATTTTGGAGTGAACTAATTTGTTCTTAAAGTCGTCGCCCACGAGGCCTAAGCGAGCCTCCCAGGAAGGGACGAGTTCACCAATGCCCTCTATCTTAATGGATATAGTCGACGAGCATGGCAGCGCAAATTGCCACTGCCCCTTGAGTAAGTCATCCCTGCAGACAAGACGGCCGACCGGATAATGAAGAGTTTGACGGATGTCAGCGTTGGCGGGCTCATCCGCATCCGGCACCGCATATAGACGCCATTCTGGTTGCTGTGGATGGAGGAGAAGCTCAAGAGTGCCAGACGGAGACTGATATACTACACTCCAAATTTCTTGCCTCTTCAGCTCCACGAAACGAAGTTCTGAACTGGTTGCGCGTAAAACGGCATCGCGCCAGCGAGACCAGAGTGAATCGGAGATAGCGGTGCTACTCTCCTTTCGCAACCCTGTAAGGAGTTCTTTGGTTACATTTGTAAGAGAAATGCACATAGGGAGGGTGGATTTCAGAGTTTTCGCAAACTCAGAGGGGTGTAGTCGGGTGCTGCTGTCCACTGGCTCGGGGTTGTGCTCTGGTCGGCCACCGCATTTCTTGCAGAAAGAGCCCCCGCAATCCTGACAGTGGAAAAGCGGTCTTGTGGTCATTTCCACGCGTCCTTCACAGGTGCATAGACGTTTACTGTGATTCGCATCTTCGAGGAGTTTCGAAAAGGACGATGTTCGCGCCATGGACAAATCTAACGATTTCTGCAACAGAGTTTCCTCTCCGACTATGCTGCTCGGTCCTGATTCCGTGGGTAAAGGCGTATCTACTTGCATATCTTGCCCCTCATAATCTTCACCGTCGTATTTGGACTCATATGTTTGGGAATCATTTCCTTCTTTCAAGAGATTTTTCGCCGTGACGAGGGCAGCCAAAATACATGCACCGACGACTGTGGTTGACATAGCATTACCAGCAAGGTCTGCTAGCTGGTCCTCGGTTTCGCGAGTGAGAAGGAGTTTATCGACAGGAAGGCCTTGCATAGACAAAGCCTCCAAACCAACCATGGGTCCGCCACGATTGGTGATGTAAGGAATCATCGAAGGAGTCAGACATGGGCAAATGCCAACTTTATTGGACCCAATCGTACGGTCCACATTTTGTGAGAGATTCCACACTTGCCTAAGAAAAATGAGTTAATAAGAAAATAATAAGTGAATGTAAAGTAAGGAGTACGTTTTATACGATGGATCGACGCCCTTAGTCGCAGAACGTAGAAGACTGATATCCATAAGGTCCCAGACACGTTCGACTTGTCCAACACCCCAATCATTCCAGGCGAAATCGGGCAGTTTACAGAAGCCACCTATCGTGAATGTATGAGAGTGCCATTTGCAAAAAATGTTTCAATGCACTAAAGATTTACCTTCATCCCAGCTAGTAAGTGGACGCTTGGCTCCTAACGCCTCTTCGAGCCTCGCTCTCTGATGGCGGGATTCGCAACGTCCCCAATCTGTCCTGCCTGTCTTCCTATCAAGAGCCCCATAGCTTTCTTGGACAAGTTTTTGGCGAGCTTGGTGGATACGAGGGTCATCCGAAGGCAAGAGAAACGCGTCTAGTGTTGACGATGCTGGTCGTTTCAGCTTTGACACGATCCATTCTTTCCACTTCTTCGGAATTGAAGAACCTTGCTTGTTTACCGCAACAAGGTAGACCCTTGTCCTAGTATGAGGAATGTAGTAGGCTTTGGTGTCTACGCGCGACCATTCGGCACTGTAGCCATTCTTCTCGAAATATTCTTTAACACGATCCCAAGGAGCAGAGCAAACGTTTTCGAGAATGACGATGGGTGGCCGATGCTGCTTGACCCAGGACATCATACCGCGGAAGGTACGCCCCGACTCTCCATTCGCGTCTATGTCTTGTTTCTGGGTGTTGAGGTTGGAGTAGTCCACACACGATGTTCCCGCAATTAGCATATCTACATCTCCTGGAACGGGTGCTAAAGCTCCGTATGCAGTATGACTACGAATTTTCGTCGTCAGAAGAAAAGGTAAAATGGTGAAAAATCAAAACTCACGCTTCAGCATCTCCCAGCTCACATACGTCACGAAAAAGGAGGGGAGGATGGAAATTTCGTTCAATATAAGCTTGCTTAAATGGCTCAATCTCACAGGAAAACACGTGTTCGATGTCGAAGTTGAGCCCATGCTGGTCCAGAATTGATTTCTTGATAAGCTCCAACGCAAGAAGAGGCGATTCTGTACCAGAACACATCGTTGCAACGCGTAACTTTCTCCCTTGAACGTGTTCGGCGACCTGCTTAATGTCGGGAATGTGACTGACGAGGTCATCAAAGATGGCAGGGATGTCGTTGATAGGAGGGAGGCCAGATGCATCAGGTGCAGCAGACTTGGGCAGTGGCTTCTTGGTAGGTCCGCTCGAGGAGGCGTCCATATCCACGTCTGAGGAGGCGCCTTCGGCCATAGAAACTTCGTCTTCCTCAGCATCGTTTTGGGTGTCGTTGGCCGTTTCTGATGCAATGTCGGTCTCTGGAGGAGGAGAAGCCTTTTTCTTCGGTCCACCAAAAAAAGATGTGATGGGTTTCTGGCCTTCTTTACGCGCTTTCGATGGCTTTTCTTTCGCCATCCTGGAGGAGGATAGTGAAATTCAATGGCGTGTTTACTGTCACTGCATAAGCAATAAACGCGATCAGTCACGTAACATGTAACGCGAGCTTAGCAATCAATTGAACCGGTTCGGCCTCGTTCGCTTGTGCCTACGAACTGTGAACAGGCTTTGCGAACTTTTGATGTTTCAGTACTCTGAAATTGTCACTGACTTCCATATTTACTGATGCCGCAGTCCTGATATCTATTGAAAAAAGCTGTTTTCTCACAACCGCCCTCCTCTTCTCGGTCAATCATCATCTCTACGACTCGACTAACTAGTCTATAGAACACGTCGACATGTCTCGCTTAAGGGCAATGGCGAGCCGTTATTTCGGGCAAGATTCATTGGAATGGGTAGATAGATCATACCTAACAGACTGGCAAGTTGTTCCTCTCTGTGCTCGCGCCGAATAAACGACTGAAGAAGGTATTTCTAGGGCATTGATTTTCTCTCTCTGGGTTCTTTCTGGGCTTGTTTCTCTGTCGCCTGTCTTTAAGCGAGAATTTGACCCTTCGGATCCATTAATTGACCATCCTCAGAGAAAAGATCAGTACGTCATAAACTTTTTTCCTCGTATACATGGATGTTAATCTTGCACTACCTCGAAAAGAGTCAGTTCCCATCTCAATCACAATGTCGCATTCTTTGGCCCGTTACTATGCTTCGTTGTCGTTGGGTGCATAAAACGTTCACTTTTAATTATTCATCACGGAACCATTGGACTGTGTGCTTCTAGGTGTGTCCATGGACTTGGGTCATGATTTTTCATGATATTAAGTGAAAACGGACTTTACCAAGAGGGCTCGCACATCTCATTACCAATTCATTGAAGCATAGCATTGGTTAGTGAGGCCAACAACCCACTTGCGTCTCACTTTACTCACAATCTTCACACACAGGGCGCTTAAGACCCGACTTCCTTGACAGATGCAAATGGGATAAAATAATCCAAGAATGTACTGGGTGAGTGAACCATACTACGCAACTATCCGAGAAGACATCCTTTATTCATATATTTCCAGCCGAGCGCACACAGTACTAGACGGAAGGAAATCATTTCCTTCTGGTCATTCATCCACAGCCTTTTCTGGGATGTTCTTCTTATCTTTATGGATAGCAGGGCAAACTGCAGCATGGTGCTTCGTTATTCCCAGGTCCCCGTCAAGCTTACGCTCCAGTCGGATGCTTTGCCTTTTTCTTACCATTATACCTATATCATGGGCCACTCACGTCGCGATTACTCGGATCCAAGATTATGTATGTCACTTCATTCTAAGCTTTGTGATAGCTGAACTGAACCCGCTCTATAAAGCGTCATCACAAAGAAGATGTGATTGTCGGAAGTCTTCTTGGGTGTCTCTGCGCTTGGTTATCCTATCTCGTGTTTTGGCCAAATCCTATATCACTTTCTGCTTTTCGCTATGGAGTATATGGCCAACCACGTACATTATACACCGACGAAGAGCGGAGACCCGGGGCTACAGACTTCGAATTAAATAGATTGGAAATAGATGAAGAAAATGCCGTATAAAAATAATGGGAAAGAAGGGGAAACATGGCATGTTTATATATATTTATGTTAAGCTACGAGACGTCCACTGGTGCACCCTCGCGCACGAACACCCATTTGTCGCCAATCCTTTGCATACGTCCAGAAGCCGAGTTGGATGCAGTCAAATTTTGTGCTTCATACGTCGCTGGCGGACTAGCCGTTGTCTGTACAGCATATTGATCTAATTCTGCATCACCGCCTCCAAGTACGATGGCATCTGTAGCTTGAGCGTTCTCAATCCAATCACCACCCCCATACATACTTCGGCCGTTGCCGCGAACATTTCCTCCTCGACCCCGAGCCATGTAAGAAAATTCGCCTCTGCCTCTGCCTCTTCCACGATTAAAATTCGAATGGTTTGTTTCCGGAGTGTGATTTGTTGGAGGGGGTGCTGAGCTCGATTGGAATGCTGAGCCAGACGTTACGAATTGCATGAGCTCTGCAGTTGAGGGTAGATGACCGTGAGTGACCTGCCACATCTTTCCGAGCGCTTCCCACGAAGCTGGAGAGGTGTAGTCGAAATTTGAAGGGTCAAAAGCCTCCATTCCTAATGTTCCCGTAGGACTTTTCGAGGCCGAGTTGTCAAAGGAGATTGCAGAAACGATGGGAGCGATGGTTTCCGTATTAGGACCTGGTTCAATATGGCTTGTAACTGGGACGGCAGATACTTTGCTTATTTGTGTAGGAGAGTCTGGGAGAGGCGACATATGTGGTGGGGATTGTATTTGTTTGTGGCTGGTCATAGGGGCTTCTGTAGGAGATTCTTGACGAATATCCCTCCCAAATTCGTCTTTGCCAGGTTCAGGTTCCTGGCTTACTTTTTGTTGGCCAAATTGCTGGGTCGGAGCACTGTTTCTCCTAGGTGGACTAAAGTAACGGGAATCCTTCCTACCGCCATATCTACTAGGAGGACTTCTAGATCGGCTTCGTCCACCTCTGCCTTTACGGAGAGGGCTTCTGTCTTTCTCTGGATCTCTATAGTCACGGTCACGATCATCCCAGTTGCGTCCTTGAAATCTATCAACGCGACCAGAATTGCGGAAACCACCTCGATACCTCCCTCTCATATTGTCACGATCGTCAAAATGAGAATCAGGCCGGCTTTCGCTCTGGGGACTACGGTACCCATTATATCTTTGTTCGTTTTGCCCCATTGTTCGAGGCTCATTGCGAAAGGATGGTATAGTTTGCGAACTATCATTAAAACCAGACGATGAAGGAAATTTCTGGACATTTACAGACTCTGCGAAGGGTAAGGATTGTGAGACAGGTGGTACAGAAGCAGCCGTGTGAGCTAACTGCTGGATCACAGCAAGTTGAGCGGCATCTAACTGAGGAGGACTTCCAACATTTGTAGCTATGGGCCTAGAAATGGATGAATACACGATGTAGATAGTCAATTGAGAATAACGCACGAAATTGTTGATAGAGGCATTGTCGGCATTGAGGCAGCCGCCTGCGTCAATAAGGCGAGTAAGGCAGCCTGCGGGTCGATGGCTCCGAAGGTAGGATTGGGTGGAGTTTGAACAGGCGCCGGTGGTGGGATATTTGTCAATCGTGGATCGGTAATGATATCCACTTTCGTTTCGTGCACTGATATTGAAAACAAACCGGGTCGAATTTTAGTTATTGCCTCACATGCGAGATAGGGGAATAAAAAGTATTGAATTGCAAAGTATGAAATACTTAGCGAACATGCAATGACTGGTATATGCACCTTTTTCAACATCTTTTACTATAAGCTTCAATTGAGAGATAACATCAGCCGGGAATGTAGATCCCCTTTCCCAGATATCAAGTATTTTCTTGGTTTTTTCCTAGAAACAGCCGGTCAGGATCATTCCGTGTTCCTTTTGCCCTGTCCAAGCAACATCCGAAAAATGGCTCAAGGCAGTCAACGGTTCGCCACAAGATCATTATCGTAAGGTAAGCTTTTATGTCCATTCGTAAATCCGATGTAAAAAGCTACCAGTCAAGTCTTCTCTGGCTTGAGAACTTTGACAATGCGCGGGAGTCGGGTGAACAGAGCAAGAATCAGACTAACGAACCTTAGCTTCGGGAGAGCCAATCGCAATCATGTCTTGGAACAAACCTTCCACTACGCCACCGACCTTGAATAAAAACGAAGCAGAGTTCCCAGGCTGTGTAAACGCGTCACCAGATAAGCCATGTTTAGATGAATGACTTCGCGCGGCTCGAGAAAGGGCATCGAAGACATAGAGACTCGAGATTTTAGCACTGGCTGACGGGAGGGACTTGTGCGTGCGATACAAAATGGAAACTATTTGAGTGTCATACTATACAATCAATTTGTTATTTTTTAAGATACTAGAGAACAAAAAAATCGGCGTACCTCAACATTTTTCATAGTTGTGTCTGTAAGACCCCCCATCTTTGAAGCAGACAAACGCTTCGCAGTAACCACATCCCTCAGAGCTGCCTCATACTCCTTTAAACAACGTGAGTATCCCTTCCAGACTTATTAAAAAGATACTGTTCTTTACCTCTGGGGAAAACATGACGCTGCTGCTTTTAAGAGATCAAAGATGTGAGAAAACGGGGGGAGACGTTGAATTTCTTCAGAGTGAGTCAGAGAAACCTCGAGGTAAGAGTTAAGAATCGAGAGTGAGGATGGTAGTCTAGAACAATGGGTATTTGCATCTGTTGGATGGCATTGGTCTGTGCACAAATAGGCAACATAGGCCCACGCCGCACGGGCACGCTGCCGCAGCCGGTCCTTCCGATTTCGTTTTGAACAGTAAATGGCATTCTGATTTCGCGCTATATACTCACTTGGATATACACTTGTTGTTAGCTCTCAATGGCAAACAAAAGAGCGAAGATCACTCTGGGTGCTGCTGTTCTTTTTTCTTCTCTGACTATCTGGGCAGTTCACTTTCAACAGCAACAAGAACGCGAAGTACGTGGTCAATAGATTTTTGTAGGATATAATTCAAGGCTGACTCATCATGTAGACTATGTACAAAGGTGTCCTAAAAGATGACGAACGTCGGCGCGAGAAGATGCGACAGAGAGAAGAAGATTTGCAAAATTCTCAGAAAAAACGGGAGATTTACGAACGAGTCCAAAACGTCGACAAAACTTCCGCCGTGTAATCGAACCGGTGCGTATACGGTATCCCTTATATCACAAACAATAGCATCCATTTACTCCTGATGAACAGAAGTTATCTAACCTCTGCTACGCCCTTTGCACACCCTTCCAGTCGCTGATCATATCTCTACAGACGAACACAGAAATGTGTTCGTCCTTGACATCTCTCCAGCCTGTACTATAGTACAAGGGCATCAATAGGACCGACTCTGTTCAAAGAATGCAATTGGTTGACTGGTTTGCACATATTCAATTCGTAATCAGTATTAACGTCCGACTTTCATAGCATTCTATTACTGTGTGAGTTTAAAAAAAGAAAAACAATGGATTCGCATCGGTATTAACTTACATCGCGCTACTAGACACTTGGATCCATATTTTTTCTTTATATCCTCCTATTTGGGTGCAACCCGAGGCATTCCATAATATTGATGATGCAGGTTGTCCTATCCTCCATATTTCCAATCGAATTAGCTGTTTAATCAGCTCCAGCAACACGACACTCTCAGGTGGGGGCTGTTGCTCTACACATCGACGTCAGCCATTTAGGCGGCCACATGACGCAAAAATATCTGGAGTGTGATCATGACAGAAATCAGAGTGCCAAATTTACTTCTTTCGACAACCCAACGGCCCGAGCGTATTGACAGCTTTCATGGACTCTGTATTTCACCGAATTCTGCTATCTTCAAACCCTTTTACTCCAAGTCAATCCAGATTCCAGGTTACGGATTTGCGAGCTGATCGGGATCCTTTGTTTGGCGTGGTCTTTAATTCCAAACATTGACAGCGACCAATCACCATCGCTACTTCCAACATTTTCTTCGTTCTTCTGACTGTTCAGTACTCGTTCCATTGGTTAAGCGACGAGGATAGACAGGATTTATGTGAGCCTACCCTTAAGTTATTTCCTTGACGAAATTTGAAAACTATAACATATCCAGACCCAGGACATTCAACAAATTCCCCCCCTCCTTGCCAGACCTTCCATTAATCTTCACCATTCATTCTCGTCATCATGCACCAAGCCTTACTTATCGACGAAATATTGCGGCAAATAAGCTTCTTTGCCTTGGAATACGACCGAAAGTCCCTTGTCTGCGCTGCGCGCACATGTAGGGCATGGAAAGACCCTGCTCTAGATTTTGTATGGGAACGACTATCTTCTCTCGGACCATTATTGCTTTTGTTGCCCGGAGTGTCCTTTGTAAACGGAGAATATGTGTGTCTTCTTCTCTGCCTTTATGCGATTTGTGAAACTCAATGGCGTGCATAGACCTGCACTAATTTATCCTTTCACGATCTTCGTACATTTAACTCATACGCCAAACGCGTCAAACATATTCGTAATACCGACACTATCAAGCTCAACTCCAGCTTGGAATCTAGCATATCCAAGCTTCACGCACAATACCCAGCGTTACTAAATCTTTCAACATGTTATATGACCATTCCCAGGTGCAACGAACACTTGATCCCTCTCAATATGTCTTTCAAATTGAAACAGGTAGACATTGACCTGGGGTTCAAGCTCTCAGCACAAGGGCCCAGCGTAGAGAAAGCCACCTGTGAATATTTGGAGTACCTGCACAGTCATTGCCACGAACTCGCCCATATCAGCCTCCGCGGCAAAGCGTCTTCGCGTGTAAACGGAATCATAACACAAATGTCGAACTTGATATCATTGTCACTGCGCCTGGGGAACTCTTTACTTCCGGAGACCTTTGCTTCGATAACCACTTTTCCTCATCTACAAGAACTCGAGGTCCACACAGGGCATATTCAATTTAGTGACGTGCAACAAATTTTGGAGAATGAAAATCATGCAAAATTCATATCCTTGCGTAAACTCCATGTTCGAGCTAAATCATCCCTGATCGAGAACATGCTCAAGTTCGTTCAACCTGACATCCTCCAACATCTCCACCTGGAATTGGACGACTCTTCTCCGTCTCATTCGTCATGGGAATTCGTGTGTGACATTATCTCACAGAAGGCTTCCAACACACTCCGACATCTGGCATTTGAACATCATTTCGAATTGCCCGAACAAAGTTTGCCCGCCCAGTCAGATCCTACCGTACCCCAGAACAGCGCCCTACAAGTTTCGCCAATGCAGTTCGAGTCTTTAAAGAAGTTGCGCAACCTCTCACTGTTGCGACACCTTTCCTGCGATTTCACACTCCCTCTTATCGTAGATGAGCAGGACCTTCGGTCTCTGGCTTCATGGTGGCCTTTACTTGACCACTTGAATCTAGGATCAATTCCTGACGCAGATGATTCCAACCAATACACCCCTGTGAAATTGACACCAGCTTCCCTTTCCCTGTTTGCTACAAAATTGCCTAACCTCAAAACACTTATCCTGCCCTTTTCTGTCGACGATTCTGATGCACCAGAG
The DNA here is from genome assembly GCA_964017145.1 of Agrocybe praecox. Taxonomy (NCBI): domain Eukaryota; kingdom Fungi; phylum Basidiomycota; class Agaricomycetes; order Agaricales; family Agrocybaceae; genus Agrocybe; species Agrocybe praecox. Next base: position 1,457,165 of record OZ024852.1, read on the forward strand.
CCTGCCAAGTTGCGCACCCCCATCTCAAATCGGTTGAGTAACATCACTATTGCAGGACTCCACACATCAAACCCCGAAAATCTCGCTGAGCGCCTTCGTTTCTTGTTTCCTGCTCTGCAGAATTTGGAAGGACCATGCGATGATACACCTACCTGGAACGATCTCAAGGCAGCTTTACAAGCAAGCTAGGTCTGTATAATATAATTAATATCCCTGGATGCTGGTAATATTTATTCATTTCGACTTGGTGCATTACCCAATCTTTTTTACAGTTGGATAGATGATAGATAGATAGATGAGGATACATTGGGAGGACATTTAGATTTAGATGATCAACATTTCCTTTCGTAGATTCCATAGATACATGTTATGGATTTTTCTAGATTTTAGACCTGTACTCCCATCATAATCGTAGTGTAATATTTAGGTGTGTGACCTTTACAACGTATTAACTATATAACCAGTTTCAGTAAGGAGTATTAGATTCGTTACCCATGGAGAGTGAAACTATTGGTACTTTCTTTCCACAATATTTTCAATCGTTCGTGATGGTTAATTCTTGTATTCATAAGGTGACAATATGATACATGAAATAGCGACGTCAACAGGACACCGTACAACAATTTAAACGACGGGGGGCTTGGTGCCAGGTTGGAAAGTGTAGGTCAAGCCGCACTTGCCGCAGTATTGACGATCCTTGTGGAAAGCCATCTGAAACGAAGTGTCGAATTAAAATTTATCTGCACGATAATGCGACAGACACTTACGAAGATACCAGCACCGCATTCAGCGCTAGGGCACTCACGACGGAGGCGCTTGATCTTGCCGTCGGAGTCGACCTTGTAGTACTTCAAGATGGCCATCTTGACCTTCTTGCGCTTGTGCTTGATCTTTTTGGGAGTCTGGAGAAGCGAAGGTTAGATAAGAATTGATTGGTTAACCGAAGAAAAGTACGAACGTTGTAGGTCTTCTTCTTTCTCTTCTTGGCACCACCACGGAGACGGAGCACCAAGTGGAGGGTAGACTCCTTCTGGATGTTGTAGTCGCTAAGAGTGCGACCATCCTCAAGTTGCTTTCCAGCGAAGATGAGGCGTTGCTGATCCGGAGGAATACTGCATAGAAGAACTGTAAGATTCTAGTGTGAGGTATACATGAATTGTACATACCCTTCCTTATCCTGGATCTTGGCCTTGACGTTGTCGATGGTGTCCGAAGACTCCACCTCCAAGGTTATAGTTTTGCCCGTAAGGCTGGAGGGTAAAGTCAATAAAATAGATAAAAGGAGGGATAAAGATCCACATACGTCTTTACGAAAATCTGCATGTTCACGGACGCTTCTGTCTGTCCAACGATATGAACGGTGGAGTCTTCGACCAAAGCAAGAGCCGACTGTGGAAGAGAACTCAAATTTTGCGACGGGCGGCTTTTAAATCTGAGGCTTTGTCATCAGTGTGTATGGCCCGTGCGTTGCAAAATAAGGTTTCAAGGTCACGAGCACGTGTTTGCCAAATATGTGCAATCATCCAATATTCGATTCCGACGCGTTCATGCCATCGACGCGTTCAACCTCCGCCTACAACAGTTCGAATCCTTGTAAAACCACGCCTCAACAATGGACAGTGATGAAGATATTCAAATGGAACCTGAATTTCCTACTGCGCTTTTGAAAGGCAAAGGAAAGGCGGTGGACCGCGAACTACCAGCTGAGAATGACAACCTACCCTGGTGAGCATGGATCACATAACATCAGTCTGTGTTGTCCCACTTATACCTCACGCACATGCGTACCTAGGGTTGAAAAGTACCGACCTGTCAACCTGGATGACGTGGTCTCACACAAAGATATCATCAATACCAGTTAGACTTCATGATTCGTTTCACTGAGCATCCCAGTCTAACTATTCCCTCAAGTTGAAAGATTTATCGAAAAGAACCGTCTTCCTCACTTGCTGTTCTATGGACCTCCTGGAACTGGAAAAACTTCGACCATTCTTGCGGTTGCCCGACGTATATATGGAACGGATTACAGAAAGCAGATTCTTGAGGTCCGTCGCTTTTAACTCCATGTAAAGCTGGAAAACTTAATTTCCCGATCAGTTAAATGCGTCTGATGAACGTGGTATTGATGTCGTCCGCGAACAAGTCAAGCAATTTGCGGAAACTAGGACGCTTTTTTCAAAGGGTTTCAAACTGATTATTTTGGACGAAGCAGACATGATGACTCAACAGGCCCAAGCTGCTCTTCGCCGCGTCATTGAACAGTATACTAAGAACGTCCGTTTCTGTATTATTTGCAACTACGTGAACAAAATTACGCCAGCCATTCAAAGTCGTTGCACTCGATTCAGGTTTTCGCCCCTTCCCATAGTAGAAGTTGAAAAAAGGGTACAGACCGTAGTGGAGGCCGAAAAGTAAGTGCCTATAGTATTCTTCTTTGTTGCCAACTTAGTTTTCTGTTTTGTCAGGGCCAATTTGACCAAAGAAGGCAAACAAGCGCTGCTCAAACTTTCGAAGGGCGACATGCGACGTGCCCTCAATGTTTTGCAAGCTTGCCATGCAGCTTATGACACCATCGGAGAAACGGAAATATACAACTGCACTGGGAATCCTGACCCTGCTGATGTGGAAACTATCATCAATTCCATGCTTTCTGACGAGTTTACGACCTCATACCAAAGTACGTTTGTAGTCATTCAAGTTTGCTGGCCACATCTCATGACTACTTTTTAGTGATATCCAAACTAAAGACCGAGCGTGGCTTGGCACTACAGGACCTTTTGACAGGAGCTTATGAATACCTGGACACTATTGAACTAAAGCCCAATGCTCGTATATACCTTTTGGACCACCTAGCCACCACAGAGTATGTCTTCCTTTGCTTTATGACTTGTTCTCCTTCCTAAATTCATCGCAGGTATCGACTGGCGTCGGGGGGTAATGAAAAAATGCAGTTAACCGCTTTACTGGGGGCGTTCAAAAATGCCATTGAATTGTCCACCAGATCTTCGTAATGGTCACCCTTTCGTGGCCTCTCTGTGCATCAAGTTCGCACTCCTTGTATAAGCACGGTTTCATGACCAGATATTGCGGCCTTGGGGTACTAAAATAAGATTACCTGCTCTGGTATAAAGACCCTGGACGCGGATATACCCCGCTGGAACTTGATTTTGGGTTGACACTGCTCTCGATCATATATTTCTGACTCTCACCCTCAGCACCAGATCTGTATCTATTCACGAAACGTAATTTCAAATGTTACTCATTTCCTCGTCACCCCGATAGTAGTATACGCAGCACAATAGATCACGATCTCCCTTTACGATATAAACTTTGCCGATCAATACAGAAGAATCCAACCAGAAATGGGCATCCAGACCCAGAACTGCAGGCAAGTAACCGCACCCGGAATCGGCAAATTTCCCAATGGAACGAGTAGTAATCGACTGACTTGTTGTTCACACATATGTCCTTATATGGTGGATATTTTGCTTTTTGTGGAAGGCCAATGAACTTGCAATGTAGAACATCCAGTGATCGAAGGAAACAACGTCCATGTACAGTCACATTTTTCTACTTATTTCTATGGCTAAACATTACACTAGATAAACTGAATTAACAGGTATATTAGATCTACGAGAGTTTTAAGTACAGATACACGGGGAACAGAGATTGCCTGACTAGAGATACAATTGAGACGAAAGCGAGGAAGATGGGACGCAGAACCGGTGAACAGTAGTCCAACTAGTATAGATTACAACATGCCTGTTGAAAGTAATAAGGTTGGGATATGAGTCGGGAGTTGTACAGAAAAAAAGAAGATAGGGCAGTGCGAAGATGATGGATCAAAGTCAGAATGGTGGTGTGCGAAAGCGGTTGTGTTGGACCGTTTGTGCTGCGTGAAATGTGGGGGTATGAATGTTCAGAGTCGAATGGTAAATGCTGGTTGTGGAATGAGGGCAAGGTGATTATGGAGATACACGAAGAAGTGAGAAAGAGAGAGAGAAAGTCAACGAGATGAATGAACGGGACAAAGAAGGTGCCATATTTCAAATGGCCTCGAACGCTTCCTGGACCTTGGTCAATTGATAGCCTATTGAAAGTATTAGAACGACAGTAATGATTGGTGAATATACCTCCCACTTACGCATAAGTGTGCTCTCTTGAGAAAAGAAGCTCATCGCTGTCAGACCACTCCGATAGCTTTCCAATAATTCGTCTTCCGTTATCTGGCTCTCGGGCCATTCCGTCTTGTTGTGGCGAGTCCTTGAAATCTCGTCCACAAAGATAAGGCAGGCAGTCATCCACAGGTTCTATAAACGAACTGTGAGATACGATATTCGCTACTATCATAGAATTGTGAACTTACACCCATAATCGGGTTTACCGAACCAATGTCGTGAAGGTTGAGGTCGCCAAAACTAACCATGCTCCGTGCCGCTGAGAGACAGATCTGTTTCGATTCTGGATATGCATAAGCAAAAATCCAATGTAACTTTATCGAAGCGGCGTCGACAAGTGCGCGAGTCAACAAGACCGTACGAACGGAGGGATCACGGGGGTCATACTGAGGAATAGGACCCATAGCCACACGGAAGGATTCAATGAGCGTGTTAACGGACTTTGCAGCTGCGTCATACGCCATTTTATCTCTTGGAGGCATATCTTGAAATTAAAAGATATTAGTAAAGTATGATGGGCAATTGATCTGAGAAAAATACTTACTAGGGGACCATTGTCCTGTTAGATGTGCAGCGCGATGAAACAATATAGCAGCCTTCGTCAGAGACGCGGTAGAAGAATCCCCATGATGGTCCGATGGGTAACCGTTCAAGAAAGTTCTGACAGTCGAGTTCCCTTGCAGGTCCCGCGGGATGACACCCTGAGAAAGTTACAGTCAATGATACAGCATTCATATACAATTTATAAAACGAATTTACCTCTTCATAGTGATCCATATCCAAAGGCCACGGTGTGTCTATCTGCATCCCAGGAGCCTCGAGGGAGCCACAAACGTGTGCAGGTACTTCCAGAGCCACTGTAATAAACTTGTGCAGCATGAACACTGCCCAAAATCCGTTGATCCTCTCAGCTTCGTGGAGGTTGTCGACGGGAAGAGGGAGAGAATAAGCATGATCATGGGCACCGATACCTATTGTGGAAGGTACCAGAAAATTGACGGACCGTATCTTGTGCAGACCAGCACCCAGGGCAAGAGAAACGGCTGTGCCAGCTCTACATTTGGCTTCCAAAAGGGCACCCGTACGAAGGAAGTAGTAAGAGAGTAGTATTTCGGCCTGTAGTGTGTGGATGACCTTATTTGGGTGCGAACTCATGAGGTCTGTGGCAACATGTTGGACAGCTCGCGTCAATAAAGCTGTCTCTTGGCCAGGAAAGGCATCTGAAAAGTGGACCCCTAGGAGGTGTGCGACATAGAGAAGTCCTGGTGTTGGCCGGCTCGGATTTCCCAACGCAAAAGCGAGCAAAGAGGAATGGCGGAAGGAAGGGATATGGAGAAAAAAGCCAAATTGTGGTGCATGAAATAAAAACTTGTCGAGGCTGTTAAAAAACTGGTCAGAAACTAGACAGATTATAAGTGGTGAGACCTACGAGACTTGGAGGTGGCCAATGGTTGGCTCCTAGAATATGAATGACATTGATAAAATACAATTTGGAATTATGTATAAGATGAACTTACCTCAATACCGACGTGTGGCATGGTTATAGGATATCGATTTGGTGATTTAGAAGAACCACTCGACCCTGTTAATTCAGTCTTTGGTTCGAGTGCTGACAAGTTTTGCCGGTGCCTACCAGAAGGAAGACTCGACGTTGTCGAAGTCGGAGAGAACGGTGAAAGCTTGAGAGGAGAAGGGTCTGGTATATGTAGAGGTGGTGACTTTGAGAGACGCTGGATTTGGAATGGAGAATATGGGTCGTGAAGCATGATGGAAGGTGTCGAACTCTCTGGATTTTCTAGTTCGAGCAACCGTGCTTCTAACCGCGAAACAGTATCCTCTAAAACCTTTGTCCTCGACCTTCCCGGACCATCCGCATATTCACATTCATCATCTCGTGGGTGAGTTCGGCACGGACCACATATGGGCTTCTCCCCATCACAACGCTAATGTCATATAAGCCCCAAGACACTCATACGGAAAGAAACATATACGAACGATTTTCAAAAATCTTCCGAGATGTATAATTAGAAAACGACAGATTCAGGAAAAGCTTGGAAACATGCCTGCAGCTCATACATGCTTTGCCTCTTTTCAGTGGCTTTACGCCCTTTGCAGCAGCCTTTGTGCCCTTGCCAGTGTCGGAAATCATCGCCAGGATGGTTGTAATGAAGAAAGAGAAAGGCGCTTACGCCTGGAAGTATGGGCTGCACAAAGAGAGAATGGAGTAGTCATCATTTTTATAGAGCCCAGGGTTCTTGACTCGGAGGTTCAATCTCGGGGCACCTAGGCAAATTCGACAAAAGCAGGACGGAGATGGAGTAAGTGAAGAAATCTCAAGATTTTTCGATCGGGGTGGCACAGCATTTAGCACTATTTTTGGTACAGTTGCCGATTGCCGGTCGATGGGTCACGTGCCGTACCTTGGTTGACTTTCGTCACCGTTCCGAACAACAAAATTTGAAGATTTGCGTTCAGGCAGTGCTCCTTCATCGCTCTGCTCTATTTCCGACCATCTTTCGTTGCCTCATGCATCTCGCCTCTCGTTCCCCCGGACAATTCTTCATAAGCTCGAGTATCTATTGCTGGGTCTTGTCACCGAAATAAACTCCTCGTGCCTATATGCTTCAAAGAACGGCACTGGAGGCCACCATGGATTATTCGGAGCATGATTTATTGACCCGTCGCTAGTCCGTCTGCTCTCACCTAGGCAAAGTCGCAAACAACCGAATCTGTATGCAATTCGTGTGGAATGAGATTCATCGAATGCGTCGTCAACTATTTACACTTCCCGATCGACCCGGGATTTCCGAAGTTATCTCATCTGTCGACGAATGAAAAACAACATGTATATTTGGGAGACTCTGTGTGTAATAAATTTTTATTCCAGTGCAATACTACCACTTACTGATATCTCCATGCAGACAGCACAAACTGGCACTGTCATAATAATTCAATACAATATTAATATTGTACAATACATAAAAAATCTCGTGTGTACATCTCTATTGTTTGCTTTCTTAACTATGACAGTGCAATTTTGACCTGAAATTCACTGCTATATGAATATTGGTCCACGGTCCATCAATTACCTCTTTTCCGCCTCAGTTATAGGACCGTGTCCACCTCGTGTTGTGCCAGTTAAAGACACCCGTGATCAACACGTTGTATTCCAGAGACCAAGACTTGCCTCGAGGACGTCCTGGTGTCTTCCGATTGCATCCATGATGATGCATTTCATAGCATTTCCATTTCCATAGCCTCTTGCTCCTTGTTCTTTGCCCAAAAAATTCAACATTGGTTTGTTTTACGCAGACCAAGTTCTGGTCCCGTCACGTAATACGTCTTAGGGAGTCCAGGTTATGAATGAAGAGGAACGGCACCAAGAGACTCCAAGACCGAATCTTTCATAATCTTCTCAACGATTTGCAATATAATGGGCCTGGGATGCATCGCCACGATACCATTTAGTGCGGTCTTTCGCGACTGTACGAAACGTATCAGATATCGTACAAGATGTTGTTGAGCCAATGATTTGTCAACACTTCGTCTTACTCCGATCCATGCAACCTTGGTATATACTTAGCCGCGCATTACTCGTTCGCTCGTCTGACTAACATTTTCATTCCTTAGTCGGGTTCTTGCCCATATCATCCGAAATCTCAGGACGGTGAGGCAAAAGCATCACTTATCCCTCGCACCAAGCCTGATTGACTCAGGCTCGAATGTATAAATTCCTCGTCCTTCCATATCGCAGAACCTTCCGACCTTCTCTCGAAGACATGTAGGTAAAATACCTAGTAAACAAAAACTTTTTTTTGGGTGCCTTCTACGCAGTTATCTTCATTCTTCTTCCAAAACAAGCCATCATACGTACGCGTATGCCCTGGTTGTCCTGAAAACGGGTCCTCTTTCTGGCTAGATTGCGCAGCTACTCGCGCCAAATACCCCACACTTTTGCCGTAGAATTTAATCTCCAGAGCCAGTGACAGATGGTTCCAAGCTGTACATCCCTCGATTGGGGGTATTCCTCCAGTAAATCACTCTCGGAACACACTGAAATCACGGAAATTACATTCTCTGAAGACAATTCGCGTGGGCTGCGCATACGCGTCCATATGTACCTATTCACTTCTCTCACAGAAAGTCTTTTAAGAATTTCTTAGGATGAGTGTTCTGGTAAGTGTGTCAACATGTTGCTTGTTTGACACCATGACTCCGGACTCAATACGATGGTTTATATGTGTATAATCACGCAGGATCATGCTCTTTGATATCTCAAATTTATGTGACCGGAGGACGCCCTCATCCTTTTCTTAGTCTGGAATTTCGGAATTTTTGGCATTTTGTGGGAGACTGCCTCTTCACTTGATCTACAAATGTATACACTGACATTCCCGACCAGCCCATTTTCTAATTTAGGGAGAGAAGACGACCTTCGACCGTTGAATATCGTTTTAAGCCTTTAGAGGAGTTAACCGAGCACGTAAACATACACGCAACTATGCACTTCAAGTTTAACAAGATCCCTATCGAACTCCGTGTTCCTGGATAGCGCCAAAGGACGCGTGATACAATATAATGTATTCCTACGTGATCCACGATGTCCGCTGACACAATACACCTACGTACACCAGTGACAATCGGAGGAGGCAACCTCTGACCATTTGCCATCTTTTGCGAGGATGTCTCTTGTGATCCGGTTTGTGAGTTTAAATTTTCGACGGCGGACTGAAACACACCCTTTTTGTCGAGAACACTTAGCAACGGATTCAGGTGTAATCCTTTCCTTTACTTAAAAATTTCCAATGGTTTTTATTGGCGATAGATTCCAAGTTGGTGCCATCATGGAGCGATGACTTGTCAAATATTTAATTTCCACAAAACTAAATAGCCAGGCCCGCTCAACTCTGGTCAGGCTCTTTCAACATACGACAAGCCCGGGTGTTTATGTCAATGCAGGTGCAGTGACTGGCAAGATAGTATTATGTCCGAAATATGTGTACCAGTACGTATGGTAATTAAAATCTATTCTACCTATTTGATACACATATCGGCTTGTATGTTGTCATTGGCCAAACAGGTGTACCAATACCATCGAATCTGCATATACCAAGGGAGGTTATTTAAACATGATGGAAATACAGCACTCAGGAAAGCTGCATATTTTGTAAATATCTAAGTTCAATAAAGATACCCTCGTTGTCCCGAACGTCATGCAGAAGCGAATTTCCGTTTCTTGAAATCGCTCACCGCGCAGCCAAAGTCGTCATCAGTGGGCAGTCTACAACCACCTTTGAGTTCTTCTGTCGAGGACCTCGCGGTCGAGTCGTAATCCCTGTGAATCTCTGGAGATATGGTGACATGATTTATTCCAAATTCTTCGAAGCAATGTTGAAGATACCGTTCCGTGTCTTCCCATTGTTCTAGAGAAGTTCCGGCGGGAACACAAACGTGAAGAGACGCCAGGATCATTCTATCCAATGAATAGGAAATGGGGTTCGAAAAGTGTTATCTTTGTCAAGTTCCTTTTTGCAGAATTTTGGGGAGAAGACTCACGACTGCGATAGGTGCCAAACATGGAGATCGTGTACAGACAAGACACCGGGAACCTAGGGTCGTTTATCAGTGTCTATACATCGATCAATGTGCGAAGAAAAAGACATACCGAAAGTAGGTCCTCCTTCACCTTCGATAGGTCTAAGTGAATTGGAGATGCCTCCAGTAGAATTCTACCGGACTTCAGCGCTATGAAATGTAATATGAGTGAGCCCGGGTATATGTTCTTGAGGACTATTCCTTACTCAAAGGAACTGCACCTCCGAAAATTATAAGGCTTATTGCGAGAGAAACAGCGGGATCGGCATAAAACCGGTTTTGGGAATTCAGCTTCATGAAAATTACCGCTGCAATAATGACACCGATGTCTGCGTGGTTTTGGAATAAAAATCACGACTCGGAAGGATTTGGGGAACATATCATACTATTAATTGCGTCGCCGAGGAGGTGAGTAAGCACTCCGACAAGACCCATGTTATGCTGCGGTCTATTAGCTGGTGGATTAATTCTATGGTTATGTTTCTCATGCTGTGGTTCCTTGAGCTAGACATATTAATGATAATTGTTATGAAAACACTTACAACTACATCTCTTAGAGTGGGAACTGTTGTTAGCTCCGTTGGTTCGGCGGCAAAGACGTGGCTATGGGAGTGGCCATGACCATGGCCGTGATGATCTATATGCACCAAGGTCAGGTAAATTGAATAGTCCGCAAGTTCTCGTAGTCGGGAAGCTGTACCATGCACAACGATAGCACTGAAAATATTCAGAGCCAATCCAACACAACCAATTATGAGCACTAATTTGGGCGAATTAACGACTTCCACATGGATAAACCGCTCGATAGCTTGAAGAAATATAGAAAGAGCGAGGGCCAATAGAAACACGCCGTTGAAGAAAGCACCTAGATCAGTTTCCAAATTGAATAAAAAACGTGTTAAAACAAATAGGCATATGAAACGCCACATACCTACTAGCTCGGCGCGATGAAAGGCATATGTGAAGCTGTGTGTCTTTCGAAACATGAGTTTGACAGATCGACACGAGGGATACATCCACTTCTTACATGTTGGCCCCGTTCTTGCAGCTGAAATATGACGACAACGAATGGATCATATCAGCCTCAAAAGCCGACGAATATTAAGACAAGATTAAACCTGTACTCACGTACGCTGCAGCAAATGCGATTGCGCTGCATATTAATTGTGGAACTTAATTCACCTATCAGACGTCAAAGTTTAGCTATAATATGCTTACTATGCCACAATGTCCTGCAAAGCGGATTCAGTAAGTGTGACGTATGCAGCACGAGCATTTAGAATATTTAGACCCAAAGAACCTGTCAACTCACGTTCAGATAATGGAACTACAGGCGACAAGCTGGTCAGAACAGTTAACAGATATATACAAGCCTTCGGTAAACGTACCGCATCTGCTATTAGCGCAAGACTCTTCGTTTTGAAGCCAACTGTGATAGAGATAGAGGAGTTAAGCACTCATCACCCCCTCGAAGCGCCATTATCTTCCTATTTAACGAACCCACTATTTCAGCCGTGAAGAATAAGATGCTAACGACCAGGACAATTCCTATGCGAGTAGTATTCTTCATCGGACCAAGTTAGAATAGAAGCTGCCCAGGAAATATGCCACTTTCGCTGTGGGAGTGGAAGGAAAGGAACCCAGGGACACGTTGTACTTGGGAGGTTCAAGTCCGTGCAGGAATCCGAGTGATCAGCCTGCCCAGATTCGCACTTATTTAGCACATTTCTGTGTACGCTTGTGTATACGCGTCATATGTTGTTCCGTTCTCCGAGTCTAAATGTAGTACATACACACTGTCATAGCATTTGTCTGTGCGAAAAGAGAAATCACCCTTCAAGGTGGCAAATCACTGGACGCTACTATACCAAGTACTAGCAAATGTTGCATTGGTCACAATGGAAACTTCCATTCAACAAGAAACAACTTGCACTGGTTTATCTTTGCTCCTTATTTCATCGATCATCCTTGACTTCAGGGAATATTTGAGGCATATATTTCCGCCGCAAAGAGGCTAACGTCCCGGGAAAACCAGACAGGAAAATAGGTCGGAGCAGTGGATATTTGATTGTGTCCGCGACTATGAACAAGTTTCGGCAATAATGCCTGCCCTAGCACAAGACGAGGAACGTACTAGTTGATCCCCAATTCTGTTAAAAACTGCCTGTAACCATAACTTGACAGCCTGCATGAATCCGTTCGAACATGCGCTAGTATAGTTGACGCCAGTGTAACACAGCCGTTTGATCTTAGAAAGGGATGCTGGAAAGCGTAAGATCTTGTATAATTATTGCATCGCAAACTGCGTTACTGGGTCTTGTTTGAGCTTGCAGTTGACTGAGAGAATAGCAACTTTCCCCTGTTAACATAGCTCGCAAATCCGAGCCTCGAATCCATTTCGTCGATTTTACTGTAGTACAAGCAATCAGATTTGGTACGTGACGGAGTTAAAGTAAAGTAGCTGACTGTTTGCGCATTTCATTTGACCAAGATATCTCCTTGAACGGTGGCGTATTGAGGCAAGCGCCGATGATTCCAAGGAAAAGGGCAATAAAAATCTCCAAGACGATCTGTTTATTGAGAGTGAACAGGTCAAAAATAAGTAGAAGTTAGAATGAGATAGAATGTGTACATCCTGCGGTAAAGGCCCTTCAGGGCGTTCAAGTGCTTTCAGATGAGAAAGGTCTATAAAACGGTGTAAGCATGAAGCCGCGTTGTCTCGACGTGTCATCGTGCTATAACATACGTTCATATGTAGAAAAGGCCGCTGAAGAGATTCTTCAGCATTATGAGTAGCACAGAGGTATGTTACTCACCATGGAAAGTTGCCAAAGTTGCCAAAAGTAAGAAAATGCGACCGAGCATCGTGGAGGAAGGAAGGGTAAAATACTTAGTTCCAATCAGGGGCATCGTCATAACCGCTCATACATAACTCGCGTCCACGTGGTTTCATGACGATTGTCCAACGCATAGACTCTCTCACAAACTTGTACTTCATTTCTTTCTTCTGGGTACAACCCAAGTCTGCCTGCGTTGAGCGCACTTTATGGCCTTTCCTGTACCAGAACACTTGCCTAAGCGAGCAATTCCAGTGGATGTCTCCTCCAAGATCCTTTACAAAATAGATGCTGCTACCAAGGACACTCTCAATTCGTCTTTGGCTGCATCGTGGTTAGGTGAATTGGATGAGTCTATACATGCAACGAAGGTGTGATAAACCGAGAAAATGCTCCACCTTTGCCTCCTGACCCTTGCTTTTGTAGCAACGTATTCACGATCGCATACAGTCTGACCTTCCTCTATTCGAACACCAGCTGGAGACCTCTAAATCAGTGCAAACACGATATGACCTGCTCAAGGCCAGGGCAGAAGAGCTTGAGAGTGCCCTCTCACATCCAGAGGTACTACTGAGTCTATGGGGAAGTCAATAGTCGGTTGAACTCATCGTGTTTAGAAAGGGATTGTCCCAACTTTAGTTGCCGCTTTGAAGAAACATTCTACTTTGGCACAGGATACCAGCGACGCTGAAGCTGTGTACAATGCATCATCCTACATTTTGGAATGTAAAACTGCTTATTCTTCGCTTGTGTCTCTGGCACAATCCGGTCAATTACCCGAAGCCGTTCAAAAAGGCGAAGAAGTCAGGGAGTTGGTCGATGATATGCCGGAATTCATTAGCCAAACATTGGTGGCAAGAGACCTCAAAGTGAGTTATCAAGCACACTTCAAAGGAAGTTCTTCACGCAAACCCTTTGTTATAGCAAAAGTTGAATGCAGCTCAAGCCAGAATTCAGGATCAACTGAGTGATGCATATTCGAGGAGTATTATTATTTCTCCCTCTGACATAACTATTTATCTTTCCACCCAAGGTATGACTCTTTCACAATAACATTTTTCTTCTAACTCACATATCCACAGTCAGGCAGTCAGAAACGACTCTTGAACTTCATTCCATTCTTCAATCCCTTTCTCCAACTTCATTGGCAAACCACCTGGAAACCCTAAGAAGAGATATTCTAGCCCACTTCGTTGATCATACACTAAAGCAACCTTTCTCGATAATTATGCAGAATTCCATTTCTGGAGAAGCAAAGCTTTCACTAACGCCTGCACCACCAAACAGCGAAGACCTGAGTTCACGTCTCGACAATGTATCAATCATTCTGGGTTTCCTTGCTTCCCATCTTTTCGCTCACCTCCCTCCCAATAACAGTGCACAGTTTATGCGTTCATTAAACAAACCAATCACCACAAGCGTCCTCAATAATCTACTCATGCCATCACTCCCATCCTCTTTTGGACTTCTTCCTTCATATATCAACCTTCTCAAGCGTGCCGTATCTTTTGAAGAGAGGGATATTAACAAACTTTTGGACAGTGGACAGACTGATGGATCTATCAAGACATGGGCTGACGGCATATCGGGACATTACGAGCGGCGAAGAAGAGTCGAAATCCTAGAAAATGCGCGCCAAGAGATCCTGAACCATGCAGATCCCAAAGAAACTTTTGAAGCAATCAGTGAGGGAGGCCCGGAGACATCGCTACCAAGCGTTGTTCCTATTCAAGCTGACGATGAAGACTTCAAAGATGATGCTTGGGGCCTCGATGAACCTGTCGCGGCAAGTCCGACTGAAGGTTCAGCTGATGGATGGGGCTTTGACAAACCAGTTACAACCAATTCAAATGAAGATTCCGCTGACGGCTGGGGCTTCGATGATGATATGGCTGAACCCCTTGAACAAGAGGAGAAAGAAGAAGTTGACCCGGATACACCTACCAGACCTAACATTCCTGAAGAAGAAACCAAAGAGGCGGAACCAGATCCCGCAGATGCATGGGGTTGGAACGAGGATGAAGACGTCCCCATTGAAGAAGTGCCAGAAGACAGTGCATGGGATGACCCTTGGTCAGATCCTGTTGACAAGGATCCTGAGCCTCCAGAACCATCACCGTCATCTGCCCCTCCCAAAGCTGCTACGCGTTTGGAAAAATTGGCCAACAAGGGCAAAAAACAAACCAATGGCCATTCGCCGAGCCCCTTGTCATCCCCATCCCCTGTTAAGACGCCGCAAAATACTATCACATTCACACCTCCATCCCTTAAACCCGAACCGCAAGCGCCAAACCCCGCCCCTGCGAAACGAATCAACGGGACTAAACGGCCTGCAGATGTGGTGACCACTATGGCTCCGAAAGAGCTATACAAAGTACCCAAGCGTACCAAGCGCGTACTCAAGATGATTGAAAAAGTCATCGATGAGAGCAAGCTCTTCTATGCATCAAACTTATTCCCATCTTCGAACGAGTCACTGACGGCACCGGGGAGCGTTCTGGCTCATTCTGCTTCATCAATTGTGGAGCTCTATGAAGCACTTTACCCAGTCAAATTTTCTCAGGAACTTGATTCTGTGGATAGTGCTATGCTTTTCTCGAATAGTTGCTTGTATATGACGGGCGCCATTCAAAGGATCGAAGATACTCTATACGGACAACACATATTAAAGGAACGTTTGACCGAGTGTAGGCAACGGCTACAAGTCATAGGGGATAGCTGGTACGAGGAAACAATCGTAAGAACGATTACTTGTTTGTCACATAGGCATTCTCTAATCAGATTCCACAGGAACGAGAACAGGCGAGGATAGATAAATTGCTAGTTGAGGGTGCTCAAGGATTCCTGTACACCGCCGACCAAGATCGTTACGATGAATGTGAAGCAGCCGTCAATGACTCTCTCAAACATATCAAACGAGTCGCCCAAAAATTGAAAGGAATCCTTACGAAGAGTAAATATTATTCTGCCATCGGTGCTATCGCAGACTCTATACTGTCCAGAGTGTTGCACGATATTCTGGCGTTGCCGGATATACCTGAAGTCGAATCGCACAGGTTGAGCGAGCTTTGCAGAATTTTGAACTCTATGGAAGGTTTGTTCAGCGAAGATTCTTCGGAAGTGAGTGGGATTTATTTCTTGTGGCTCTTGCTGTGTCTGATTTGAACAATCCCTCTTTCTAGGGTTCTTTCGTGGGCGCCTACGTCCCAAGTTGGTTCAAGTTTTCATACCTTTCAGAGCTCTTGGTTCGTCCTGCTTTCTTGAATACGATCTGGTTTCTAACATAAATAACACAAAAACAGGAAGCATCACTGGCAGATATCACGTATTTATTCGACCAAGGCGCGCTTGTCGACTTCCAGGTGGAAGAGTTGGTGAACCTGGTTAAGAGTCTTTTCGCCGACACCATTTTACGGACGAATACCGTTAATAAGATTATGAGCGGACACCCATCTTCTGCTTCCTGATACGTCGGAGACGCTGTTATCCTCTCTTCTTTTATGTAGTACCGGTACAACCCTTTCTGGAGCAAGTTTATATCAAGGAGTTTCTCATACGGTTTACCCAAGTCATTTGTTGTCTGACGCAGCCTTTTTATCCGTATATGTTTTGAGCCTACGAAATATGATGCTTTAGGAATGACAAGCTGGAAGAGAGAATGGCAGATAGTACATACCGTTTATAATCCCTGTCAACTTTGGCTTCCAGTGTTTTCTTCTTACTTGCGCTATCGTCACCGTCACCATCTGCATCTGCATCGTCTCCGCCACCACCACTCTTCTTCTTGTCTTTGCGCTTCTTTTTCTTGTCGTATGACCCTGCAGCCTTGTCCATGGCCAGGAAATCCTTGATTGATGGGAGTGCAGAGCTTGCCAGAGGCACCAGCCGGACGGGTTTATCTTCATCTTCCATTTCTTCATCCTCGCTGATAATTGCTTCTCGATGAGGATAGCGTGGCGGCGAAGCTCTGGAGGATGAAGACGTCGCGGGTCCGCTTTTCGAAGAATTGAGCGCTGATGGATGCGGTATATCGTGTTCGTCAGTTTCTATCCATCTTCTTGAAACAGAAGGGGTTTCTTCAGGTTCCTTCTCATCATCATCTTCTGCAGGAGGTTGTGGTCCGGAAGCGGTGTCTTCGTCGTCGTCGTCGTCGATATCTATGCCTTTATATTCACCGGCATCAACGAAAATATCGAATTCCTCGTCCACGGGTTCCTCTTCTACCGGCTTTGGTTGCGCCTCTTGTTTCGAGGCAGGTATCGACGACGGTGGAGGCATCAATTGAGCATCGTTTGTCGTTGGTGTTGCTGTGTCGCCATTGGCTTTCTCTCCATCAAGCTTTCTCCTCTTCTTTTTCTTCTTCTCTGGGTCAGTCGAGTCAGATTTGAGTTTCTTCTTCTTGCCTTCCGTTTGTCCTATGGGCTTGAATCCGATAGGTTTAAATTTCCCCTTTTGTTTGGCCTCTTCAAGCGCTTTCGTTTCTTCATCTACGCTTAGTGAACTGGTTTTTGTTGTTTTGCCAGCTCTTTGTTCTTTGAGCTCTTGCAACAGTTCGTCACGCGTCCGTTTACGAGACACACTTGACTCCTTGTGCGTTGACGACGATTCGAGGTAGACTTGGTCGAGTGCATCGACGTCTTCGTTGGTTAGTGTCGATCTTGCTTTGTTTTGTTCGAGTAACGCGAAGTCCAGACCCTTGACGAGGATGGAGTGTTCACTGTCACCTCCTAGATATTTACGCTGTGCCGCGACCTGGAGATGATTGTAAATACATTGAGTGTAGATGGAAAGCTGCGGGCATTACCTTTTCTCGGTCTTCCTCCGCGTGCTTTTTCTCAAAGTCTTCCAGTACAGCTTCAATCTAATTGACTGTCAATGCGGTAATCCAATAAAGTTGGAAAGACTACGTACATGAGCATAGTCATTCCCGCCCCCAGCCCTACGCTCGGTTGCTCGGTCGCGATACTTGGGATCCTGTGATTTCTTGACATTTCTCGGCTTAAAGGCGGGTTGGGAAGCATCTACAGTCTTTCTTTTGCGCCTAGGTCAGTGGATATTCGCGGAACGCAATGGTGGCCTAATACGCACTTTTTGGGTGGGACTGCAATTCCACGTGAACCTGACCCAGATCCAAGCGTGGAAGAACCCCCAGGCCGGGGTGTCTGGAGTAGTTTACGAAATGAATCCTAGGAGAGAACATTACTTGTAAAATGACGCCTGTGTGTGTGGAAGAAATGCGGTCAAAGCAGGCTCACCTGATCCATTGTTATTGAAAACTAAGCGATATAGCTGGCTGTTTTGGTTTATTCTGAGGACTTCACGCGACGTGTACGTTGAAGACAACTGGCAGATGTTGCTCAGAAAGCTTCAAGCAGAGATGCGGGCCGCGCTGTAGCACGTGTGTATGGAACCGCATAAGGCAATCCAATGTCAAAATTATACTCGCATCTACCTTCTTTCTTGCTTCTTGCCGTTTGCCTCGCTGGCCTGACGTCCAAAAAATGTATAAATGTATCTCATATCTGGGCACTCCTTTTCTTTCCCCGACCTTCAATCGCTTGAAATGCCTTTGGCCACGCTGTGGACGCGTTTCCTTTTTTTTCTGAATGCTTTTTTGCATATTCACACTCTTTTCCTCTCTCCCGTATATGGGAAAGCTATCTCTACCTCGAGTACCGGTCTAACCGCTAGCAAAAACGCTTCGTCAACTCTAAGCTCACTCGCAGCTAGCAGTAGCAGCGTAATCAAGTCGTCGACCCAATCTTTGGCTATAACTAGCATTGTAAATGTATCATCTACCTCTCTTAGCGCAACATCTGTCCTAGCCAGCACTACCGCGAACATAACCTCAACTACTACAGCCACTCAACCAACTCAAACTATTGACCCAACCACGTTACAGGAGATACACACCCTGCAAAGTCGGAGGCTGAGTTCAATCATTGGAGCCATTACCACATCTCCCAAGGATATTCCGGCATGGTGAACACTATGAATAGAATATAACTTCTCTCCATTAACAAATGGTGATATACAGGCTATCTACTCTGGGGTCTGACGGTAAATGGCCGGATAGTGAGGTCGATTATACCACAGGATGCGATGCCCGGCGCGCTAATTGGCCTGCTCAAACCCATTGGCAGCGCATTCGTAAGCTCCTGTGTTCTCATATCTTTAGCCAGAATTAAATGAATGATTGTCTCGCAGTTACTATGACTGCTGCATGGCACGGGGGCCTTGCAGGGGATGATCAATTCGTCAAAGATCCTACTCTCAGAACGGCCATTTCAAATGCCATGGACTACTGGTTCGGCCGTGATTTCACAAACCCCGCATGCTTGGACTCTGGAGGTACCCCTGCCTGTCCTTGCACGAACCCCGACAACAGTTTATGGTATGTTCAACCTCACCTGTCTGATATACAAATTCCTTATGTCCGCGCTTTCACAGGAACACGAACTGGTTTTCCAACGTCAGTCGCTCCGCAACTACGCCTTGCACGTGAGAAGGGGCGCATTAACACAATTCCCGCTTTTCTAGATTATCGGAATTCCCGAGTTTGTTAGCCAGGTCTGCCTCATACTCAACGATACCCTCGTCCAGACCCAACTTAATAATTGCACACACATGACTGGGCGTGCGTATGGGACATTTGATCACAACATTAACGGAGTAGGTTTCCTGACAGGCGCGAACACGCTGGACGTTGCTAAAATTGGCATCGACCAAGCCCTCCTGACCAGTAATGTCTCTATGCTGACCGACGCGTACCGAAGGGTACATTCTGAACTGCTCGTCAAAAATGGCGTCAAGGTCGATGGAATACGTGCCGATGGGTCGTTTGGTCCGCTTTTGCGTTTCATTTCGAACAAATCTCGCACTAACATTTTTAGATAGGGCAGCACGGTGGAATGTTGTATAACGGCAACTACGGTTAGTGATTAGTTTGAACTCATAACTTCCGATATTCTACATAATTAATCTGATATTCTTTGTAGGGAAGGACTAGTAAGGCCATCGGGTTATGCCGTTCATGTTCGTTGTTGCCTAACTTATTTTAATCGTTTAGCACCAATGACGTAGTTGATCTGGAGGTCGAAGCAGGGGGGACATCTTTCGCCGCTGGGCCAGACTCACAAAATGCGCTAGCAACTCTTTTCGATGGCGACCGGTGGATGATATTCTTGAACACGATCACAGGTGTACTCCACTGGGACTTTTCTGCTCTGGGCAGATTTATAAGTTTCCCAGTCATTGATGTTCAGTAAGTCCTAATCACGAACAAGGGTATAATTCGCATCCATCTCATATATACGACACACAGAGCTACCGGCAGCATTCACTTAAACCTGACTGAAATTTTACAATTAGGTCAACAATGGGGTTCTGAATCTCTCATTAATTTCTCGAACAGCCTCTCTGCGGACGCTTCCAACGCCAATGCAGGACAACTTGTCGGAAATCGTATGTTTTATGCCAATGACTACATGGTAACAAACTATTTCTGTCCCATCTCTGTGTCAATTTTCTTTTCTGACGTTGTATACCTATTTCTGATAGGTTCAGCGCGGGAAAAATTACGTTACCACGGTGAAGATGTTTTCTTCTCGGACCCAGAATACGGAGTGCACAAATTTACAGAACGTAAGCGACAACCCTGATCTCTTATTCTCCTCCGCTATCCTCTCACGATTTTCTTCCCTTTAAATACAGCCTTTCGGATTCCACCTGTCAGATGGTACTGTTTATACGTACCTGGTCGGAAACGAATACGAAGATATATCTGCTTCCTGGGATTGGAATCTCATCCCAGGCATAACCACGGATTACAATGCAACCGTGTTGGCTTGCGGGACGACTCAGCAGACTGGGAAAGAGGTCTTCGTAGGAGGAGTGTCTGACGACACAGTCGGAATTTCTGTCATGCGATATACCAATCCTCTCACTGGATCTCTGCATTGGCAGAAAGCGTGGTTCTTCCTCGAAAGCGATGTCCAGCATGTTATGATTTCCAACATATCATCGACGACCAATGCACCTGTGTATACAGTCCTTGATCAGAAATTACACTCTGGACCGGTGGTTCTGGACGGGTCAGAAGGACCCAACACGATGTCAATGACCGACGCCAACTTCCAGACATTATGGCACTCAAACGTTGGATATATCCTCCCAGAATTCAACGGTTCAGCAACATTGTCATTGCAAGTCGGTGAGAAGACTGGTAACTGGGCCAATATTGGAACGTCAACTCAGCCTCCCACAACGGTCGATTTATTCGCCGCTTGGATTCAGCATATCGACATTTCTGTCCCGATATCATACACGATAGTTCCTGGCGTTAATCAGAATGCCTTCGTAAAGAAGCAGAGTTCTAACCAGTTGCAACAGCTCCAGGAGATTCAGAACGATGGGAGTATCTCAGCTGTCCTCGATCAAGCAAATCAATTGGCCTTCTTTGTTTTCTGGCAAGCTGGAGGAGGAAATATCACCTTCACCCCAAAAGCGAACGACGCTCCCATCACTATAACTACGAACGCGAACATTGCTCTTATCTACCGCTTGAAGACGGGAGAGGTGACAGTATCCGATCCTTCCCAGTCTCTCGGTATTGCGCAGGTATCTTTGAGCCTTGGGACCGGTAACAAGCCACCTCACTGGGGAAGTGGCAACATCAAGACTTTGGTATTCCAGCTTCCTTCCGGTGGATTGATTGGGAGTAGCGTTACTCTCAATATCAACTAACGGATCCATTGAAAGATTTCGGTGTATCATTGGCCCTCAAGTGCCCGTCGCGAATGTCTACTAACGAGTTATTGATGTATGTTGTAAATTATTTCTATTTCAAGTTGCATTTCATGCTTTCTTCATATGTTCAATACCATTCAGCGAGATCAAATGAATCTTTTTTCAGGCAGACGGGCAGCATTCTGAGTCTCATGATATTTTGGAAATATGGGTCCATTTATAAATTCATCTACGGCCGTAAGTATATTATATTTGAAGATTTGATTGGCCTAATTCTTTTTCAGCTGTTCGTCCCATTCAATTCTTCTTCCCCAAAACAGCTTTCGGTTAATCATGTGCCTTATCATCCTCACAAGATCGTATAACTTTTCATGGTTCTAGCGTATCTGAGCACCAGTTGAAAGAACCTAATAACCCATTTACGAGAAAGCGCTGGCATCAATTAGTAAAGTCTGACGATATAATGTCCAGTTATTATTAACGAAAGCTGTGCCTAACAAAAAAACTTACAACTTCGCCCTGCTCTTTCCTGCTCTGCTTCTATCAAGCCCCTCAGCCGAGAAGCATATTGGCAATAAGGCAGACACAAAACAAAAAATTTCAAGATACCTGCCAGGTGTGGCATATTTTCGAAGTTCTTTCATCCAAAAAGAGAGAAATGGCGTACACGGCTGATACACGCTGCGCATAGCGAGAGCCACCTTAATTTCTACGGCCGCAGCTTGGCAAATGCTTTCTCTTGGCATTGGGCATCAAGGAAATGTTTTTATGTGATTTCTCTACCTTCAATGCTACGAAGATGGTTTGAAGCTCTCTAAGTATGAGAATCGAGCCGTAAGCAGCAGCCAGCGGTTGAGGGGGAAATCGTGGGAATAAATCAGGTGAATTTAGATTTTAGGCCCGATTAGTTGCTTACATACTGTCACGATGTTTCCCTATGTCTTCGGCTTCCACATTCTCGCTGCCCGAGACCCACTTTGAGCTCCATTACCTGCGAAACTTGGAATAAAAGAAGTAAGAAAACACGGGCATTGGCAAGAAAGTCATGCATTCATTCAAATCTATCCCGTCTGTGGATCAGGTCACGTACAACGTCGGTCGAGAAATTATTGGTACTTGCTATCTTTGGGTACTTACGTTGAAGGGGGACATATCGGAGGACAAAAAAATTAGCTTCTCGGGGAGAGTAAAGGACGCACGGGGACTGACCGCGCTGGCGTGACCTTAGCGAGTTTAGCGGTCACCGGTGGAAAAGAAAGGGATCCAATGAGGTTTAGCTCAGACCCTGACGAATCGACGGAATATTCTTGACACAAACGACGTACCGTCTAAATCTAACCTGTGTTGGATGTCCACAGAGGGGGATCCTTATATGTGGAGAACTTGCTGATACCCCTTCTTCCACTGCGCCCGTTTCCCAATCCCTTCCTCCCTTCCTCCTTTGTTTTCTTCCTTTTTTGTTATAAGTAGTTACTTTCCCCTTTTCTTCCTTCCTTCCCATTTTCTCCAGTTGAGATGGCCACCAACGTCACTCGCCTGAATCCAGATACCCCCATGGCATTTCTACCGCCAGACCTAGCGTACCAAGTGACCATTTCTACCTATATTCTGATAGGATCCTGCGGAGTGAGTCAATGTCTCTATTATTTTTTACGTCCAGTCTTTAATGGGCACGTCGAATCAAGATTATGGTATGGGATGTGCTGGGGAACGCAGCCAACGACTACAGGCTGCTCACGGCGTACCGCATAACCATGCCGACTATCGTATACTTCATTTCAAGGTAAGATTTCGTCAACTATCTAATTTTTTTCTGTTTTCTGACGCTTTATGATCGTAGACTGGGATCTCTGGGCTATGTGCTGGCGAGCACGATATTTGAAAGTGAGATTCACCTCCGCGTCCTTTCGAACAACCAAACTCACCTTCTGTATAGCCGCCCCCACAGGGAACTGCTTTTTATTCGAAAAAGTGATCGATTGGCTTTTCCCCGTAGCTGTCCCATTTACATCCCTCCTATTTTTCTTCCGTGTTCGCGCAATCTTCGACAACAATCGCTACGTGGTCACATTTTTTGCGTTCATGTGGCTGGCGGTGCTTGCTGGGTGTTTGACTGTCACTCAAGGCGTCGTCGGAGCGCACATTGGCGACACAAATTACTGTCTCAACGCCAGACTAGAGGGTTATGTGTCGGCGGCAGCTATCATCCCACTTGTCAATGACACTCTGGTCTTTCTCTCCATCTCCGTTCGCCTCATGCTCAACTCTCACCACGAGGACAGTCTGAAGAATAGTGTGCGCACCCTCGTCTTTGGCTTCCAAATGCCTGCCTTCTCGAGGTCACTTTTGCAGGATGGGCAGCTCTACTATCTGTAAGCCAATATTCATTTAATATCATGTATCTATATTTACAGGTATTCTCGTTGTTCTAGAACGACCGTTACCACCAGCTTGATGACAGTCATCATGTTATACATCAAGTCGGTCCCCGTATCCTATCAGACCATGTTCACCGTCCCGAATATCATGCTCATGAATGTCATGGCATGCCGGGTTTTCCGCAACACCAAATTCGATCTCTTCCGAGAAAGAAACACGACGACCAACTACAATTCCACATCTCCAGAAGCCAGATTTGCTCAGCCTAACGTCCCTTTATCCCTCCTCAGCACTACTTCCTCCGACCCAGTTAAGGGCCAGACGTCAGAATCGACATTAGGGAAGAACAGTCGGATCAGTGCGCTCCCCGAACTGGCAATGGAATCTGACAAGTATAGGCACAATCCGTACGGGGACAACAATGTTTGATGTGTATACATATAGCACTTGAGAAGGAGACCTGGGATTAGGAGAAACAAAATTTATCCAAGATATACACAACACGTCGGACATATATACCCCCCCCCCCCCCCCCCCCACACACACACACACATTCGTTTACGTTTCGCTCTTCGTATTGCTTTCCGTTTTCCTCATTTCTTTACCTTGTTTGTTTTTTCCATCTGTAGAAGTGTAAGCTCTAGTGTTCAAGTAGTCTCCGTTGTAGAATTATATCACACATCGAGAAAACTATATATTTGTGATTGTACAGTTTTTGATCAATATATGGTCTATGATGAAATTTTTTGCGTATTGTCTCGAAGTGAAATCTTTTGGGTGATGTCTTCTGAATTAAAAGTGTCCGATATCTTTCTCAGGCGAATGAAGTAATCGATGACAAAATCCAGCCACATTTATTGTTAAATAAGTCGTACTGCAACCGAATATCGGGCAATGCCAAACATATGCTTTTTGTTAATAGAATACCGAGAAAGAGAATTGTATGGATTGGATTATGATACAAAGGTAAGAATACCATTTATTTCACTTGAAATTCATTAATTGTTCATTCGCGCGCGCGTGCTCTCCAAATCCCTTCCTTTAACTAGCATGGCAAAAAAGAAACAAAAGGCATAAGCTGTTTAACCGAGGACGAAGCAATAATAGCAAACTGACCTGATCTTGAAAGTTCTACCCTTTTCTCCCTCTAATCCACGAAAAAAATGCAAAAAAGGAATAGGAACGTAGAAAGCTAGGCGCAATAAATAAATCGGGAACGAGTGTGCTGAAGAAAGAAAGGTGCGGTAAACAATGCTTTACGATGTTACGGATCGCAATGGAATGAGATATCGGAAGTGTTAAAGACAGAAGAAGGCCGTTTACAGAGACTGGGTGAATGCTATGTAAAAGGAGGTGGACGATGGTAATGGTATAAGGCAGGTGAGTATGGTCGGCGACGAGACGCTGAGATTAAAGTTGGATGATGGTGTAGATTCATGAACGGGTGGCCTGTAAGACGGTATTGTAGATGTACCAGGAAACCGAGCAGAGAAAAGACTGAAGGACAAAGAAGGGGATAATGTTTCAAGGTGACAGTCTTTCCTATCCATCAGTAGAAGAAACCGTTCCTAATTTCATTTGCCCTCTATCACACAAATACGCAGCAAAGGTGTCAAGCGATCCTGAAGCCAAGAAAAAAGTGCGGAAGAAAAGGCGATATGAAACGCGAACGCTTACGCGGCGCTGTACAAGAACAAATTGTTCGTTGCAGCGATCTGAAAATGGTTTTGTTTTGATGAGATGCCGAAAAGATAGTAACGGAGTGTAGCTTACAGCAATGGTGTTCTCGCGTGGATGCCAACTCGCGTGGAGAATCTTCTTGTTGAAATCCAACGTCTCCAGTTGCATAGCATCCCTCAATCCACCTGGTCTAGGACCATTCTTGATGCCAGGCTTTACACCTGGCAAAGGACCTCCTATTTTCTTCGCTTTGAAGGCAGATTTATCAGCCTGTAGTACAACATCGTTCAGGGTGTCGGTATCGTATATCCGGAAGTAGTTGTGATAGGAACCAGTGAGGACATGTCTGCAAAAAATGGGTTTGTTAGCACGCAATGGAAATTTGCAAAATGATGCAGAAGTAGATATAAAAGATACACTAAGGAAATTGACATACTTGTCGTCTCCGCCCCAAATGCACTCAAACTTATCGAAGATGCAGTCGTTCTCGTACAAGTCGCATAACTTGCCTCTAAGGTGGTCGTGGATGGGAATTGTTTTCACAGGTCGCGATTCCATGTTGATGTCCCAAATTTTCAATGATAAGTAATCACGAGAAAGGATATACCGACCGTCGTGGCTAAACTTGACGTCAGAGATGGATGATATAATCTCGGAGAAGAAAGAGCGAGTGGTGGGATCTTCCTCTTCCTCAAAACCTACAAGTCCCAAAACCCAACAGTGTCAATTGGGCAATATTATAAAACAGGATGATCAATGACCCACATTTGGCATGCCTGTCGCAGAGAGCCGAATCACGCATATCCGCAAGCTTGATGTTACTTTTTGAACTAGAATACATGAAGAGATTGCATTGAGTCGGGTGGAATTCCGTAGCAGTGATGACCTCCGTCAGTTCTTCCATGTTCACCGGCTTGATATCAACGATGTCTGGTGGCAGGAGTTATTCCATTAGTAAGCCGCCCAAAATAATGCGCCGTCGGAAAGCGTGGTCGCGACGTTCCACTCACTGAAGCTTTGGTCGCTGGTATTCAAGTTCCAGAGGTTGATTCTCAAGTCGTCGGCAGATATGTAAGTTTCTTGGTCAGAGTTAACGGAAATAGAGTGGATATGGTATGCATGGGCGTTCGAGTAGACTTTTCGTGGTACGGCGGCGATTATGTTGTCTTGCTGAGTCATTCTAGGTAGTCTCAAGTGACCTACACTTGAAGGAGCTGCTGTAGGGTGTTGACCATCGAAGTGGTTTGATTCCGATACTACGCGCAACGATTTCTCAAACACTTTCCAGAGCTTGATGGTTTTATCTGTGATTTGATGTAAATTTACGATCGTGCGGAAAAATACTGAGACTCACCATTTGTCGATAATAGGAAGTGTGCAGAGTTTTGTCGTTTGCACCATCTTATCTTATTAATCTTCTCCTCGATTTCGAGCGATTTGAGATAATCAAATTCGGGCTCGTGCGATTGGAATTCGGTGTAGAACTTGTATTCGCATCCTTTTTTCTGCATGAAGGAAAGCATGATCAGCAAAGCAAGCCCCTCCAGAAAGGGCTTTGACATGATGAGAAATCAATGCAAACATATGTTTACATACCATTTCATTTCTTTCAAATAGAACAACGCGTCCACCCTTGTCTCCGGTGGCGAGATAGTTTCCTGTAGAATCAAACTCTACGGTAGATATGATGTCGGCTGCGATTACAAAGAAACAGTAATTAGCAAGCCCCACATGGTGACCAGCACACACAACTTTGGGGAATTAACATTAGCATTAAAGTAGAAGGGTGCGCACCCTCAGTGATATCCTCTACATCGCCCTTATCGCCAAAGCATTGAGCAAAGCGCCAACCTCCAGAACCTGAGGGGTCTTCCATGATGGATCTTGGATTACGGAAATGTCACGCAGGGGGGGGTAAAGGTCTATTAAGCCGACTCGAAAGAAGAATGTTCCACGTTTGTTGTCTGGATATTTGTTCTTATACACACGATGGTACAAGAAAATAGGGAGAATGCTGCCGTTACAGTCGTTAGTTAAGATTGGATGAGGCGTGTGGAATGCGAGGACAACACCACCTCTCTGTGACAGACCGCCGTGACCAATTGATTACATAATTTAGCCATCATTACCTTTCTCCTCCCGACATTTCCCTTCCTAGTCCTTTACGTCGAAACAACCACAAGATACAGAATCATGGCCATCGCTCCTATTACCGGAAAACTCAGAAAGCGCTTTTGGCTTGATGTTACCTCTGCCCTTGGTCTCGGTCTCGGTGCAGGATACGCCTACTGGTGAGCTCTTCCCCTTCGTTGACGTATCGCGTGTTGTTGACACATTTCTGCAGGTACGGTGTCCACCTCAAGTCTGGTGAGTACAACTGAGAGAGTTGAATATATGCTGGGGTCGATGTCTGAACTATACCTTCCAGTTGCCCGCCAGGAGGACTTCTACGTCAAACTTGAGAAGGAAAGGGTTGCTGCTGCTGCAAACTCGGCATAAAAGAGGGATATACCACCATCACCACCCACCCACACAGCCGTCCATTCTTCAATTCTAGAACCGCCTAGGCACGAACGCCTCATGTTCATTCATCCATCAGACGATGTATTATTTCGTAAAGTCGAAGAGGGCGAGTCTATACTACGTGATATATATATCCAAGGCGCGATCCCAGCAAGAATAAATTATTACTTGAATTGATACCAACGTTATCTGTTGAGAATGCCTAGTCGTTTCAACTCCTCACAAGATCTAATCTCTTCAGCTTCGATCTTTTTGACCCTCTCCCAATCCGTACCGATTCCAAATATCCCAATCTCTGCATCCTTCGCTCTTTCCTTTCTATCCATAGCAGTCCGACATTGAGCATACAAATCTTGTGCATAAATGCGGTCGACGGTGTCTTCGAACTTCTTGAGAGCTGGGCCTTGCTTTTTGCCTTTCCCTCTGACAACCTTCCGAGTTTTTGCGGAAGATTTAACTTTCAATTTCGCATTTGGGTCTGCCTTCTCTGCCTCTTGGCTATCCGTAACCACCACTTCTTCTACTCGCCCGACTTTGACCCCTTCCTTCGCAAGCTCTGCTCCTATTATAGGATGATTACTGAATTCGCCTGGATTTACAAAATAGTGTACTCCATATCCTCCTGTTTCCATTTCCGTATTATATCTTGCGGTTTCCGAAAATGCGAATCTGGGGTCGGGAGTTGGAGGCGTAGAGAACAAGTTGGGTAAGGAAGACAACAAGGAGAAACCGAACAATAACAGAAGAGGAAGGAGTTGCACAAGTAGAGAACGAGGTTCTGCGTTAGTCGCGTTGGTAGCACCACCGCCACCTCGAGTAAATGTTTGCGTTCTAAAACCAGGGCCACCGAATGTGAATACCGCTAGATATAACATCAATATATGTATATAAAAAATAGTGAATTAAAATTGCGACGTACTAGGTCCACCTCCAAAACTTGTTCCGAATCCTGGACCGAATGTGTTGCCTCCACCTCCAAAGAACATATTGAACAAATCTTCTGGACTGAGCTCGCCGTCGAAACGAGCACCTCCGTTGGATGCAAAGCCAGATCTTGATGGCATTCCACCAAAGCGATCTTCCGGGTCGCTACCACTATCAAATGCTGCTCGCTTTTGTGGATCTTCAATAAATTAAACTCAGTGGATTCTCTTTCAAAGATTAAGAGAATGTTTTACCTGACAGCACTTGGAAAGCCTTGGACACCACTGTAACGACGCGTCTTAATGACAACTTCCTAAATAATCAAATGGATCGACTTACGTTTGAACGCTTCGTCGGCACCTGGAGCTCCATTTTTGTCTGGATGTAAGGCCAGTGCGAGCTTTAGGGAATGCTTAATACGAATAACCAATGAACAAAAAATATCACAACAGGACTGACCTTGCGATACGCCCTCTTGATTTCAACTTCTTCGCAATCTTTCTTCACAGAAAGAATCTCATAGTATTCTGTGACTTTACATGACCGCACGCGCCGAACAACAGCCTCTTGCTCCGACGTGTACTCCCTCTTCTCACCACCCATACCTCCCGCCGTCCCATTACCGCTGGCCTTCGCTTGTGTATGCCGATGCTTCATGCCAGCAGACGAAGGGTGTTCTTCCGTCGTTGTATTCGAAGCAGAGGCACCTGAGTCATCGTTGGACGTCGAAGAAGCTGCTGCTTTGTTTATAGATGCTAATAGTTTCGTGGCCTCTGGAGTTTCGAACAGAGAGATTGACTTCAAGCAGAATTTGCGTGCCGACGTCAGATTGTTAGCGTCATAATGCTTTCGAGCAATACCAAGGCATCGAACAGCCTCATCTCTATTTCCTTCCATATTAAGCCGCCTCGTTGAACGCAAGGGTTGGGCCTGCTGATTTAATAAGTGTGAGGACTTGGACCCCCTGTGGGTAAATGAAGGGAGCAAAGGAACGGACGTGGAGATTCTGGAGAAATCAAAGCCTCAGTTACCGCACTAATTTGTTATTGATTATTTCCGCAGATAACCTTTCGGGCCGTTTGCTAAGACTTAGCAGATAGCGCCCATGATTTGCTTCCGCCGCTCCTGTTTAGCAATCATTCATTTCAGTTGAACTCGAACCTCAGTAGCTTATGCCGGCAGCGCCCTCTACCTCGGCGCAAGCTGGACCAACATCTTCTGACAAGGAAGAGAATCCTGAGCTAGTTAGATTCAGAGCAGAATGGCTGGAAGAACTCGGCAGGCGCAAAGCAGCAACGGAGCCGAGCTCAAGTAGTAGCACGGCTGTTCTCAGTGCAATCGCAAAGAACAATGTCGAAGAATCATCCACACACATCGCGAGTTCAACTCGGTCTCCGCAAGCACCCTCTCGTCTCGAGAAAGCAGCGACCGCCACGACATCGTCGCAGAATACCCCACCGTCTCACCCAGCTGTACAGAATGGCGTCATTATTCAACCAGCAGGGTTCCCTGCCTCATCCACCCTCACAAAAGCTCTTGGAGTTTACCGTAGAGCCATCGAGCATGAACAAAAGAGTGAGCTAGATGAGGCTTTGCGTCTTTACCGCCAGGCTTTCCGATTGGTATGTTGGACGACGTCTTGCGTCGATATGGTACCAGCTTATACCAGTTTGTGTAGGACGATAACGTCGATCGCGCTTACCGCCGAGAAGAGATGCTTAAATCTATTCTTCGGGAGCAGCAAGAAATTCTGAAGCCAAAGGCAGTCGAAATTAATGAATTGGCCGCTAGTCCCCAGGAACCAATCGCGATCAAACCCGCCTCTACGAAGGCAGGACCTAGCGTGGTAACTGGTACTCTGGCCAGTATCATACAACAATTCCTGACCACCACCCTCACTTTTCATCCGGAAATCGAAAACCAACCTGTACCTTTAAATGACCTTCCAGAGGAACTGATCGTGCTTATACTCAGCAAATTAGACCCAACTTCTGTGGAACGTTTTGCGAGAGTTAGTAAGAAGGCCAGGGTGCTTTCTGTGGACCCCGGAATTTGGAGGTACGCAATAAACATATTCCTTCTGCATGTTTTGCAAACCAGTTTACTTGTAGAAAATTCGTCCATCGCACCTACCAACCACCACAAGTGCCTGACTTCGAGACAATCTCCTCCGTTATTGAGGGTTTCCTTTGGGACTTCCGCCGTGTTTACATTGAACAACCACGAATTCGTTTAGATGGTGTTTATATTGCAACATGTCATTATGTGTGCGTACTCTGTGTTTTTAATTTCTAGGCTCTCACTTACATTTGGCTGTGACCAGTCGGCCTGGTCTTAACGAAAATTCCTGGGTTAACGTAAGTTGGCTATATGCAGCTATGGGTTAAATGCTAAATCATTCTTAGACGACGCATCTCATAACCTATCATCGCTATTTGTAAATCTAGGTCTGCTATATCGAAGTTTTCAAATTGTGCTTAATATTTTTCATTAACAGACGATTCTATCCTAACGGTCAAGTTCTTTCTTTATTGGCCAACGAGGAGCATTCACCCCAACAAGTAATTCCAATCCTACGACCCACTCTGAGAATGAATGTAAGACACTATATGATCCAATCCGATTGTAATTTTGTAATAAACCAATTTCCAGGGATTTTTCATCGGTCAATGGAGACTGGACGGGACAATTGTACACATAACTAACCTCATGGATGCAAGCGGGAGATTTGCACTTCCGGGACATTCTGATGGGGGGATTCTTAATTCCCCGGAGTCATTGCACACGGTTCCAACACCTTCTGGCACAGGTGATCACTCGCGCTATGTCTTTCTTATGACACTCGAACTTCGATCGCGTCCTCTGGGAAGATGGAATAGGATGGATATCCAGGCATACGAGTCTCTCAACATGGGTTCGGGGGATGTCTACCCCATCTTACTCAAACACGAGAGACCTTTCTGGTTTTCGAAGGTCCGCTCCTATATTTCAAGTTAAGGAGTCAGAAGGGATTTCAAACCGAACACCAAACAACGTTATGTTGGGTACTTATTCAACGTGTTTAGCGCACGCTTACAATCGCAATGCATAGTAAAAATGTAAGAACTGCTAGGATATTATGGGATGCATATAACATTTAGAGGAATATACGAGGGTAAAGTAGGATCTTTATATACAAACCAGGGAATATCTCAGGAAAGTGCGGCAAATGTCGAAGGGGTTGACTGTGAGACCGTGAGGATACTCGGCTATTTTTAAGAAAGCGTCCAGGCATGTCAAAGTGAAAACGAATCTGAAGTAGATAGAAATAGAAAAAAAAAGAGATCGTGTTCTAGTACTTAGACCGGCGAGCGCGAAAAACAGTGCCCGGTTAGAGTCGGAACTGGTCCCCTTTTTGCATATTTC
The DNA here is from genome assembly GCA_964017145.1 of Agrocybe praecox. Classification (NCBI taxonomy): domain Eukaryota; kingdom Fungi; phylum Basidiomycota; class Agaricomycetes; order Agaricales; family Agrocybaceae; genus Agrocybe; species Agrocybe praecox. Next base: position 1,489,434 of record OZ024852.1, read on the forward strand.
GTTCACTGTTGACAGCTTTTTTCGCCCATGGTTCATTGAAGAGCATTGTTTTGCGCTCCGGAAAAGCATTTCTTACAGATAAGAGTTATTAAATGAATCATTGCATTTACTCATTCGTCAGCAAGTAAACACGAGTCTATGTCGTATAATTATTACACCTCCCTAATTTATCGTTTCTCGGTTTTACACATAAATAGCAATGCCCACTAACTTTAAAAATAAAATCCGGATGGAATCGGAGAAATCGTTTATCAGTAAGCTACATATGCGACGCAAAGCAACGGGAATCCCGCATACAAGCCCAGCCAAAACACGACGTTGCCCATCAATTTGTTTCTTTTAATAGCGGGTATACGACCGACCACAATGAGGGGTATTTGAATAAGCTGAAGGGTAAAGAGATACATTCTACGAGAGAGGATTTGTTTATTTCCTAGGTCAGAGCGAGGAAAATGCATCGACAGGAGGACTTCACGCACCGGAATTTACGAGTCACCACGACCATGACGAGTTCATGGGCACACGCGCTGAGTAAGAATGTAACGAACATAGCCGTCGTTCTCGAGACGCGGTAGCTCATGATTGTCGCGGCGTAGACATGTCGTAGGAGGAATGTATGCACTGGTTTGTTCCATTTGCGAGAGAATTCGTCCCATGACGTTGAGTTCCACCTGGTTTTTCATTTTTTGAAATGAGTTTTTCAAAATTACTGAAATAATGGATGGAGGGGTATGTACTAGAAACGTTTAAATGAGAACCTATTATAGTAATCACAAGCCTAAAAGCAGGACGTACCCAGTCTTCGTAAAATTGCCTGTCAGCGAAACTGTAAAGCAAAAAAACGTTGAGTTGAGTATTCAAGTCTATAAGTCTAAATGAATAATCTTACTATGACAATTCTGCAAATCCGTTGCATATGCATTCTACCACTCATTTCTCAGATGTTTATTCTGAATCAATATCGAAAGAAAACAACGTACCGAAAATGATATAAAATAATAACAGATACGCCATCATAAATGGAAGCGCGAGGTCGAGTAACGACCGTAAAAATGACTGGTCGGCTCTGGGTGTATAAGGTAGAATGAAACTTTCGGTCACAGTGTACAAAAGTGCGAAAGTGCCGAAAGTAGCGACCTAGACGCGAGTGTAAACCAGAAATGATGAGCGTTGAAGGGGATACGTACGGTTTTCTCAAAAACATATAGTGGTCGCATTCTATTGTATTTGTAAGTATATAAGTGAAATCGACAAAGAAAGTTTGAAGGTATTACTAACTTGTCAGTTCTTGGATACTCTAACTCGTAAACGAGAGTAGGAACAAGCTGATACACAGCGAAATTCTTCCAAGTAATATTATCCGGCCACTTCACGTATAATGGTCCGGAGCTCGTCAACTCGCCTTGAAGCTCTGAGTAGTCCTTAGCCATGTCCGATATTTGAGAGTCAGGATGATAAATAAGGGGATGAGGCGCAAGAGCCTTAGAAACAGTTTCCTCTTCTTCTAAGATAAGCGATGGCTGCTGAGAAGTTTCACTGCTCATAGAGTTTGATAGTTTGATGTTGTGAACTGCGCGCACGCCCAATTCACCGCTTCCGGAGGAGAGCTCATTACTGCGTAATTGGGTCTGAGCAACGACGGCCGTTAGACGCTTCCGCAGCGCCTGGGCGGTGTTGACGTCCACATACGATGTCGACATGCCCAGAGGAACTTTAGGAGTGCCAATGGGCGTCTTCTCAAGGCCGTTTGGAGGCGTCGATAACTGACTCTCTGAAGAATGGGGGGCCGCCTCGATTTCAGCTTGCTTCTCTGCTGCGACCTTCATAGCTTGATCCCACCCGCCGACTGATTCGGTAGCCTCTTTCAATATGCTGAACAAGTGATTGGATTGCTCGGTGACGTTCTGTAGCTGTCCATTGACTGTGATGTATGAATGCGTTTTCATAAGCATTACCTGAGACGTATATGTGAATGGCCGGATAAAGGCAATCAGAGAGCAGACACGTACGAGGGAATGTAGAGTCAAAAAGCCCGATTGAACCCATGGCCAGTTCCTAATAGCCACATTAATTTGATAGACGTATAATTTGGTTATAGAACCTGCCTGTTAAATGTCCAGCTTATAGCTCCAAGAACAATAGTGGTCTGCAGAAGGTGTTGAAGAACAAGTCCTGTATAGTAATATCTGATCCAACCATTCTTCATGGCTTTGGCAAAAGGGACGCATATCCCTGTCGTTAGGACAAGAATGGCGTCACTCAGAGCAAGCGTGATTGCGTCCTGCGAGAACATGGCTGCAAATTGAAGGTTGAGAGGCCGACCACTAGCTTCTATACTCCGTACATATGTCTGGACGGAGAATATGAAAATGGATATCCAAAATAACGAGAAGAAGCCCTGTTGCGTCGGTCAAGTCTATGCACACAGATATTTGGCGAGCGTGATCACTTACTCTGAATTCATTGGTCGAGGAGGTATCGTTATTAATATCAAAGACTGATTTACGAGGTGCAAATGTGATAAGGGCTCTTAATTTCTTCGAACTTTTTGAGCGATAAGGCTTGGACACGTAGATAGTTCCAGAAGAGGTTTCGTAGCCACCCCGGGCTTTGTAGGCGGTGGAGGGAGTCGGATGAGCTGCATCGTTGGGCATCGTGAGGTTTGACGCGACGAGCAGTGTTGAGGTTATATGTTGTGCTATGTTATGAAGGGCGCCGCCGACGAAAGCTGTCATTACATCATTTGTCTGAGCGGCCGGCCAAACTGTTTTTCCTATTTCGGACTTATACCCAAACCACGATGATCATCACATCATCGTCAAGAATTTGTTCAGAACTCAAAATAAGCATACCAGGCTCTACAGACCTTTCATTCCGGAAGTTTTCGATTCCGGTGTCAAGGCGTTATCACTAAGTTATTCCGTCTTATCACGTACAACCATGCTTGCAACTTTACTCCGAGTCGGAAACTTATTGGGTCTAGCTGCTATTCGGCCTGCTAATCTGGGCTATCAGGGAGCGTCCCTTCCGACCGTCATGAGCTGGCAACATAAACCCTGCACCTCTGCTTATCCAAATTAGTAACCCAGGTTGAACCACTACTTTCATGGCTGCTCAAGATAAGCTCTGCGCGGAATTGTACGACTATATCATCGACTTTCTGCACGACGACGAGCATGCTCTCCGTGCCTGTGCTCTAGTCTGTCGCGACTGGGCACTAGCCAGTCGTTACCACTTGTTCTATCAACTCCGACTTACCGGGAGTGGGCCCTCTCTTGCCAGGGGTTGGACGCAGGACACTGCATGCCGTCGCATCTTTGCTGCTATCCTCTCTTCCCCACACTTGGCCTCTTATGTGAACAAGCTCACTATCCGAGAGACGGACGTTATCAGACCCTCGACTTACCGATGGGTCAGCGGGGAAATTGTGTTCCCTCAACTTTTAACCAAGCTCACTTCCTTACGAGCACTGGAATTCAACTTCCCAACACCAGGTCCAGCAAGCGACAAGACAGGATGGTCGACAATGGAATTCAGAGACATCACCGAGGCCATGACCACGATGTCCTTAGAGTTCTTATCACTGCGCCAATTTTCCTTCAGTTCTCTTCACGATTTTATCAAATTGTTGGATACTTGTCGCCACCTGAAAACCCTCCAACTCGACCATGTTGACATTACCACCACGACTACTCTCTTCTCGCCTTCTGCCTTAGAACACGTGCTTAGCATGCAGTTATCGGATTCCATGACACAGACTTACGAGAAGAAAGCCAATTTAGACACTCTACTCCTTAGGTCCAACAACCTTTCGCTAATAATTCCCGTTTTGCTCCATCCCGGCTCTTTCCTTGACTTGACCAGCCTTCGACGCCTCACCATTAATGTAACGCCGGAAAACTACAGGAACGTGGTCGAACTTCTGCGATGCGTACCAAACCTAGAGTATCTTGACTTGGAAATAGAACATGACTGTGAGTAATAGCATCTATTCCAACAGCATAACCTGTATCTGACAATACATCAATTTACAGTTGATTACGGGACCCACCTAGATTATAGAGACACTATAGATGCAAGCCTGATGCCCTACCTCAAATCCTTCTCCATCCAAAGCAGTGTTCTCCTCGGCCGCACAGACCCACTTCCATGGTTATTCAACACCCTTTCAACTGCAAACTACCAGAACACCCTCGAAGATATGTCCCTGACTTGTATCGTCGACAAACCACCACCATCCCTCTCTGTAGAAGCCTTCGATGACGTCCTCCTAGGCTGGCACAATCTTGACGACCTTCTCACGCAACCCATTTTCAGTGCCATGAAGAGATTTAGGCTAGACTTCTCCCTCGACAATCCTAGCGGCGACGATTCGTTGCCATCGATTTCTCAAGAATTCACTAAACAGCTCCGCAAGTTGAGTAAGAAAGGTGTTCTAGAAGTCGATTTTTGTGAAGCGAGGTAGAACCTCGAATGGTACATATATTCTAATGTTTTCCTCTTTCTTTCGTAATTGTCGGTGCTGTAGACCATACCTCTAGTTCTTGATATTGTTGTCCTCGTAATTGCTGACTTTTTTGGTGTACATTGTGATAATTTTTAGTAGTATACCCCAGTAACTATTGGATATCGAAAAATAATTATAATGTCCTTATTAGTGACTGAGTTTCATCAGTCTACTCCGAGTTCAAATGCCCATGTTATTGGTGCACTGGTAGTCAATGATCCCCAATGCAAATTCTACTTTCTCATCAATAATCATATACCGGTAACGACGTCCCGACCATCTTAACCACCTCACCCCCCGACCACGATGTCGCTTAGTAGGAGCGACGAACAAAGTCTTCCTCAAGAGATATTCGATGATGTAATAGGCCACCTTCACGGCGATATCAACGACCTTCGTACATGCGCGCTCGTATCCTCTGCATGGCTCTCCTCCGCCCGCGCGCAACTCTTCCATCGGATTTCCCTCAACCCGCCAAAAAATGTCAGAAGCTCGTCGTTCTTCTTTACAAAGCCCCACCCCCCTCCATGCAAGAAGCTGTATGAATGCATCGAGCAATCTAGCAGAAGTCGCTTTGGGGGTTTGACTCATTACATCAGGGAGCTGCACATCTGTGAGGGCATTCTCGGCAGAGAATGGCTGGCGCACGAGCCGACTCTTCATCTTTTACTTCGTGCGCTCCATAATTTACGCAGATTTGAGATTACCAGGTCCGCATCCGTCCGCATCCGGTGGGGAGAGTTTCAGGAAGCGTTCGAGGGTCATATATTGAGGCTTCCGTCGTTGACAGAACTCAAACTGGGAAGTTTGATGTTCGGCAGTGTCTTGGATCTCAGCAAGGTCTTGCGAGCGTGCAAGAATTTAAGGGTGTTGGAAGCGCACCATGTCGATTTCGTAAATGACAACATGGATGTGTTACAAGGCATGGAGTCTTCGTCCAGCCTCCTGACCCCTCTGGATACCCTTATCGTTGGACCACGGACATCTGCAGCATTGATTAGGACTCTTTTACAACCATCTTCTGGCGTGACGGTATCTACTCTGCGAAAGTTGGCTATGTCAATATCAGGCGATTTCGCAGACTTTGCAAATTTGCTGCATGCCTCAACTTCTGTCGAAAGCCTCGAATTTACTCTGATGAACGACAGTCAGTAGCCCAAAGTGCTGGATGTCCTGCCTTTCTAACGCACGTCTAATTTTTACAGTACATCTCGAAGAATACTTCAGATTGTCTCCCTGTAATCAATTCGATCTTTCTCAGGTCCCACACCTACAGCACCTCAAGGTCAATATCGACGTTTTACAAAAGTTGGAAGATCCCCTACCTTGGTTAACAGAAGTGCTACGCACCGGTGTCGACCCATTGCGACCGAAACAGATAAATGCACTCCAGACGGTATGGGTCACGTATACTGTGTACCTTCCAGCGCCGTACATGGACAGGTCGATCAACACGACGATCTTTGGGAAATGGAGTGAAATTGATATTATTTTGTCCGGGGCTTCGGAGGATCTTGAGGGTGGTGTTGAGGATAAGAGATGTGATTCGCATGCCTATGACAACTTGCAAAATGTGCGGTTGGAATTTATGCTCGAAAATCCCATTGGATTTGGGGTAGCTCCGAGGTTTTTGAAGGAAATGGTCTTGCATAGTCCAAGATTAGAAAGTAGGAATATCTTGACTCTAAACGCGTTTGATACGAGTCGGTAGATTGGCGTAGCGCTACTCTCAAGTTAGAGCAGAATGCAGATAGAAATTTTTGTATTGGAAGGTTCAGTGGTGTACTAGTAGTTCGACAAGTGCAAATACGTAGCGTTATATATGTACGACCTATTCAAAACATCGTCCAGTAGGTGTCGAAGGTAGACATTCTGCAAGGTCCAAGAAACAATCTTGCTGCGTCGTTTAACGATCCTGCATGTGGGGTTTCTCGTGCAAGACGTAGATATACGCGGCTATTGAGAGTAACTGAAAATGTTTAGACGATTTTGTAAATGACATAGTAAATGGATAGATTGGGCATTTAGGTGAGAGAGGAGAGTGAAGAAGATCTGTTGAAGTTTAAATTTTAATATTTATAGTGTTCCAGATGTTTACAGTTGTTATATTTAAAAACTGTAATCGTGTGCTATGCATTTTGACGCGTTGCCTTAGCCGACCTACTTACTGACTCAATTTATAATCAACTCCCTTCAAAATCAACTCCCTTCAAGACAGTTCAGGATAACTAAGAGGCCCCTTTCTGGTACTTTGGCAACTACTCTTTTTCAAAATGTCTGCGCGTAGGCTTGCAGACACAGGTTCTGCACTTCCTGCCAATCCTGAATACATTGACTTCCCTAACTCCGACGGGAACGTGAGCACTTGGCCACCTAATACGACGCGCGTTGTCGACAATGAAGGTCATGTAAACTATTACGAATATGTGCCAATAGACCACCATCAGGGTATAAGATGGAGAACCGTGGTTGGAGACGCTGTGGCTAAAGCATTGAACATGCCAGGTAATTCGCTTTCGACATTCTAATGCACGTGTACTCAAATTCTCTTATAGAGGGGAAAAATTATGTTATGAGAGATTTTCCAGCGAATTATAGAATGTTTGATCACAACAAGGGCCCACAAAACAACCCAAGGCACGACTTATATCTTTTCGGTATGAAATACTCATTATTTAGACATTCTATTTCAACTGAATTGTAGTCGCTAGGTGGAATCAAAAGACGTTTCCGCTCCATATTTGAATTTGTTCCTCATGCTATCTGGCTTATGGGAGATCTTTCCGACAATTGTGCTTGTAAATACTGTGGCGGGAAGAAATCACAGAAGGAAATCACAGCATCTATGAGCAACATTCTACGCTTGACACCGACTCATTCACCATCTCCCAGTAGACCGAAAACCATTCGAGACAAAGGAAAGGGCAGAGAGATTACGAAAAAAAGAGTGCCTCAACGGCGCGACACCCAGGTCTATGCTTCGGTGCAGAAGGTGGTCAAACATTTAAAACCTTCCCCAGGCGTCTTGAAGCAGCCTATGCTAGTCGAGCGCAATAGTGATTTACGGGCCATGTACTGCCCGATATCTATGGAACTTAAACGTTGGTATAGAGAAGGGGAAGTCGTTTGGTGCTCCCTCGGGACTCCAATACCTGGACCAGATGGCAATAAGGCGTCGTCTATTGAATTCTGGCCCGGTGTTGTCGACGAAGTAAAGCTGAAGACAGAGCCAATACCACGAGAGTTGAACGGACACTCGACTTCTTCTCGGTCAGAAAGCCAGGCGGGTTCCTCGACTGTTGTGCAACCGCCTGCTATGACGGACGATACAGGTCCTATACTTGAGAATACAGGCGAACCTTTGCCTTGGACTGTCCGCCAGTCAACAAGATACAAAGTGCAGTTATTATCCGTTTCTCATTCTTACACCATCGACGATGAGATGGTTATTCCTTATCAAGCGTATATCCCGCCGAGTGATCTTCTGAACGCAATGGCCACTTTTCCTGCTGATCAGCTTGAATTTAACAAAGAAATACTATCCAAATTCAATCCTTGCACAAGTCCTACCCCATCATTCTACGATGCAGTTTCGGCATACGCTACAGCCCTTCAGATGGCATCTATGCTTTCTGCGACCTGGTGTTTGACAGATAATTACGAGGTCAAATATTCCATTAACTCCAGTCCAAAGCCTAGTCTCAAGCTCTCTACAAATCCTCTTTCCACCCAACCGGTTCCACGATCTGCATCGCAACCACCTCTTACAATGGAGGAAGCACTACAAGAAACCAGCAGGCACAATGCCGAAATCGCAAAGACCACCCCGTTATATCGTCATGTCTCTTCTGTCAATCCCGAAAGGACACAGGAAGAAGTCGACAGGACAGTTAAACGTGTGTTAGGCGTACCACCGCCGTCTAACCTTGTTCAAACGAGGTTCCAAGGCTTATGGTGGGGAGCGGAAAGGATATGGACGAACGACTTCATTCGCCTCAAGATTCCCCGTAGAACGTTGGCACCCAATGGCGGCCCTCATATTCTACCACCTTCCGGTCCCGGTGAGTCCGCTATCGAATCCTGGAAAAGTATCGGCAGGGATCCGACTCAGCTTGGTGCAGGAGTTCGTGGAGTTTTCTTACGCTTGGATGGGCTTGTAACGGTCGATGTTCCTACACCGGATGGCGGTTCGAAGAAAGAAGCGAGAGTTTGCGGAATGCTTTACGAGCTCGCCGATCACGACTGGGCAGAACCTGCGGAATCTGGATTTGCAACAATTGTTCCATCACAGACGGATCCTTCTCAAAGTGCAGCACCTTATACGACTGTAGCAGGTCCCTCTACAGAGAATGCTGCCCTGCCCAGCGGTCAAACTGACTCTCAGTTTCTCGATGATGTCCCTCCGACGACGTCTGAAGACCTACTGGGCGACAAATTACCTCAAGCACCTAAAGGGTATAGATTCCGTTCCATCCTCAAGCCGGGTTATGAGTTTATGGGGGCTATGGGCTTGATTAGTGGCCGCTATTATCCAAGAATTCTTGACCATCCGAGAATTCAACCCCGTGTTACAGCCGCGCTTAGCGTTCCTGAGGAGAAGGGTCCGATTGGGTTCGACAGTTTATGGGCGCTTGAAGGATTGTCGGCTGGGTACTTCAATTCAGTGGACCCATTCCGATACAAACCGAATCGCGTGGCGATGATGCAAGATGCGGATACAGAAGCTGTAGAGCAGTTAAAGAGTTATGTCTCTGAGAAGAAGCTCAAAGACACGACATTGCAACGCCAGGAGGATGCGATGGATGTAGATGACCCCTTCATGTGAAATTGGGACTTTCTTGTTGTTTAGTAACGATATATACGAGCGTCATGGTGCTGCATACGCTACTTTTGTGATCTTTCGTCGAAGGTATTAGGGAGGGATGATATGTACTCAGGACATTGAAGCTAGTCACTAGTCACGACACATAGCTTCAAGCGCTTTTCTTTCATACCCTGTTTCATGTGACTAGACTTTGCTGCAGGCCTTACGCATCGATTATTTGGGGTATGTAGGGACTTAACCAAAATTTAGTTATCCCAGAATGGCTATTGAGGGAAGTCAGTTGAAAAAACAAACCCAAGATTTGTTTGATTCGGGCACTTGGCGGGATAAACTCACAATCTCAGAGCTGTGCACACAGAAAGCCCATAGTCAAAAGAAGATTAAATTATTGTATTAATGATAAATATACATAAGTTAGCTTCAAAAAGGAGTATGCCGGTAGTTAGTAATGTACAATAATATCTCTATATAAAAAACATCAAAGAGGAAAGAAGACATCAAACGTTTTTTTTCTTCGAACCATACTCTAATGGTTGTAAGGCGCCAAGTGTTCCTTGACTGTTAAGATGTTTATATGGCGCGTTTTGGTGCCGTTCAAAAAAAAAAAAAAAAAAAAAAAAGTGGAAAACCGCCGTCTATTGACGAGCGGAAAACACTCGAAAGAGGACCTAACCAGTGAGGATGACTCACACAAGAGAGAACGGGACCAAAACGCGTGGATTTTGTACAAGCAGAAAGCAAGTCTAAAGAAGAGAAAAAGAAAGAGGTGACGATACATCCATAGATATATGGATGTCGTCAAATATGCGCAAACAAGCTGTGAGGCGCCAGCCTTACAAAGGTTCCCCATGAGCATTCGCCAGTGGCCATTGCGAAGTTGGATGGCATATGTGTTCAAAAGGTGTGTCGAGAAGAGGTGCAACAACTGTTGGTGGAATGTCGAAGGCGACAGAGGAGGGGCACTCGATGCACGGGCGCCTATCGGTCACTTGCAGCGTTGTGTGCGCAAATGGATGGACGGCATTCGCTGCATGACTATGTTACCGATGTTCGCTTTGCTAGCCGTGTCGCAGAGGGATGAGTGCTAGCGACAGAAAGGAGTTGGGGAGCCGGAGGGTGTCCCAAGGTTCGCTTTGGGATAAGCAAGATGGTGGGATTAGGAGGCGGGGAGCGGGTAGACATCAGTGACCAACTTCCCTCGTCGAGTGAACCCGAATGCTCCTGCCTCCCCAAAGGCCTAGGAGCGCTGATTTGCAGTTTAGGTCTGCTAACCGGCGGCATCAACGGGGACGAGGCGATACCACCTTGAACTCGTTGAGCAAAGCGACGTCCAATGCCTCCAAAGGGTTCCCGAGGCTTGGACTTGACGAGCTTCGGGGAGGGTGGTTCGACGGCGGACGGCGGGTAAAATCTCACCCAGAGTACCACTTGAATTCTCTGAGACATTGCTGTTGCTACCGTCCGACGTGTTTCGCCCTGCCGTTCTCTCGAATGACATGGGTCGACCAAGTCCCCATCCCGCTGCCTTTTCTTCCTCGATCTTCTGCTGGATAGCCCTCTGCACTGTTCGCAACTCCGGGCAGTCCGAATCTGGATCCGAACCGCAGTCGGTCTCCTCGACCTTGGGAGCCTCCTATTGGAAGTAAGTTAACATACAAGAGTCAGAAATAATTAACGTGAAAGCATACCTGTACTACTGGAATTGAGTCCAGTTTCTTTGACACGATGATTTCGTGTCGCTTGCTTCCTTTGGCCCGACATTTTTCTAGGCAAGCGCACTTCAGGTCATGCCTTGGTACTGAAGGCGCCGTCAACCTCGGGTTGCGACCGGAACGAGGAGGGGATGAGGCGTCGACAGGACGGGGGCCGGATGCACGAAGGGCGGGTTCGGGCGCCTAATTTGATAGAGAGAAATAAACAGCGATGTTGAAAATACTATTGTAGATTTACGCACCGTGTATACAGTCGTTAACCCTTTGTCCTTCACCCCTGCGACGCCAACACGTGGCCCGCCCAGCGAGGCGACTCTGGGCTTGTGCGCGATGACATCCGGGCAAAAAGGTCTAACGACCGTCGAGATGACTCGGTGCCATATATCTGCATAGGCCCCCGTGATTGAGTGGACGAGGGCCTCCTCAGCCTCTCTGCCCGCGTTGGCCGCATATACGGTGCTGTGGAGGACAGAGAACGTGAAGGAGGAGCCAATTGTGTTGCAGCTGCCAGAAGGTGTGATAGATTCACTGCCCTCCGAAGCGCGTTGGGTGTCTGGAACACGAATAAGCAGGACGGCTTTTTCTTTGGCGGCTCGGGAATTGGCGTAAGGGCTTTTGCACCCTCCGAGCTTGAGGCCGCGCGATTGACGAATAGCCAAAGCAGAGGGGCGTTCGAGGCGGGAAGAGGTGGTAGACGCATCGCCACAAATATCGCTCGGGCAAACGGTGTAGAAGTCAGATATATTATTGGGGTGGGCAAGGTTGACAACCCTTCCAGAAAGTCGCTCCTCGCCCAGTGCCATCATTCTGAAGGCAAAAGTAGAATGAGATGAGCTAGCCATGGTTTTGAGAGAAGAGAGAGAGCTCGCTTTGTCGAAATTTTGAAAAGGCGGGTTGTGGTATGAGAAGGTAAGAAAGAAAGCTGGTTGGGTTCCTGTTGTCAGAGAGCTTCCCTTTTTATAGGATTTACTGCATTTCATCCCTGAGGTGGATACTTTTCGATCTTCGGTCAACCTCGATCATAGCCAGAGTCCGTGTAGGAGTTCGTTCATTTGCTAGGTGAGGGGGTCACGACTAGTGTTAAGTTTCACGACTATGGCGTATTTACCTATAAAAGATATTCAGCGGGGGTTTTTTTTTGTGGGGGGGGGAAGAATCAGTTCTTACTCACTTACCGAAAAAAAAAAAACAAAAAACGAGAGAATCAACAAAATGCGTTCTATTTTTACCCAACTTAGTCGGCGTTGGAGAATTGTCGTCAGAGCAAGCTCGAATTCCAGAGCGGTTATCAAAATTTGAAAATTGTTGTGCAGAAGCCATGTCTGGTCAGAAACTGCCTATATTTCCTGGTATATAGACAACGGTTTGAATTGAGCTACGACATCAATACCGACCCGTAAGCAACTCGAGATGTAATTGTTCGTAGCCGGCAATGAAGTATTCCTAACATCTGCGGTCTTCATTCGTTGAGAGAGGGAAAAGTAACTTCACTCGACCGTTCCTCGGCAGGAGCAAGGTGAATTGGGTTAGTTCTATGAATATTCTAAATTTACACACCTTGACAAATTTGGTTCCCTGAGATCAAGTTACTGCTCTACGTGTGATGAGGGAACTGATTCCGAGTCTCCAGAGACGAATATGAGTAAAATTCAAGTGAGACATATATGTGGCTAGACGTTGTATTTCGGTGGTCGGAGGAAGAGTGACGGGACGGGCCGTTGGCGTGACAAAGTGGATGATTATGAGTTGCGAGTCGGAGCTTTACCTTGGACTGGTGCCTCCTCCTCAGCCAGCTAACGTGTCAGGCCAATTCAGATCCATTTCCTTCCCGCCAGGCTGCAGAGGAACTATAGAGGAACTATCCATCTCCTTTCAGCATATACCCCTTCCCCTTTTCAACTTTGTATCAGTTCACCACCGAAACCAAATCATTTGGTGATTTCTTAAATCAATCATTACTCTGTTCTCTTACGCTTAATTCCACACCTTCTCTACTTTATCTCTTTCAATCGTGTCCACCATGCCTTCAATCCGTCTTTCCTCTTCAATGAGTTCCATGTTCAGCTCGTCATCCCAAACAAGCCTGAATTATGTTACACCAGGGTCTGGATCAATATTATCCACCCCTTCAGCGTCATCATCCAAGTTGTCTCTTGATCTCGATGATGAAGGTGATTCGACCTTTCTTACGCGTTCAGGGCCACAATTTGCTCATAATTTAACAGAGAATGTCACTATTACCGCGAACCGTTCATTGTCTAAGAAATTGGGAAAGAGGAAAAGCTCAGAGTGCGTCCAGCTACTTCTCTGAACCGCTTTAATTTCTCACTATATTGTCAATAGAGATATTCGACTATTAGCAATCTCTACCCACATTACAGAGCTTTCGTATGCTATTTCCGATATACAAACACGTATATTCGGTGCGCAATGATAGTATCCCTCGTGATTATCGACTAAAACCTCCCTCTTTCCAGAAATCCAGGAACTCCGGCACAAATCTCATTCGTCCGATAGTGCAGACGCCAACACAACAACCAACATCGATCAGTCCCTCATGGTCTTGAACGAACGTCTGGAGTCTCTCGAGAAGGGTATCAAGATTGTTAACGAAACATTGGAGCCTCTCCTACGTACCGCTGCAACACCGACGGTCGCTGAAAATGGGACATCAAGTGAAAATGCGGCATTAATTCGGAAACATGCGACTTTGATGTCTGACTGGGAAGCTATTCAAGAGGAAAGCGAAGTTTTAAGAGAGGAGTTGAAGGAAGACAAGTGGTTAACTGTATTTAGAACCGTAACAGACCAGGCGGATGGCATGATGTCTAGTTTGGAGAAAGCCGTCACTCGATGTCAAGTGAGTCATATTATAATTTTTGGTTGATGGCATCTAATAAACTTTTTAGGAATTCATATGGCAAGTCCACAGGCGAGGTATAGAAGATCTTCAATCCAACGCCGCTTTATCTTCTAGTCGAACAGAAAAGCCGGCCGTACCGATAACATACGAAGCTTTCACCGCCCTTCTAGAGTCTTACGATGCAAAGAAAAAGCAAGTCAATTTAATTCTTTATCAAAGTGCATCTATCTTACCTGAACTGCAGACATTATATGCCCGCCACGTCTAAAGTTCTTGCCATCATCGATAGGGGCGTGCAAGATCGTGTTACAAAGAATGGCGAAACTTTGCGACGGCATGCTGAATCAGCTCAGAGATGGAAAAGCCTTCGTGAACGTATGGTGCGGACCGATGCAGAGCTGGAGAGTGTTCGGAAATTCCTTTTGAACGAGGATACGCCTTCTGAACACGAGTCCACGACTTCTGGTACAACCTCGTCAAAGAATGGCAATGGGTACCTCACACCGGGCAATGGATCCCAAATATCAAGGGTGAGCTCCAGTGGTACGAATGTCTCTGGTTCAATCTCTCCCTTTCGCAAACTTGCACGTAAATTCTCGGGCCAACCTAAAACCACTCCACAACTCGTAGTATCGCCTCTAGCTGTGAACAAGAGAGCTACTTCAAACACACCATCCGAGCCTTCTATGTCGCCAGTCCCACAGACACATACAATACGTCGCCAAAGAACTTCAATATTTGGTTCCGTTCGAGGGACCGCCCCACCTACGCCAATAACGCCAGAGAGACCGAATCATAAGCACAGCCAAAGTTATACTCCCGACTCTTCCCCGCATGGATCAAAAATTGAAAAACTTGATTTTTCTGCGTCGACTTCGCGTGCTACTTCGAAACAGCGCTGGAACAGTTCGACTAAAGTCGCACCTGAGGATCGCAATATGACTATCAAGTCTCTTCCCAGGAGGCCCCCTTCTTCCTCGGGGTTTTATGGCAACAACGACGATATTCCACCAGTTCCACCTATCGCTCCTTCTTATCGTCGCAGTCTTTCGAGGGCATCTATGGCATCTTCCCGCCCTTGGTCGCCAGTAACTTCTTCTATTTCCACGACGAATTCTCAACCTGTATTATTACACACTTTACGACCAGCGTCTCGCGCGCAGACTCCATCTCGACCTTTTACTCCAGGACTTGCGACAACTCCTCGTACTCGTCCCAGGACCCCAAGTCATATTCCAGCACCCAAGAGCTTGCCATCGGTCTTTGGGTCTAAGCCTGTCGCTCCTGGACTGGAGGATGAAGATTCATATTTCAATCGTTCCTTTTCTTCTACTTCAAATGCATCACCTACAGGATCATCTATGCATCCACCACGGCCACCCAGTCGCTCTATGATTCCCGTACCGAGCGTGCATCTACACTCACCTTCCAGACCGGGATCTTCTATGTCTAATTTTTCCAATTTCAATGGGCCTGAGAGCCCGACTATGCGTTCTTTCAAGGCAAATGCTCTACGAGCCCAAACACCTGAGCATCTTTTGCGTGCGCGTGCTCAGCAGGTGCCTGTTTTCCAAGGCACGATCTCGAGGCCAAGATTAACTTCCAAACTACCTCCTTCGAGCTTTAGAGATGGGAGTGGAAGTGTGAGCCGAGCGTCCTCTCGGCCTAGCTCTAGAAACGGAGCGTACACTCCGTCGATGGACCAACCCATCCACGAGTACATCCCTGGAAGCAGTTATGATCCTTTAGATAATGAGGTTGCTGCGATTGTGAATTCGATTCCGCATGGGCTGTTGATCGAGCGGGTGGATCCGCCTTTGAAGAAGAGTCAGATCCCGAAGGAGGGCGAGGAGGTCAAGGCACAGTATGCGACTACGAATGCGTCTGGGAAGAGGCTTATCACTTGTCGGTTGACGACGTTGACGAGGGCGGGCAAGTCTGGCGGCGATCCAAGTATGACAAAGAAAGTTATGGTTCGCGTTGGTGGAGGTATGATTGATTGTCTCGTATCGATGATGGAAGAAAGCGACTGATATGTTTTTTTTTAGGTTGGCAAGACCTCGCTCATTATATACTCAACCGTCAGGCAGGTCTATAACTGTTATAGTTATGGATGCCGTATTTCCTCTTTGCTCGTTTAGAACTATTCAACTCCGCGGTGGGGTGTTTATTAGGGTCGTTTTCACTGCATTTTCTTTTACTTCACCATCTGGGCGTATCGAGTTTCTTTTTGCATAGTCAATCATCGTTCTTTATTCATTCATGTAATCTTAACACTCTTTTTAGCCACTCGTGTTTCTTTTCATATATCCCCCCACAGTCAGTCATCATTATCATCGATCGTCGTCGTCGTTGTCTCTCGTTATCGTTTTGTCGTTGCTGTTATGTCCACACACACACACACTCTCTCTCTTTTGCCTTCCACCTACATTAGTCATTCTCATTCCCTTTTTTTTCATTACTACTACTTGCACAGTCCACACTGCAGTCACATATATGCTCGCTCGCTATACCTTTGCACCAGCCGAATACGCGCCGAATACGAGTAATAACCGTACACATGACACTCTTTTAATTAAGAATGACGTTGTATGTATGTAGTTTTTGTAGTAATCGGTAATTCTACAATGCCTATTCGGCTGTTTCTTATCTCCTACCTGAGGTTTTGGATTATCTGCATTGTGATTCTGACATTTGCATTTTTCTGGATAAGCTAGTCAGCCGCTCACAGTGGGAGTGGGGAAATGCGTTAAGCTCGTTTTCGCTAGTTTTCGGTGCTGGTATTGATCTGACTGGACACAATGGCGCATCGCCTTTCAGATGAACTCGGCTGGGTGCTGCTGATTATCTGATTCCTCGTGTTTGCCTCGAGGACTGTGGGGTGCGTATGCAGGGAGATTAATCTTATCCGCCACTAGGCGAGATGTATCCAACGGTTCATAGATCGATAAGGCCTTTGAATGCCATTGTTATGTATGTATGGAGGTCCTAGTCATATAAGGACAAAGAGAATGACAATAATAAACCTGGAGCAGCCTGGAAAGAACTCGGAGAAAGACTCGAGCGACCGGTTCTGATACTGGATGTGGCGAAGAACAGGCTGTTCTGTGTGTGTGTTGACGTTATATCTAAAACGCGTAAAGCCACTAATTCCCGTGGAATATTTTTTGCAGGGTTGTCCGCATATAAATGAAACCCCTTCCGCCGCGGTCGCCCTTTCTTCAGTCTTAGACTCAAACAACATCCTTCTACCAACCAATCGACAATGCCCAACAAGTTGGTCAAGCCAAAGCCAAAGGCCACTGCAACAGAGGATGGCTCGAGCTCACCTCCCAAGACGTCGCCGATGAGAAACATGGCCAAGAAAGTGAAACGGCAGCTCGGGCGTCTGGATGAAATGCTGCACCACGTGACGCACACCAAACATGAACCATCTACTGTGCAAGTCGTCAAACGCAACCGCACCGTTTCTTCCTCTTCCACTTCCTCCAACCTTTCCACAAAGAGCGCAATCAAAGTTGTACGCGCTTTCTTTCCTTCCCCGTCGCCTTCTAGAAGGTCTAGCACAAGAATCTGGCGTTCTTCCAAGTACGTCAACGAACTTGACATCGATCCAACCAGTTCTAGCTCGTCGGAACATCTTCCGTATACATCTCCTCAACCGACAACCACTATTATGGCCGAACAACATCCTCTACCAGAACCTCCTATGCAAGAGGAAGAATCTGCGATCTCTGAGCCCATGTTCACCAGCCCACCGGCGGTGTATGTTGAGCCAGAAACTCCAGATCCTTTCTTGATTGATGATGAAAGCGATGAAGCCTCAAGTAACGAAGAAGAGACAGCTGATTCTGTCTCGCCCGCCCCTCGCGATATCCCTCTTTCACCGACCCCCTCACGACCACCAATGTCCCCCCTGCCCAACGTCAATAAAGATATGCCCCCTCCGCCTCCCTCAGACAGCGAGTCCGAGACGGATATTCCAGATATTTATGTCCCAACGCTTATAGCCGCTACCATGTTTTTGCCCATACCGAATGTACGCCGTCCATTTTCCTCGAATATCTTGACATGGTGGCTGCAAAGAAATTTAATGTATAATACTTGTACTAGACCGATCCGTTGACTACGCTCCTCAACAAATATATTTATCCACCTGAAAAACGTCCCCCGCGAGATTTGACTGGAGATTGGCAACGAGCTGACTTTCATACGCTGGTTGTGAGTGTCTTGAGAGATGATCGCTTTCTTTTAAGAATGAAATGGTTACATTGAGGCACTCTTAGATGACGAATAGCTGGAGAACACTGGCTAGAATGGCTCGAGACCGATTGGTGACATCTGACCCATCCGACTTGACCCTTGTATTGGGCGTAAGTCAAGTGCAAACATATCTCCTGATCATAACTCGTTTCTTAAACAACCCCTTATAATAATAATATAGCTCTGGCACCTCCGCCTATCTTGTCTAGCCCGCCTGCGGTTATTCAACCAGACCGCAGCAGAATGCACGAACCTCTTTAGCGTGCTCAATGGTATCCAACCACAAGAGGCGCGCGAATACGTCTTTGAGCGCATCCTCCCGTTCGAGTTGGAAGTCATGCAAACGCGCATGAAGTATTGGGCAGGGGACCACATGGGGTACCTTGATGCGCTGAATGCTCTGCTTAGGAAATGTCGAACTAAGTGCAGGCAGGCAGACAACGACGCCACGCTTGTGCCGATGTGGAAGGAGAGAGGCGCGAGAGTGTGTTTGATCATCGCGTCGCAGATGGTGGAGATGAAGGTCTGTGTGGTTTCTACCAAATTGCATTTGTTTCTTCAGGATGTCCTGATTATATATAATATTTACACTACACAGGAAATAACAGCAGCAGCGCGGCTTCTCGAACCTCTCTGCAAACAGAAAGACGTCTCGAACCATGCTCTGCGCTCGTCAATCGCCCGGATCTACCTCCAAGGGGGGAACCTGCAGGACGCAGCGAGGCACTTCGCCTTGGTCGAAGCCGATCCAGAGGCAGACGACACCACCAAGAAGACAAACGCGGCGATTATGGCGTCTGCACAGGGTGATTGGGACTTGGCGGCTCAGAAGCTGCAGGAACTGTTGCAGGAAGATGCTAATAACTTTGTAGTGAGCACTACAGCTGTTTATTGCATTTTATTTTATTTTGCTTGAGTCTAAACTATTGAACACAGGCAGTGAACAATCTCTCTGTCGCCCTCCTGAGCCAGGGTAAACTGAAGGAGGTAAGTGTCTATACACCTCGAGATTTTACTACTCAGTTAATAACACGCATTTGCTCATCAGGGAATCGACGTCTTGGAGAAAGCTCTTCGTACCTCTCCTTCTAGTGTCGTCGTTGCTGAGCCATTCCTGTTCAATCTATGTACGCAATCCGTGGCTTCTCATATTCCCGCACTCACCGTTATTCGCCAGCTACGTTATACGAACTTCGGTCCACGGTCGGCTTGGAAAAGAAGAAAGAACTATTGACGGAAGTGGCGAAGTGGAGTGGTGATGGCTTAAAGACGAACTGTCTGAAGTTGCCCGCCAATTGATATATTTCTGTAGGTACTCCAACCCAAGAAGTAGTAAATAACGACCATCCCAATAAATAATTGATTACTGCATACCCCTTCAAAACCTATTCCCATGTGTGTTTTACGAAAAACGTTTACATGCGTATACATACTATATATTGCAACATGACATTCCTCTTATTACATTAAGGTAAACTATACCTGTGACCTATGTACAAAATGCATAACTTTCAGTAAATCCCGGGGATGAACTTGTATTTGACAACTTGACAGTAGCGCTCCCAGTCTTTGCCATATTTGATCGAGCATCTGCAGAAAAGTATAAGGATCAGTATCGAAGAACGGCTACGAAAATATGCGTCATACCTTTCAAAGTCACGAGTACAACGGTGAACGAGGACGGTGATAAAGAACATGGAGTAGAAGTAGGGAATGATACTAGCAGTTCCAATAATGGCACCCCAAGTCAAGCTCATGGTCCAGTCAGCAACGTAGTTGGGTTTGCGAGAGTATGCCCAGCAGCCACTGGTAAGCAAACGGTTACTGGAAAAGAATATCTTAGTATTCAGCTGACTATCATAATTGTTAAGCATATCCTGCTTACCCGTGAGCGGTCTGAATGTAAGTAGGGTTTTCGACTACGCAACCGGGGAGTTGAGGGAAGGTTTTACGGAATTTAGTGATGCCCTGAGTTTGCATCTTGAAGTGACTTTTTTGAGCCATAGCGATGTCCCAGCTAAATGAAAAACACCGTGAGTAACGGATATCGCGCAGCTTAATTTAATGTCAACGAACATATAGTAAGCTGTGCAAAGCACCGTGTAGATGAAGATGTATCCACCAGTAGAGAATCGGTAGGTAGAAGGGTCGTGCGAAGCCATATAGACAACAGAGTATACATATGACTGTTTCACGGCAACTTGAGAACTGAATAACCCTGGATATTATTTTTAAAGACTTACGAAAGGGACCCCCGAGAAGTTCCAGAAAATAACCATGAAACCCCACCTGGTGAAATATTAGAGAGAAATGAATTAACCCTGAGCCTGCGACGTACTTCTCGTGGAACATGTCCCAGGTCTGTGGAATACATTCCTCTCCCTTAGCACTGTATAAAAATTCAACGATCTACATCTTTGGAATATGCTAGGGACCTCACCATGCATTAATGTAGAATCCAGTAGCGAGGATCATGAACGCCATGTTCTAATATGAAAAGTCAGTTTTTGAGATAATAGTGGGCACAAGATCCAACTACTCACAGGTGTAACATAACCTAATTGCTCATATTGCTTGCAAGCTCCCGATACAGACAAGAAGAACACAATGACCCAGGGAATGCGGACTTCAGCCCACATCTTTAAGTCTATGGATCCAAGACGTGGATTCAAGCAAGCGCCCATGAAGTAGTCATAGAAAAAGTTTCCGGACATGCGGATGGCGGTTCCAGTAAGGACGGCGTACAAGTAGGTAATGAGAGATACACCGAAACCGAAAATCATAGAAACAGACATCAAGTGGCCATAGTTATCAATGATTTCAGTAAGTCGGAAGATGTTATAATAGTGCAAGGCAGCAGCTGTGACGAGGGTCGTATACAGACAAACCAAGGCATTGCAGTTGTACATCAAAGTCTTGTAGTTGAGAGAGGGCACTGGAAGGCCTTCTTGTTGGTATCCAGGGAGAATCCATGCAATGAAAAGCTGGAAGAAGAAATTTCCTGCGTACACCTTCCAGGCATATGCATTTGGGCTAGCGTCCTGTGACAAGCGTTGTAAGAGACGTGCCAGTAAAAAGGCGCGTGCGGAAATACCTTTGCAACATGTCCCCACATCCTCCACAAGAAAGGCTTGATATCGTCAACAGATTGCGGGTGAACCAGACTTCCGTCATAGAACCAGAGGCAAATCCAAAGGTAATACATAAGAATTGGGAAACCTGTCATGATAGCGACGACACCCCACGGTCCCCCGAATTCATAACTAAGAGGATTTCAATAACATAGAATAGATAAAACCGCTTGAATAACGTACCCTTCATGTTTATCAAGACGCTTGTCCATTGCGCGTCCTTCCTCAGAGATGACAACTTTCGTCGTGGCAACATGTCGTTGACGTAGGTCGGTGGGCAAGCCCGCTTCAATAGCACTCGATTTGACGGACATGTCAGCTGTAGTTTCGAAGAATCAGCAAAAATTCTCAATTTTGTCATCTCATTATTTACCAAGAAGAGCTGTACACCGCTCGTTGAGAAACGCCTGATGAAAGGAGTGTGATGTAAAGCGGGACAAGTGTCGAACGACTTTTTTTGTACGCGAAGTTCGAACACTGAACAAATGACCGGTGCCCCTAGGTCACGTGTGCGAGGCATACCGGATACTCGGCAGGGCCGGCATCAACGTGCGAACCTGACAAATTTCCCCGAACAAGAATGGAGCTGAAGGCGGACAGCAAGCAACGACTTCATTCACCTTTAGCCACCACAACAATCCACTTCTTTTTGCTTTTCATCCTTCTCATTCGTCTAGTCGTATTAGTTCTCTTCTGTCATTCAATATATATGGCATCTTCTGTTTTTTACAAGTTCAATTCCCGGAAGGACGAGTCTCGGGTGTCTTTCGATGGCACTGGTATATCTGTCTTCGATTTGAAACGTGAAATTATTCTTGCCAATAACATGGGTAAGGCCAACGATTTTGACCTTTACATTTACGACGCAACTTCTAAGCAAGGTGAGTAAACGGAAGCTGGTACCATGTTACATTAATTGACTGTGGCATCCTATTGTAGAATTTAAGGATGACTCTCAAGTCATTCCTAGGTCATCTTCTGTGATTGTTAAAAGACTCCCAGCAAGTCGTCCCGGGAAAGGAAAAGCATCTCTATATGTCAATGGGAGTGGTTCTACTTTGCCTACTTCAGAACCGGTTTCTAGGGGCGGTTCAGCAGCTGGAGGATCAACTTGGCATAAGGGAGCGATGTCGAAGCGATTTGATGTGAAAGAAGAGTCTTCAACCGTGTCACCAAAGAAAGCATCCACTCCAGTAAAGTTTTTGCTTTTGAAAAGACTTAGTCGTTATGCTAAGTTTCGATATTAGGTGCCCATTGGTTCCTCTGTGACAAAAGACGATGAAGCTGCAGCCATGGCAGCCATGTTCCAAGCCCAGACTCAGAACTGGGAGGAAACTCAGGAAAAGATGTCCCAGTTGGTGTCGCCCTTTGCGGCTTTTTATCTATGTAGTAGTTCCATGTCTAATGAACATTGTTGTTTTGTTCCTCTATGATCTATCTTTCGCAGCTCGCAGCGCATTTATTCCAATCCACGAGGTACAGGATTCAACCGAGGCGGAAAGCCGTTCCAGCCGCACATGCAGCACCATGATAAACCCCTTCCGCCCAGTTATGTCTGCTATCGGTGTGGACAGAAAGGTTCGCCTGCTGGTTTCTAAATTTGTCCAAATAATATATTTATACTCTATTCAAGGACATTGGATTCAAGACTGTCCAACCAATAGTGACCGAGAATTTGATAATCGTCCACGCATCAAAAGAACAACGGGCATACCCCGAAGCATGTTGAAAGCCGTTGAAAATCCTAACAGCTCGGAGTTGACGCAAGGGGTCATGGTGACCCCGGACGGTGGCTATGTAGTCGCCCAACCAGATTCGTGAGTCCCCGCTTCCAGATTGTTATCACTTCAAATCAATTTACACAAACTCGTAGGGCTTCGTGGCAAAAGCAATCATCACGTTCGAAGGCCCTTACAACAGCTGAGGTCCGCGAAAAAGCTCCATCGGATCCTTCGTTAGCCTGCCCCATAGATAACAAGCTTTTCCGAGACGCAGTAAAGACACCATGCTGTAGTAAGGCTTACTGCGAAGAATGCATACAGACGCATCTGCTTGAAAAAGACTTTATTTGTCCTAACTGCGGGAAAAAGATCCAGTCGCTGGATAAGCTTATTATGGACAAACCTTCACGGACAAAGGTAGCTGACTATATAGAGAAGGCTATTGAAGAAAGCAAAAAGGATGGTGGGGAAGATGGGTCGCACGGCAAAGATGATTCAAACAGCCGCCAGCAGGTGAGGATTTGCTCATACAATGTTGGTTAGATCCGGAATGACCCATACAATTATCTTTCAGTCAACTGTGCCAGATGATGGCTCTTCGCTCGAACAAGACATCTACTCTGACCAACAACCCGATATGAATTTGGACATGTCACAAATGGTGGTTGACCAAATCCCCCAACTCCAGGCACAACTCAATCAAATTTCACAAGCGCTTCAAAACCCAAGCCTGCCAAATCATGTCCGGCAACAGACAGAAATGCAATGCCAACAGTTACAGATTCAATTATCACAGGCGCAAGCTGTGGCGTCCGCACTCGCTCTGGCGACTTACCAACAACAAGCTGTTGCGGCGCAGAATGCTGCTAGTGCGAATATGTATGCCATGAATGGATATCAACAACAAATGAGTGGTTGGAATCAGTTTGGAGGACAGCAACCACCTGGACAAGATTCGGCTTATCAGCGACTGCCTGTCAACAACAGGAGACGAAACCTCAAGCGCGAACGGCCGTCTGACTTCTTCGAGACTACCAACCCAGATGGCACCAAAGTCCCAAGATATTGGGAGTAGGTCGTTGAGGCTAGGTAAGCCAGGGGATAAATATGGGACTTTCTTATCCATCCAATCAGCCGTATAGAGAGACGGCTTTTTTTATATGTACAGAAATCAGAGCTTATCATCATCAATTTTGTATTTCGTTGCATTCAATTAAAACATATGTTATTACAATCCATATCCGGTCCATGGTATCAAGCATAGTATGCGCGAACGGGGGAAGCCTACATCATATTACAGAGCTCGATGAAGATTGTACAGCCTGCACCGCTCCTGGTCCACCACCGCCCACTTTGTTCAGCAGCATATGCTGGTATTTCTCCCATGCGGAAATCAACTGTGAACACAGGTTAGGAAGGAGACAATGGCTTTACAGCATCCAACGTACCTCTTTTTGTCGCGAAATCATTCCCTCCAAGAACGCCTGCAGAGAGTCCTTGAAATCTTCGATCCGTTCTTGCTCAAACCGGGCGACCTCAGCTTTGACAAGCTTAGAAACTTGTTCGTATTCTAATTTTGCTTCTGAGGCGCGGCGTTCTGCCTATAGTACGCGATTCAATCCCTTGTAGTAAGCACTCTATTCACAAGTCGGATGGAAAGAAAGGAAATGCTTCTGTACATACCTCTGCTATCTGCGTTAACGAATAACCCAATCGATCTGTCGGGATTCGACCTTGTGCCCTGTTCTTCTCGTGTGTCTGCTTTGTGCGCAACAGCTCGTTTTCTTGGTTCTTCCACGAGTGGTACACCCGGATACGAGAGCTGAATGCCAACTGGTGCAGATACGATAAGCATTGACTGAAAGAAAAAATCAAACGTGTTTGACACTTGCCCGGACGGAGTTGATTAGACGGGCATATTCGTCCACTGTCAAACAATGTGAAGATATATAAAATACATGTTGGGAAAGAAAACCTTACCTGTCGCCGAAAACGTTACTAAATCCTGTTCTGCCTGTGTACTCTGCAGGTCTTGGGCCTTTCGCTCAACATCAGCAAGTCCAGAAAGCGACTGAGCTAATTGTTTTCCTATATCCGAGGCAGACAGATCGGAAACGTTCTGCGCAAACTCCCCAGTCGCCGTTGATAACTCTATAATTGTTCATGGTTAAAACGTTGAAGGTAAACGTTTGATTTTAATTTTAGTTTTTCGGAATCATACCTGCGCGATGTTTCGATACCAGTTCGATGGCCTTGACCAGGCCACGAAGTTGGGATTCGAGACTGTCCAAGTATCCTTTTTGTCTATCAAACCACTATTATCGGGAAATTAGAATTAGAATCACTATCAATCAAAAAGGTTAAATCCTATCAATTTTACGAGAACCCACCTCATCCGTCTCATGGAATCTAGGGCCTGTGATTGATTGGCCAATGCTGGCGATAAGTCCCCCTCTTTCGTGTGCGATTTCTGCTTTTCTATGCTTAATCTGCAGAAGAAAAAATAATGAGATAACAGTCTTTCCAGTTTTTGTCAGTTTTGGTTTGACTGACATCAAGCGCGAACGAATCGCTCTCCAAGAACAGCTTCAAATCAGGATCCTTCATCAGCACGGGATGGTTCGCTGTCTTTTGTATGCACTTCTCGAGTGCCAGACGACGTTGCTTGACGAACTGGTCGTCGAATCGGCCAAAGGGGTTCTTTTCTGGAGTAGGAGGAACTACCACGCCTGGATTGTTATTCGAGAGGGTCTCATACAACCAAAGGAAGTCGGAGAAACGCCGAAGGACGGAGAACGAGGATTTCTGGTACAAAGGCGATGTCGTCTTTGGAAATCATATTAGCTCGATAAAACAACTTGAAGTGAGAGGTAACGGGAGAACGTACGCGAGTATGCACAGTATACATAGTAAACGACCGGATAGGATCTCCGACCTTTTGAGGGTCTTCCACACTTATTGTAAATACGGGTTGAATCCCCCCTATGTCATTACGGGCAGCGGCAGCGGACTATAATACGAATAGTTATGCATAAATTGTGATATCCCTTGGAGGAAGGAAGAAGAGTACGAGGTACTCACAGATGCGCTCTCCCGCTGCTTCTGGTAAGCCTGGAGTATAGGTTTATCATCGTCACTATCATCATCAACCGCCGCAGGAGCCTTCGATGCCACAGGTGAAAGCACAGGCTCTGCCTGCCAAGGGGTCTGTTCTTCTTCCGTATGCCAGCCACCAATAGCCTCTCCACCCAGGGACAGACCCGCAAGTGAACGCTCCATTCCACCAAACGAAGTCTCCAGAGGAGATTTGAAGCCTGTCTCGACTGCGGATGTCGAACCTGAACTACTGCTCGATGTCCATGGCGTGGGCTGCTGGGTGGTATGGATCGGTGCCAAAGATGGAATGTTGTTGCTTTCGGATGAATGGGCGGCAGCAGCTCCTGTGTCAGTAGTAGTAACAGTAGTAATATCATTATTGTCGAATACAGCCCCCGCAGCAGACGCGGTCGCCCCCTCATCTTTCGTGAACTCTTCGATGTGCGTTGGCCGTATAGTAGCCGTCTCCGAGAACGGCACAGCAGGAGCAGAAGCGGGAGCTACAACGCTTTCTCGGAATCCTGGCGAGCGGAAATTCGCCAACGGCTTGTTGTCGTCATCATCGTCCGTTTCAGCAGTTACAGCAGCGGAATCCAGGGGATCTGTTGCTTCCGGTGTTTCTTCGACTTCTTCATCTACAGTGAAGCTGGAACCTGGGCCGTAGTGCGTCTCCGACGAACCAAAATGCTCCGCGCCACTACCGAACGCGTTCTCAGACTCGTTGGATGAGAACGGTGTCGCCCATGGATCCGGTGAGCTCGAACGCTTTGCAAAGGGGTTTGCAAATGGATTATCTTCCAATGCTTGCCGCGACTGGTTCATCAAGTCGTCGAATCCGTCCATGAGTGAGAGGTTTGGTCAAAATACAAGTCTCCGTTTGTAGCCATGATTATACCTGGAACACCAGATTGGGATATCAAAATTACCAAAAGTAGATGGTCTATAAATGGCATTCACGCTCCTATTCACGTAAGGAAGGGTAGGAAAATTATAATGCACGTCGCGCTTTGAAATTGTAAATGATTGAGTTCTTATAAGGTACTAGTACAGTTACAAACGACAGGTGCCCAAGGAATGAATAAATTTACATGCAAAGCAGTGGGCTGTACCCCTGGATGTCCGCGATAACGGAATGTGGAGACAGCTGTAAGAAGCAGATGTCGGGCTAGCAAAGTAGCAATGCTTGGTAGGAGATACGATAAAAGCTTTGCAATGGAGAGAGAAAAGAGCGACAATGGGTATGAAAGTCAAGTCCAGGATAACTGACAGCAATTAAAAAAACAAAAGAGTGATACCATCGTCCAAACTCATGACATTAATTTCTCTCCCCACACGAGTCGGTGTCGGTGTGCACGATATGCACCAGTGAGAGCAATCCAGGATAGCCACGAGCAGAGAACGAAAGAAACCACGAACATGGTTCGTAGATATATTTTCCAGCGCCAAGAGACGGGACTTGACGATGTGAAGATGGTTAACCGCCACCGTTCATAGAACTCGGTGTTCAACCACGTTAAGTCAGACACGAGAGCCGCAGCCTGTTGGTTTTGAAGTGCATAGATAAGCTTCGACAAGGAATAGAGGATAGGACAAACTGTACCTTGTCGCGACCAGACTTGTACACTTTTCGGACATGGGAAACCTCCTTGTCTGTCCTGGGTAGCGAATCTTGGAGGTCGCTTAGTGTATCCATCGATGTCTCTAGTTCCGATTGAATCTGGGGCACTTGTTGTCTTAATGAGCTTTCAGCGCGTTGACGGTTGCGCTGTTGAGATCCCCGGAGGAAGTGTTGAATTTGGGATTGAGAAAATTCAAAGCATATTTCAGACTGACCTGTAAGCCAATATATACTTCGTTAATAATACTATCTATTGCACGGAAGTTGCTGAGATCTTCTGTAAGCCTGGACTGTAGAGATACCGGTCAACGAAGTCGAGTTCGTGACGAAGAAACTGTACTACGTACCCCTAGGTCCTTCATCAAACCCGAATAGTAGAGATTCTTCTTGTAGACGCTCCCGTTCCTCAAAGCAGCTTCAATCTTGCTAAAGAGATCCACAGATGTTGGAACAGGACATGGACCCGGATGACGAGGACGAACCTTGTGGAAACGGCTGAGGGATCTGGAACACTCCTGTTGTGCCGCGAGCCCAATTGCTTTCTGTCCTGTGCTTTCTGAGGAATGCTTGGGGGCATTCAAGAAAGGGATGAAGGAGAACGAAGGAAAGAAGGAAGAGATGGTTTACATACTCCTGTCGATTGTGGGGCCTCGTGCTAAGAGATCAATTCAAATTCACATGTAGACCGATCACTATCCCGCTTAATTGCTCTCCTTTTTTCTCTGATGCGCACCCAAACACACCCTCGCCACCAATGCTCGTACATACAAGGGCTTAGGGCGCGTAGATTTGCGGCCGAAGGTTCCGAACAGCCAAAGGGCTTCCAACCATTGAAATGGGCTGTGTTGTGAATACCATGGTCGCTGAATCTCGTGTTTTTCCTCAAGTCAGTCGTACCCATGTTCTCATAATAGTCCCCGCTCTTCCACGCCCTGTCAGGCTTAAATCGCTTCCATTCTCGTCGCATATCAATACGCGACCGCATGAGCTTTGAAGCTTGCCGAAATCCTTATGAACGAACAAGAATTGCTTACTGCTTTACTACTTATAGGTGCCAAGGTCTACACAAACATCAAAGAACTCGCCTTTCATTCCGCGACGGGACTCTTTCAATGCACTAGTTCTTGTAAAAACTCGATCTAGTCGGCAATCTGTGCAGCGTAGAACTGCAACAATAGACGAGAACGACCTCAAGGCAACTCTTCCACAATCAACCCGGCTTTGTACGGCTCACTAACTCGTCTAGCCATGGCAAGGATCACTCGGACTACTTAGGGCTTGATGACTCTCGGTCAGAAGGACCTAGATTTCCTTTGCTAGAGGCCATTCTGCTTGCTTCACTACACCCTGAAATTTACCAGAGTCATTTTACTGGTTGTCAAACTCACGCGTACCGTTTTGGACGATTCAGTCATCCTGCTTTGACGTGACGCTCACTTGACACGTTATCCGTTGATGTTTACGGCGCTTTTGAATGCGGTATAGTAAAGGTACTCTTTCCTCCCATTGCTATTATCGAAACGTCGAAACATGCATACATACTCACCACAAGGGACAGATATCACTTGCATACAATCTTATCTCATCTGACTCACCCCTTATGATCAGTCCTGTGACGCCGTACACTGAATAATTGGACTCACATTTATGGGAAACTCATCTTTATGAGTGCCAAATTCACCTAATATGCGTGTATATGCGCCCAAATTGGTGCACGGGGCGATATCTACTCCAATTTATTATCCTAGAGCCCAGTCTAGAAGGTGTGCTTACCGGAATCCTTTGGCAGAACTTGTACCGTCCTTTCTTTCGTCTCCACCCTCTGATTGCTTTAACTGACATCAAGTGTTGTTAAAGGCTTCATCGCGATGATGGCATGTGGCGTACCTCCTCTATAACCTGAACAGAATCGTATTATTTCCGCGAAAACTTTATGCGGCGTATAACTCATGTTACCTAACTCAGATGCCTGGGGTACCACTTGCAACATACCCTTCCTTTTACTCTTCTTTCATCGATCCTGGCTCACTCTCTTGTCATAAAGCGGCACTGTTCTTTGTTTTGCTATTGAACGTTCTCAGTTGCACAAGGTTTAACACATCACACTACCAAAACACTGCATGATTCTCGGAATTCTTTTCAGAAATGGATTCGCTTTCTATGCCGACTTTTTTGCAGGAGTAGTCTTAAAACGTAACCCATTGATCTGCAATTTCGCGCAGTGGAAGATAAAAAGGCGAGCGATATGTGAAGACAAGATCAGCCCCCCGCTCTCTCCAGCTCACGAGAAGCTTACTTTCCAAGATGAAGTTTGCAAGCCTTGGACTAGCATTTGGCCTCTTTATCGCAAACCTCAGCGTATATGCCTTCCCTGTTGTGAACTCGACATCCGCGCTTGATCTGCTCGATCATGACGCGAGGGAAATTCTGAGGCGTGCAACGCCGGCTGCGCCACACTTCGTGGTGTATGCTGATTCATACGACCCTTCAACCACTGGACCACCTGCAGCATCCGCAATCAAGGTAACATTGTCTTTTCTTAATTTATCATAATCTTATTCTTACCTCTTATCATAGGGCTTCAATGTTTTGTACGTTCTGGAATTTCTTTTTCGGTATGAACGGTCCTGATCGGCTTGTAGTGCACTGTCCTTCCTTCTCATTGAAGGTGCCTGGGATAAGGTACTGATCTTTCAATTTCCAAAGAATTTCAGTGTTGTGTTCTGAAAAGATGTCAACAGGCGTACGAATGGACGACCTTTACGGACGCCCAGCGCGCTTCTATTAAGTCACAGTACGCTGCAGCAGGAATCAAACTTATTGTCTCGGTATTCGGGTCAACCGACGTCCCTACGTCGACAAATGCCGATCCTATCGCCACTGCTAACACGATGGCAGCATGGGTCAAACAATACAATCTCGACGGAATTGATGTTGACTATGAGGTAGGCAGCGATATAGATGGTTCAGATATTTTTAGGCCACCGGAATGTTAACAGGTAACTTTTAGGATTTCAATGCATTCGACGCAGGCGACGGAAAGGCCGAGGTGATGCCACCCGATATTTCTCCCTATAGTTTGTCTCTAAATCGGGTTTTTTTGGTGATAGGCATGGCTTATCTCCTTCACAAAGCAGCTTCGTGTCCAGCTGCCCCAGGGTACATACCTCCTTACTCATGCTCGTAAGTATGTTCTTTGTGAAAGCCGACGAGTCTCTGATATCGGAGTCTGGTTTGCTATCAGCTGTTGCGCCCTGGTAGGCTACTATCTCGATATTACATCTATTTTCTCTATCTTATTGAACTTGCAAATAAGGTTTTCTCCAGGCTCTAAATGGGGCGGAGGAGGTTATCTCAAGGTTCACTCCTCAGTCGGAAGCCTTATCGACTGGTACAACATCCAGGTGTGCAGAAATAATTTCTCGGCAAATTTCTTAACCAAGAAAATTTTGTGACTGAAATAATTTCTTATCGTGTGCCAGTTCTATAATCGTAAGTCTCTGAATATAGTCGTTCTTGCATTTTTGGCTCTATTCTAACGCCCGAGTCCGTCTATCCATGCAGAGGGGTCGTCCGAGTACACCACATGCGCAAATCTTCTCACCACTTCATCTAGCACATGGCCACAGACTGCTGTGTTCCAAATCGCCTCGAATGGTGTCCCATTGAGTAAGATCGTGATCGGCAAACCCGCTACCTCAGGTGATGCTAGCAATGGATTCATCTCGACTTCTACCCTCGCTACTTGCCTCCAGCAAGCCAAGAATCAAGGATGGAGTAAGTGGTCGACGTGTCATAAGCGTGTTACTTTGACCAGTTACTGATATGGTTTCTTGATCGTTTTTAGATGGCGGTGCCATGGTTTGGGAGGTATGTTTTCTCGCGATGTGCAAAAATGTATCTTCATACTGACACGTTCATATGCGTGCCGTAGTATCCTAAGGCTACTTCTGCCTGGATCACCACCGTTCGCTCTCTCTCTTGGCCCGTTTAATTTTATAGATGTCAAAAATGTTACCGTATAGAATTTTCTGATCGATGTATTCAAGATGAAGAAACGAAATCTATGTTATTCCTTTACGAAAACGCTCGACCATAACAACAAAATTGTCATGAAATTTTTTCAAGAGAATGAAGAGACGAGTTATCAATGAAACTCAATGTTCAAATCTATCTTAAGACTTCAAAGCCGCCGAGATCCCCAGATAACTCTGAAATATCGTTTTTCAAAAAAAAAAAAAAAATTACTGAAATAAGTTTCTCGCATGCCGCTCTTCTTCATCATTCGTGAATAGGTCACTGAAAATAAACTTATAGCAACGGCAATCCCTCCGTACCTGTTCAATTGTTTCATTCGGGAGTCTATTTATAAAATTAAAATAAACCGCCAGCTGGGCTTTTCATATAGTATTGTGGAGCGTGAATGTGGTCAGCATCTCTTTTTGGTGACTATCTTGTGCGTACTCGGGCCCTAAACCTGCTTTCCTGATCTCTGGGCCACGTAGCAGGTCATTCTTCGGTTTGTCGAGATGCACGAATGCGGCTGCAGAGACACAACATTCGAATCGCGTGGTCTTCATAGAAGATTCTATTGAATGTGTAGTAATTGAACTATGTGTCCCAAATTTTCGTTTTACGTCTAACTAATTATGCTCTTCTGAACTAGGAAAACATTCAGTAACCAGAGTCATGTTATAGTCATGTTATAGTCATGTTATCTCTCCTTCCATCTTATCGCTTCAATGTCTTCGTGGTTCCTCTATTTTCCTTTCCTGAATTGGGTGATCATCTTATGCCTTTCGGTGAGAAGATGGTCTTCTTTTTCGTTTGGTTGTGAGGGACAGCCCTTGTGCTCCATTTCATGTTACACGGCGCCATTCTCGGATTGTTCGCCAAACCTTCCCGGTATGCACACCCTTCGCAGGTCATTTATTTGACTCACCTGTCCTTTTCTCAGAAAGAAAGCTTTTCGTGAAGCTCTGAGAACATAGCCTTGAAATGCTGTATCCCATATGGTTTTTCCGTCGTCGCCACATGCAAGGTCAGAAATAAGAAGCTTCATCCAATGAATCGATGACAATAAACCAGTCATTCAATGGTACGAATGTGTCGCACGGAAATTGTATATAAGTTGGAGGAATATGAGGTCGAGATGGTTCAGGCAGTCCTCACCTGGTCAACAAAATGGTTAGAACTTCGATGAAAGCAGCTCTCGCGGTGCTCTACAGCGCTCTCAGCTTCACTTCTGTCAGCTCCGTCCCTTTGGAAGCAGCGTCCCACAACATGAGCGACGTTGCTCTCAAATTCGTGTCTGACGCCAAGAATGCTGTCCCTGCTGCTCCCCACTTTGTGATCTACAGCGATGCACCAACCTCCGGGCAAATAGGACCCCCTCCAGTTTCTCAGATCAAGGTATTTGAACTATCCTCTTCCCGAAATAATTCATGTTGAAATAATTCTCCACAGGGATTTAACGTATTGTGAATTTGAATCTCGTGGGAGACATCTTTTTCTTTCTAACAGTTACTAGTGCTCTTTCGTTCCTCTTGACGCGCGGGGCCTTTGACAAAGTAATTAATTGATCTGATTTAATATAATTGAATACATGAGCTGACCTAAAAACAGGCGCTTGAATGGACCACGCTGTCGGCTTCTCAGCGATCGACCATCAAAGCTCAATATGCAGCTGCCGGAATCAAACTGATAGTCTCTGTTTTCGGGTCGACCGATGCTCCAACCACCAATGGTTTTGATCCTGTGGCCACGGCAAATACCATGGCTGCATGGGTCAAGCAATATAACTTGGATGGGGTTGATGTCGATTACGAGGTATGGTGTTTTCCTGGCTCTATCTGACTCATTTGACCATCTAAAATGATATTACTTTCACCTAGGATTTCGACGCGATCAACGCCGGTGATGGGAAAGCTGAGGTGGGTGCTCATTGTTCTATATTTAGTATACCTAAATACTGACCCACAGTGGGAAAAAGGCATGGGTAGCGTCTTTTACTACCCAACTACGCAAACAGTTACCGCAAGGAACATTCCTTTTGACTCATGCCCGTATGTTAAATCACACAATGCTCGTTATTTTTATTTTGACTTAACATAACCTTCTTTAGCTGTTGCTCCATGGTAAATGTGGCGATCTACCCAATGCTATACGAGACATTAATGATGGAAAATATATCAGGTTCTCCCCAGGAAGATTCGGTGGAGGGGCATACCTCCAAATTCACTCTACAGTAGGGAACTTGATCGACTGGTATAATGTCCAAGTCAGTCAAACTATTCTAAAGTTTATAGAGGCTGTTGGTGATCTAATATACCTCCGTTATAGTTCTACAACCGTGAGTTGACTTTGAAACTTCGTATCGACCCGTGTTCTTACTTGTTTACGTAGAGGGTTCAAGCGAATACACCACATGCTCCGGCCTGCTGACCAGTTCATCGAGCACCTGGCCTCAGTCAGCTCTCTTCCAAATTGCCGCTAGTGGTGTTCCTCTTTCCAAACTGGTCATTGGTAAACCGGCTACCTCAGGAGACGCAAGCGATGGGTTCATGTCTACTTCAACCCTGGCAACATGCGTGAACCAAGCTAAAAATAAAGGATGGAGTGCGTAGAGTTATTTCACGCAAATTTCTATCTTGTGATTTTTACTGATAGGTTCTTATTTGTAGACGCTGGTGTCATGGTATGGGAGGTAGGCTGATTACTTCGGACTCATTGCAACATTCCTTACTCAAACAACTCTGATTTATATAGTTCCCTGATGCAGCGGCATCTTGGATCAAAGCTGTCCGTGCACAAGCCTTTCCGGAGTGATACTGTGTTCAGCAGATGGTCATGATTATTTATTAACCCATTGGAAGCTGGTCCTTTCGTACCGACCATGGGGTTATTCCATAAGTACTTAGAGAAATTTCTAGTTACGAAGGCATTAGGAAGTATTCGAATTTGAAACCGTGTAACAGTAGAGGAATTACAACATTTGTGAGAATCTTTATTTGGCGATAGCGCCTTCAGAAGCCTTCGGATGACCGCAAGCGCCTAAATATGTTGCCGCCGCATGTTGCCGCGGAATTATCTGTATCTGTTTAAGTAATTTCCCACGGCATGGCTCGTAGCATGACTAGTTGAAAAACGATCAGGCTTTAGACGTTCATCAGTCTCCAGTGATTCATTCACTTAGGTGTCACAAGCTCTCGAAAATTTCCTCGTCAGTATCTCAATGGTTATTACGACGAACGTTAATGGCGGGGTTATGGCTTTTGCAGATTGGATAGTAGATTGAGTACGTAGTACGACCTCTACTATCTAGGAACCTACCAAGTCACATTGTTCTTTATGATTAATGGGTCGGTCAAAGTGAAGCACGACATGACAAAAGGGAGGGATGAGAAAAGATAAAAGGGTGCAAGAAATTCAGATCCGAGCGACGATTAGCAGGATGACGCTCAAGCAGGAATGAGGAAGAGGTCCTGAAGATGACATCTTATTAGCAGCGGTCAATGATTATGAGCAACACTTCAAGCTCACGACAGCGGAGGCCGGCAAGTCATTCTCAAAGCTGTACGCAGCGAGGTCACCGACAAAGAATAGTTCATCCTGAATAAAATTGGTTCGGATTCAACCAAGATAAAGTGATATATTGTCGACGTTACCTCGCGAATATCATATGCAAGGACTGTTGGTGGGGTAGATCCATCTGCATTGACCCACTGCGCTATGGAGATAATTAGTCGAAAGAATTTAAGGGAGGTATTATAGTCAAGCACCGGTCAAATTGTGAGTCTTTTTGTCCAATGACTAGATTGCCGACTCAACGAAAGCATCCCGTGTTGAAGGCTTGGTCGGCCCAGCACCGCCAGGAGCTGAAAATCGATGTCAAGAGAAGGTCAGATTTTTACAGGATAATCACTATTTACTAAGCTCCACGTTCGTGTCTTCCGGCAGCAAGCTCTGGAACGTTGGTTGGTAGTATCGCACCTGCTCCTACGTAGAAAGGTGTTAGGAATGCTGGGTTCTAAGGTGATCGCAAGAAAATGGTGCGCCTTCGACTTAAATCATGTTACACGGCGCTGTGCTCGGATTGTTCGCCAAACCTTCCCGGTATGCACACTCTTCCCAGGTCATTTATTTGACTCAGCTGTCCGTTTCTCAGAAATAAAGCTTTTTGTCAAGCTCTGCGAACATACCGTTGAAATTTTGTATCCCATATGGTTGTTCCTTCGTCGCCACATGCAAGGCCAGAAATAAGAAGCTCCAGGCATCAGCAACCTTACGATTGACTTGTTCGCTTCGGCCGCTTTTAGCTTATTTCTCTATTCCAAAAATGCTACTAGCTAAAAAGGGCGAAAGGTTACGCTATTTTATCGACCTGCTTCATTATTTCTACCCTGAATCTGCGCAATTTATTTCCTATTGTTTCACCAAGCCAAGGAACCAACTTCTTGATTTTGGGCATCTAGGTTTTCTAGCACGTTACTTTGACGGTTTTAGCCGCTTTTTTAGGTTGCACAACCCCAAAAAAGTAGTGTTAAAATACTGATGGCCATCCAATGAATCAATGACAACAAACTAGTCATTTAAGGGTACGAATGTATCGCACGGAAATCGTATATAAGTTGGAGGAATATGAGGTCGAGATGGTTCAGGCAGTCCTCACCTGGTCAACAAAATGGTTAGAACTTCGATGAAAGCAGCTCTCGCGGTGCTCTACAGCGCTCTCAGCTTCACCACTGTCAGCTCCGTCCCTTTGGAAGCAGCGTCCCACAACATGAGCGACGTTGCTCTCAAATCCGTGTCTGACGCCAAGAATGCTGACCCTGCTGCTCCCCACTTTATGATCTACAGTGATGGACCAACCTCCGGGCAAACAGGACCCCCTCCAGTTTCTCAGATCCAGGTATTTGAAATATCCTCTTCCAGAAATGATTCATGTTGAAATAATTCTCCACAGGGATTTAACGTATTGTGAATTTGAATCTCGTGGGAGATATCGAATTTTTTCTTACAATTATTAGTGCCCTTTCGTTCCTCTTGACGCGCGGGGCCTTTGACAAAGTAAGAAGTTGATCTGATTTAATATAATCGAATACATGAGCTAACCTAAAAACAGGCGCTTGAATGGACCACGCTGTCGGCTTCTCAGCGATCGACCATCAAAGCTCAATATGCAGCCGCCGGAATCAAACTGATAGTCTCTGTTCTCGGGTCGGCCGATACTCCAACAACCCATGGTGTTGATCCTGTGGCCACGGCAAATACCATGGCTGCATGGGTCAAGCAATTTGACTTGGATGGGGTTGATATAGATTACGAGGTATGGTGCTTTCCTGGCTCTATCTGACTCATTTGACCATCTAAAATGATATTACTTTCACCTAGGATTTCGACGCGATCAATGCTGGTGATGGGAAAGCTGAGGTGGGTATTCTTTGTTTTATATTTAGCATACCTAAATACTGACTATGGGAAATAGGCATGGATAGCGTCTTTTACTACCCAACTACGCAAACAGTTACCGCAAGGAACATTCCTTTTGACTCATGCCCGTATGTTAAATCACATTGTGCTCGTTATTTTTTTTCGACTTAACATAATTTTCTCTAGCTGTTGCTCCATGGTAAATGTGGTGATCTACCCAATGTACGAGGCGTTATTGATAGCAAATATATCAGGTTCTCCCCAGGAAGATTCGGTGGAGGGGCATACCTCCAAATTCACTCTACAGTGGGGAACTTGATCGATTGGTATAATGTCCAAGTCAGTCAAACTATTCCGAAGTTTATAGCTGTTGCCAGTGATCTAATATACCTCCGTTATAGTTCTACAACCGTGAGTTGACTTTGAAACTTGGTATCGAATCATATTCTTACTTGTTTACGCAGAGGGTTCAAGCGAATACACCACATGCTCCGGTCTGCTGACCAGCTCATCGAATACCTGGCCTCAGTCAGCTCTCTTCCAGATTGCCGCTAGCGGTATCCCTCTTTCTAAACTGGTCATTGGTAAACCGGCTACCTCAGGAGACGCAAGCAATGGATTCATGTCTACTTCAACCTTGGCAACATGCGTGAACCAAGCTAAAAATCAAGGATGGAGTGCGTAGAGTTATTTCACGCGAATTTCTATCTTGTGATTTTTACTGATAGGTTCTTATTTGTAGACGCTGGTGTCATGGTATGGGAGGTAGGTTGATTACTTCGGACTCATTGCAACATTCCTTACTCAAACAACTCTGGTTTATATAGTTTCCTGATGCGGCGGCATCTTGGATCAAAGCTGTCCGTGCACAAGCCTTTCCGGAGTGATACTGTGTTCAGCAGATGGTCATGATTATTTATTAACCCATTGGCGGCCGATTCTTTCGTACCGACCATGGGGTTATTCTATAAGTACTTAGAGAAAGTTCTGGTTACGAAGGCATTAGGAAGTATCCAAATTTCAAAACGTGTAATAGTAAAGGAATTACAACATCTGTGAGAGTCTTTATTTGGTGATGGCGCGTTCAGAAGCCTTCGGATGATCGCAAGCGCTCAAATATGTTGCCGCCGCATGTTGCCGCGGAGTTATTTGTTCCTGTAATTTCCCACAGCATGACCCGTAGCACGACTCCGGTTGGAAAACGCTCAGGTTTTAGACGTTCATCAGTTTCCAGTGCTTGATTCACTTAGGCGTCATAAGCTCTCAATTTTTTCCTCGTCAGTATCCCGATCGTTATTACGACGAACATTAGCGATGGCAGGGCGCCGGAGGTATGGCTTTTGCAGATTGGATAGTGATTCAAGTACGTGGTACGACCCTCTACTATCTAGGAACCTATCAAGTCACATACCTTTGCGTGCTATTTATGTGACATTTTACTTTTTGAGGGTATAATCATATTATTGTTTAAAGTGTCATTCACATCCTCGTTCTTTATGATTAATGGGTACATCAAAGTGAAGCACGAGAGAAAAGATAAAAGGTGCAAGAAATTCAGACCCGAGCGACGATTAGCAGGATGTCGTTCAAGCAGGAACGAGGAAGAGGTCCTGAAGATGACATCTCATTAGCAGCGGCCAATGATTGTGAGCAATACTTCAAGCTCACGACAGCGGAGGCCGGCAAGTCATTCTCAAAGCTGTACGCAGCGAGGTCACCGACAAAGAATAGTTCATTCTGAATAAAATTGGTTCGTATTCAACCAAGGTAAAGTGATATATTGTCGACGTTACCTCGCGAATATCATATGCAAGGACTGTTGGTGGGGTAGATCCATCTGCATTGACCCATTGCGCTATGGAGATAATTAGTTGAAAGAATTGAAGGGAGGTATTATAGTCAAGCACCGGTCAACTTGTGAGTCTTGCTGTCCAATGACCAGATTGCCGACTCAACCAAAGCGTCCCATGTTGAAGGCTTGGTCGGCCCAGCACCGCCAGGAGCTGAAAATCGATGTCAAGAGAAGGTCAGATTTTTACAGGATAATCGCTGTTTACTAAGCTCCACGTTCGTGAAAGAAACTGTGCTAGTATAAGATATGTCAGAACATAGTAAGGGCAGGGCTCTATGAACAATTTACTTTCGACTTCCGGCAGCAAGCTCTGGAACGTTGCTTGGTAGTATCGCTCCTGCTCCTACGTAGAAAGGTGCTGGGAATGCTGGATTCTAAGGTGATCGCAAGAAAACGGTGCACTTTCGACTTAAAAATGGTTTTGAACAAACGTCAGGGCGAAAAGTTGACAAACCGTGGCCAGAATATTGATTTTATTAGGCTCCTTCTTCTTGTACTTTAAGCTCACGAGTAGGTCGCCATCGGGGCCTAACGCATTGACGCCGCTTCTATTTCACAGCGGAAAGGGTCGACAATACAACTTGTGAACGTGAACAATAAAATGCGTACATTGTACCGCCACCAGGCCAGTTCCTTACATTTCCTAGCACACTTCCATCTTGGGGATTTCGAAGTTGCAGTTTTCCGGTTAGACTAAGAAGGATGTTCAATTTCTCGATGCTTCTTTTCAAGACACCTTCCATAGTACATACGTTGTTTCTGGGGGAGAGTATGGCGGAGCCTTTCTTGCAACTGTAAATAAGATTGTTAGCGGTAGAATGGAAGTAGAATGGTATTTTCATACTCAGATTTGACGTCCCACTGTCCGTCGACTTAGCAAGCAATTTGAGGAGAAATTTGGGTGGATTCGGAGGAAGGCCGCGCGCCAATCTTTGAGCATTTGTTCCCCACGCTGGCGAAGATTTAACCAGGCCAACAGCAGCGACGATGACAAGGAAGAACCAAAGCTTGAAAAAACCCTTCATCAATGGGCAACGAGGTTAAAGCGAAAAGACGATTTCCGAGAGCCTTTTATCTTGTAGATAAGCCGCAGTAATCCCAGAAGCATACATTGATAGAGTGGGGCGTAATTCATAACGGAAGTGAAGGTCATCCGAGCCAGTCGGAGAGGACATTTCTTGATAAATGTCATGGATACAGGTGTTTTAGTGTCAGAAAGGAGCTGAAAAACTTTCTGATTAACAGATGCACGATTTATTAGACGTTGAACGTTTGAACGCTGAACGCTGACTGAACCTAAAGCTAAAGGCAAACGACACGATTAAAGATGCCGGATCCGCAGAACTAACGAACAAGCAAAGTTATTACTCCGCTCGAAACCCAGATAATTTGCTCAAGCGAGCCCTAAAGCAACCCTGAAGGTGAATGTATCTTATAATTTTCGTTATTATTCTGTTATTTTTATGCATACCGACGATGGTACCTGGCTCTTATTCTTATGAACGTAGGAATTCACTTGTGTTATTCACTCTCCAAGCCTATCTCCCTGCAGCCAGCAAGAGTTGGTTAGTGGACTACGCTCATCGTTCCATGGACTTTACCCAGACTCGGAAAACGACAAACATGAAAAGTCCAAATGGAAATGCATATTGTGCACATAATCAAAAATTTGGTACCTCGACGGATATTTCACTGCTCAATGGCGCTCAAGAGACATTCTTTTGATTATGTTTGCATTTACATTTAGATATCTCAATAGTTTATCGCACTCCAACCACTCTGAATGCCTGCAACTCGTTGATACTCGCTGACGAGCATGGGAGCAGTGTGTGGCCTTGGGTATTGTTTCCATCAAAAGGCAATCCGACTCACAGTTTAGCTTTGGTCTGTGAGACTGCAGTGTGTAGTTGGTATAAGTCATCCGCGGCTTTGGCGATTTCCTGGACGAATTGTGCGTTAGGCATTTCCTTGCGAGAGGTGACGGTATATTGGAGACGATCTGGTTTCAAAGTTAATGGTTTGATGACTGAATAAAATGAAGGATAGCTTACCATCGTATCCAGTCATGTATGCCACCCCAAAGCCGTCGGGAACGACTTCTCCCCAACCATATACAGGGAAATGCTTAGAGAAAATAGCCGATGTGCTGAGCACCCAGTTTGATGATCTCTTCAGAACTGGGTCATCATATAACTCGGGTAATGCTTCGCCTTCTTTAAGGAGCTTTCGCAAGCCTACGTTGTGGGTATGTCAGTGTCAACGATTTAATCACTATCCAGTCGGTACGGTTGTCTTACCCAAAAGATGGCGATCAACTCCCTGACCCTGTCCTCCTGTCTTTGCTAGATTTACGTGTTTTGTCGTGGCGTTATCAAAAAGCTTCTTGCGTGTCTCTGGGGTGGCCGATGCATCGTCCATACTACAGACCCAAGCATCGGCTTCGCTCGTAACGACTCGAATGGCCTCAGTGCGACCTTTGTAGAATTTACGAGTAGAGGCAGCTTCATAGGTTCCTCCAGTCCGTTGTTTCGATCCATTAAGCCGTTTATAAGCCAGCTGAATGATCATCTGCGCCCATGAATCAGGAGAAACGCCAAACTTCTTGATTGCGGCCTTTCCGTAGGACGTAAGGGTAAAGCCAAGTTCTTGTGATTCGATCAGTTCAGTAGCCGCACGGTCCGCTGCGTTGATTGCATTAGCTGTAGCAGATGTTATTTCCCAGTCCAAAGCGGTCGGGGTTTTGTGAGTT
The DNA here is from genome assembly GCA_964017145.1 of Agrocybe praecox. Lineage (NCBI taxonomy): Eukaryota > Fungi > Basidiomycota > Agaricomycetes > Agaricales > Agrocybaceae > Agrocybe > Agrocybe praecox. The sequence goes on from OZ024852.1 coordinate 1,531,203, forward strand.
GGTTTGAGGGGAGAGCCATGGTCAAAGGCAGGATCGTAGAGCATATCAAGGACTTCGTCACACATGCGCGCAGTCGGCGTACCATCCATGACAGAGTGCTCTCCCATGAAACCGGCATAACCATTATCGAATATGATGAATTGCAGAGGTTTGTCGACCCAGCGGTTCCTCAATCCGACCGGAATTCCGCCTACGACATCTCCGTGCCATAAAGCGCGACTGTGGTGCACAGGGTCTTTAGGGTGAGAGGAGTCGAGAGAAACAACAAATGCAGAGGAGTTGATGGCTTCCAAAATTTTGTAATTATAAGATGATGATTCCAATTCCGCATAATCCTTGAATACAGAACCGAATAAATAGCTGAACATCCGACGAGGCTTGTTTCCTTACCTTAGCCCAAACATCACGATTCGATGCAGATAGTACACCAACACCAGGGTATTCCTGTAGGGTATTATCATAAATATCTTGAATTTGCCTGCACGAACAACGAAAGTAAGGGTTCCGCACTCTAAGAGAGACATTAGAGTATATACCTTTCTATTTCCAGAGTGCTTAGAATCCTTCCATTGTCCGTCACATCCACCTTGTAGATACGATTCTTGCGAATGACAATGATGTGGCCCGAGTCCCCAAGCTCGCCTGCTTTGGCGTAGGAAACACTCCAGTCGAGGCCTTCGCCTGGGACTCGAGAACAGTCAAACATCCACCTGATGAAAGCTTTAACATTCGCAGCAAAGAAAACGCTTAGAAGATACAAACCTATAAGTGTCCATACACAGAGGCCCTTCTTTTGTAGCCTCTGGCTTGATGAGTCCTTGCTTGAGTTTCTGTCGGAACAGCATCGCAGCCCTTGTTATTCCCGCCGCCCGTGCAGCAGGTGCACTCGATAAATGTGAAGGTGGTTGATCAAACCCATCTGGAAAAAGAGTTGATGAGATGGTCACATCATTTACTAGAGAAATACGCACAATAATAGGAGACGTTTACAACGACCTACATATGGTGGCCGCATGTCATTAATATGCCTTCCAAAAGACGACAAAGAAAACATACAGAATCGCGGTAGCCAAGATAACCCCCATCATCCCACCAGTCTTCCAGCCAGTGCTCCTTTTGGCTTGCCCTCTTCAATAGGCGCTCTTGGAGCTCCGGACCCTTCGCCTTGCCAAAGTCATCAATCTTCCGGGTAACAGAAGCGTACTCTGCCTCGGACCATGCAATTGGCTGCAAGCTCTCCTTCAGACGAATCAGAGTATTCTGTAGTTCAGGGACTGGAAGCCTTGGAAGTGTAGGCTGAGCTCCGAAGGTATTTGTACCAGGCAAAGCCTCCGGTGCTGCTGCTTTCCAATTGGTAGGCCGTGGTGGACGATGTGGGGAAGATTGTGATGACGAGGAAGTCATTCGTCGTTTCGAAATTCGCGAATATAAGCGGCTTCGAGGAATTGAGAGTAGAGACCTCGGTGCGTTGTGCACCAACATTATATGAGAGCTCACAGGAGCGAAGCTCATCCGCCTCATCAGTGCAGAAATACCCCGCACAGCCAAATGGCGCATGATAAATGGTCGATCACCGGAACCGGCATGCATTTCATTGACGTCCGTGCCGCTTGACAAAGTTCAACAAGTTTACAAAAAAGATTATTATGTTCTACTGGTTCTACATAAACGTCTTTATACATTTTATATTGCAGGTTAAAGTGGTATAAGGAGCCACCAAATCAAATCAAATCAAAAAATACACTCGGGCCTGACCGGGAATTGAACCCGGGACCTCCTCGATATTGGAATAACCCTAACAAGGAATCATACTACTAGACCATCAGGCCGATGATGACCGATAAACCTGAGCATACACAACGGACGCGCATACATAATATAGCAAACAGACACATGCTACAAATCAACTACTTAAATCGAGTCAAAATATTTCGGAGTGGGACAGGCATACGGCTTTTCTTTCGGAGCGATTCGGTCATACTATCTCGTCTAACTGCATTTTCGTCTATAGCCACCTCGCTAGCAAGCGACATCATGGAAGATATTGTCGCGCGCTTCAAAGAAGCGCTCTCCCTCATGCCACCGAACATAGGCGTTTTCATGATGCGGCTGAAAGACTGTCTCCCAAGCGACTGCACAGAGCGTCTCGATGACTGCGAGCCGTCTCCGATAACCGGCTTGGGTTCCTCAGGTTCCACTAATGGTTTCTTGATGACAGAATGTCGTAGAGGGGAACTAATAGTGGCAGCTCTGACTTGGCCATTTGTAGGTGACCATGCTGAAGGAGAACGTTTTATAGCAATGGACGGCTTAGGTTTTTGTGTCGGAGCGGATGATAAAGGAGCGGATATAGGCTGTATGGCGCTGGCTTTTGGGAGACTATAGAGCTGTGCCTTGGGTGTACCAACCTCAATATTTCTCTTGACTTGCTTGCTTGCAACTGGCATGACGGGGCGTTCCTTTGGTTCGATGTCTTGCTGCTTTAGTATGAATCGGACACATTTTAGCGACTTCCGAGGTCGTGATGCTGTGTGCTTTACCATGGCCGAACGTAGAGGTTGAGGACGAGAGGACACCTTTGTGTCGGGTAATGCATTGTGGCTTAGTCCCGAAGCACAAGTAGAAAGGTTTCCAAAGTCATCAGGCGCCTTCGTCCCCAGTACCTTCTTCACATCAGTAGGTAACATAATATCCTGCAAAGTTGCATTCGTTTGATCTTGGCTTGGACAATAAATTGGGGGGACTCTCCGACGGTGCGCATATGCAGACATTGCCGCCTTGATTGGGAGCTGAGGGAGTGGTTCCTTTACGAGAGAATCTGCAAATGCCCACTCATCCCCGTCTGATGGTTTAGTGTCGGAAACCTGCCTTTCCGCAGGTTTCTGATCTTGTTTGGAGGAGTCCAGGTAGGATCTGGAGTTCCAGGATCGATCATCTACGTCCATGAGAGGGGTTCGTAGAGCCATCGTCGAGCACTGGAGACGGAGATTGTTAATCATATCCTCAAGGCGAAGATCCGATTTGTTTTCCTGATTTTCAGCCTCAAAAACGGGCTCATATCGGGACGGGGAACCAAGGAATGCAGTTGGAATGCCAGGATATGGAATGTCCGAGCTTGTCTCTTTTTTCAACACCAGGGAGGGAGGGGCTACTTTGCCTCTCCTCGATGCGATAGTCATTGATCGAGAGAGGCTAAGCGAAGAATCCAAAGACAAAGGGAACGTAAATTCTGAGTTGGACACAACCAAAAAAGGCAAAGAAGATCTTTCAAGAAACAAATCCTGAGAAGAAGAGGTAGATGGACTCGGAGTACTTGAGTCGGCGCTTTCCTGGAAGTATGAACGCATACTTTTGAGATCTAGCATCATTTTTATCAGATCATCGTCCATGGAATCAGGAGCAGCATAAGTAGAAATGTCGACGTCCAAGTCTCGCGATATTTTAGAAAGTTCGATGGATGACCGCGTTCGACGTGAAGCGAGTTTTGGGACTTTTGGGGTATCATCTAGAGCTAGGTCAGCAGCAAGGCAAATAGGCGCCATTGCAGGGCCTTCAGGCATCCAACAGCGAAAGCGCGAATCTTCTTCCCTCTCCCACGGGATGTGGCCAGGTGCCCTCCACCCTGCAGAGTTTTGCTACAAGTTCAGAGCGGTGAATATGTAGGCTAGACATACGCATGTAGCATTGACATACTGCCCATTTGTTAATGCTCAGACACTCCTTCAGCATGGATTTGAGACGAGGACCGGTGGGAGAACTAATGACAACAGCATCATCCTTGAAAGGGTTATCGATAGCAGAGGAAAACAATTTGAGATGGTCTCCTAGACCGACCATTCGAAAGGATGGTGGCTTGCGCGAATAAATTATGGGTGGAACATCCGAAGAACCGCTTGACAGTGAGCTCAAAGTTACAGATTCTGACAAGAGCGAAGGAAGGGTTGTCGCCACTGTCATGAAGTCGAGAGAATTGACGGAGAGACTCTTCGGTATCAGAGCACGAGTCCTAGCATTATGAGACGAAGCCATAGGGACAAAGAGAGATACATGTCTACCATTCGGCCCATTTATTAGAAGAGGCTGACTTGAAATGCTGTTCAATTTCGATGTTGACTGTTGTTCGCAATTCAGATGATGGCGACTCCAGTCACTAGTACTTCACTAGTCACCCGAAAAGTGCGTTAAGCGAATACCCTTTTCTCCATGCTTCTACCAATTTGCTCCTCATGCATCACATGTTTCTTCATCTTTGCAAGTCTTGTAGATCCGGACGATGGGACTTCTTTCCCATGCTACCGTGCACCACTGAGGTTATTCAGTACGCCAGAATGACGGCGGTGATGCTGACGAGACCATATGCTACATGACTCCCTCTTTACACTCAATTCTATCTGGCCTATCAATTCTGTAAAGCTTGGCTCACTGGACCAAGCGGTGAATGCACGAAATCCCTCTTCTTCTTGCATGGCTCTAGCGCCAGTAACAGCATGCACTGAATACTGTTATCTCGGACGTTTTCAATTGCTACTTGGGACGCGACGATCCATCTGCTATATAATCTTCAATGGTTCAACATTCATCGACCGTTTTCTAGTCCTTCTGTGGGTTTCGCACTTGTCGACATGCGTTTCTCACTTTCTTTTTCCGCTGCTGTTCTGGCTGCTGTGTGTCTCGTCGCTAACGCGGGTCCCATTGAATCCAAGGAAATCGCGAAGAACGCCGCGAAGGGCTTGCGTCTTTTGAGTCTCCAGGAAAATGCAGAACCTGTCTGGAAAACCGAGAGCGAGGTCTTCGATCTCCTCAGGGCTGGTGTTAACTTCGTATGTTATTGGATTTGTATTGGGAAAATACTGGCTGCTGACTGGGGGGTAATAATAAAACAGTTCGATGTGACTGAGGTGTACGAACTGGACCAGAAGAACGCGGCTGCTGCTCAAAATTCCAGAACGGCTGCCGTTACCGCTGTTACTTGTGAGCATGATCGTCTCGTTCACTTCACTTTTTTTCTTCTAAACGTGACATCTTAGATCCTACCCCCTCCAAGCAAAGCCTTGTGAATCAGTGTCGACTTCGAATATGCAGACCAATCTCAACAGTTTGACTGCTTTCAATAATCGATACTATAAGACTACCACTGGGGCTAGCGCGAGCACCTGGATTAAGGACGAAGTCGCCAGTGTATGTTCCAGTGCCTTTTGTTTTGATTCTGCTGTTCATGATTTGTCTTCGTCTTCAGTATGCGTCGACCTATGGACGATCCGATGTCACTGTCGCTCTCTACAGCCACAGTTTCGTTCAGTCCTCCATCATCGCCAAGATCCCCGGTACCGACCCATCGGGTGCCGTCACTATTCTCGGTGCCCACATGGATTCCATTAACTTGAGCAGCCCAACTAGTGGACGAGCTCCTGGTGCTGATGATGATGGCACAGGAGTTGTCAACCTTTTGGAAGCACTCAGGGCGTTGCTCGCTGCCAACTTCAAGCCGACTAATCCAGTCGAATTTCACTGGTATGCGGCAGAAGAAGCTGGTTTGCTCGGCTCTCAAGCCATTGCTGCCGACTACAAGAGCAAGAGCGTCAATGTAAAGGCCTTCATGGAATTAGACATGTCCGGATAGTGAGTCTTTCGAACAATATCGATGCCAGGGATAAAAAGGTCTAATTCTTTGAATAGCTTCAAGCCCCGGCCCGGTACAACCGAAGTCATGGCTCTTCAGGCCGATTACATTAATGAGGACCTGAATACCTTCCTCAAGTCCCTCATTACGACTTACTCCCGCATTCCTTGGGCGATGGACAAGGCCGTAAGTGAATTTTGCGTGCCGAATTTTTCTCCCTTTCTGATGAATTGATCCTCACAGTGCGGGTATGCCTGCTCCGACCATGCCAGCTGGTACAAGAATGGATTCCCCTCAGCCTTCCCATACGAGGCCGTTACGGACGATGATAACCCTAATGTCCATTCCGCCACCGATACCACCAGCGTTTCCGGCTTCTCCTGGGCACATTCGCTTGAATTCGCAAAGATCGCTGTAGCGTTTGTTTACGAGTTGGCCGCTTAGATATATGCTAGATTTAACAATACAAGACGTGTAAAATATCAAGATAAATAATCTTTGTATCTTTCTAACAAATCTCACCTGAGGTGAACCAATATCCATGTACTGATTTCAAGGCGATAGAGAAATTGACACTGATCAAAATGATAGGTTACTCTCCTATCAGTGCGAAAAACAAAGTGAATTTGTACACCATCATAATAAAAGTCGACGAGATGGCGCTGAATGGTAATTCGCGGGCATAGTCGTACTTGAAAAGTGTCCGTAGTTTTGTTCACGAATTAGCTACTTAGATATCGAGTATATCATTTCTAAAGGCAAAGCATGTAAAGTTATTGGTGTAAACATGTTGGTGCATACATTTACACGTTGATAAGGACCCTGCAATATCCGTCGCTACCAACGCATCAGTTATATTTCGGTGAGGTAGTCAACAAAAATTCGATGAAACTACCGTAGAAACGTCAGAAGTCGACATCACCAGGAAAACCCAAAATTGTCGTCGTGGGAATATGGGTCATCATAATCTTCATCGTAGTCAATATATGATTCACTGTCTTCCTCCTCTTCCGAAAATCCTTGTTCGACCTCATCCCAGTCCACATCAACAACGACTTCTCGTAACAAGTCGACATCATCTTCTGTAAGTCCGTAACATTCCCATAAGTCCAGTTTTTCCACTTCTGCACCACACTCGTATCTCCAGATAAGGGATTGAAGAAGATCCTGGACAGGTGAATCACGACCATATTGATCGAAGGTAAAATGACTCAAGGTTAGCCTCCGAAGTTCCGAAAATGCTAGTCTTGGAGGTGATAGTGATGATTCTGCGCTTGGATGAGGCTGAGTTTCCTGCAACATTCGGGCCATGCCAAATAAAGCGCCCATCAGGGACAGTGAGGTCAAGTGAGGTAGTGTCCCAAGGCTTTTAGACATTGTTTCGCAAGTTAGGTAGTCAATGCATTGCACGGTTGCGTCCACAACGTTAGACAGTGGGAGCGAAGAAAACGCATCTTTCCACAATCTCTCCCTTTCTATCATCCCAGTCGCATCCAAGGCGAGTGTTAGAACCAAGACGGGGGTTGATGAGGTCCTTTCCTCTTCGCGACGAGAATATGCACAGATGCGCAACCCTGACGAGTTTTTTATCACCAAGGAACGAATTATATGCTTTGATGCTGAAGATAAGATCGAAGAAATTCCTGCAAGGATCCCCGAAAAGCTGACATGGCTAGGTCCCTTCGAGGTAATGCCCAAAATGATTTCAGGTGGAATATCGACGTGCTTGAGGAGGAATTCGATCTGTTGGGGCGTGCACGATAACTTTAATTCTTGCAGACGGGGCAAGGAAACACGTTGGCCGGATCGCACAGCATGGGTCCCCTGGATAATAGGGCAGGCATCTTTGATATCCAATACCTCGAGGGAGCTCAGCTGAGCAAATAATTCCAGGAATCGGGGTGCTGATATCGACGGTACGTTAGGCATGTCTTGGAGTTTAAGGACTGTGAGGGCATTCTTTCCGGAAAGGTGATGGGCCCAGTCAATGCTACAACCAGCAATGACCATGCTTTTAAGCCTATCTGCCCGGGAAAACAATTCCTTCGGCAGTGTGCTGCCCGACTGTAGATCTTTGACGAGGATGGTTAATGATTGTAGCCTGGGAGCCGAGTCTGGTAGGTTGGGAAAAAATTCTTCAAGTAGGCTTTGTGTTCCGTAGAGATTCAAGTCTTGTATACGTGATCCATGCTTGAGAACGGATTGTACGATCGGAAGCATAGGTTGCAACCGATAATAACCATAATTTGACCTGTCGGTGTTGATTCTCACCCATAAATCTGCCATCTTTGACCGAGTCAGCATTTTGTCCACCCAATTTGGAAATGCAATATTGATATTTCTCCAAAGACTGGGCGAGTTGAGCGCCATTTCGCGCCATGCGCGACAGACGTGGCTACACTTAATCCACTTCATTTGCTCGGCTTCAGTACCGTTATGATAGTAAACGAATGGTAGCCAATCAGCTTGCTGGGAAAATTCAAATATTCGAGTGAAAAGTTCAGGAGGGAGTCGAGCAATCGGTGCATACGTATTCCTTTGCGACCTCAATAACAAGATGGCTTTCAAGTGTTCGTCGACTCGGCCATCAATGATTTTGAAAGCTTCTTCAGAACCTATATCTGCTTTTATGTTCATCATCGTCTGGTTTTCGTAGTTGACCAAGTCTACGGTTAATCAGTAATGAACGAATAACGTCTGAATCGAAGGTGCGACGACTGAGTGGGCTATAATAAATTGACAAACGTACCGATAAAGGATAGCTATCGGAGTCTAAATCCGCGGCGCTGTGCTGCCTTATTCTTCGATAGCTTGGGGAAGTGAGGGGGACAATTACTGGTATTCTCGAGCAAGGCCGTCAAAAAAGTAGAAACCAAACAGACGAAGGTCAACGTTCAAGTTATAGTTCTTGTTTTCCCAGGGGTGCTTGAGGCGGGCCAAAGTATCCTGCAATTCTGGGACGGGAAGGTGCGGAAGTGCGCGTTGTGCACTGAAGGTAATGGTATCAGGCAAAGGATCCGGTGCAGCTGCTTTCCAATCGGGAGAACGTCTCCTACTATTATCTTGAGGTAAAGAGGTGTGCAAGTGGCGCCGTATAACTCGTAGCAATGTGTTTCTTGGAGAGAGTGACAAGAACGATATCAGCGTGCGCGGTAGAGTTGCATTGAAAGCGCGAGCGTCACTGCGCCTTAAACGTGACATCATTCCCCGCATTTGGGGCGGCAAAAAATCTTTAAACTGAACAGGAGTATGTTCCAACAGTACATATTTACTTGTAGACACGAAAACTGCGGCTGGGAAACATTTTGAAAATCCTTGAGAAAGACATTTATTTTAGGGAGTCAAAGAGCGTGGCACAGCGCGCGTCATCCAGCAAGAATTACGACTCTAGATTTTTTGAAAGAGGATAGTCACGCAGGTTCGAAAGGAGTCAACCTTGGTGATTGTATGACTACTAAGGGACACGGATACAAATTACAGAAAATTGACCAGATTTACAGATGGTAATATTATAGATTACAATAAATAGTTAGCCTGTAGCAAAATGTCCGACATAGTGTTCATGCCACAACCACGTAGCTTCGTCGATCCATGGGTAGTGGCAAACTACAGTGGGCACTGGCGAGTGAGCTTTCCGATGCAATTGATAAAACATACGACCCCAATACACCCTGGCACAGTTCACAACTTCGCGTTGACTTGTGGAACTGCGACGTGTAGAGCATACAAGTCATCAGCGGCCGTAGCAATTTCTTGGATAAATCGTCTGCCGGGCATGCTCTTTGGGGAGGTGATGGTAAACTGAAGCCGATCTGGTTTTTATGGTTTCAGTAACTTATCCAGTGAGGCGGGCTAGATTCCAAGACAGGCTTACCATCGTACCCAGTCATATAGGGTATCGCAAAAGAATTGGGTAGTACTTCTCCCCAACCGTACACGGTAAAATGCTTCGAAAAGATAGCGGATGTGCTCACAACAGTGTTGAACAACCTGACATAAACAGGGTCCTCAAATAATTCTGGTAATGCTTCGCTTTTCTTTAGGGCCTGTCGCAGCCCTACAGCCAATTGTATGAGGATGTAATCAGTATCTCCAGCTATTTTCATTAGTCGGATTTATGAACATACCAAAAAGGTGGCGGTCAATACCCTCTCCCTCTCTGGCATCCTTTATTAAAGATCCATGCTTCCTGGTCGCTTCGTCAAAAAGTTTCTTGCATGTTTTCATGGGCGTTCCATCGTCCATACTACGGACCCAGGCATCCGTTTCACTTGTCGCAACTAGAATGTCTTCAGTACGGCCTCTATAGAATTTGCGAGTCGTGGCAGCTTCGTTGCTTCCTCCAGTGCGTGGTTCTTCTCCTATTAAGCGTTTATAAGCCAGTTGAATGATCATCTGTGCCCACGAATCAGGGGAAACGCAGAAACTCTTGATTGCAGCCTTCCCATAAGATGTAAGGTGGTAGTGAAGGTCCCGAGAATTAATGAGCTTCACAGCGGCCCGATCCGCTGCTGTAATTGCGTCAGTAATAACAGCCGTGAGTTTCCAGTCCAAAGGTGTTGGCACTTTATGAGAAGGTTTGAACGACCCGTGGTCAAAGGTAGGGTGGTAGAGCATTTCAAGAATTTCATCACACACTCGTGTAATAGTGGTGCCGTCCACCATGGAATGCTCCCCCATAAAACCAGTGTAGCCATTGTCGAAGACAACGAATTGCATAGGTTTGTCCATCCATCTATTTCTCAATCCGATTGGAACTCCACCAACAACATCTCCATGCCACAGAGCGCGACTGTGGTGTATAGGGTCTTGAGGCCTAGAAGAGTCGAGGATAATTACGAATACGGAAGAATTAATAGTCTCTAGAATTTTTGAGTTATGAGAAGACGACTCCAATTCCGCGTAGTCCTAAGAGAGGGTCAAGCAAATATCATGCAGGATCTAGTGTCCCATACCTTTGCCCAGGTATCACGGTGTGATGATGTTAGCACGCCGACACCGGGGTATTCTTTCAGGGTATTATCATATATGTGTTGGATTTGTCTAATAGAAATAAGCCTCTTATACTAGAAGAGTACGTCCAGAACTTACTGTTCTATTTCCGCAGTGCTCAGAATTCTGCTATTGTCCGTAACATCTACTTTGTAGATGCGGTTCTTCCTTATCACGATGATGTGGCCCGAGTCACCAAGGTCGCTTGCTTTGGCGTAAGAAACGCACCAATCAAGTTTTTCGCCTGGAACTCGGGAACATTCAAATAACCATCTTAAAAAAGATTCAATTTTAAATAATGGTTAATTGAAGAAGGATGCGGATAGGAATGACCTATATGCATCCATACATAGCGGCCCGTGCTTTGTAGTGTCTGGCTTGAGGTGACCTTTCTTCAGCTGTTGTCTGAACAACATGGCAGCCCTCGTTATTCCAGCTGCACGTGCAGCCGGTGCATTCGATAAATGTGAAAAAGGCTGGTCGAATCCAACTAAAAGATACATCTACATATGAGATGGACAAACAAAAGTTCATGCACAAGGAAACACACAATAATAGGAGACATTCAAGAGCAACTAATAACGAAAGGAGGTTATCAACACAGTCAAAAGCCAAGACGGGGGACATACAGGTTCGCGATAAGCCAGAAAACATCCATCATCCCACCATTCTTCAAGCCAATTTTCTGTTTCAACCGCCTTCTTCAATAAGCGTTCTTGGAGTTCCGGACCCTTCGTCTTGCCAAAGTCATCGACCTTCCGAGTAACGGAAGCGTACTCTGATTCGGACCATGAAATTGGCTTCAAACACTCTTTCAAACGATTCAGAGTACTCTGCAGGTTAGGAACCGGAAGGCTTGGAAGTGTGGCCTGAGCTTGGAAGGTGGTAGTACCGGGCAAAGGCTCCGGTGCGGCTGCTTTCCAGTCGGCAGGCCGTGATGCGCGATGACGTATTTGATGAGTCGATAGGGATGCCATTACACGTGCTTTCATTTATGGAAAAGATGTAGGTAACTTGGTCTGGGTGATTTTCAAGGGCATTCGTGGACAGCATTATATACTCTTCAGAATCTCCTCTTAATACAGCAATGGCCGTCAACTTCTCATTTATGCAACATTAAGCACGGGCGAAGAAATCCTATAAACGTACTTTTGCTATATTGAATACTGGCTGTCAGAGCTTGCCAACCTCACTCCACGAGGAAGGATCTTCGTAATTTCGGCATTGTAGCAAGTCCTATGAAGATTATGGTCAAGTAGTGGGTTATGAAGGATTCGGGACCAAATAAGTAGATATTCGTCTGCCGCGTAAATATCGTGTAAAGTTTTTTTGGACTAGGTAGATTCCACCGAAGCATCGGGAAAATATTAACTTCCTGTATTTATGGTACGCAGGCCGCCTGTGCAGGTTACACTTACCTGCTATGTAATCCTGGAAATTGAAGAATACCCCCAGAGATTCTAATCAACCAGCTAGAAGTAAGTTGTGGCTCAAACGTTCGCAAGCCGAGTAAATTAGACCCGTGAAGACGACATTGAGCCGAGTTACACCCAAAGCATTGCAAACCCCAAGTCAGCTTAGACTGATGGAACGGTGTCAAATTGTGGCAACCCGGTCCTAACCTCTACTCCCCACATCTCAGAAGTCGTCGAGTGATCTTCTACAGAATTTAGCGTGCACATCCCAGGTTTTAAAGAGTGGAAAATAAAATTTGGTTCGATTTGTTCAAATTTTGTTATTCATGCAAAGTACTTTCGCTGATTGCCGAAACATGGTCTGCCGCATGATCTCAGCTGACTTTCGCCAACACGGCAACTCTGTAGTACTTATACCGTTATGAGAAGAAAGGCTACGGCCTCCTGTTTGTAATTACATCCAGGACTATATCAAAAATTGGACATATACATCAAGTCTAGCGGAAGGTTTCATTGGCCCAAGGTAAGCAGTCCTAGAAAGTTCATCCAAAAACATCGTTGCTTCCTCAATAATTCCACATTGGTGTATCGGAATCCAGACAAAGTTATAAACTGCCCAGAGATCACAGGTTAATGCGGCTTTTGGCAAATGCCGACGTTCTTATACGTGTTTATCTTATCTCGAGAGAAGTTGAAGCGCTCCTCGAGCCTGAAAAAAAAAGGATAGAGTCATGGTTAGGTAAAATGAGCGCTTATGAGATGAAGATAGCGTACGCAAACCGGGTGTCCCTAGTTTCCCTCGCGTTAAAAGTCTCGAATGAATGAATTTTGATGAGCAGCGAGTGTGATAAACGTTTGTGCGTTAGACTTATACCAGGGAGTAGAAAGCAGAGCTAATGATGGAGCCAGGCAATGCTTGTCTCACTGTTATCATTCCAACCAAGTTAGCTGGTGTGATATATTCCTACATACTACAAGTAGCACGTACCGTTCCGCCAAAAATGGCGTCATGTCCCAAGGCACGAGCGAACGAGAAGCAGACCACTTAAAGCTAACGTAGCAGTACGACCAATGTTGTAGTATGAAGGCATATATATAAGCATCAGTCTGAGAGGAGTCGTACTCTGTTTGTTCTGACTGTTTCTTTGAATCTTTGTGACCTTAATCTTTTCGTATTCCTGTTTTGACTGCTTCATGCACAGGTGACCTTCCAAAGTAAAGTCAAGGAAAGGATTTTAAGCGCTGAGGACCAGTAGATTCATATGATAGTAAGTAATGTAAAAGCAAGGAACAAGTTTTGCCAACGCACGTCGCGTACTGGTATATTACGCTGCCGGGTTGTCGGCATGTAGTGAAATCACAGTGACAGCACACTATGTCGATTCGCGGGCTGAAAGTTCGATAGTCGTACTTAAAAAGTGTTTGCAGTTTTGTTCACAAATTAGTTACTTAGATATCGGGTATATTATTTCTAAAGGTAAAACATGTAATAAAAATGTTGGTGTTTACATGTTGATCAAGACCCTAACACAATATCCGTCACTATATACCATAGCATCAGTTATATTTCGGTGAGGTAGTGAACAAAGATGAGATGGACCCACCGTAGAAACGTCAGAAGTCGACATCACCAGGAAAAGCCAAAATTGTCGTCGTAGGAATATGGGTCATCATAATCGTCATCGTAGCTATCAACATATGCTTCACTGTCTTCCTCCTCTTCCGAGAATCCTTGTTCGACCTCATCCCAGTCTACATCAACAACCACTTCTCGTAATAAGTCGACATCATCTTCAGTAAGTTTGTAACAGTCCGATAAGTCCAGTTTCTCCACTTCTGCACCACATTCGTATCTCCAGATAAGGGATTGAAGAAGATCCCGAACATCTAAATCACCACTGTATTGATCGAAGATAAATTGGTTCAAGGTTAGCCTCCGAAGTTCCGAAAATGCTAGCCTTGGAGGTGATAGTGATGATTCTGCGCTTGGATGAGGCTGAGTTTCCTGCAACATTCGGGCCACGTCAGGGAAAGGGACCATCAGGAACAGTGAGGTCAAGTGAGGTAGTGTCCCAATGCTCTCGGCCAGTGTTTCGCAAGTTAGGTTGTAAATGCCTTGTACTGTTGTGTCCACGACGTTAGACAGTGGGAGCGAAGAAAACACATCTTTCCATAGTCTCTCCCTTTCTGCCATCCCAGCCGCATCCAAGACGAGTGATAGAAACAAGACGGGGGCTGTAGGTCCGTAATTCCGAACCCTTATTGTTGGAGGTATCCTTTCCTCTTCGCGACAAGAATATGCAGAGATGTGCAACCCTGACAGGTTGTGTACCACCAAGGAACGAATTCTATGCTTTGATGCCTCATCTAAGGATAAGAGTGAAGAAATTGCTGCAAGGATTCCCGAGAAGCTGGCATTGCTAGGTCCCTTCGAGGTAATGCCCAAAATGGTTTCAGGTGGAATATCGACGTGTCTGAGGATGAATTCGATCTGTTGGGGCGTGCACGATAACTTTAATTCTTGTAGACAAGGCAAAGAAACGCGTTGGCCGGATTGCACAGCATGTGTGGCCTCGATAATAGGGCAAGCATCTTTGATATCCAATATCTCGAGGGAGCTCAGCTGAGCAAATAATTCCAGGAATCGGGGTGCTGATATCGACGCTACGTTAGGTATGTCTTGAAGTTTGAGGACTGTGAGGGCATTCTTTCCGGAAAGGTGATGGGCCCAGTCAATGCTACAACCAGCAATGCATATGCTTTTAAGCCTATCTGCCCGAGAAAAGGATTCTTTCGGCAGTGTGCTGCCCGACTGACTATCTTTGACTGTAATGGTCAATGATTGTAGCCTGGGAGCCGAGTCTGGTAGGTTGGGAAAAAATTCTTCAAGTAGGCTTTGTGTTCCGTAGAGATTCAAGTCTTGTATACGTGATCCATGCTCGAGAACGGATTGTACGAACGGAAGCATAGGTTGCAACCGATAATTTGACCTGTTGGTGTCGATTTTCACCCGTAAATCTGCCATCTTCGACCGAGTCAGCATTTTGTCCACCCAATCTGGAAATGCGATATTGATATTTCTCCAAAGACTGGGCGAGTTGAGGGCGATTTCGCGCCATGCGCGACAGACGTGGCTACACTTAATCCACTTCATTTCCTCGGCTTCAGTACCGTTATGAAAATAAAAAGATGGTGGCCAATCAGTTTGCTGGGAAAATTCAAATATTCGAGTGAAAAGTTCAGGAGGGAGTCGAGCAATCGGTGCATACGTATTTCTTTGCGACTTCAATAACAAGACGGCTTTCAAGTGTTCGTCGACTTCGCCATCGATGATTTTGAAAGCTTCTTCAGCACCAATATCTGCTTTTATGTTCATTATCATCTGGTTTTCGTAGTTGACCAAGTCTATGGTTAATCAGTAATGAACAAAAACGACCGAATCGAAGGTGCGACAACTGAATCAGTTGAATTGACGAACGTACCAAGTAATATTTAAGAAGAGGGCTATCTGAGTCCAGATCCTCGGCGCTGTGCTGCCTTATTCTTCGACAGCTTGGGTAATTGAGGGAGACAATTACTGAGATTCTCGAACAGGCCGTAGAAAAGTAGAAAACAAAGAAACGAAGGTTGGAACGTTAACGTTCAAGTTATAGCTATTGTTCTCCCGTCGCAGGGGTGCTTGTGACGTTAACCTGCGGTCATGTGCAATGTGACATGTCGTTCTCCACTCGAAAATGCTTGAAAGTGCTCGTCCTTGCTCGCCGTAGTAGTGTATAAATTTTTGAATCATATATTTTAGTTTTACCTTTGCGCTGTCAGATATAACATTATACTCCAATATATTTCCGGGATTATTAGATCGTGGATTTAGCAGATATTTTCTGATATGTCCTACAAGATAATTTTCGCTGAAAGAGGCGATCTCCAGAGAAAGACGAAGGTAACTATATGGACCGCGCCGGTCTACCCGTTGCAGCCTGCCGGTGTCAGGTGATCGTGGTGACTGATTTAAGTTTGAGTTTGCTTAGTGCTATTATTTTGATAACGTGACAAGATAATTTTTCGAAGTTCAGAGTTAAATCCACCACCCTCCGCTAGGCTCTCCCAGAATTCCCAAGTTTCAAGTTTCAAGCCCCAAGACCATGCAGTGGCCTTTTTCTCTTATGAAGGGTGTCACAATGTAGACCATTTGAGTTGCCCTGTCCCTGGTAAGCATCTTTTCACACTTCTTTCCAAGTGATGAGCTAGTACTATGATATTTGCACGTCAGTCGGAGTGGTCC
Source organism: Agrocybe praecox (assembly GCA_964017145.1). Taxonomy (NCBI): domain Eukaryota; kingdom Fungi; phylum Basidiomycota; class Agaricomycetes; order Agaricales; family Agrocybaceae; genus Agrocybe; species Agrocybe praecox. Next base: position 1,547,512 of record OZ024852.1, read on the forward strand.
GTTCTTTGGAAGGGGCTGTAAAAGACGCAATCTACGCTTTACTGATACCATTTTAATCTTAATCCCGTCATTTCCCTTTTACTGATCGAACTTTGTTAGATGTATTGTCGCAATCCGACTTCTCAATCATCAATTTGACGGACAGTCTGGAGGTGCACAATCTTGGGCAGGAAAAAAATATGTACGTATCGTCTTTTTTCATCGTTCTCTATGCACGTACCATTTCCCTGTACAAACACCCTACCCTCGTAAAAAAGTGTCTTTTCCTCAACGATGGCCCAGACATATGAAGAACTACGTTCGATGTTATCAAAGTCACGCAATGGGTAAAAAGACGTCTTCGTAAATTATCGTGTGAAGCTTGAATATCGAATATTCATGGAATGGATTCAGTCAGTTTCAACTTCTCGAGAGTTGCATAATCGACGAATCCTTGAAAGTTCTAAGTCTGTGGAGAGGATGACTTAGTCCCAGAGTCTCCCAGTTATATGACTCCTGTTGTCTACCTTGATCATCGGGTTAATTATCGCACAGGAAAAATGCAGCCATGATTCGGCGCAGCCCGGGCGCTTAAGACGTCGCGCCGTCACCTGACCTAATTAGGCTTAGCGCGTCGAGACGCGTGCGTACGGCGCTTCACCAACGCTGGAAGATAGCGCGTCGCACACGTCAAGTTAGGCAATCGCTCCTCATATATAGACATCCACATCTCTTAGACTTCCATGAACGGTCACGCGTCTGCTGTTTTATCGAATTCGGCAAGGGAACAATCCGAGGAGAACATTAGGAAATGCTGTCTTGTTCCAGTCTTGCATATATATTATGACTAACCGAGCAGCCTTTTCTTGACGATGTTGTTTTCTGTATCTCCTGACGTAGTACATGAAATGTAGCAGCAGCACCAGCGGAATGTCTACATCTGTTCTCCTCTGTTCCGAAGGTACATCAGGAGTCGAATATATCTTATACAGCCTCCGATGACAGCTCTCACATAGAAAAGAAGTTATTTTATAAAGCTGCAAGACTACATCCCTCTATAATAAGTTGTAAGGTGTTGTATGAGACAGTCGAGAACATGAATTGAATTGTAATTATTCGCTCGATCTATTCCTAATCTGGTGCTTCTAATTCCTGAACAGGGAGAGCACGACTTTGCACCCTTTTTTCCGTTTTCTCAGCAGCCGTAGTTCAGGAACATATTGAAGTGTTCTTGTGGTCACACATTCAAGTTCACGTTCATGAGACCACCGTGGCTGTTATACCCATAACCATGGATCCGAAAGGTTTCAATTCCCCGCTCTTATAAGCGCAGCTTACATGTACGACTACTACTACTACTACTGGAACACAAGAGGCTATGCATGTATGAGATTTTTACGCCAATATAAAACATACCCTACAAGGAATGTTCTCAAACAAGAAAATTAGAGTTACCAGAATTGGACCCCTCTGCTCTGGCAGCGCCCCGGCTCAGCTGCGTACTACGCATAGTAGCTGGCTACGGAACACGGGCCCACTACTTATCACTCGGTGACACGTACACGTATTCGGGTGTGCATCGCTGGTATCTCCATAGGATCATACATACGAGACGACACAACCAGAACTAGAACCAAACTTCCTCTGCTTCCATCCCCATCCTAACGCGAATATGGCCGGCGCCCCTATATATAATTAGGTACTCTCGTACCCGATACTCGTCGGCTGTGCGACAGCGACAGGACCCATGACCATCGGTATCCCGTACTGGTGCCTCTGCGTATACTCACGATCCTTACCCAGGTGTTTGTTTTCCTTCCTTCGATCGCGTGGTTATTTCTGTACTTATCATGTGCCGAAGTCGGAGCTTTGGAAGTAAATTGGATATTCAGTTCGTTTGGGCTTCGCGTCGGGTCAAAACTATAGTTGTGGTCAGCAGTGCGAGTCTTATGGTCATGGACATCGGCAAGCCATAAGCGAAGGCTTTTGCGAGAGCTAGTATATTGAAGTAAGGGCAAGTCTTATCAGCGATAACACATTCAAGTTTAGAAATATGTAGCGCTATCTCATAAGAATAACAAAAATAAACCACAGTTCGTCGATTCATTATCGCCAAGTGCGCTAAGAGTGTATAAAGATAGAACAGAGACTTAATGATGTGGGTCGGTAAGAGGGGGATACGTACCACTTCGGCTTGAAGGTCGTTCTGCGGATATGAATGTGAATTGATTCGCGAAGAACGTTGACAAGGGTGGCGTCAATGTTCTGCTCTTCGTCTTCTACTATAGACTTTATAAGTACTCTAGGTGGAGCAGGGTCTACTATATCGCAAATTACAGCATCGCGTCTCTACGCGAACAGGATTGTGGAGCAACTCAAGTAAAACAAAGAATCGCACAGAAGGGGCCTCGAAGGAAGTCAATTTAATATATATTAGGGCGCTTTCTACCAGGACCCAGGATTGCACTTACACAGGTTCATTTAAATCAAAGTAAACAAATAGAAATAGCCATCTCAGCGTTTGTTCTACACTGTTCAAAGCGAAAGCTCCTGATTTCTTGAACGAGCCCAGTGATGGCGATCTCCGCTGTCCCAAATCCCAAGAACTCGGCCTGGGGATACTTTTGATTTCCTTCCCCCCTTTCCTTCCCCTTTCCCCGCCTTCTGATATACTCCACGCTTCCTGTCCGATCATCCCAAACACGTCAACGCCCGAGGCGGGCCAACTTCTACATGTACCATTCATTCGTTCATTCATTCATTCATTCGCTCGCTCATTGGATAAGGATATAAATGGACTCTTTCCCGACGCAGATGAACTTACAAAGGATATACTATAGAAATAGAGCCGTGAACATAGGACGACGGCTCTTTATATGTCGCCGCACACAGAGGTCGCATCAGGTTATCCGACTACTTATGTGTATATAGTCACATCGGACTGGTACCAGAAAATCTTCAGCGGACACCCGATCATTCAAGCTTGTAATTATACATCAGTGTGTGGTTCTATTAATAGTACTACATATACGGCAATGATTGGAGGGTCATACGGATTTGTCGCCTTGGAATAAAGCTACTGCGAGAAAGAGAGGTAAAGTCAATTATAAACCAATTGCGTCCGATATGACTCCGCGCAGGTACGTGCCGTGAGTAAAATTATGAGCTCTTACAGTATACGTTGTAAGTTGTGACATGTATTTCTGCCGTATGGAAGGCAGATTAGAGGTTGAGGTTGAGTGAAAATCTGGCCTTCGTGATAGGCCTGGCAGTGTATGCGAGAGTAATTATGAACCCGAATGAATGAAGATACGAAGTTCGAAAGCCGTGAGAGAGAGTCGTGGTAGTGAATTTACTCACTGGCACCTTGACGTCGACCTGAACCAGTAAGTAAGCACGCACGCATGGATACTGTGATCGTCGCCTTCTGTGCCCCCTTTAGACACACGGCGTAAGTGAAGTAATCTGCGCATTACCGTCGGCGAGCTATTAGATAGACAGTCCTACGCATATATCGTTAATGTCGTATGTTCCCACCACCAAGCCACCGTCATTACCACCGTCATTGGTCACGTATACCACCACTGCGGGCACCGCCCGGAACTAACCCACGCTCATTAATAATGCCACAAACGCGAAAATAATGAACGAATGTCAATATGTAGACAAAGTACGTATACGGTGCGTGCTCTGCCACAGTGGGCCATGGCATTGATACATATCTGTCGATGATGTCCATATGACATTGCCGTTCAGGAAGCCTGGAGCTCGAGAGATGGGGCTATCACCGGCATGTCGAACTTGACCGAGGCCGCATGCCAGAGGGCTTCATGGGGAATAAGGATATTACGCACGGCTTGGAAGTTGGATGTATGCATATAAGTAGTCTATTTTTCTTTCTTTCGGTAGTGCGGACACCGACGCGGCGGTGCCTGGTATGGGAAGGTAAGGAGGTATTAGGTGTTTGGATATTTTATGGCATACGATTACCTAGATACTTGCACTTACTGTAAGTATACCAAACATGGGACTTTCTTGATTATAGTATCTCCTTTAGATACAGGAACATTCTCCACGTCTCGTGGAGTGATGGTGATGCTCGACTCATTATAGGTCCACCAGAAATAGTATCAGAACGACGAAGGTTGATGAAATACTCAGTCAAGGTTGATTCAGATATTGAGAGGTAGTCATGAAGACGATGGTGAAATGTAAATAGTAGATACATATTCATTGAATGACTAGGATTAAAGCTCTAGCCTCTGGTACGTAGAAAAGAAGGTAAGAAGGTAATTGGATAAATAGTGTTGAATAAAGTAAGGTAGCATAGCACAAAGTAATAAACGCGTGGAACCCGGCGAAAAAGTAAAGCGGTTCTGATTCTCCACGAACCAACAATAAAACTATATAGGTACTAGACTGAGGCTTATTTGAGATGGCATCCTACTCATAGCACAATGTCGCATGGTGATTGAAGCAAAATGTAAGTGGTGAGCAAGTGAAGTAAAGCTCCCTGATATTATCATAGATAAGAGTCAGGGTAGTTCAATATATACTAGTAGGTGATCATCACTCGCTGTACATCATGATGTGTAACTCAAGTTCTGCCAGTGTAGTTCCACATACATGCGTACTATAGTATGATAGATAGATAGACAGATAAATAAATACATGTAGCATTACGGCCCAATATCTCTTTCGATACCCGAATTCGATGAACGTTTCTGATGTGCAATGTTATGCAATTGATAAAAATAATAGAACGTTCGTTTCTTCACGTTCTTTCACTTTCTTCTTTTTCCTTATTTTCCAAGACAAGGGAATTATTAACCTGTAATGAGCATTATTTTTGACAACGTTCGTCCTTTCGTACGCTTGTCTGTCCCAAGTCTACCTGTAGGTCTCAAGGAGATGATAGCTATCATCATGATATGACAGTGTGACCATACTAGGTTCTATTTATAGTTTACCACTTATGATTATGATATGCATAGTGTGAACGCGCCAAGATCATGGTCAAGGTCGCTCGGGCTAACATGGGATTTAGGATGATGGCCAGGGGCTGGGAATAAGAACAAGGACACAGGCTATTTGTGTCGTTTGAGTGTACATATTCCATGATAAGTAAGTAGTGTTTTGGGAAGGAATCGAAGTCGAATTCGAAGCGTGTATGTACAATGGTTTTATTTTTAGAAACCCTACATAAATCCGTCACGAGATGGTATGAAGTGATCGCGAAAATGAATGGATAGTAATAGATGTGAATGAGATCATAGACTGCCTGGGAAAGGTGAGAGAATACAAAGGACTTATACAGTGGGCGAGAAGGGGGGCGAAAGAAGAGAGTATTGAACTATTAGATATACGAGTGGGAAGCGAGAGGGAATTTGGGAAAGATGCTATCAGATAAGAACTCGTCCGTCGGATTTTGTCTCGAAGTCGAATCGTCTGCCGAATGAATGATTGATCGAATGGATAAATGAATGAATGGCGCAAAGTTCTAAGAAAGTAAAGTGAATAGTGAATGCTCAAAGGAGACAAGGAGGGGGAGGAGAAGACCTAACTTGGAGATGTGCAGGGACGCCGAGGGGTGAGGAGGCGGTGGCGGGGTATTCTTTGTATCACCTGTACTCGATCAGAGGTGTCTCGAAACGCGACCCGTTGATGAACGCGTATAGATAATAATTTAAAATGTACTTTTCGGCGTTTTAAAAATCCCAGCTTGCTCGAAGGGACAGGACAGGAACGCGAACACTTACTTACTCACTTGCGGGGCGCAGCTGATGTCAGGTTTATCAGGGTGTTTATTTAATAAGTTACGCACATAACGGAACTTGAGTGGTTGAACGTGACTGCTGGGCAATTAACGAAAACCCGTTATACATCTTTTGAGGTCAGAGTTTGAGTGGCATGACATGGATGCAATTAAGCAAGTACCGATACTCGTGGCGGCGGAGAATTCAAGGAGTTTACTTGTGCTCTGGCGCATCGACGTTGACTGTTAGGCGTTGTGTGTGAACGACTGAGTTGGGCCGGGGAAGATCAGAAGGAAGAAGTCAAGTTGTCAGTGAGAGAGAAGGAAGGAAGGATGATGTTGAGGGTACGCGGTGATTAACGTTGAATTTACCCTCCTCCTCTCGTTAAACGAGGCGAGGCGAGGTAGCCAGAAACTGTCAAGTTTTGAGAAATTATGTTATGTCGGATCTGGCGGGGAGAAGAAGCATTATTGACGCCGGCGCAGCGAAGGAGGCTGAGGACGGAGATGGTTCCCCAGAGGTGTATGTAATACAGGAACTGAGCAAAGTACATGCACAGCATGACATGACCGCTGTGGGACATAGACTGGTTGTACGCGTGGGTGGAACAGGGTACATTGTTCCGCATGGGTTCTGCCTCGCGCAACTGTTAAAGAGTCTAAAAGTGAGAAAGAAGATGGATTGTGATTCCGGTATCGGACTATGTGAGAATGAGAATGTATTTTTGAGCTGATTAGAGTAGAGAGTAAGGACATTCTTCGGTCCGTAATAGTGGAACGACAAGTTACTGGTGGATAAATCATTGAGCGGGAGATAACATAAGAAAGTGCGTCATGAAAAGCATCATACGAAACGTCAGGAAGAACTAAAAAAGGAAATGCCCGATGATCAGGTGAGACCCAGTTTGGACTGCAGTTAGCGCCGCGAGCAGGCAACAAGCCAGGCGCGACTTTGTCTCACCCTTCTTCTCCTTTTCCCATCCCCATCCATGGCTGCCGTCTCTGTCCTGCAGAGCGTAAAGCCCTTGGCTCGTTTCTCATCAAACTCCCCAGAGCCGGGCCAGGGGACATCCTTCCAGAGGTTTAAATCCTCGTTGGAACAGAGCATCCGTACAGCAACTAGATCAAGAAAGACTGCTGAGTTTGTGACATCGAAAGGAAAAGGAAAAGAAAGGCAAAAGGAAGATGAAAAGGAGAAAGATAAAGAAAAGGAAAAGACGAACATGCTTCGACGGGTCACGTTTAGAAAGGAAGAAAAACAGTTCACTGCCCCGTCTCTGCGCATGGCTTCAGCCTCTTCCCCCGCTCTTCATTTGTCATCGCAGGCCCTGCCCTCTCCCAGGTCACATCCATCAGTCATCGCATCATCTTCATCCACCGCAGACGCACTAGCTTCCCCTGTGAGACCCAGAGGCGCCCCCCAGCGATCACCAACCCCCACTACGCCAACTCACAGACGCAAAGTATCTGATCCACCAGACAGTCCTACCCCTGCGTCCCGTGCTCCCAGACCTGCTCGCCAACATCGATCTTCCGTTTCGAGAGGACTAACTTCGGCATCGACGTCACACCTTCCTTTGTCGTCCACCTCTGCGTCTCCTAGCCCGCCACCCACTCCTACATGTAGACGGCCTTCCTTAGAACACCAACATCCTTCTATTTCGGTCCCCTCATCTTCTGCTGTCAGACGTACTTCTTTAGATGCACCCCGCACCTCCAATACCAGAAGAACATCAATAGATGCTCCTTCTCCCTCTCCTACTCCTCGACCATCTACTATAAGACCTTCATCATCAGAGTCCCCCACACCGTCGTCTCCGATAAGAACCAGGGCCATATCGCCCTCCCACCGCAGCTACGCCCAGAATCGCCATTTCAACATTTCGTCTGGGTCTTTGGTCGCCGGCTCTGGCCCTTCGCTTCCTCCACATCCTCCTGTTTCTACTCATCACTCTCCTGCTCTTCCTCATCATCCACGAGCGCATGCTGCATCGCCGATCTCCGCGGCATCTTCGACGCTGGGGCCGACGCGCGACGTCATCAGGTCTGCGATTGCCCTGATATGCAGGGAGACGCAGAAGGCGCCAGCACATATGGCCAGGACGGATCAGGGAGCGAGGGATTGGGAGGAGGTGGAGAGCAGGATGAGGGCCTTGGTCAGGTTGGAGAGGACGTGGAGTTCGAGAGGGGTTACTTCGACGGCTCTTGGGACGCTCAGCGGAGCCAGGAGGAGTTCGGTGGATGTCAGTAGTTCAAGTGCAGGTGGTGGTGGTGGGACGGCGGAGGATAGAGAGAGAAAATTGTTTTGCGAGTCGTTGCGGGATGGCTATGTGCTTTGCCAGTGCGTATCTTATTGGGGATTTTTATTTGGGATTTTGAGTTCTGATCGTCGATGTTATCAGATTAATGAACAAACTTCGGCAAAGTTCCATCGTGCGTCCGGACCCTCGAGAGGATGGGGTTCTGCGCTCAACGAACATCACCAAATTTTTGGCTGCATGCGCATCGTATGGCCTAGGGTCGGAGGACTTGTTCCTTAGGGATGATTTACAGGAGGGGAAAGGTTCTGGGAATGGGATGGCGGCGAAGGAAGCTGCCCTGAGAGTGGCCAGGACGGTTATTAGGCTGGTTAGATACGTCGAGGAAGGCGGGGAAGGCGGTGATGCTGAGAGAGGGAGGGAGAAATGGATTAGGGGTGGAGGTGCGAGGAAGGAGAGGGAGTCGAGGGAGAGGGATGCTTTGACTGGTGTTGCTCCGTCAACGTCGTCGTCGTCATCTCCGTATGATCCTAGTTCGAGATCGAAAGCTAGTGCGTCGACGCCGAATTTAGCGTTGGGTGGGGGAGGGCAAGTGCCTGCTTCACCATTGAGGACGAGGAGGTGGAGTCCACCGGAGGATATGACCCCGTTGAGGTCAAGCAGTCCCGAAGGGAGCAGTACGCCGAACGGAAGTGCGAAGGACAGTCCGAAATCGGCGGCGGCAATCACGACGAGACACGATAATAACCAAGATAACACGAAGACTGCGATCAGTAATCAGAAGGATAAAGATACCAATACTAGCACGAGCAAAAATACCAATACAACAACGACAACGACGAGCCAGGAAAAGGCGACACGTCGCAGGCCTGAACGTGACGAGGGGTATTCTGATGCGCGGTATAAGCCCTTACCCGTGCCCCTCATGAAGCCCCCGCCGCCGCCACGTTCGCCACTGAGGAAGACGCCCCCGACGCCGACGAAGAGCAGCAGGGTCGCACATGTTGGGTCTGGGAAGGAGGAAGAGGAGGATGATGATGAGGGAGAAGAGGAACTTGTTGGCGCGGGAAGAGCGGGAGGGTTGTTCGCTTGGTCCAAAAAATCGTCGGCGTCGGCGTCTCCGGCATCGGCGGCGGGCTTGGGATCACCACCATCATCAAGGCCTGCTATTCCAGCAACTTCATTATCTGACTCTTCCATCACTCAGTCTGCTGCTGCCGCCGCCAATCGTCATCGTGACTCGGTGGCGGATTCGACGAGGGCTTCGATTGGCGATGCATCGATCTTCCATCAGCAACAACCACAGCATCTTACTCCCGTTCAATTACACTTACAACTGCAGCAACAGCAGAGGGACGCGCATACACGGCAGTCCGTCGTCTCTTCTGTGCTCTCGGAGACGGAGACGAGTGTGACGAGCGTCCTGGAGGGCGGGAGGAACAGCAGTCTTTTTGGGTGGAGTCATAATAACAACGTCCAGCACAGTCATAAACACAGTGGGAGTGGCGAGAGTGCCAGTGGAAATACGAGCGGGATGCCGTATTATGGGACTGTGCGGACTGTTACTACGGATTTGACGAGTGAGGGGCCGTCGCTTTCGAGGACGGAGGGGAGTCGATTGGCGGAGGAGATGATGTTGGCGGAGAAGGGGAAGGAGCGGGATGTGGTTATTGTTTCTCCTCTTCCTTCGCCAGGGATGAAGAGGCGGATGTCTGCGGGTGAGAGTGATAGAAGGCGGGAGAGGAAGCTCAGCGAGTCCCCGTTGCCTGACTTGACGAGGGTGGCGGAGGAGACGGACGAGAGTGTGTCGTCAAAGGGGAAACCGAGTACCCAGCTGCAGCACGTACAAAGGCAGAGGACGAGGACGAGGTCCATTCAGCAGCCACAACCTCAGTCGCCTTTACCCCCTACGCCGCAAGCTCAATCTCAGGCGCATGTTAATCTAAGGAAAGGAAAGTGGCCGGATGACTTCTTTGATACTTTCAACCCGACTGCGACGAACTCCAATTCCAGCTCAACCACCAAGCCTATTTCTATCCCATCTGCGAAAGGGAGGCAGCATCAAGATGAGGCTGATGCCGCTGGAGCATATGTGCCGTCCACCTCCTCACCGTTATCCGTTTCGCCTCCGCGCAAGCTAGCCGTCGTCGGCGTCCGTACTAGGAGCGACAGTCTTGCTGGTGGTGAAGCCGGAGTGTATCCACAACCTCGCAGGCCTACTCATCGTCCGAGACACAGTATCGACGCGCCTATTTCGGCGTCTGCTTTGCTGCCCAAACCGAAAGAGCTGATGCTGCGCCGTGATGCCAGTCCAGACAGCACGAATGCATCGGTGTCGTCATCTGGGAGGGTGATGCTTAGGAGACACAGCACCAAGCCTGGTATGGTCGGTATTGGCTCTTCGGCAGGGATCTCTTCTAGTCCGGGAGGGAGACAGGGTGGGGTGTATATTCCTAGGGGGGTTAGTGCTGCTAGTGGTGCTGGGAGCAACAGCAATTTTGGTGGGACAGATGACGGCGCCCAGAGTTCCGAGGCTGGAGGGAGTAGTGAAGCCCTTGCTGGCGGTGGTACGACTATCTCTGCGTCTGTGTCTGTGCCGTTTCCGAGATCAGTGTCGGCGTCGGGTGAGAGTCCGTCCCCGAGGTCGTCGACTGGTCTTGCTGCTGCCAATGAGGGGTTCCAATACCAGCAGCAGCTTCAGGATCGGTCGAGGGTGGTGAGAGGGAGATTCCAGAGTGATATTGAGGGGTCTGCTGCTGCGAGGAGGCGCGCGAGGCCAAACTCGCTTGATGAGCTTGGGGATCTGCGAGCCGGACTTGGAGGCAGATCACCCCATCGTACGAGGTTTGAGAGTATGGTGAACCTCGGGGCGGCACCTTCTTCGTCTCCTATGAACGGCGGGGAAGCTAAGGAGGACGGAAGTGCGGTTAGTAAGAGGTTGGTTGTTAGAGAGGACGGGAAGCCACCGACGTATTTCGTGAGTCTCCGTCTCTTGTATTGATTCTGTCCATTATTGTTGTGTGTCACTTTACCTCTCCTTTCATCTTTTCTCCATTCTTATCTTATCATTTTCCCGCTTTTGGATATGTACCGTCGGGGCACATTTTTGCATCATATCACGATGACCTCTTCATATCCGATATCTGTTTCCCTTTTTCTATGTGCTGATGGAGTTTGGCCTTTTCTTTCATCTTTATATAGCAACTTGGTGACTGCATCGGTCGAGGCCAGTTTGGATCCGTGTACAAGGCGCTCAACCTCAACACGGGTCAGATGGTTGCTGTAAAGCGTATCAGGCTGGAAGGCCTGAAGGAGGAGGAAATTACGACCTTGATGCGGGAGGTGGACCTGGTCAAGAGTTTGTCCCATCCGAGTATCGTTAAATATGAAGGCATGGCCCGGGACGATGATACGCTTAGTATTGTACTAGAGTGCGTTCTCTCTGTCGTGTGCTGGTCTAGGTCTGTAAAGGACTAACCTTCTTTCTCTTCGTTAGGTATGCCGAGAATGGATCGCTAGGCCAGACGCTGAAATCGTTCGGCAAGTTGAACGAAAAACTGACAGCGAGCTATGTCGTCAAGATTCTGGAGGGGTTGCATTATCTGCATACGAGCGATGTTGTGCACTGTGACTTAAAGGCTGCGAATATCCTTACGACCAAGAATGGGAATGTCAAGCTGTCAGACTTTGGCGTTTCCCTCAATCTCCGCGCGATAGAGAAAGAGACTAAAGATGTTGCTGGGACGCCCAACTGGATGGCTCCTGAGGTTATCGAGCTGAAAGGGGCTTCCACGAAGTCGGATATCTGGTCTCTTGGGTGTACAGTTATTGAGCTTTTGACGGGCAGGCCGCCGTATGCTGAGGTTGGGAACAGTATGTCTGGTAAGCTTCTTTTTTTCCCTCTTCTTCCCTCGGATTTCTTCCTTCTTGTCGCTATTTTACCAATTGGAGGAAACTGTGCTGATCTTCTTGCGCTCGTTTGACAGTGATGTTTCGAATCGTGGAAGATCAAATGCCGCCTATACCTGAAGGATGCTCCGAGGCTCTCAAGGATTTCCTAGAACAATGTTTCCTTAAGGATCCTAATATGCGCCCAGACGCAGAACAGCTTTGCGAACACCTGTGGCTCAAGAATAACTGGGTTGCCTTGAAGGTTGGTTTCATATTAAGAATCATCCTTATGCCGTAAACTGATCGTTTATCATCGCAGGAGCTGCGCCCTCAGGATAGCATTCCATTCTTGCGCCGTGTTAGCACGGACTTGCACAAGTCAGATGCGGTTAGATTCCTTGCGAATTTGGATATACCTGATTCGCCCGTGTCGGCTTCTCCTAAACGGGATGCCATTAATCGTCGGACCTCCACGTCTTCGGTCAGACCTGGGGAGAACGAGTTTTCGCCTCGCGAGCATGAATTTGTCAAGACTAGTTTCAGCAAACGTGGGTCTTTCTTGTACCGCCAAAATGTGTGTGTCATGATTTCTGATTGTTTTTCTTGGATAATATAGCTATGGTATGCCGCGTATGTCAAGACAATGTCAAAAAGACCGCGGTGATTTGCTCTCAATGTAGCTTAATTTCTCACTCGAAATGCGCCGTTGATGCCCCTCCAACATGTGACCTCCGGGCTCAGCTTTTGTTGTATGCTCACTATGCAGCAGGCAATCCTGGTAGCGTTTACTCCAACCCTGCAGAAGCGCTTGGCGAGGCGATGGGCGTTGCTATGTCGGATGTGTCCTTTGTCCAACGCAGTAACATCACACCTAGGACAAGCATCGATTCACCACTTGGATTGCACGCGAGTCCAACTGCGGCCAGTAACAATGGCTTGGACCATGCCTCGCCTCCCACCGCGTTCAAGTTCATGGAGGTTTTCAGACGGTCACGATCGAACTTGTCGTCGGAGCCGGTGGTGGCTTCACCATCTTCGTCGTCTACGCCTCCAAATCCGAACTCGAAACCGAAAATTGTCTCGAAGGATGTTAGGGACTCGGAAGACACCGTCCCCACGAAGAGGCGCCCGGCGGTGCTGCAGAAGAAAGAGCGGCCCTTGTCTGCGAATAGCACGAATACCATCAGCACTGGGCTAAGTAGTCTCAGGAGCGCTGCTACTGCCGCGGAGAGCTTCTCCAGCAGTAGGCGGGATACAGGCCAACGTTCCCAAGTATCTGGTGCAAGTGATGGCAAGAAGAATAAGAATAAGCCTCTGCCACCTATTGACAGAAGCCGATCTCCTGCTGCTGCTGTCAAGGTCCCGCAGCAGACGGCCACGAGGACGACGAGAAGAGTTACTTCCACCCAGTCGGAAGGAGCCACGACTACTACTACGACCACCAGCGATCATGATCCCTCTGCGAAAAAGAAACAACAAAACCAGAAAGCTAAAGCTGCGTCATCAGGGAACTGTATCGTTCAATGAAAAAGTTTACGTTTCCCACTTCATGAAAAAGCATCTTCACCCCTTTTGCGGATATTCAGCGCTTTTTCCATCCCGTCAATCCTTTCATCCCGATGTAAATGATATCCACAATCCTTTTTTCCTTTTTCTTCTTCTCTCCTTATCGGGCTATTGTCATAGCATCAGCCCCGTTTTCCTTCTTACCTTTCGCTTTCTTTCTTTCTTTCTGTCTCTCTCTCTCGTGTCAGCATCTCTCATCAAGACGATTCTTTTGGGGTTCTCTTCATCGCACGCATTTCTTGTACTTGTACTTTGCATATATATATTCCTCTGTAATTTTCTCTCTCTCCTTTCTCTTTCTGTTTTGTCTCTGCACTCTCTGTTTGTCATTCCCCCTCATCGGAAACGGATCATTCATCAATTACGCATATAATATCTCCCCTATATCTCTTCGCTCTGTCTTTTTTTTTATTACTGTCCCCTCATATATCCAACCTCCTCGCTCTAGACCAACGAACATTTGAACTTACGATATCACGTTGGACTTCTGCGTGTGCGTGTGTGTGTGACATCACAGTCGTCGTTCCCCATTCCATCTCATATATCATCATCCATACGGAATTCAAATCACTTTCTTTCCCTTTTTGTAAGCACTGTTGTAGTAGTTATCCCATTTTCTTCTTACTTTTGACGCTTTCCAATGATACCCCATACTCAGCCATCTGTTCATTCATTCATATCTTAGATCTTTCATTATTTTAAATGTACCGATATGTAACTCTGTTTTTTGAATGATAAATATGGTATACTTCAACCGGTTTGACCTCGGAAATGGCGTCTTGATGAGGAAATGGGATATGCGAAAGGTTTGTTCAACGTCCGTACCAAGTTTTTGTATCTCCCGTTTTCCCGAATGTATGAGCTATGTAGCCCATGGGACGAAGTCGTCTGTCTTCTAAATATTAATCGACTAAGGTACATACATGTTATGCCGCGAATATTTTGCGAACAAAACTGCTTTCGGCGGTCTTAATCACGTCGCGGCCATCGGCTAATCGCGCGTGCAGATCACTCGCCAGTTGTATCGGTATCTTTTCTTTCTTTTTTCACTGAGCTTCTCTTAACCTATGGCTCTTTCAGACTGGTTATTGTTCTTTGTAATTATCCAAACCCAAATTTCTTGAATTAAATTGCCAGAAAATCATAAAATATATGAACTTTATATTTTTGCAGCTAGCAGTGTAAGTACTCTATGATTCACGCCTTTGTTTGCTTCTTGAGCGGCTCGTAGTAGACCGCCAATGCCCTTGAAGCCCTCTGCTTAATCAAGACTCGTGCCCATCGTTCGTTGATATTGGAGTAAAATAAACTTATGGATTAAGTACTTGTTGGTTATGGGCCAAGCGGAGCTGGCGGAGACGAGACCTCGTTCGACCCATTTACAACGCATTTCGCGTTATACAACCGTCGAATGACTTATAAATATGCCGAGAAACTACATCCAACGTCACCATACAATAAACTTATGTATTAAGTACATACATAGGGCTAAGGGCAAGCACTTTCAAGTTTTTGAGTGGGAACGACATGTCACATTGCACATGACCGCAGGTTAACGTCACAACTTGAAGCACCCCTGGCAGTGGGAGAACAATGACTATAACCCGAACGTTGAACTTCGTCTCTTTCTTTTCTACTTTTTTGACGGCCTTGCTCGAGAATCTCAGTAATTGTCCCCCTAACTTACTGAAGCTGTTGAAGAAGAATAAGGCAGCACAGTGCTGAGGATTTGGACTCAAATATCTATCCTTTATTGGTACGTTTGTCAATTTACTAGTATAGCCGACTCAATCGTCTCACCTTTGATCCAGACGTTATTCGTTGATTACTGGTTAACTGTAGACTTGTTCAACTACGAAACCAGACAATGATGAACATAAAAGCAGATATTGGTGCTGAAGAAGCTTTCAAAATTATTGATGGTCAAGTCGACGAACACTTAAAAGCCGTCTTGTTATTGAAGTCGCAAAGAAATACGTATGCACCGATTGCTCGACTCCCTCCTGAGCTTTTCACTTGAATATTTGAATTCTCCCAGCAACCATCTGTTTACTATTATGACAATACATGCCGAGAAACTATATACAACCCCACCAAAATGTAGCCACGTTTGTCGCGCATGGCGCGAAATCAGGCGAAATCGCGCTCAACTCGCCCAGTCTTTGGAGAAATATCGATATCAAATTTCCAAATTGGGTGGATAAAATCCTGACTCGGTCGAAGATGGCAGACTTACGGGTGAAAATCAACACCGACAGGTTAAATTATCGGTTGCAACCTATACTTCCGATCGTACAATCCGTTCTCGAGCATGGATCACGTATACAAGACTTGAATCTCTATGGAACACAGAGACTACTCGAAGAATTTTTTCCCTACCTACCAAACTCGGCACCAAGGCTACAATCATTGACCATCATAGTCAAAGATAGACAGTCGGGCAGTACACTGCCGAAAGGATTGTTTTCCCGGGCAGATAGACTTAAAAGCATAGTTATTGCTGGTTGTAGCATTGACTAGGCTCATCACCTTTCCGGAAAGAATGCCCTCACAGTCCTTAAACTTCAAGGCATGCCCACCGTGCCGTCGATGTCAGCACCCCGATTCCTAGAAATATTTGCTCAGCTGAGCTCCCTCGAGGTATTGGATATCAAAGATGCCTGCCCTGTTATCGAGACGACCCATGCTGTGCAATCCGGCCAACACGTTTCTTTGCCTCGTCTGAAAGAACTAAAGTTATCGTGCACGCCCCAACAGATCGAATTCATCCTCAGACACGTCGATATTCCACCTAAAACCATTTTGGGTATTACCTCGAAGGGACCTAGCAATGCCAGCTTCGCGGGAATCCTTGCAGCAATTTCTTCAATCTTATCCTCAGATGAGGCATTAAAGCATAGAGTTCGTTCTTTAGTGGTGAAGAACTCGCCAGCGTTGCTCATCTCTGCATATTCTTGTCGCGAAGAGGAAAGGATACCTCCAACACTGAATCACGTATATACAGCCCCCGTCTTGTTTCTATCACTCACCTTGGATGCGGCTGGGATGGTAGAAAACGAGAGATTGTGGAAAGATGTGCTTTCTTCGCTCCCACTGTTCAATGTCGTGGACATAACCGTGGAACGCATTTACAACCTACCTTGCGAAGCACTGGCCGAGAGCCTTGGGACACTATCTCACTTGACCTCACTGTCCCTGATGATCCCTTTCCCTGGCGTGGCCCGAATGTTGCAGGTCACTCAGCCTCATCCAAGCGCAGAATCATCACTATCACCTCCAAGGCTAGCATTTTTGGCACTCCGGAGGCTAACCTTGAGCCAATTTTCCTTCGATCGATACGGTGGTAATTGTGTCCAGGATCTTCTTCAATGCTTTATCTGGAGATATGAGTGTGGTTCAGAAGTGGAAAAACTGGACTTATTGGAATGTTACAAACTTACTGAAGATGATGTCGACTTATTACGAGAAGTCGTTGTTGATGTAGACTGGGATGAGGTCGAACAAGGATTCTCGGAAGAGGAGGAAGACAGTGAATCATATATTGAGTACGATGAAGATGATGATGACCCATATTCCTACGACGACAATTTTGGCTTTTCCTGGTGATGTCGACTTCTGACGCTTCTACGGTAGCTTCATCCCATCTTTGTTGACTACCTTACCGAAATATAACTGATGCTTTGGTATGTAATAGCGACGGATATTCCAGGGTCTTGATCAACATGTAAATGTATGCACCAACATTTTTATTACATGTTTTACCTTTAGAAATAATATACCCGATATCTAAGTAGCTAATTCGTGAACAAAACTACAAACACTTTTCAAGTACGACTATCGAACTTTCAGCCTGCGAATCGGCATAGTGTGCTGTCACTGTCATTTCACTACATGCTGACAACCCGGCAGTGTAATATGCCAGTACACGACGTGCGTTGGCAAGACTTGTTCCTTGCTTTTACATTACTTACTATCATATGAATCTACTGGTCCTCGGCGCTTAAAATCCTTTCCTCGACTGTACTTGGGAAGGTCACCTGGGCATGAAGCATTCAAAACCATGGACGGACAAATAGAAGAATACGAAAAGATTAAGGTCACAAAGATTCAAAGAAACACTCAAAACAAACAAGGAGTACGAATCCTCTCAGACTGATGCTTATATGTGCCTTCATCACACTACAACGTTCGTCGTACTGCTACGTTGGCTTTGAATGGTCTGATTCTTGCTCGAGCCTTGAGACAGGACGAAATTTTTGATGGACCGGTACGTGCTACTTGTAGTATGTACTTATAGATAACACCCGCTAACTCAGCCGGAATGACAACAGTGAGAAGAGCATTGCCTGGCTCCATCATTAGCTTTGCTTTCTACTCCCTGGTATAAGACTAACGCACAAACATTTATCACACTCGCTGCTCAGCAAAATTAATTCATTCGAGACTTATAACGCGAGGGAAACTAGGGACACCCGGTTTGCGTACGTCACCTTTGTCTTACTATAAGCATTTTACCTAACCATGACTTCATCGAATTCTTTCAGGCTCGAGGAGCGCTTCAACTTCTCTGGAGATAATATGAATACGTATAAGAACGTCGGCGTTGGCAAAAGCCGCATTAAACTGTGGTCTCTGGGTAGTCTATAACTTTTTCTGGATTCGGATACACAAAGTGGAATTATTGAGGAAGTAACGATGTTCTTGGATGAAATTTCTAGGACTGGTTATCTTGGGCCAATAAAACCTTCCGCAAGACTTGATACATATATCCAATTTTTGATATAGTCCTGGATGTGGTTTTAAACAAATAGGAGGCCGTAGCCTTTCTTCTAATTCTAATAACCAGTATAAGTACCGCAGAGTTGCCGTGTCGGCGAAACTTGAAAGTCAGCTAAGATCAAGCGGCAGACCATGTTTCGGCAATCAGCGAAAGTACTTTGCATGAATAACACATTTGAACGAAGGGCAAAAATCAAGAAATCGAACGAATTTTTTTTCCCCGCTTTAAAACCAGGGATGTGTGCGCTAAAACCTGTAGAGGATCGTTCGGCGACTTCTGGAATGTGGTTACAGTCGAACCTGTATTATCCCATAACTGTATAAATCCACAACCTCCGGTAACCCATAGCTTTTTACGTCCACCGATTTAGTGGGCGGGGAATTTCGACCCTTAACCCATAACCCTGTCTAAACCCTTACCCCATAGGTCTTTTGGGGAAAGTCCCATAGGTATAAAATCCATTTTTGATAATACTTGTCACACCCATAGCTCCATGTTGGTTTGATGCTAAAGGAGTGTCAGACTGTTTAGACTGAAACTGGTCTTTCTGTAGATTTCAGATTTCATATTTTCAGTTTGATCGCTTCATCGCTAAGCTTGCAAACGTCGGCTAACAGTCCGAGGTCCGTTCCTCTCGTTGTTGCTCGTCATCGCAGACAACGTCAAGGCCATATTTCCCTTCATATAAGCATAGTTTGCAGTGTATTAGCTTCTTACCTCACAGAGTTCGTCAGTTCGCCCTTTAGGAGTGTCCTATTTCTTCGGGTATTTTCACCCTGGTTTTTTGCCATAATATGGCCACATATTGACTTGTACCAGAAAAAATAGGCCTATGAACAACTCAAACCCTCTTAATACGTTGAGATCAGGGAAATCCACCCTCTTAACGATGGTTTATATTATCTGATGTCGCTCTTGTTCACTGCGCAGTGCGCATGCATGGGCGCGCGCGCCGCGTGCGAGGCCGTCGGCAGGACTTCGTGATTTTGGTGAACAAGTTATAAGGCAAATTAAAGGTATGCTTTTTTCTTTGTCGGCCCACATTGAATGTCAGGCTCTGAAGATATATCATATGCCTAAATAACCGTAAGATTAAACACCGGGTGAGCAAACTTGCAGCCAACTTACATTTTAGTTTGGAACCGAATGTTAATATGATACTACGGTATGTCCATATATCGCTGCACAGACACCGCTATGCTCATCATATTTAATAGCCTGAGACGACCACAAGACGACCACCAAGGAGAGCTCTGGGGAGGTAGAACGATGGACCGGCGTCTGGGCAAACATGGCCCCTGAGCGCTAAGCCGAAAACCCTGTGTCGCTCTCACGTTAGCACATCAAAATAAAAAACTAGTAGAAATCTTAGCGGTTCCAGGACACCATATACGTTACATAAATGAAAAATTGACGACCATTGCTGTATTAAGAGGAGATTCTGAAGAGTATTTAATGCTGTCCACGAACGCCCTTGAAAATCACCCAGACCCAGTTACCTACATCTTTTCCATTAATAAAAGCACGTGTAATGGCATCCCTATCGACTCATCAAATACGTCATCGCCCATCACGGCCTGCCGACTGGAAAGCAGCCGCACCGGAGCCTTTGCCTGGTACTACCACCTTCCAAGCTCAAACCACACTTCCAAGCCTTCCGGTTCCTAACCTGCAGAGTACTCTGAATCGTTTGAAAGAGAGTTTGAAGCCACTTGTATGGTCCGAATCAGAGTACGCTTCCGTTACTCGGAAGGTCGATGACTTTGGCAAGACGAAGGGTCCGGAACTCCAAGAGCGCTTATTGAAGAAGGCGGTTGAAACAGAAAATTGGCTTGAAGAATGGTGGGATGATGGATGTTTTCTGGCTTATCGCGAACCTGTATGTCCCCTGTCTTTGCTTTTGACTCTGTTGGTAACCTCCTTTCGTTATTAGTTGCTCTTGAATGTCTCCTATTATCGTGTGTTTCCTTGTGCATGAACTTTTGTTTGTCCATCTCACATGTAGATGTATCTTTTAGTTGGATTCGACCAGCCTTTTTCACATTTATCGAATGCACCAGCTGCACGTGCAGCTGGAATAACGAGGGCTACCATGTTGTTCAGACAACAGCTGAAGAAAGGTCACCTCAAGCCAGACACTACAAAGCACGGGCCGCTATGTATGGATACATATAGGTCATTCCTATCTGCATCTTTCCTCAGTTAACCATTACTTAAAATTGAATCTTTTTTAAGATGGTTATTTGAATGTTCCCGAGTTCCAGGCGAAAAACTTGATTGGTGCGTTTCTTACGCCAAAGCAGGCGACCTTGGTGACTCGGGCCACGTCATCGTGATAAGGAAGAACCGCATCTACAAAGTAGATGTTACGGACAATAGCAGAATTCTGAGCACTGCGGAAATAGAACAGTAAGTTTCGAAAGTACTCTTTCAGTATAAGAGGCTTATTTCTATCAGACAAATCCAACACATTTATGATAACACCCTGAACGAATACCCCGGTGTCGGTGTGCTAACATCATCGCACCGTGATACCTGGGCAAAGGTATGGGATACCAGATTCTGCACAATATTTGCTTGACTCTCTCTTAGGACTATGCGGAATTGGAGTCGTCTTCTCATAACTCAAAAATTCTAGAGATCATTAATTCTGCCGTATTCGTAGTTATCCTGGACTCTTCTAGGCCCCAAGACCCTATACACCACAGTCGCGCTCTATGGCACGGAGATGTTGTCGGTGGTGTTCCAATCGGATTAAGAAACAGATGGATGGACAAACCTATGCAATTCGTTGTCTTCGACAATGGCTACACTGGTTTTATGGGGGAGCATTCCATGATGGACGGCACCACTATTACACGAGTGTGTGATGAAATTCTTGAAATGCTCTACCACCCTACCTTTGACCACGGGTCGTTCAAACCCTCTCATAAAGTGCCAACGCCTTTGGACTGGAAACTCACGGCTGTTATTACTGACGCAATTACAGCAGCGGATCGGGCCGCTGTGAAGCTCATTAATTCTCGGGACCTTCACTACCACCTTACATCTTATGGGAAGGCCGCAATTAAGAGATTCTGCGTTTCCCCTGATTCATGGGCACAGATGATCATTCAACTAGCTTATAAACGCTTGATAGGAGAAGAACCACGCACTGGAGGAAGCAACGAAGCTGCCACGACTCGCAAATTCTATAGAGGCCGTACTGAAGACATTCTAGTTGCGACAAGCGAAACGGATGCCTGGGTCCGTAGTATGGACGATGGAACACCCATGAAAACATGCAAGAAACTTTTTGACGAAGCGACCAAGAAGCATGGATCTTTAATAAAGGATGCCCGAGAAGGAGAGGGTATTGACCGCCACCTTTTTGGTATGTTCATAAAACCGACTAGTGAAAATAGCTGGAGATACTGATTACATCCTCACACCATTGGCTGTAGGATTGCGACAGACCCTAAAGAAAGGCGAAGCATTACCAGAATTATTTGAGGACCCTGTTTATGTCAGGTTGTTCAACACTGTTGTGAGCACATCCGCCATCTTTTCGAAGCATTTTTCCGCGTACGGTTGGGGAGAAGTACTACCCAATTCTTTTGCGATACCCTATATGACTGGGTACGATGGTAAGCCTATCTTGGAAACTAGCCCGCCTTGTTGGATAAGTTACTGAAACCATAAAAACCAGATCGCCTTCAGTTTACCGTCACCTCCCCAAAGAGCATGCCCGGCAGACGATTTATCCAAGAAATTGCTACGGCCGCTGATGACTTGTATGCTCTACACGTCGCAGTTCCACAAGTCAACGCGAAGTTGTGAACTGTTCCAGGGTGTATTGGGGTCGTATGTTTTATCAATTGCATCGGAAAGCTCACTCGCCAGTGCCCACTGTAGTTTGCCACTACCCATGCATCGACGAAGCTACGTGGTTGTGGCATGAACACTATGTCGGACACTTTGCTATGTACAGGCTAAATATCTATTGTAATCTATAATTTTACCATTTGTAAAGCTGTTTAATTTTCTGTAATTTGTATCCGTGTTCTTTAGTAGTTATACACTCACCAAGGTTGACTCCCTTGACTCCTTTCGAACCTGCGTGACTTCCTAAAATAAATGTCTTTCTCAAGGATTTTCAAAATGTTTCCCAGCCGCAGGTTTCGTGTCTACAAGTAAATATGTACTGTTGGAACATACTCCTGTTCAGTTTAAAGATTTTTTGCCGCCCTAAATGCAGGGAATGATGTCACGTTTAAGGCGCAGCGACGCTCGCTCTTTCAATGCAACTCTACCGCGCACCCTGATATCGTTCTTGTCACTCTCTCCAAGAAACACATGGCTACGAGTTACAAGGCGCCACTTGCACACCTCTTTACCTCAAGATAATAGTAGGATACGTCCTCCCGATTGGAAGGCAGCAGCACCGGATCCTTTGCCTGGTACCATTACCTTCAGTGCACAACGCGCCCTGCCGTGCCTTCCCGTCCCAGAATTACGGGATACTTTGGCTCGCCTCAAGGAAAGCTTAAAACCAATAGCCTGGTCTGACGCGGAGTACGCGTCGGTCTCTCAGAAGATCGATGAATTTGGCAAGATGAAAGGGCCAGAACTCCAAGAGCGCTTATTGAAGAGGGCAAGTGAAAAGGAGCATTGGCTTGAAGAGTGGTGGGATGACGTTACCTACCTTGGCTGTCGTGATGCTGTACGTCTTATCATCTTCTGGAGGAAGCATTGGGATAACATGTAATTTAGCTGCTTGTGAATATCTCATATTACTGTGAGCGTTCCGATAAGTTGCTCGTTACCTTAACTGTTAACATATGTATATTTCCAGATGGATTCGATAAATCGCCCTCGCATTTATTGCAGACATCTGCTGCACGGGCTGCTGGAATTACGAGAGCTGCGATGCTGTTCAGGCAGAAACTTAAGCAAGGACTCATCCTCCCCGATATGTCAAAGGATGGGCAGGCCATGTGCATGGATACTTACAGGTTGGAAATAGTCATGGGCATATATATATATATATATATCTAAAGCTTGACCATTTCAGATGGATGTTTGACTGTTCTCGGGTTCCAGGTGAGGGACTTGACTGGTGCGTTTCGTACGCTAAAGAAGGAGATATTGGCGACTCGGGCCACATCGTTGTCATTCGGAAGAACCGCATCTACAAAGTGGACGTCACAGACAATGGGAGGATCCTTAGCACTTCGGAAATAGAGCAGTAAGTTCTCCGCACGTTGTTTGCAGAGTGAAGTATTTATCCTTATATCCTCACAGCCAAATCCAATTCATCTATGATAGTACCATCCAAGAATACCCCGGTGTCGGTGTGCTAACGGCTTCGCACCGTGATGTATGGGCAAAGGTACGAGTTATGGACTCTATAATTTCCTTCCTTCATGATGTTTCATTTCACGTCAGGATTACATGGAACTGAAGTCGTCACCTAACAATCGTGAAATTCTGGAAATCATAAATTCTTCCGCGTTCGTAGTTGTTCTTGACTCATCGCTCCCCGAAGACCCTATTCATCACAGTCATGCCCTATGGCACGGAGATGTTATGAATGGTATTCCAGTAGGATTGAGAAACAGATGGTTAGATAAACCGTTGCAGTTCATTATATTCGATAACGGATATGCCGGCTTCATGGGAGAGCACTCTCTCATGGACGGTACTCCCACTACAAGGATGTGCGACGAAGTACTTGACATGCTCTACCACCCAGCTTTTGACCACGGTTCACCAATTGAACCAACCAACAAGACTCCAACGGCTCTGGACTGGGACGTCACACCTGCCACCGCTAACGCTATAATCGTGGCCGATCATGCTGCTATCGAGATTATTGAATCTCAAAACCTTGGTTTCTACCTCACATCTTATGGGAGGGTCGCAATCAAGAAATTCGATGTTTCTCCTGATGCATGGACGCAGATGATCATTCAGCTGGCGTATAAGCGCTTGAATGGTTCGATGCCACGGATGGGAGGTACCTACGAGGCTGCCACTACTCGCAAATTCTACAAGGGTCGCACTGAAGTCATTCTAGTTGCAACGACCGAAGCCGACAACTGGGTTCGTAGTATGGACGACGCAGAATTCACTTTGCAAGATCGTAAAAGACTCTTCGACGAAGCTGCAAAGAAGCATAGAAGTCTAATAAAGGCTGCAAGGGAAGGGAAGGGTCTAGATTGCCATCTGTTGGGTAAGGGTTATCGAACTACTTTTGAGACACGATAAAGGCCAGCAATCTCATACATGTCCATTTGCAATTTGTTAGGGCTGAGACAAATCCTCCGTGAAGACGAACCTTTGCCTGAAATATACGATGACCCGGTCTTCAAGAGGTTGTTTAGATGGGTCCTTAGCACATCTGTGATCTTCTCCAAACATTTTCCTGTGTACGGTTGGGGCGAAGTAGTCCATGATGGCTTTGGAGTGGCCTACATGACTGGATACAACGGTGTGCCATCTCTTACCTCGTTCAAAAGACACTTGGGCATTAATCGTCATAATTAGACCATCTTCAATTCACTATTACATCTCGCAAAGAGATGCCCAACGCACGATTTGTCCAGGAGATCGCCAGAGCAGCGGACGATTTGTATAAACTGCATCACAGACTCTCACTCGAAGCGAGCTGAAGCGTGAATTACATTGCGCCTTGAAAGACGCACCGATGTCTTTCGAGTACAAAGTGTATATCTTTTCATAGTCAGTAATTCGCTGGTGTTACATATCTGAGATATACATTTATTCGGAAGAAATGTAGGGATGGATCTAGCAGCCTGATTGGCAAGTGCGCCACGAGCGCCTAAAGTTCTGGAACGTGTATAACAGAGCATTCTTAGCTTTTCCGACCTTTTGCCCATTTCCGCTTGTCCTGGATACAGGGGAACATTATTGACCATAGAACATGCACACTGGTCAAATACGGATGTGGTAGTACATCGAAATGCATTCGGCGTAGACACACACTAGGACAAATAGGCTGAAAGTTGTATGATCAAAGGAAAAAGGTTTTTCTTGAAGTCTCTAATTCCGGCTGAAAAGAAAGAAAGAAAGACATCATCAGACGAACTTTTGGCATGAAATTATTACTAACCTTCCATGCCCAGATAAACTCGTCCTGTTTTGGGGGTATAGTTTTATTTTGCTTGTCAGTTTCTGGTTGTTGTTCAGGCGCTGAAGCTTTATCTTGATCGCCTTCCTCTGTTGTTGCAGAAACATCGAATTCAAGAGGCCGTGCTTCCTCGCTAAATCTATAGACAGCTGGAATTCCCTTCTTCATCCATCTTAGTTTCAAAGTGAAGCGTGGTCCAATCTCTTGCAAGGCAACCTTTTCAGTCGAGCGGAAAGCATATCTAAGAGTAAAATTAGACACGTCTGTCCGAGATGAACGTCTCCGAATACTAACCTATGCCGTCTGAAGAAAAGGAAATCGCGTTGATTGTGCAGAGTAACAACCTGGCGACCTTGGAACTCGGGCAGTTGGGGGAATGTCGTCTGGAACATGCGGCCTACAGCATGACCAAGCCGTGTCACAAAACCGTTCAAAACAAGCTCAGGATGATGAGGAGTAGCTCGTGCGTGTCCCTGGATAATGACGCCTCAGAAAGTGGACGACAAGAAATGTAGTACAATAACGCACAAATATTTGCTGGGTTAACTCCACCGACGTCAATTTGAAATATGCGGATGGACCGTTTGGAAGGTGAACAAGTGTAATGGCATCTAAAGTCATGAAAAGTCATTAGAGTCGATCCCAAAACAACAAAATCCAGCATACTTGGTTTCTTCATGTCTTCATTAACCACACAAAGATGTTTGTATCCACGGTCAGCTGCCCATCCAGCTATCCGACCCACTTCGAAACCTTTTCCTTTCTTTCGGCGAATGAATTCAGCGCCAGGAAACACACCCACGAGCTCGTCGCAGAAATCATATGTTGCCTTTGAGGCTTTTGGGGATGTTGTAATTAAGATCTTAGGCGGAATAAGTGGGTCGTCGGTAGAGTTGAAGTAGTTAGCGAAGGGGTCGTTATCGAGGTCAGCAATGAGTTCCGCTTCTCTTGAAGATTCGACGTTTGAATTTGATGAGGAAGGATCTGCAGTGAGAATTGATGGGTCAAATTCACGCATGTTGTCTAATGTACGTGGAACATTTTCAGCGAGACGTTTCTGCAGGAGCATTTCAGGACAATATTTTTATGGGAGTGTATGCATCAGATTGACCTTTTTCGCTGCAGGATCATTGGCTTCTTGTTTAGCTTGTGCCAATCTTTTTTGTAGCTTCTGCTGGTTCCGCGCTTTTCTTGTCTTATTAACAATTTCCTCGCGTTTGATCTTGTTTTTGATTGAAGAAGGTTCAAAGCGGTTTGAAGGCATTGCCGTGACGAATTAAGGGGGGGTTATTGGGAGGGAGGAGTCCGTTTTCAGCCAATGTGCCAAACTTGAAGCTTGAATTTCCAATCGCCAATAAAGTTCTTTGTTTGGCAACTTTGTCCAGAACAATCAACATTATCTTATCTTTGAATTCCAATTCCTAGATTTCCAGATCACTGAGTGCTTCGACTACGGTTACACCTCGTCTATTCAAGTTTTCCATTCACATCCCTCGTTGAAACGGGAAATGGTCTCATCTCTCCCTGAAAAGAACGAGGAGTATGGTACAAAAGAATACTGGTGCGTTGATAGCCCATACTTTTCTCCACTCAAGGTTTTTATGATTCCTGACAAAAAATACAGGGATCAAAGATATCTTGAGTCAGTTCAACTGCCGCCTACTGTACAGCACGACGTGTTGAAACATTAAAGGGAAGAAAACAACGACTCCTTCGACTGGTTTAAATCCTATGCCGATCTTGCGGACCTGATTCATGAACTTATTCCTAACAAATCTTCCCGGATCCTCATGCTTGGGTGCGGTAACTCAAGATTATCAGAGGACGTAAGTTAATTCTTCAAATCTGCAATTATGGCTCCCAAGGGCTATTTACTAACACTTTCTCAGATGTGGGAAGATGGATACCACAACATTGTCAATATCGACGTTCGTATTTCAGCCAACCAGTGGCTCTCGTCAAGGGACCCTAATCTATATATTTTATTTTATAGTATTCCGGAGTCCTCGTTGAACAAATGAAACAACGACACGGTGTATTACGGCCACAGATGGAATGTAAGTGACCCTATGGGTCTCTTTGGTACTGCCGATAGTTAATTCTATTGTTAGGGCATGAAATGGATATTCGAGACCTCAAGTTTGAGGATGGTACTTTCGACGTAGCAATTGACAAAGGTACTATGGACGCTATGATGACCGCGAAAGGAGATGTTTGGGTAAGTTCTATGCTCTCCTACACAATTCCATCAATAATCAGGATATCCGGATCTAAGGATCCACCTCAGCAAGTAATTGACGACTGCAATAAAGAAGTAGACGAAACACTCAGGTGGGAATTGGCATATTCTCGTCGAGTTTCATGAATATTTAACTATTTTCCAGAGTGTTAAATAAAAATGGCCTTTTCGTGTATCTGACCTTCGGCCAACCACATTTCCGCCGGCGGTACCTACAGAAAGAAGGCACGACGTTGACCATCAAACAGCTGGGCGAAGCTTTCCATTATTATTTGTACATCCTACGTAAAAATAGCAATATCTAAATCGTTTGCCACTGGCAAATTTTAAATCTGGAGGGAATTCAAAACAAGAATTTGACATTCTTGTAGAAATCCAACATGGGATTTTCACCGTTACGGAGACGGGTTTTGTCTAATTCTGCATAAGTTTCTAGGAACTGTGAATGCGAGAATACGCTTGACTTCCGTTCACCAATTGGCAGACCACTTGCAGATGTCATACCGTCCACAGGCCTTCGTCTATTACTTGGTTGATATGAAGAGAAAAACGTCGATCCCGTTTCAAACGATGATGCTGTCGACGTCAGTGGTGTCAGACGTGCTGATGCAAGTTCATCGACTGAAGGTCCTGATAAAGACCGAGGTTGGGCGAGCATAAATTCGTACATATCTCGAAGGCGTTCAAAGTCCGTTGGGAAGAATATATCGAAGTATCCTTGTTTGACGAGAAGAGTCGTACAAGGCACTGTGATGTTCTGGAATCTCGTTTGAACCACGGGAGCATTGACACCCGGAATACAATCCGGCAAGGATGAGAAGTCGGATAGTAGAAGACGATGCCGAGGGAAGTGATTTCGCAATGTCCGCAGAAGATTCAAAAGGCGCGTAGGGATATACTCTTCTGAAGACAGGTTGGGTGCAAAGGGCAGTGATCGATAAAACTTGCGAGCAGCTTCAGATTTCAGCAGTAATTTGTTAATGGGTGGTTGGTGGTCCAAAACCTTCCGAGTATTCAAGAAGGATATGACCAGAGGGTCGGTGACTTTCGTGTAAATCATGTCGAAGTCCCCATTGTCGTCAATAGTAACTAGACCTTGGTATGGCTCCAGATTATCCAGGTCATAACGCACAACGTCATGGGCGAAGTTATCCTAAGTAACACCACATTTCAGCACCGTGATATAAACATAGATATAAAAAAAATACACTCACAATGACTTCCATCGAGATGAAGAAGCATGGAGATGGTTCTGTGGTATTCCAGTGGAAAATACTCTTATGGGTCACTTTGACGCAGGGGTGGACCTTTGATAGCTTCGCCTTTTGTAACTTCACCAAGCTACCGCTAATTTCAATGATATTGTACTGAGTGCGCTCGTAAACTTCAGGATATTCTTCTTGTAGAAGGTTTAAGATATCCATGGCAAGCGTCCCGTTTCCGGCACCAATCTCATAGATGACAAAATCTTCGTAGGGGAAGTATTTCAAAAGATATTCGGAGACGAGGCATCTTGCAATTGCACGACCATACCATGGCTGTTAATGATAGGTGAACATTCAAATATCGCAGAATAATATTCAGATCGATTTACCTTGAAGAGTTCTGTTGGAGTGTGCCATAATTGCCTGCCAGGTCCGTCGTGTCTGTCTTTCCCATAATTCGCATATTTGGCACCAATCTCCTCCTGGAATTCTGCCGAATCGCGAAGACTTGAGAAATCAAATGTAGTTTCCTCTCCACTGAAGATGGTTGCTTGTTTAGGGAAATATCCGTAATGCGGATTATAGAGGGAATCTTCAATGAAATCGCGTACAAGCATCTTCACACCCGTCGGGGGTTTGCGCTCTTTCTCCAAGGTGTTCGCGTCGACGAGCCGCAGCTTGTCCACATTGGTGCCAACACTCCCATCGAACGGATTGGCATTGTAGTTCCACTTGTCTTTGGGCTCCTCGAGGCTTTTCTTGCTAGATGCTTTAGACCATATGGCGGAACCGGAAAACGACCGCCGCGTTAATTGACAACGAAGCTGTGTGTTCAGTAAGTGTCGGGTAGCAGATGCGCCCAGAAATGTCATGGGCCAGGCAAAGCCTTTGTGTCGTTGACACCCTCAGCTTCGGGAGGTGCAGAAGGTTACGGCCCAGGGACTCGCCCTCCAATTTCTTGCGATTTCATTGGCTCGTGGAGACGACACGCGCCACGTGATGCCGTCCCGTACCGATTGCCAGATTGGGATTGAGATTGTACGCGTTTATAATCTTATCCTCCACCGTCATTGACTAAGCCACCTACACTAGATATCTATCGTTTCTACAAGTGCATCTGTATGGAAACGACAGAAAAGCTAGTCCAAACATGGATGGCCTCAGGCCGAGAAGAGGAAATAAAGGAAATAGTCTCAGGCATGACTCAAACTCGTTAATTGGCTTCATCCACTGGAAATTAAGCATATGCGATGCTAGATATTGGAAACGATCGGACTTCCCTGGTTAATGTCGTGAAAGCCCTGGGAGAATATCTGACATCGGAAGATAGTGAAGTATTGCAGAAGGGTATGGATGAGTTATACCACTCCACTGAAACCGTTTAGACCTTTTGTCCTTCACAGGCGTTGAGTTGTTGTCTCTAGTTGTCGAGAAGTCACCGCGGGAAAAGTTGAACAGACAGTCTGGTACGTACATCTTGATGTTATTATATGGCTTTCTTCTCAATATTTACATAAGTCAGAGTCCTTACCTCTTTCTTTTGCGGAAAACTCGACGACATGGTGACTATCAAACCAGCTTTGGCCGGGATTTCAACTCTAGTATCTATCCCTTCAATATCCTCCGCGGAAGTTACAACAATTATTGAAGGGTTAGTCAAGAAGAACTACAATTTCTATGCGCTGACAGCATACATTCTCCAGAATCTTCCGTCATGTAAAAATGAAAGCGATCGTTCAAGATGTTAGATTCAAAGTGTTTTCTATCATCGACAATTTGATGGCCTATCATCGAGATGGTACTATCTTCCTCTCATTCAAAACATATAAATTAACCGATCTCGATCATTAGTCTTGAAATCATATGGGAGACGGTTTTTGGACGGTTACATTCCCCTCGCTGAAGGAGAAAAGGACCCACGGAATCTGATGGTTGCGTTCGCAATAGCTAGGGTGATTATCATCGAGTTTGATATTTCTGAGCATGTGGAGGTATGTACCTTCACTATGTCTTAAATTCTAGAAAATTAATTTAGTACAGTCGATGTTTAATATTCTCTTCTGCTATTTCCCAATCACCTTCCGCCCACCTCCTAATGATCGATACGGAATCAGTACCCTAGACTTAAGGCTTGCGTTAAGGTGTGTAAGAGACCAGTCGCGATTTCTTACGCTGAAATTTTAATTAGGAATTGTCTCAACGCAACTCCTGCTTTTGGTCCTCTGGCAATTCCTGTATTCCTAGAGAAGATCTCTGCGGGTTCCCGTGCAACAAAGGTAACATTGCAATCGCGCGTCACTTTATCATCATCAGTTTAGTAACATATGTTATAGAAAGACACATTACAAACATTGGTTTCGTGCCTCCCCGTTTATGGGCCTGCTCTCGCACGTGTATCCGCCAGGAAACTTTGGAACGCACTAAAGCTAGAGGTGCATTTGTTGTTTCTACAGTTACTTAGGATCTTCTTGAATTTAACCTCTTTATAGATATTCCAACCCGTTGATCCCGAGACGGAGGAAGAAGCTCTCAATGCAACACAAGCGCTAGTAAAAACCATATACACGGACGAAGAAGAGGCCATGGAATCAGACGAGGACATACATGGCCTGGCCCGTGACGCATGCGAAGAATGTATACAAATACTGAAGGAACCGGAGAAGAGTCAAGCAAAACCAGCAACTAAAATTCTTTGCACCTTCATGTCGACCACCCGTACGTTAAACTTGCTATTGACGGTTGTATTCTCATCTTCGGTGTGCAGCTTCCGTTGCGAAATACACTATTTCGCAGGCTATACCACATCTGATCCAACTATTCCGCAATCCAGACGAAGCATCTGCTCGTACACCGACATTATTCTTACTTACCGAAATAATCATGGCTGCTAGGGATTCAGCCGCCAAATTCACTTCGGAAGTCAACACAGCTCTGTCCCTTTACAAGGATGATCTTCTCGCTGTTTTGACCGTTGGGTTAAAGTCTCAAGCTTCTAGAAATGTTGCTTTGTCTGGTCTCAATGCCCTTTCTTTAGCTAAAGGTTTGCTTCTAGACGAAGAATACGGGTACATTGTGCACAATGCAAGCGAACTACTAGGAGGCAATTCTGATGAAATTGACGAATCAAGGTAAGATATTAAGTGACCCGTTTTTTGCGACTTGATATCTAATGTACACACAGTGATTTTATTATTGAGCTATTGAAGACGATTAGCGACATTTCACCTCGCCACGTTGTGGAACAAACTTTGCCCATCTTATTCAGTTCTTTGCCTGACATGGCCCCCTTACGGACGGATGCTGCTGGACGTGAAGACTGCTGGCGTATCTTATCTACACTCGCTAAATTGTGCACGCAAGCGGAACTTTTTGAAAGCTTGGTCATTCGTTTAACAACTAAACTGGATTTGTTGTGCTTTCCGTCGCCAGACCAGATGATTGCTATCTATAGCGATCCGGAACCTACCGCGGCGTATGCTCATATGATATTGAAGGCTCTGAATCAAGCTCTGGCATCGAAAGTAACGATGAAGCATCTAGATATTGCCAAATACATCGATCGACTGGTTCCCAGTCTTTTCAATATCTTCATATCATCTGCTCTTCTTTCAGAAGGTAAAATCAAGATCGCCACTGAACCTCGGTTAATAGAAGTCGCCGGACAGATAATTAACATGGTGGTGCAATCTATATCTCTCCAGTAAGTAACTTAGTTTCGACACCTTTAATGACGATTTACTGACAAATAACAGGAAACAACAAACTTATACTGGAGCGTTGTCGAAGGCTTTGCTGGAAGGGGACGTTACAGGCATCGCATATGGTTTCCAGAAGGCTGCAACTGAGCAACCACTTTCTATATTCAATGTATTTGAGTTTTTATTGTCGAACAATAACCTGGCATTTACACATCCACCAGGGATCAAGCACGCCAGAGCAAAGGAATACGCTTTATTTGTTAGCTTCCGCTGTAACTGCACTTCGCAAAGAAGTACGTTCGATGTCCTGCCACGAAATACGACTCTAATGCCTTTCCTCTTGCAGGCGCGGATTTCCCTTGCGAGTGTAGATGAATTCTTGGATATGGCAATGAAATGGGTCCTCGAGGTAGCCGAAAATGATTTACAGAAGCTATCAGCATTACACATAGTTTCATCTATTGTTAACAGACAGGCAGACGGTAAGGTCTTTCTTCCTTTTAAAAAAAATAAAATCTTGACCAAATCGCGTCCATCATAGAATTATCCTCTTTCTTAAACGGTAAACTTGAGGCATACTATAGTGCGGAAATTGCCAACCAGAGCTCTCCATCAGAGAGGCGACGGTGGGCAATAAAATCATGGACCTGGGTGAGCTTGAAGTTGAAGACGAATGTCCCCATCTCATCGCACTGCACATCATAGCTAGCAAAAGCTTTACTCGTAAGGAAACATGCCTTGGCCATGACTTTCACAGAATGCCTCTACGAAAGTTTGAGTGATGAAACCATTGGATGGGATGCTGCAAAAGCCATCGGAGAAATTCCATCGCCCGACAAAGTCTTAACAAAAGCCAATCACGCTAACATCAAGGTGCTCTACGTGCAAAAATACGTCGGGGCCGTCTTACCAAGGCTGATAGGGTTTTCTAGAGACGGTGATAGTGAGTCGATGCATACGTTCTACACACGGTATCTGATTTAAGGTCCATAGATCCAGCACGGCAAACCGCTTCACTTGTTGCGTTAACATCGTTGATTAGATCCATTCCCAAAGCTGCATACGCGCATGAAATGCCATCGGTTTGACCTCCTAGTTTTGTCTATCCACAGAGATCTGACAGATGGACCACTAGCTGATACCTCTCCTATTGCGCGGGCTAGATCTTCCTGATTATGAGATCAGAAGTAACATCATCGATACTTTCCTCGTCGCAGCTGAAGGTGAATCACTGGAAAAGAGCCTCGTCTCGGAGCATAGCACAACGCTCGTAAACATCATGCTGAAAAATAGCAATGTGAAAGAGATGCCATCATCGGTACGATCCCTTTATGGATTATTCTTTGGGTTGAATGCTAAAGAAGTGACTTCAAAAAACAGAGGGTCAGGACATCAGCACTGCGATACCTGGCTGTTTTGCCAAGTATCATAAAATACGATGTCTTGCACCCATACAAGGCTTCTGTATTGCGGGATTTAGCTGCTGTGTTAGACGACCCAAAAAGATCGGTTCGCAAGGAAGCTGTAAATGCCAGGTCCGTCGAGTTCTTTTCTTCACTCGTTGAGAACGTAAACTGAACCTATACTTTTTAGAACAAAATGGTATGTCGATCTGAAATAGTGGATGATGTCTAATACTAATATAATTCAGGTTCAAATACAAAGGATAGGTTCAGCAACGGGGTATCGAATGATCTCCTTCTAGTATGTCAACTTTGCATAAATGTAAATATGTAGAGGATCGTACAATACAGCAACTAATGGCGAGTGATAAAAACGATTGAAAAAGTGTACCATAAGTAAATAATTCGGTCATCGGGCCATGATAGCCTGTGTCTTGAGTGCAGCTTCAGCCAGTGCGAGTTCAAAAGCACGAAGGTGTTCTTCTACGATTTTACGGCCATCCACTCTCTTCACAGAGCGACTGGAAGAAGTGGGTGTTCCAGGCTGGTCATCACCATCAACGTAACCCGATTCCCACTTTTCAATTTTCTGCCGACTACGTTCTGCACTGTCCCAATCTGTCCGCCATCCACCGAGTTTGTTTTTCAAAGCACGTATTTTCCGTCCAGCTTCTGATGTCGCCGCACCGTTTACTTGTGCTTGTTCTGAGATTATTGTCAAAGAGGAAACCAATGACGTGGTCGCAGACCGGAGCTGCTTAAGTTGGGTCACAGTAGTTGCTGGTGTAGGTGGTCCAACGACTAAAGGAGCGGACGTAAATGTATCCCTCATTGGAGAGGTTGCAGGTTCTGTCGAATCATCTTCGTCCCCAAGGTGATGTTTGTCCGGGTCAAGTTCCCAATCTGAGGCTTGTAGTTGGTGTGCACCAGGGGATCGGGGTTCTTCAATGAGTTCTAAATGTCTGCTATTCGTTCTTGATAGTTCTGTCCTGAAAGGAGTATCTGACAGATCGTCTACCGGTGGCAATTCTTCCAGATGGCTTAAGATATCCTCTCCTCCAACTTCTCCTGCAATTTTCCTAAATTGCCTTTCATAGTCCTGTAGTTCCCGAATATGACTTTCTCTATCTCTAATTGTCACATCTATGCGTCGAATGACATCTGACGCAAGCCTTTCTAATGTCGGTTGGTGTGATGCTGAAGGCTTGGGGTCAATGTCTAACTGCTGCAAGTGACCAACGAATTCCTCTGTTGACTTTAAGTCTTGAGCCAAAACATCCATTGGGTCTTGAACAGATTTGGGACTTGATGGAGGTTTCCTCGAGGTTGTAGGGGTGTTGAAAACAGGATCGAAGCCATGGTCGTTCAGTGGCTCGGGTTCATTCGTCCCTTCTAGTGGCAGGTCGTGATATGGGACGTCATTTCCAGAGGTCGCGAGCTGAGATGCGAATGAAGAAACGTCAACATCCGTAACGTGAATATCTACATCATTGAGGCCTGCGTGCGGATCCGTAGTATCGTCGATCCCTTCCGCACCTTCATCGAATTCAATGCCGAATTCTTCTGCTAATAATTTGGAGCCAGCGCTCGGTTCCGGCATCAAAGCCACAGCAAGTTCGTGAGCTAGTGAATGGTGACGTCCGTTGGCTCCATCGTCTTCCACACCCATGTCCAAGGCCAAACTGGATGGTCCGCGAAGCGAGGCGGTGGAACGGCGATTATTAATGCCTTGTCGTGAGGCTGATTTCCTGGAAGAAGAACCTGAGGGCGGCGCTAGGAGATGTGCATTTGAAGCAAAGACTTCCCCTTCATGGTTGTATCGAGGCATAAAAGGGATGCTATAGATTGTGTACGTGTAGAGATAGAGATAGAGAGTAAAGGGACAGAGGGCTTCTAGCGTGTTGTGGTATCCTAGGCTGTTACCCGACCGACGCGTTTATTGGTCTCACGGAGTCTGTACTCACTCATTATGTAATGCTTCAGGCTCGACCTTGACTCGATCCTCAACCAATGAAAAGAACACAACTTCAAGTGGTTTTTCAAATATTGCTTTAACCAAGCTTTAACTCAATCTCGGGACACAAAGTAGAAAAAAAACTACGTTCGGGAGTAGTCAATGGCAGGAAATCATCAAGGTTCAATTCACAGTTCCACAAAGTATTTTCTAATTAATTTATTTATCCCTCCAAGCGGTGAAACGAATCCGAAGTAGATAGTAATAAACCATCAGAAAAGAGATCACTGCGTTTCAGTACTTAGACTGGCGAGCGCGTCGAAAATCAGTGCCCGGTTGGAGTCGGAACTGGTCCCTTTGTGCATATTTCGTTCACCGTTGACTACCCTTCTTTCCAAGGTCATGAATATATTGTTTTTGCTCTCAATATAAGCATTAGTATATGTCATATAGTTCTTCGAGGATATACGCTTCGTAGCAACTTCAACGTAGGATTGTTTGTAGTCGAAATAGCCTGGACACGAAGTGGAACAGGTCTTACGGGGTGTTGCGAAAACCCATATATGGTAATGGATGCCGCATATGCCGACTACAGCACCCGGCGCACATGATAGTTCCTGATGGCTCTCGGCCTCGGCCCTCCTCACTCTATTTCCTCCCTTGTTCATATACTTCGCAAACATACAAGGATTTGTCCTCCTCACTATTATCACTTCTTCGGTTCTTCTCTTAAATCATTTCATTACTTTAACTTAGTAAAACAATCAAGTCTTTACGTTTCCCTCTCTCTTCCAACTTTTGTATCCTGCGGCGCGATCATTCCAGTGCAGGGTGTAGTCTGCATCCCCCCTTGGGAGTGGTAGCTGAATTATTGAGGAATAAAGTTCCCGGCAATTTTGAGCTTATATCAAAGGACAATGGATAATTCCCTGTACGAGCCTATTTTTCAGTATTCAATACACTGCCAAGTTGGACCTGTATATACATCTTGGAATTTATTGACAAAATGTACATTTTTCTTTTCTTATCCCTGCGACACACTAGATGTTTCTGTGTCCAGGCGTCGCCCGTAGGGCAATTTAAAGGGAATTCGAATAAAGTAGTATGAGCGACCAATAGCTTTGCTTCCTAACACCTGTCGGACTTTGAATCATTGACCATGGGGGAGCGCTAAACTTTGCAATAACTTCAGTTTAAACGGTCACCTTAAGCGTTGATTCCTGCCTCACTCGAAGGTGCATAGTATTTCCCATACTCATTCTAAAGACTTATTTATTTTCTGGTTCGTTCTAAAGTCATGAACGTGAACATCTGGGTACGTGGCGCATATTCTCTTCCAATCTATTTCGCAATGTTAAATCTATCACGCCAGACCGAGCACCGGAATCCGGAAGGACGTACGTATTGGTTCAACACTGGAACCAAGCAGAGCGTTTGGGAGAAGCCTGATGGTATGTTTAAACGTATTCTCCGCCCTCGAATTACTAATATCTTCTCCATCCAGACCTGAAAACACCCTTTGAGGTATTGCATTATCAACCTCATTCTGGTGATTTGCATCTAACGCAAACCTTTTAGCGCGCACTTAACCAGACAAAATGGAAAGAATACTTTTCCGGGGGCAGGAAATACTATTACAACGTGCGTATCATGTTGAACTACGGTTTGGGTTTATTCAAATTTTGCATTGTAGACGGAAACGAAGGAGTCTAAGTGGGATATGCCTGATGAGCTTCTTTTAGTTTTAGAAAAGGTGGAAAAGGAAGCACAAGTTCCTGCGGCTGCGTAAGTCTAACATCCAACTTATGATACTTTCGATGTTTGACAAAGGGTGACAGAAAACCTCTGACAATCGCTGCTCCGGGATTCACTCCAGTTAAAGGAGCCATACAAGGTGGAATAGTCCCAACTGGAGGTGCTGATCCGTCCTCATCCACACCCAACCAGCAGAATGGTGCAAATCTTGCTGTCGGCGCTCACACTGGTGGTCTTCCACAACCAAACAGTGCATTGCCGGTCCGACCCAGCTTACCAGACGACCCAGTAATCCCGCACAATGGCTTCCAGACAGTCGAAGAAGGAGAGAAGGCTTTCCAACACTTACTAAGGAAGGCAGGAGTGGACGCTAATTGGACATGGGATCAGACAATGCGTGCTATTATCACTGATCCCTTGTACAAAGCACTCAACACTCTTGCCGAGAAGAAAGCATGCTGGGAAAAGGTGTGTTAGGTGTTTTATTACCCTATACACGCGTATTTACCACTGGACAGTACACCACCGCATTGAAAGTCAAGGAACAGGAGGAAAGGGATGCCAGACTTTCAAAGCTACGTCCTGCAATTCGTAATATGCTGAAGGGCAATCCAAATGTCTTCCACTATACCACTTTCCCGACCGCAGACAAACTTTTTGCACAACATCCAATATGGCAACAAGCTAAAATTGAAGCTGAGCGTAAACTCATTTTTGAAGACTATGTAGCCGAGTTGAAGGAGCAGGTCGTGGTACGTAATACATTTCTCTCCAATCAATTTATTCTGAAATTTGGTGTTTCCAGAGCCAAACACGCGCCGCACGAGGACGAAGCATTTCCAAGGTCGTATCTCTTTTCAAAGAATTGAATGTAGACGTTGTTACCAGGTGGCGTCAAGCTCATGAAATGCTCACGGAATCCGAGGAATGGCAATCAGATGAAGAACTGCGCAAGTTGCCCACTCTCGATATCCTCTTGGCCTTTGAGGATTATAGTCGAGTACGCGAGAGAGAATACGAGGAACAAATGCGCAGAGCCCAGGTTGAGAAAACGAGGCGTGAGCGCAAAGCACGCGAAGCTTTCAAGGTACGCCGTTATCTAGACGCTGCATTGATCATAAACTGACTTCATTCTCACAGACTGTACTCCATGAACTCATAGAGTCTGGCACTCTGAAAGCTCGTACAAAATGGAAGGAAGTATATCCTCTTTTCAAGGACGACACCAGGTACTTGGACATGCTCGGGAATCCAGGATCTAATCCGTTGGAGTTGTTCTGGGATGCTGTCGATATTCTTGACCAAAAATTGGATGAAAAAGTTGCCATCGTCGAAGATGTCATTAAGC
Source organism: Agrocybe praecox (assembly GCA_964017145.1). Lineage (NCBI taxonomy): Eukaryota > Fungi > Basidiomycota > Agaricomycetes > Agaricales > Agrocybaceae > Agrocybe > Agrocybe praecox. Next base: position 1,586,475 of record OZ024852.1, read on the forward strand.
GACATAATGCGAAGCTTGCAGAAAGCAAATCCGACGACAAGGAACAGATGGACGTCACCGAAACTTCATTTGCTGTTACTCCGGAGACAACTTGGGAACAGTTCTTTAGCATTGTGAGCGGAGAGGCTGATGCTTCAATGAAGGCTTTGTCGGAAGAAGAGCTGCAGCTTGTGTTCAAAACGGTATTTCTTTACATCACAAGTATATGATCAATGTCTGATATTTTTGAATTAGCTACGTGATGTTGCTATCAAGAAAGCAGCGGATGAGAAGAGACGACATGAGCGAAAGCAACGTCACTTGCAAGATGATTTGCGTTACGCCATGAAGAAATTGTCAGAACCTATTGACATCTCCGCAAAATACGAAGACGTAAGTGTTCTTATTCTTTTCTTCGATGATTCATAGTTCACAGGCATACGAAATAGATTGTTCCTTTGATCGAAAATCTCCCAGAATACAAGGCGTTGGACGACGAAGAAGGACGACGTGCTGCGTTTGCCAAATATGTCAAGAGACAAAAGGTGAATTTGAGTCTATTGTTCCAAGAGCTTATTTTGAACGGTATTTCAGGAACGGATGCGGGAAGTTAACTCGGACGACGGTGGTTCAGTGACAAGCAGAAAACGCAAAGAACCCGTGCATGCGGACCGTGACGTTGACCGCGACAGAGACCGTGAGCGAGACCGTGGTGGCGATAGAGACAAACGCGACAGAGACTCTCACCGCGACCGAGATCGAGAGAGGGGGAAAGATTATGACAGAGGCGCAAGGAGCTCTCGTCATCATCACAGGTACGACGATTACGACGACCGCCGCCCTTCTCGCGACTATAGGGACAAGGACAAAGAACTTGATCGAGAAAAAGACCGCGACGGCTATAGGACTTCAAAATATAACCGTGATGGAGACAAGGACGATAAAAAGAGTCATCGAGACGACTTGAAGGATAGGGCTCCTAGGGACCGCGGTTCAAGTCATGGACGCGACTGGGATGATGGTTCCAAAGGGAGAGAGAGGAGTTTGAGTATCACTGCCGTGAAGGAAGGCAGTCAGAAGCGGGAACAGGAAGATGATAGCCAGAACGACCGCGCAGAGAAGGTATGTCTATTTCCTTCGCAAGTTACATTCTTATCTAATATAACATTGTAGAGACCTCGCTACGACCGTGATGCGTCAGAGCAGATGGAAGTTGGTAAAAGGCAGGGATCAGCTCGTGCAGAGACACCAGAGGAAGGGGAAATATGAACTATAAGATTATCCTACGCGAAATTATATGTTGATACAGAATAACGAATGCTATGATGATGCCGAGGGTTCAGCAGGAATCTCAATGCTGCCTATCCTGAGCCGCGTATATTCCTGCTTATGTTGAATAGTCTTCTGATAACCCTTTCTCCTCTTTTTCTTGAAAATAAACTCCATTGGACCTTTGGTGTGTTCGACGACGGTTGCCTCGACTCTAACTTTATTTGGGGGTATCACAGGGTTGCCGCGAAGAGTGTATTCGCGTGAACCCAGTTCGTGTATTTGGTCGAGAACAAGGACGTCACCGATTTTGACGTCGCGAAGATGAGGCACGGTGAGGACGTCGCGTGGTGTCAAGATATATTTTTTGCCAACGAAGGAGGCGACGACATATTGCGAAGGTTGCGAACGAATGAGCTGCAAAGCAGTCGTGGTTGAGTCAGGTAATGTGTGAAGACCCCTAGTTGCTGCTAGCCGCAGTGGGGAACCTGTTTGTGTGTGAGATGGATATTGAAAAAGTCATTCGTAACAAAAAAGACTTACACCACCTAAGCAGACTTGCCATGGTATTGAACACTTAGCTGGAGTTAGTGACGAGAGTGTGATGCGAAAAATCGGATTGAAACTCCGCCTGAATGTTCCGAATGGCGCCGACTTGGTTGTTACAACCGAAAACTTCCCTGCTGAGTCTCTCATACCCATTTCTCATTTTCACCTCCTCCCCATGCACCGAATTGCCATTATAAACTCGGCGCGCGCTCGTGCGCTGGCCGCCTCTGTAAAGGTTTGTTCTCGTTTCCCGCTCTTGTAAATTCAAAATGCATCCGTAGAACTCATTCCGGTGTTACACGAACCTCTTTAGAGCACAAAATCCGTCGTCGCTCGCTCATATGCCACCGCAAAGCCAGGTAAGGGCTTTCTAGCACCTAGAGACCCGCAAACAAGTCACTGACCACGCGAATTCATCCTATTCACCTGCACAACCCTCCCCGACACGTAACACGTCACTTTCTCCAGCCGCTTCTGAGGTCTCCTCCATTCTTGAGTCTCGTATTTCCGGTACCCAAGTTGCTGGAAATGTCGAGGAGACTGGTCGCGTGTTGAGTATGTACTCTGTCTTCTCTTCTAGCAATGTCGTCCTCACCTTGCATTCAAGGTGTCGGTGACGGTATCGGTCGTGTTTGGGGTTTGAAGAACGTCCAGGGTAATTACACTTTCTTCCGCCCCAATGTATTGACGTGGCTTAATGTGCATGCGCGACTCTAGCCGAAGAGATGGTGGAATTCTCCTCTGGTGTCCGTGGAATGTGCTTGAACTTGGAAGCCGACAACGTTGGTGTCTCCATTTTCGGTAACGATCGTCTCATCAAGGAGGGTGATACCGTCAAACGTACCGGCCAAATTGTCGATGTTCCTGTCGGCCCTGGTCTCCTTGGACGTGTCGTCGATGCTCTCGGTGACCCCATTGACGGAAAGGGCCCAATCCAGGCTGCTGAGCGCCGTCGTGCCTCCCTGAAGGCCCCCGGCATTCTTCCCCGTCGTTCCGTCAACCAGCCTATGATGACCGGTCTCAAGCCCATCGACGCCATGGTTCCTATTGGTCGTGGACAGCGTGAGCTTATCATTGGTGATCGTCAGACTGGTAAAACTGCCGTCGCCATTGACACCATTCTTAACCAGAAGAGGTGGAATGACGGTCAAGATGAGAGCAAGAAGTTGTACTGCGTTTATGTTGCTGTCGGCCAGAAGCGTTCAACTGTTGCCCAGCTCGTACAAACCCTTGAGGAGAACGACGCAATGAAGTACACCATCATTGTTGCCGCCACCGCTTCCGAGGCCGCCCCCCTCCAATACCTCGCTCCCTTCTCTGGTTGTGCCATGGGTGAATGGTTCCGTGACAACGGCAAACACGGTAGGCCCAAAGACAAAATTACCTTTACAAAGTTCTGACGCGTTTTCTTAGCCCTCATTGTTTACGACGATCTTTCCAAGCAGGCCGTTGCTTACCGTCAAATGTCCCTCCTCCTCCGTCGTCCTCCCGGTCGTGAGGCCTACCCTGGTGATGTTTTCTACCTTCACTCTCGTTTGCTCGAGCGTGCCGCCAAGATGAGCGACAAGTTCGGTGGAGGTTCGCTCACTGCCCTCCCCATCATTGAGACCCAGGGTGGTGATGTGTCCGCATACATTCCCACTAACGTAAGTTTTTCTGTTTGAATTTGATTTGTATCTGAAGCAGATTTTCAGGTTATCTCTATCACTGATGGTCAAATCTTCTTGGAAGCCGAACTCTTCTTCCGTGGTGTCCGCCCTGCCATTAACGTCGGTCTGTCTGTGTCTCGTGTCGGATCTGCTGCCCAGACGTTAGTTGCTTCTCGTTGAATGCCTCTTTGCCTAAACTCACCTGTTTTATCTAGCAAAATCATGAAGAAGTTCGCTGGTTCCCTCAAGCTCTACCTTGCCCAATACCGTGAAGTCGCTGCCTTCGCTCAATTCGGTTCCGATCTCGATGCCTCTACTCGTTTCCTCCTCTCCCGTGGTGCCCGTCTCACTGAGCTTTTGAGTAAGTCACGAATTTGTTTGGTTGTTGATTTTATCATTGACTTTGGTTTTAGAACAAGGACAATACCAACCCCTTGCCACCGAAGTCCAAGTACCCATCATCTACGCTGGTGTCAACGGTCTTGTAAGTTACAAATGTTTCAAAACCCCATGATAGATGTTAATCTCCGTTTTAGCTTGACTCCATCCCCGTCGACCAGATCACCAAATGGGAAGCTGAATTCCGTGCCCACCTTGCCACCCAAGGTGCCCTCCTCAAGGAGATTGAGGCTGGCAGCGTGACACCTGAGCTTGAGGCTAAGATCAAGAAGGTCGTCGAAGATCACGTCTCCTCGTTCACTTCATCGTAAAAGTAGAGTTGATTATTTAGACCTCGATGTTTATACGATTCGAGACCCAAAATGAAGCCTTCAGCATTTCTTTCTCCTCTCTTCTTTTCATAGATACACCCTATCGTTTAAGCATTGCAATTCTACTAGTTATCGGAGACTCTTGAAAGTGTGAATGGAGCAAGGTTAAGGGTGAGCAGAGTAGATGATTCTGCTGTAAGTACTGTCGTAAGACCGACTATGGCCGAGCATCTAATCTTATCTTTGGATCCGTGCGTATTCCGACCCGTTAAACTTTTTGTAGACTCTTGTTCAGTAACTACACCCTATATAAGCCCCTTAATTTTTCTTGTAGACCATCATCATGAACTCCGAAGCCATTGCAAAGGCTGCTAAAGCAGCGTTTGAAGACTCTCAACTGGTTTCAGCTTCAGAGCGTGTCAAGGCTCTTCAAATCATCCGCAGAGAACTGGAATCACGGAAGGCGGAAATCCTGGCAGCAAATGTTGAGGATCTCAAGGTGTATAAAGTTATTTCTGTAAACCACATTACATCAAACTGACTAGGTCAGTCTGCTCAAGCCGAAGTCGATGCTGGTCGGATGACCACTTCCTTGCTAAGTCGCCTTGATCTAGGGAAGGGCGACAAATGGGATTCTATGCTTCAAGGCATCGATGATGTAGCCTCCTTGCCAGACCCTAACGGAATCGTAACATATGCCACGCAGCTGGACGATGATCTGGAGCTTTATCGTGTGTCGTGTCCTATAGGTGTTTTGCTGGTTATTTTCGAGGCCCGGCCGGAAGTTGTGGTTAATATTGCAGCGTTAGCCATAAAATCAGGTGCTTATCATTCGTTGTTTGTATTCTGTGGTTTTTTATATATACTCTATGTAGGAAATGCTGCTATTCTAAAAGGCGGGAAAGAGTCCAATCGCACGACCTTGGTTCTTTCCAATGCCATCTCTGCGGGATTGGCACAGACTGCGCTCCCCGAAAAATACATCCAAGCGATACAAACTCGCGACGAGGTTTCCGAGCTGCTGAAGCAGGACCGATATATTGATTTGGTTATTCCAAGAGGCAGCAACAGCTTGGTTAGGAGCATACAGAATAGCACCAGCATCCCCGTCATGGGCCACGCGGATGGCTTGTGTTCTGTGTATCTGGATGAGCAGGCAGATCTAGAAAAAGCTGTTCGAGTCGTGGTTGATTCCAAGGTATCTTTATTATTGTTACTTTTCTTCCCATAGAGCCGCTAATGATCCCAATTTTGTAACAGATTAACTATCCTTCAGCATGCAATGCTGCAGAAATATTAATTGTACACGATTCTTTGCTTCACACCATTTGGCCTGCAGTTGCAAAGGCATTATTGGAAGCAAACGTTGAGCTGCAATGCGATCCTGCGACACTCGACGTGTTAAAATCTCTATCTCCCGCTCCTTCGAAACTCGAAACTCACGTTCGACTTGCCACCCCAGAGTCGTACGCGACAGAACATCTCTCACTAGTCCTCTCAGTCGTTTCCGTCCCATCTCTACAAGCAGCCATACAGTTCATTAACTCACATTCCTCCCATCACACTGATTGCATTGTAACAGAATCAGAATCAGCATCATCCATTTTCTGCCGTGCTGTTGACTCTGCAGGAACGTTCGTAAATGCAAGCACCCGCTTCGCCGATGGGTTCCGATATGGTTTCGGTACTGAAGTTGGAATCAGCACAGGCCGAATACATTCTCGTGGCCCTGTGGGATTAGAAGGACTAGTGATATACAAGTATATGATGAAGAGCAAAGGGAAAACCGGACATATCGTAGGAGAATTTGGGACCGGCAAAAAGCAATTCCAGCACAAGCGGATTGATACAAGCATTCTACCTTTCTAAAAATGCAATCATAGATATAATAGATTTATATATGTCAGGAATATTACAGTAAGGTATATACACGTAAGAAATAAACAAGTCAAGGAGGCTTATGCTTCGTCTAACTTGGCCTTTTTGTCGGCGTTGATTGGTTCGGGTTCACCTTCAGCTTTACGTTTTGTCGCGGTTGACTCTTCTGCTACTGCAGGGGCGGCTGCAGGTACCTTTTTCTTTTTCTTCACAATGGATGTTAAGTCGTTGACGACTACAGCCGCAGGCTGCGATGCGGATGACGAGCCCGCGTTCAACTCTTGATCCAGAGATTGTGCCGCTAATTCAGGTGCACTGGTCGCAAGTGACTCGTTGGGCGAAGTCTTCAACTCTTCCACCTGAGAGAACGAGGAAACAATTAGATCATGTTATGGAGCTTCTATAAATAATGAAGCTTACTTTCAAGGCGAGATCATCCTGCAACCCAACAAGCTCTTTGATTTCACTCTCTATCTGAGCCTTCGACATCTTTTGAACATAATCATCACGTATTAATCGAGTCGTTGTTGATTTCCCTTTCCCTTTTGGATCGCTGGCTACGTCTGGCAACGGGGGCAGTTCACCAGCAAGGCCCTTTCGCAGCTCATCAAGTCTTGCTTGAATACTAGCAAGTGCGCTTTCAGCATGGGCAATAGCACCAGAAAGACGACCAGATGTTAAGTCAAGGACCATGCTCAATTTGTAGTGAGCTTCAGCGATTTGGCGAGAGGACGAAGGAAGGAGGTCAATTTTCAATTTTAGGCCTTCTTCGTAGTCTGTAATAGCCTGGTCGAATTTTTCTGTATCGAGGTGTTAATAAAATCACATGTGGATATATGCACAAATTTGCTCACCTGTCTCTAGAGAGACATCTCCGAGTGCGATGAATGTGTCTGCCAATTTCAGCTTAACTTCGTCGTCGCCGTCTTCATCCTTCTGCTTCTCATAAATAGCACGAGCAAGGTCGAGTACTTCCCATGCAGCATTAAAATCATCCTCAGGTTCCCCGTCATCGCCTTCATCGTCCCCTTCTTCCTCTTCCTCATCTTCTTCTACTTGAGCGGCCTGCCCAAACAAGTCTACTGGGTGGTCTTCTCCCTCTTCAGCATCTCCAGAGAATGAAAGAATAGGACCGTTGGAAGATGTTTTTGATCCAGATGCTAGTCATGATTATACCCGCTTCAGTGGCTTGAGGTCCCTGTAGACAAGTCACGACGTACCTTTGGCTTGTTCCTGGGCCGCCTCCTCCGTCTGTTCTTGTTCCTTGCCTAAAACTGAGCTTTGTGCAATGGCATTTTCAAGAAGAGCCTTCCCATAGGAAAAATAGAGGTCCGCGGTTTCTGGAGCGTGCTCGCCAAGATTTTGTGTACTAATGAAGGAAGAGCGCGTCAGATGCCTCAAATTTTCAGGACGCGCCGGAAGGATTGGAATACGCGTTAGACGCGACTTACACGAGTTCAAGGGCGGTGGCATAGTGGTCCACTGCTTGCTCATATTTTCCGAGAGCAAACGCGCGTTTTGCTTGTTCAATGGAGCTCTCCGCCGTAACGTCCGCAGGCGTGGCAGATGCAGCATTTTTTGTATCCCTGATGAAACGGAACATATTGGCACCTCCGGTGTGGCATAGATAAACACTTCTAATACTCACGAGCTCATGTTAATGAAAAGGACGTTGGAAATTAGATGTGTTGGGTAATCTTAGAGAGATGGAGGATGTAAATGGACAAGAGTGATGTGTGAAAGCGTGACGGTGTAACGCATTTATATGAATGAATAAGTGGCCCGAACAAACGGAAATAAGCATGTGCAAATCAATGTGCAGAAACAAAGAAACATTAACTAGTCATGGATATACAAAGAACGTAAATGGGTAAATGAGAACACAAAAGAAGCTAGCTACATTATTGATGAAAGTGTCCCAAGGATCCAAGAATGTGAGAATTAGAGACAAGCGAAAAAGAAGAGCGGCGTCGCTTGAAATAAATAAAATGGGACAAAGAACTACTACTCAAGACTTGGTATCATATCAAAGAGTTCTGTTGCGGTTGCTGCTGTTGTTGGTTGCTAAACATCCCTACGCCGAAAGGTTGAGGCGATCCAAAGTTCATATTGGGCAACGGTGGTATGTTACTTGAGCCCCCAAGAGCTGAGCCAGCTGCCATCGAGGCACGGAATGGATTGGCAGAACCACCACCTGTAATCTGCGGCCGAAGGCCAACACCTAGCGACGATCCACCAAACCCACCAGTGATCCCCGTAGGTTGACTGTTAAGGAAGTTGTAGGAACTCGACGGATTTCCAGCACCATTCTGAGTCGCAGAAAGATTCGCTTGATTAAAAGAGGGATTAGAGGGGTTCACGCCAGACGATGTTGGTCCACTTGTAGAGGGGAGGCCAGTGATTGCTGGGGTCGTAGGTCCGGAACCAGGGATAGGTGGTAATGATTCCAGTAAAGAAGCACCAAAGGATGAAGAGGGCTTGAAAGGCTTCAACCCAGAAAATCCGGTAAGGTGTGACTTTACTGGGGGGATAGATGATTGGGCAGAGAAGGATGTATTTGTGGTTCCTGTAGGTTGAGTTGATAATGAAGATGAAAAGAGCGAGCCGGAAAACGTTGAACCTGTGGCAGTAGTGGATGTATCCTGCGATGTGAGCGGATTGCTAGTAGATGTTGCAGACGTAGCATTGTCGAAGTTAGGTTTTGATTTAGATGAATTGTTAAAGGCAAAGGAGGATGCAACGCTCGAAATGTCTGTGGCACCTGGATTCAATGAACTGTTATGGAAGGAAAAGTTATTAAAACCTGTTGATTGAGCCTGTTGCGGTTGTGCAGGTTGTTGTTGCACTTGAGATTGTTGGTTTGACTGAAATTGGTTGCCACTAGAATTGGGTAGCCCGGTGATAGATTGTTGGAGTTGGAATAGAGTGGGTGGTTTGGGTACAGAAGGCGGTGGAGTGGTTATGGGACCAAAGGGATTATTCGTTCCAGTCTGATGCGTCTTAACTGGCTGTAAACCTGATGCATTGGAATTGGTCGAAGAAGTCAGTGGAGTAGATGCGGGACGGGCTGGGGTGCCATTGACACTGGAGTTTGTCATGAATGAGGGAGTCGGGGCAACAAAAGACGAAGGTGTCGGTCCCGCTGACGATGAGAAACCAGACGAGCCAGGTGTAGTGTTTGACATTGAACCTGTCATCCAATTCTGGTTCATTGGAGGACTTTGAGCTGGATTGGGTTGGACCTGATTCTGGGGGCTCTGAGGCCCAGCGTTTGCGAATAAAGCCATCCCAGTTGTTTGTGGTACAAGCATACTCTGACGGAAAGGATTGGCACCTGTAGCCTGGGGTTGGAGGAAACCAGTTTGCTGAGGTTGCGGCATGGGTGGTTGAACGAACCCAGTTGCTTGCGGCTGCAAATATGAAGAAAACGGTCGGTGCCCGGTTTGTTGCGGTACTTGAGCCTGAGCGCTCAAAAAGTTGCCAAAAGGATTGGGTTGTTGTGGCATGGCAGTTTGTTGAGGAACAATAAACCCTGTTGGCTGGAAAGCAATTTGGGGCGCCTGTCGCATAAAGGGCTGACCCGTAGGCATTTGTGCAAAGGGGTTTGGAGCCTGTTGGCCAAATGCTGGGTTTACACTAACAAATATAATATGGTAAACGATATGTACCACACCAATAAATTCGAAAAGTACCTCTGAGTCGGTTGTTCTGGCTCTATGGCCGAGAAGAAATCAATGATATTTTTGTTTTCATCACTTGTAGATTTTCGACCTTCTGGCTTGCTACCGCTAGCAAACGCAACTTTAGAAGACGTCGAAGCTGTATTCCCATTAGTTGTTGCTAATAGGAATGCAATTCAGCAAAGACAAATGTATAGAGTACGGAAAACATACGTGTTGATGGCTGCTTTCCGTTCGTATTGGATTTCGATTTACCATCAACTGCTTGTTTATTGGCTTTATATTCCAGACGATTCTGCTCGAAGTTCGGATCCCGGAGATATTCTTCAAGAGCGCCAGCTAGAGACACAGGTGCCTAACGACAAGACATCAGCAGAGGTTAGAAATGGAATTCGTTGCACTTGGCTTACATGTTTCAGATTAGGTATCGACACATTCAATAAATTTTGCAATTTCTTTGCAACGCCTAAGTATTCCACCACAAAATCTGTCTGTTTGCAGAAGTGACGATAAATCCTCAACGCTTCTTCGGCATCAATGTGGGACATTTCGAAATAGTTTTCTGTAGAGTCTAAGTATACGCAAGAAGATATGGCATGGGTAATCACCAACCTAGCACATTAATAACACCTTCATTCCCTGCCTGGAACAAGATCAAGAGATCTTTGACTAACATACGCAAAGCCGTAATAGTGAGCTCATCCTCCAGATCGTCAAGATAGAACTGAAGATAAATTGATGGCCGTTAATAATGCGGTAGTAGACCATAAATAACTGGCATAAACATACGCGGCATTCGACGAGAGCATCTATCATGTTATGAACCGCCTTTGTTTCTCGTAGCAGACCCTTCTCCACGGTCATTGAACGCAATTTCCTTCCCATGATTGTCTTGCTTCGGGAAGGCGCGGAAGTGGTATTCGTTTTGGCCCGTTCTTTCTTATTCCGATATCCTTCCTCGTCTACCGACATCGACTGAGAATTGCGCATGTCCCGGTTATTATCGGCCTGAACTCTCACGGCGTCGTGCTTCAAGTCCTTGTATGCGCGGATTCTTGAATCAAGGTAGAGGGCGTAATTTTGGAGGTTTTGTGGGGCAGCGTAACCTATCGAGAAAAAGGTATAAGGACGTATAGAATAAGAGGCAGTAAATGCAATCACCATCCCAGTTCCCTGCAGTAATATTTCGCAGGCGTAAAACTTCAGATGACGAAAGATATGAGAGGACGTTATCGGTAGAGCCATTCCGTATCATAGTGTGAAGTACAATCAGGGCTTTGAACGCGACCTGTACGTGGCGGTATAATTCAAAATAAATCACTGTAAGGAATGAGTCTACGTACAATAGCATTGGGCTCTCGAATCCGCGGGGACAAAGCTTTACACACATCGTGAACAGCACCGTCATCGGACCAGGTTGCTGCAATAATGGGGTCTATGTACTGGGGTGGAGATGATGTCAGCTATACCGCAGAAGATATCCCACTTTGTTATACGCACCTTGGCCTTTGGGGGAGCAGCCTTTGGTTTGCAGGCCAACTTCACGACCTTGTCAAAGCTCGACATTTGTTCACAGGAAGGGCTGAACAGCGTTGATGATGGCTCATGCAATCAGGCCTGTTCTTTGATTGAAACTCAGCATGACATGTCATGTGCAATCCATTTAAATAATAGCAATAATAGGAGCTACAAATCATTTTAATTTCACTTCGTGGAATAGCTCTTGAGAGTACACAAATTCTACATGTTCTCTTCTCTGAGTCGCTACTACCCAATATGTAGTTGAGGTACAACGAAAACTTGGTTAAAACGAGGGTAGCCCCAGTTTTGATGAATAATAAGGGACTGCGGGCGGAATTCGGACAGTTCTTCCCGTTTCCACTTTTGGCCTCGTCGCAGCTCGTCGCTCGAGCTCTATATGGACATCATAACAAGCCATGCTGTCATTGTCAAGAGTAAGCTGACGATCGTAGGAATAATATGATCTCTGTTTGCGTTTCCGGCCCCTTTCTGTAAAGGCTGAGTCTGTGGTGCATTGGAACTTGGTGTATTCGTTGCTGCTGTGCATAAAGTGAGGCTAAGACCTGAATTAAAACACGATTCCGCGAGACTCTTACCTGAGGGTGGATTGTTGGTAGTTAGAGTGACCTGTGAAACGGTCACTACCACAGTAGAAGCAGGAGGTCCGCTACCTGGAGCAGTAGTGGATGATGGGAAGAGGCTGAACAGAACGGCACTCGCTGTGTTTATCAAGAAGCTTAGCAAAATCAAATGGAGCAGACTATTCGCATAGAGTGGTCTCACCATTTGGACAAGACAATACAGCATTCTGTGCCGCTGCGAGCTGGTCTGCTAATGAACATGTTGCTTGTACACAATTCTTTGCGATGATCAAATTTTCCGTTTTGCAATGACACACAATGTCGTCCCTGGAGAAAACAGCACCCATAAAGCGCCCGTTAATGAGCCCTATCCTTTGAGTCAGAAGAGATGGCCATCTGCATGGCGACTTACGCGGCACATCCCGTCTCTGCGAGGATTGTGGGTTCGCACTGAATCAAGCATAGTGGGACTGGGATTTGAGCAACAACGCCAGAGAAATAGAACGCCCCAAGGAGGAAGAATAAAGTATTGCGCATCCACGACATCATGAGGGAACGGAAATATGCCTAGGAGGGAAGGGTACTTTTTGAAGCTTATAAACAAGCACCACGAATCAACCTCCCCGAAGCTGTCGGCTTATATCTTGCCAGGTCACCTCTTTGTTCGCTATTTGTTCGATTTCAGGAGATGATAAATCAAGTATCATCATGCTTTGTGACAGAAAAGTTTGATAGAAAGACGCGGGAAACGAGGGCAGACACTTGACCGACAGCGCAGTATTCTTGGAACATTGGTGAGGTCCGAAAGGTGTTGGCCTGAGCTTTGGGTTGAGCAGTGCCCAATGGGACAATACATTGACTGAAATTTTGATTACATAGGATGTCAATCGCAGTGGTTAAAGATACACAAGAGTCGATGAGCGAACAGAGGCAACTCCAGTAGGCTATGATGAAGGAATTGAATATCCCCGAGCGACCGTGCAGCAAGGAAGAGGAAGTGGGCGCTATTTCTCCCAAGGTAGGAGACCTTGCGAGTAAAAAAAAAAAGCAGAACATAGAAAAGAAAGATGAGAGCGATAGTGGAAATGGAGCCATGCGTATATGTATACGCGTGATTTAAAATTAGACCAGCTTCGTCATTGTTTAACCTGTCGCAGCCTCCACTAGACCTCGCCGTTCTGCGCGTGCATATCCTACATTTTGCTCCAAACCCCGACCTCGGGTGTGCTCCGCTTCTTTCCTTCTGCTCATCACCACCAATGCACATTCGTTAAGGGTTTCTACTCTGCAATATCGTTATCACGTCAAGTTAGCTCTCGGCGACATTCGCATCGGGAAGGCCGCAGTGCTCTTTTCATAGTCGGCACAGCCCTCGTAACCTACCTATGTCTTCACAATCCTCTATCGACACACGCTTCCGCGACTATCTACGACTCACTCGAAGCAGGCCATTTCTAAGAAATGTCGTCTATGGCTCTCTGGTCTTCCTGGCATTATATGTCTTGATTTACGTAACTACCCCACGCAGGATTTTCTCTGTCCTTCCCGAGTACCTGGTTCCTGGCGAGAAAGACATCTCAGCATGGGATGATCGTGCAGAAAAGGTCAAGGAGGCGTTCCTGCATGCATATCATGGTTACGAGCAGTACGCTGCTCCGGGAGACGAACTGAGGCCTATGTCGAATACTAGGGCAGACGAGTTAGTTGTGCCTCCTTTCTTCCGAAGCACGAGATAACTAATGTGGTACAACGATTACATAGGTTCAACGCATGGGGGGTGACTGCGTTTGACTCCCTCGATACGATGGTTCTCATGGGCCTGGACGATGAATATAGCCGCGCGTTAGAGATTGTGGGAGGAGCGAACTTTACTGAGACTCCAGTGAGTTGCGAACCCCTTATTCTTCGGATAAGCGCTTACTGTTCTTAGTATTATTTTATACCGTTCTTTGAAACAATTATCAGATATCTAGGTGGACTCCTTTCTGCACACGCGCTCACTCAGAACGAAATTCATCTGCTTAAGGCGGAGGAATTAGTTGAGACCTTGGATCCTATATTCAACAGTCCAACCAAAATGCCATGGTATGGCATTAACCCACGCAAGTATGTGTCTATAGCCTCTTCTATAACAACTCCTAACGTGGGCTATTTCTAGCGGAGGACACAAAGGACCTGAAATCGGGATCCTTGCGGAAATCGCAAGTTTACAAGTAGAATATACCTATCTCGCTAAACTCACCGGGAAAAAGGAATACCTCGCTCGGGTATGTATGTACTTTTAGTGGAGGTTTCCTCATTAATCCGACTATTTTTCCAGTCCCAGAACATCATGGATATTTTTGCCTCCGCCGACCTCAAACGCACCGCGGGGATGTTACCAGTGAAATGGAATATTAGCGATGGTACGCCATTTGACAGTGAGTGGAATATGTTTATTTTCGTCGTTCGGATGGCTGAACAAGGCTTCAGAGCATCTGTCGGTTGGGGCGCAAGCAGACAGCACTCATGAATATTTGCTGAAATTATATCTCCTCACGGGTAAGACGGATAAAGCAAGCTTGGAAATGTGTATGTCGTCTCGTTAATTTGCTATCTTCTTACCGACCAAGTAGCATTCAATAGACCTTCGTGCTACCACATATATCATCACCAATCTACTCTACGTATCTCCTAAGCGCAACCTTCTCTATGTTACCGACACTACATCGTCAACCTTTGGTTCCTATAATTCTCCAACACATATATTCGAGCATCTGTCGTGTTTCCTCCCCGGACTCCTGGCCCTTGGGGCCCACACTTTACCCCTGGATAACTTGGCTGAACTTGGAATCGTCTGGGATCATCTGGGGAACGAAACTGCTTATGGACAGGCTGGAAGGGGTTATCGAACGCTCAAGAAGTACAATCTAAAAGATCTTCATATGTGGGCAGCTGAAGGCATCGCTCAGACATGCTGGGCGACATACGCTGATCAACCTACGGGTTTGGGCCCAGATGAGATTATGATGGACACGATTCTTGTCGATAATCCCAAGACAAGGACGAGTCAGCACTCTGCAAAAAGAGAGACTTTCCTATGGATTGACGCCCTAGAGAAATGGAGGGAAACTGGGCGCAAAGGTCTGATACCAGGACTGAAGGATCCTGTGCCTATGATGCCCTCTCGAAATAAAGCAGAAAACAATGGTCGGGATTATTACTTCAGGAGACCGGGATATCTCCTCAGGCCAGAGGTGAGCCTCGAAAGAAAGAAAGATTAAAGTCAACGCTCGCTGATCAGTTGACATCAGACCGTCGAGTCTTTCTATATTATGTGGAAAGTTACGGGTGATGTTAAATGGAGGGATAGGGGATGGTCGGTTTTCAAGGCGATCGAAAAAGAGACCAAGACGAGTACCGGTTATGCGAGCCTGTCCAAGGTCGATGTTTCCCCAGCGCCGAAAGAGGACAGCATGCCGAGGTGAGTTGAGACGAACACTGATGATACTTTACCCAGACTGATCATTGATGAAATTACACAGTTACTTTTTAGCAGAGACGTAAGTGATAAGATTTTTTTTGAGTCCGCCAAGCCGAATTGACTGACGAGTTCGGGGATGTACATGTAGGTTAAAATACCTGTACTTGATGTTCAGGGAAGACGATCCTATCTCATTGGATAAATGGGTGTTCAATACAGAGGCACATCCATTGCCAGTATTCGAGTGGACTGCAGAGGAACGATCACGGTTTGGTCTATAGATTGTTAAAATTTAAAATTGTTTTGGGATGGGAATGAAAAGATCAGCTGGACAGTGTCATCATGGACCGTTGCGGACGGTCGCGTTGGGCGGGAGCCGGATCATCATTACGGCTGGATTACGTAAGGACATAATGTGCGCTTATTGTCCGTTCCGGACCGACCCAACACTAAGTACGTCGCCGAAAATATGAAAAAAGGAGATGATGTTTCTCCCCAGATGGGCGGGCCTTCTCCGCTTTCACGGGGCATATGCCTTCTCTGCTATAAAGCCCCAGCCCGCTTGCAAAATTCCCCGATCTACCCTTTTATCTCGTTTGTTATCTACTACTCGTTTTGCAATGTCCCCATCCCTGAAAACTGGAGAGTTCATCGGTTCTCTTGATTGCGGTACTACGTTCGTCTTCACCTCTATCTTCCCTCTCGTCTTATCTTGGTTCTCATCATGAAATATATCTCAGTTCCGTCAGGTTCATCGTTTTTGACCAGTATGCAGATATTGTTGCCCAACACCAACTTGAATTCCCTCAGTACTACCCCCATCCCGGGTTCGTTCCATTTCCTTACTCAGTCGGAACCCCAAGAGTTTATTAACATTACTCCAGCTGGCACGAGCATGACGTAGAAGAAATCCAACAACACGCCGATAAATGTGTCGAAGAAACCATTGTTGCACTGGAGGCAAAGGGGTGGGCAAAGGAAAGCGTCAAGGCCATTGGTGCGCTTGCTATTTCATTCTCTATCAGGTACACAAGGGTTTATGTGTTAAACTATCTCCAGGTATTACCAACCAGCGGGAGACCACTGTCGCTTGGAGTCGTAAAACGGGAAAACCTTTATGCAGAGCTATCGTGTGGACCGACTCGCGTACCAAGCACACCGTCGCCCACTATGACGCGAAGCTCCGAAATACTGGTATTCAAGTCTCCCCTGGCGTCTGGAAGAAGGGCGAAGAGGGCATCGATGCTCTACGAAACATGTACGTTTCTATTTTCAGAAAAGCATCAAATTCTCATGTTTATCTATTTAAAAAAACAGTACTGGTCTTCCCCTTTCAACCTATTTCTCAGGCATTAAATTGCGCTGGATGATTGATAACCACCCTCAGGTGGCAGAGGCCCATGATGCTGATGATCTCCTCTTTGGTACCATTGAATCATGGGTTGCATATGTACGAAATCTCTTCGAGTCAAATTTCTCATGCCAGACTTAACATATCGCCCTAAAAATAGAACCTATTGGGAGGCGCGGAGAAGAGCATTCACATCTGTGAGGTCACGAACGCCTCGCGCACATTGCTCTTGAACATGTCAACGCTCAAGTGGGAGTCTTCCCTTCTGGAATTCTTTGGTTTCCGGGAGTCTGTCCTTCCCAAACTTGTCTCTACGTCCGAAGTTTACGGTGAGATCGCCTATGGCGCTCTCAAGGGTGTCCCCATCGGTGGTCTCGTGGGTGATCAGCAGGCTGCTTTAATCGGCAACAAATGTCTTAGCCAAGGAGAAGCTAAATGCACTTACGGAACGGGCGCCTTTTTGTTGTTTAACACCGGTGGAGAAATTGTTAAGAGCAATCACGGCCTTTTGACCACCGTAAGCTAATTTGTTAGTAACGTTTCTTCCCATTTCTAATTCGATCATATCGTCTAGGTTGCGTATCAGGCAGGACCAAACGCAAACCCCGTTTATGCTTTAGAAGGCAGTAGTGAGTCTATTTTTCTACACATTTGATGTCTTACGCTGACCCGCATGCTTCTTAGTCGCCGTTGCAGGAAGTGCGATCAAGTGGCTGCGCGACACCATGAAGATCATCGAGTCTGCTTCAGAGATCAACGACCTCGCAGCCAAGGAGGAGGACTCTGGCGGTGTTTATTTCGTTACTGCTTTCTCAGGTCTCCTCGCACCTTACTGGGATTCCGGCGCTGCTGGTCTTATCATCGGTATTTCCCAATACACCAACCCCTCTCACATCGCCCGTGCCACCCTCGAGGCCAACGCCTTCCAGACGCGTGCTGTCATTGAAAGCATGAAGTTGGACTCTGGAAGCGACCTCAAGCACCTGAAGGTCGATGGTGGAATGACCAATGGTGACCTTGCCATGACCATCCTCGCTGATACCAGCGGCTTCGATGTCGTCCGACCAGAAATGAGAGAGTATGTCGAAGCAGTTTTTTCTTCTTTTTATTTATTTACATGATGGTTGACCTTCTTTCATCTTCTCCCTGCGTAGATCTACCGCTTTGGGTGCTGCCCTCTGTGCTGGAGCTGCCATCAAAGCATTTGGATGGGATCTGTCAAAACCCGAGACCTTGTCCCAGGTGAACACCAAAGGAACACGAAACTTTGCCCCCACCGTCGAGGCATCCTCCAGAGAAGAAAAATGGAAATTATGGCAGAAGGCTGTCGAACGTTCAAGGAACTGGGACGAGGGCGTTGATGCCTAAAAAAAAGTTGTTACCGGCGAGGTAGTACCAGGCTTGACGCCTGGTTCATTAAATTTATTCATCTTATATCTAGTCTGTTACATGTATACCAGACATGTGCGTCCATATATTCCCTACGGACAGTATCGTGAGCCTGTATTTATTTTAATCAAAGAATGAACAAAGTAGTATTTTCTTGTCGAGCATTTGGAAAATTTCATCGCACGATTCAAACAGGATATGTGTCGATAAACAAAATGTGGAATAATGGCATGGATGATACTTGTATGCAACGGAAATACATAACGAGACTACCGGCCAAATTTTTTCAGAGGATCCGACTTTTTCTTTCCTCCCCGTCCACCATGTCCGCCGCCACGACCTCCGCGCCCCCTTCCTCGGCCTCTGCCACGTGCGGAATCCTTTTTGAAAGGTACGAATTGCTTGGACCTATCTTCACTGACTTCCATATCAGTGCCTGCGACAGGTGCAATCTTTGGTAGTAGATATTTTGGCACATGTTTCATGTGAGACTGTATCCGTGTAGGATGGAGGGGTTTGTCGTGTCTCAAAAACTCGAGATCAAGAGGATTGTCCTCGAAGTGAGCCTAAAAGGTATGAACGTTAAATGTTGTAAGATAAGATTTTGTGCAGCGTTCATCACCTTCAATTTATCGGAGTTCAGGATTTCCGTCTTTAATTCCTTTACTCTTGCTTCACGGATGGCCGATCTCGTCACACTCCGTAGCGCATCTTCCATACGATATCTGAACGATTCCACCTGTTTCATGTCGAATTTGTATTCCTTGATTTTGCTTCCTCTTGCACCTTGCTCTTTCTCGATTTTACTGAACACGGTTTCGTCTTTTTCTGCGCTGGGCAAACACCCGACGACCTTGTTTTTGCCCCATAATTCCTTTGGGACCATGAACGAAAGCGACATTCCTGTCCGACCTGCGCGTGCTGTTCGTCCAACTCTGTGCGTATATGACCGCGATGATGTAGGCAAATCGAAATTCAATACACAAGCCACATCGACGAAGTCGACACCACGAGTAACACCGTATTCTTTGTCTTTCCCCTTGTCTTTGCGTCCCCTTTTTCGGGACTTGGCCGGAGGTGAAGATTCACGTCTGCGTTTATTGGAGGACACGTTGGAGGAACTCGGCTCCGAAGGCGTTTCCGCAGGCTCTGCGTCACGTTGAGTAGAAATGACTGCATATAGTCAGTACTGCATCGAGAGGAGCAGATCATCAATGCTCACACTCTTCTTCTTCTTCCCCCTCCTCTTCCTTTTCGTCTTCTGTGTCATACTGAGTGTGTGCCCCGCTTTCGTCAGTGGCAATGATGTAGTCATAGACTCCTTTATTGAATTCCTGGACTACATGATATCTACAATTTTTGGAGGCGGTTAGCGTCGTGAGCAGAGAGTGGTTACTAATACCAAACATACCTAGAATTTAATGGGAGCTCCGAGTTGAGGACACAGGACTTGATTGAGAACTGTTCTAGGAAAAGTTTCAGGCGATAACTGCGATCTACATCATTCACGAATATAATGCATTTGCCCTTGATGAGCTTGAGTTTGAGAATGACATAGGTGAGGAGGAATTTGTCGACTTCAGAACACCTGCAAACAGAACTGAATGGGATACAGTGTAGGTAGATCAAAAAAGAACGAACCTGACGGCATACTGAGTCAGAAGAGCGGCTTCATCTTCATCTTCTTCAAGTTTTAAGATGGCCTGAATAAACCATGCCTGAGTACATATTTATGGAAAAGTATAAGAAAACATACTGGATTCCGTAGAGCGAGTCCCTTGAGCAACTCAACGTCTTCTGTCATTGTTGCACTCATCAAGAAAGATTGATAGACTTTTGGAAGGTAGCTGCCGTTGAAGATTTGTCGAACGTCTTCATCGTGGCCGTACGAGAGGATAAGGTCGGCTTCATCAATAACAAGGGATTCTAACGAGGACAGGGAGAGTGTTTTTGACTGTAACAGAGATAGGGTGCGAGAAGGTGTAGAAACCACAATATCAGGTTTGTCTGAAAGCAACGACCTATATAATATTTATTGATTAGAGAGTGTTTTAAATGGGATAACGATACTAACCGCTGTAAATGTGAAGTTGTTCCTGACGCGACATTGGAAACGGTAACATCCTTGTCGCAATAGGTCAACAGGGCCCGCAAAGAAGTTGATACTTGCTCCGCCAATTCTCTTGTAGGTACAAGGATCAGAGCTCTCGTTGTTTGGCGGATAGGGTCCTCAGCATCGAGACTCTTTTTGTTGATTGTAGATCATAAGTATAGACATCTTGAGACAAGGGTCTAAACGTACCCACACTTTTCGCATTTAGAATTTTCTGCACTACTGGAACACAGTATGCAACCGTCTTTCCACTACCGGTTCTTGCGCGAGCGAGAATGTCCCGGCTTTCGAGTGCGAGAGGGATTGCTTTTGTTTGGACGAGAGTTGGTCTGGCAAAACCAGAATCCGCGAGGGCCCGCAGTATACGCGCATCGAGTATATGAGAAAAGGATGCGAAGGAAGCCTTTTTGTCCACCAACTGAGATTCAACCATTTCGTGGAAATTAAGCAGCGACCGATACAAGATGAAGTCAGTCAGAGAAAAAAAATAGATTACATAATCACATTGATCTAAAAATACAAAAGTAGTACATCACATCCGACGAGTCACTGAATGCTACACTTCAACTTCTTTTCAAACATTTTACAATTGAAGTAGTGCTCCGTGACTGCAGCACCCACATCACCTCCATCGCTGGTGTCTATCATTAGGGACCCACATCGATAACAAAAATGTCTAATGTCATAAAGGTCAGATACTAACTGTTGTTCAATAGTGACTGCTGAGCACTCACACATTGCAACCAGGTGCCCCACACTAAGTATACCACTAGTCATTCAAATGATTCAGATTAGAGCGGACAAGGAGGGCTTACGGTAATGTGATTGCATCCATTCGACTTTTGCACGGGTGTTCTGCAACCTGTAAAGAATGATTGGCGACAACTCCCATGAAGTGCAGTATCGAGATGCCATGCCTGGACAATACTTCCACCCCTTCCTCTTCATTAACTTATCGATGTTACCGCTTTTGCAACGGTGACTCTCGGGACCCGTGACATCTTTCATACAGTTGTTGCACCATATATGCCCGCACGTTACGATCTGACAGACGATCACACTCTGCCCCGCGAATGTCACTTTGTCAACGTTCATCGTTTTTCGACACCTGGAATATATGAAATTCATCTCTAACATCGGTCCTCATTCAACGCGGATGACGTACTTTGGACATTCCAGGGAAACCGAATGTGCAAGCAGTTCCAACTGTTTTAACCTTTCGAGGCTGGCTTCGGGGAGATCTAGCTCAGCTATGACTGCATCTGTGATACCTTTTGAAAAGTGAGTTTGTAACTTTGTATATCAAGTGTATTATGTTAGCTTACGGGTCCTAGTAACCCGCGAATATTCAGAAAGACATTCAGGGCAAAATATTGGATATCGGTTGTCTTCAATCCTGGACTTGACGTACGCGACAAGGCAGGGCTTACAGAAGTTGTGGCCGCACTCCCAAAGTGATATTTTCGATGTGACGGCCTCGCGTTCATAGCACACTCGGCATTCAAAAGTTAACTGGGGTGTCGCTGCACGAATAATTGGCTCCTGAAGCGATGGCCAGGGTGAATCTGGACGTTCACTTCCGTATGTTTCCCGGTGCAGCCTTGATGCCAATTCCGCGTCCAAGTCGGACAATGGTCGAGGGGGTACCACAAGATACTGACCAAATTGTTTTTGTGGTAAGAAAAGCGAACTCCTATCTGGGGACGCCTGAGCAGAAGATCGAGATGCTTCTTCTTCTTTTAAGAGGTCATTTTCTAGTGATTTCTTGGTTGCGGAATCCTCATCCCACACAAGGATACAGAATACATCTGTCGGTGTCGTTACTGGCGTTCCTTGTTGTTCGCTAGTTTGAAGTTGAAATGAAGGTTGACTCGGCGTGGAGCTTTGACCACTTGAGCGAACAGGCCGGTAGTGGAAACTATTTCCAAAGTCGTCATCCCAAAGAGTGGGGGTTGTTGGAAAATCGTAATAGGGTAGAATATCGGATGAGTTCGAGACCGTTGATCTGCCTAACGATCTATTCAGCTCTCGGTGTGGCATATAATGTCCAGAGATGTCCTCAAGAAGAGAGCGTTGATTATAACATCTGAACTTCGCTGCCTCGTGCACATCGAAACTTGACCCACTCCGTTCGGATGAAACTGGCGAAGGGAATGTGACCCAGTTTTCAGTCGTTGTGCTGATACTTGTACATATCAATGGATGTTCGTCGTGCTCTTCCTGGGTGTAAATTTCTTTCTCCTTTCCGGCACGAATTTTGACGTCCGTACTTGTATGAGAGGCCAACAGATCCCGAGGTTGTGAAAATACTGAGCTACCTTCCGAATGTTTGGTTTCCTCGGAGTGCAGACTACTACGGCTGGACGCTGCACGACTCGTCAGAGTGTCGGATCCCTGAAGCTGCCTCGAGGATGCCGTTGGCACATCATACATGAATCGATCGCCGCCAGGCTTCACAAATACGCCTTCTGCCTCCTTCTGACACATAGGGCGCCTGTAATGCCTTCACTTGTATACGTTATCCTGTTGGAAGGATAGTACACTATATAGGACTGAAACTGGCCTGAAGGGAGGAAAGAGAGAAGGGAAGGATCCAAATATAGGTAGCACAGATATATATCTGCACTATACACATCCCTGCATGTCATTTAGAAGCTATGGCAGCCTTCCATAAGATAACTTGGATATCAAGATGGTCGATAAGGCAGTATGGAGTAAGCGAGGCTTTAGGACTATATTCCTTAATCCAACCCTTCAACCACTCTTCATGAGTATATCCAATTCATGCCTTTCGATTAAATAACGCGAAGGTCCTCAAACAGGGGATAACTCACAAATGACGATAATGGGAAAATCCGTGCCGCTTCTGGCCGTGAAAGATCCAGGCTATGTATATGGAAAATGACACTCATTCCGTGATAAACTGACAAATAGATTCGAGCCTGCAGGTGGCACTGTGCGAGAGCTTGGCGGCTTGAATCACTGTGATGTGATTTCATGGGAGACAAGTTGATTGTTGAGGATGTCGGAAGAACTTAAATTGCGAGCGATTATTTCTCTGAAGACTGAGGGTGATTCTGGGCGGTAAAGTAATCCCAAAGTGTGCAGGCTGAGATCCGTTTTAATGTGCCTTTTCTTCCTGAATCTTCATAACGATGGTTTGAACAGTGAAACTGATCGAATATCGTCATCTTCACGCTCCCTTTAACACTCCCAAACATGGGTGAGGCCTTCCCGCACAGCGGCGGATCCTTTTATATTTGAATTCTGGGAATTTCACGAAACTCGAGCAACTCTCGTCTCCCATCTGTGGAGAATTCTGCGATGCATGAAAATGCAGGCCTTGGGAAGCTCAGGGTGATCAACCCTGTCTGTGTTTGCGAGTCACTGAGAAATGTGGTGGAGAATGCATCAAGAGAGTCAGCGGTGCAGCACAGAGTAGCCAGGTACAAGGTTATTCATAGTTAGACTTTGAGGGACGCACCTGGTGACTGAACGTACTGAACTTTTAGTAAACTCCAAAAGAGGTGAATGACGTAAGCAATGGCTTACTTATTCGGTTGGACTTTCAACAACTCTCGGCAGGGACTAACTTCGCTCAGTGCTGCAGTCACCATCTCCTTACTGTCCTTCAGAGGTTTGGTTTGAACTCGAATCTTCATAATGTCTAAGCATCATCCCGGTACGTTTCTCCAAAAATTTCCAATTGTATCGCTTTCTCAAGCTGTTATTTTTGGTCAGATTTGATAATGTGTCGAAGGCAGCCAGGTATTGGTATGTCTGCATTGTTTCTTAAAGTCTTTCCTAGAGGGCTGAACGCATGAAATGCAGCAATCGGACGTCTCTGCGAGAAGTGTGATGGTAAATGGTACGTACCGCTGCCCGGTGGTTCTGATTTAGTGGACTTCCACTCATTTTCCCTCAGCCCTGTATGTGATTCGTACGTGAGGCCCGAAACTCTAGTCCGTATATGCGATGAATGCAACTTTGGCACATACGGTGGACGATGCATCATCTGCGGTGCTCCTGGTGAGCTGTCTTCCTTCAAGCCTTTGTTTCTCCAAGCTAAAAGATCATAAAGGTATCTCGGATGCTTACTACTGTGCCGAGTGCACTCGACTAGAGAAAGACCGAGACGGCTGCCCTAAAATTGTGAACCTTGGTGCAAGCCGAACTGATCTTTTCTATGAACGGCGTCGCTTGGGTAATATCCTTCGATGTTATTTCAATTCATCATACTTGGGCTGACATCGAAATTTAGGTTTTAAGAAGGGTTAGACTATTGGACTATGGCTACATGCGCAGGACCTGCAACATTGTAAAAAAAGTATGCTTTTTTAACACATCTTGTATTTATACAGATCTCATTTGGAATACACATAAATGGTGATACAAAAATATAGATAGCTCAACGGTATATGGGATAAGTGATGATCGGTGTACTCGCGGCAGGATTCTCTAAGTTGGCAATGTGGCTACAATTCTGATGAGTATGGTTCCTTTGAAGGCTCGTTTTTGGCACTCACCCAAACAGTTGCATGTCAACCTATAAAATGGGATAATATTAGATGTAGTTACATGGGACTATTCTGACACTTACGATAGACTTAAAAACGAGGAAAACATGGGTATCATCATGGGTATCCACTGCTTCGCATCCATCGCACAGATCTAGTGCACAATAGGCGCATCGGAACCATTCTCCATGAATTCGTGTCATACACCTATCACAGACCGCTGAATTGTGAACCAAGTTTGCGAGATATGCTAAAAGGCCCCAAAAAAACTTAAATCAGCGTCACTAACTTTCAAGGGACGATGAGAAGTTTACCTTTGGGGTCGTTGCCTTTCGGTAGGTTGGGAGGAGGTCCGGCTGGTACCTTGTATCTGTAATTACACAATGAGATCGCTGGAACTTTGGCATAAAAAAGGAAAAAGGAACTCAAAAATACTAACAGAGGGGGCAGCATAGGGAAGGGAGATTCCAAGGGCCAATAAACGGGTCGCGGTAATTTAAAGAAAATATGCATAGGATCATGGATCTCGTGTGATCGTGGTTCACAGTTCGAGCACTACGACTGCATATTAGTTTCTCCGGCTATACAACACACGAAGCACGTACCAAGCTGTAACCATAGGGTTTTGATTGGCAATGTGCGCATTGATAACGGGTGCCAACAATTACCTTGGGAGAAGTGTCAAAATTGGTCTATAATCGCAGAAAATGGAACGGCTCACATCTCCACAGTAATTACAGAAAAGACGATGAACATCAGGCGGAAATTGCAGCGCATTCCTTGCACCAGACCCGATCATGGTTTGTGCATACGAAGAGATCTCTGATTCAGCCTTGGATCTCGGTACCTCGAAACCAACACTAGCAGCATCCCTGCCTGTCCAAAGGTGCAGCGCTCGTCGGCTCGCATTTTGAAGCTATTTTTCAGAACAATTTAACATGAGAATAACCATTCTTGGATGAGCACCTACTTCGGCGGTCTCCAAGGGGTATGGAATCTATAAATGCTATTAGACAAGTCCGACGCCTTATTTAGTAGATAGATACCTTGATAAGGATGTGAGAAGAATTATGACCTCCGTCAGCAGAATCAAGATTTCCAGGAAGGCCAGCAGATTCACAATTTGAACATATGTCGACAGAATCGCAGATCGCACAATGAAACCTCGCCCCAACGATGTCGAGAAGACAACTATCAAATGAACATGTTAGTAAATATAGAGTAGAATAATTCAATGACGACTGACTGAGCACATTTGACTCCGAGATGCTTGAGAGCTATATGAAGGAAAGGAGTTATAGTAGGGTTGAATGCTCAAAGAAAATAACGCACAAAGTTCCTCATGAGTATTTGGCAAGGGATGTTCGTTATAATCACCGTTCTCTGAGGTTTCCACTGGTTTATCTGGAACAATAAGAAAAGCATGTGACGGATGTAATTCATGAACTTGACTATAGGAGCGTCAATTCAACAAACAAATAAAAAGACCCAAAATCAGATTTAAAAGGCACCTGTAACAAGCACGACATAAATGCATCTTGGAGCACGAAGCACATTTATACCTCTTCCGCTCTGTAACAGCTGAACATGTCGAACATTGAGAAATCTGCGCTTCGTCAAGGACTAGTCACATTTCATTAGGTTTTGTCTTGCTAAATTTATGTAAATACATACCAACATCCTCCCACCCAAGATGACCCCAGACTTTTTCTTGATAAGAATGTCGTAATTGACCCTTTTTAGGTGCCGCCCGTCTCCACTGAGATGCTCGTGGATCGTCGTATGATGGAGACATATTGCCAATTCCAGGTGAAGAACCCGGGGCAGCGAGGCCTGCCTCGATTGCATGATGGATACCTACGGACTCTAGACAGGCAGAACAAAGCTCATATCCTGTAGCTGTAGAATTTTGAGATGAAGAGGGCGAGCTAGGAGCATTACTGCGTGTTTTTGACCCAAAAATGGAAGGGAGATAGGGTAGTGAATGGGCAGAAGGGATCGAAGGGAGAGGTTTATAGCGCTGTGGGTCACTGAGTGAGTCAGAGGTTGCTACATATGTCTGCGATGAGCTCGAGTTGGGACTAGAAAATAAAGTATGCCCCGCTGGAGGATAGCTGAACGCGCTGACTGGGGAATGATTCTCTTCCCTATATTTTCCCTTGCCAGATGCGTTGTCGCGCATGGGAGCTTTCTCCCCACAGGTCGAACAGACGTATCTGATGGCATCCAAGATAACTCCACAGTTAGAGCAATCTGTGAGAATCTCTTCCGACGGTGTTGACAGAGGTAAAAATGGTAAGAGTTCCTTGTCAATCACTTGGGGTAAAATGTTCTCCTCCTCGATGGATAACGAGCGTAGATCGCTCTGTCGATTAACGCGCCGATTATCTGGAGGTCCTTTTCTCTGAGAGTCGATCCATCTAAGCTGCATTGACGTGGGACGCGGACCACGCATAACCTCTTCTCCATACGCTTCACCTTCTGCATTGCCATTCTGTCCGTCATCATCACCCGATTCTTGAAACTGCGAGGAAGAGCCGGAAGTGTATGTATAGTAGTATTTCCCTCGAGGATCTCTTTCAAAGACAAGGTCTCCTCCAAGGGGGTCCTCTTGAGAATTTTGGGAGAGAGATAGTCTGTCCGATTCGGATGGTTCTGGCAGGGCGCCTAACATTGATCGGTATGTCCTTTCGTTTTGATCCCGTAGCCATGCTGCACCACGTTCACTAGCTGCCAAAGAATCAAAGTCGACGCTCGATGTATCGTCTCTGAGAGTCTCAGATAACTTTAGGCGTTCGAATACTGCCGATGGGTTTTCTGGGAAACGATCCGCTGCGGACATCGATTGTTGGTCATCTACAGTATTTAAATGGTCTTCATGTCGTAAATTAGAGCCGGATCCTCTCAGAGAAGATGTGTGCGCATTAGGTGCCTGTCCGTTCCTTCCCACTGATGTTTGCCGGTTGTCCGAATTGGTGAAGCTGCTTTGCTTGGAAATTGCTGGTCTAGAGTATAAAGAGTCCCCCAAAAGCCTTCCACTATGCGTAGACGATGTTCCGGGATCTCTTGAGCTAACTGTGACGGAGTCATCATCCAGATCTTGAACTGAGGGCGCCCCAAATGAGAACGACTGTTGACTGCCATTCTTGCCCTTGAACTCCTCCAAACTAACAAGAGAAGAGGTATCTGATAGACTGGGACCATCGTAATCGACCGTTATATCGACGCGCAGCGTTATTCTACGGGAGCCGAAGCTGCGCCCAGATAAAATAGATGCGGCAGATGATAACGGTGCATCATCGACTCCTGCCTGAAAGTATTGGATGGCTTCGGTGAGGTCGGCGTCCGTTGATATTACCGTTATCTCTCCGTCATCATCCTTGTATGAGACAGCGTATGTCGTAGCATATAAAGAGAAACATTGTTCTATCTGTACTGGGTCAAAATGAGCGCCTGCGTCAAGAACGAGCAATACTCACTTTGTTACGGAGTAATTCATAAGAACAATTACGAGCCGAGGTGAACGTGATTCTTTTGTGCCATTTGTCGAAGGTACATTTAACGATAAGTGGTTTGTCTGGGGGGTTGTACATGTGTAGAATAGAAGGACGTTCAATGTGATCAACCCTCAGAAAGCAGCGCCAGTGAACATGATGAAACCAAGTATGGCGCGGGCATGTTTACAGATTTGGCAGTGATCCTTTTCCGCAGCAGTCATCCCAGGCTGATCTGTAAGCAGTATTTATCGTTGCTTTATTGTGCATTCTATGCGACAAAACGCAGAAATAAGGCAACTTCGTAGCTACTTGTTACAGCTATATTTTAGGAGACACAAGATACAACAGTAAATCATAAATCCGAGTGTATGGAATGCGCAGTATTTACGTTCAAAGTATATCTACCAAGTGGCCGGCTCGCTTTCCCGTTCGAGAGCATAAAGGCTTGAGAGGCTATTTCCCTGACCGCAGCACACTTCTGTATGCTGCTACGTAGATGTCGCTGAAGGGTTTCTAGTAATCTCCGAGTCCAAGATTAGATTTGAATCAGTGATGAAGTAGTGTTTCCCTGCTTTGAAGAATGTACAACGTAGATTGGGTTGTCAGACGACATACTGCAAGGTAAAACCTGTCTTCAGAGTAGTCGGCAGCGCCTGTAATGCACGCTAATGGCATTGCGTATATCGCGTTGGACTACTGACTGAATGATATGTTCCCCGCACACGTAGCAGAAGTGACTAATTTCAGAAGGTTTTAGCACCCAAATATCTAGAATGAGAATTGAATATACTTGCGTATTGCACCCAGGAGAGAGACACTGCCAGAATATCTTGTTATTATATCGATGAATCAAATGAAAGTAATGATTTCTAGCTCACAGTCATATGATTGCATCCCGCGTCTTTTTGTATCGGTGTTTGGCAGCCTGGTACGGAATGCATGAGCCTCGAGAAGGATAATTGACTTGAGCTGGATATTTGTACCAGGACAGTGTCGCCAACCCCTTTGTATCATCAAATATTGTAATTCCGTTGAACCATCACACGAATGTTGCGGACCTCCTATCTCAATGGTTTGCTGGCAATCCTTACACCATACATTGTTGCACCTTGGTAGAGGGCACACGATGATATTGGATGATTGATATTCACTTCGATCCACGAACATAGTTTCTCGACACCTGCAACAAGAACAGAAATGTCAGTGCGAGTTATTTGTCAGTACATAAAGAACTTACTTTCGACAATGGAGCGCGATAGAATGTGCCGACAGTTGCAGTTCTTGGAAAATAGCAAATTCTGGTTCTGACAATCCTAGATTTTCAAAAAATTCGCTATACAGTTCTGAATCAACACCTTTGTGAGTGGGTTGCCATTCAAGTAAGGGTATACACGGTTGCTATCTGGACGCACCAACGGGGCTTTGCGATCTATCAGCCACGCACCCGGGGCATAGAATCGGGTAACGACGTTGTTCCAGGCTGGAGGAAATATGGCTTCGAAGACAAGTTCGGCAGAAAGAGTGTTTACACTCCGGAAATTGGGCTACGTTATCGAGGAAAAAGTCTTCTAGGCATATCTTGCACTGAAATGATGCATGACTTTTCGATAACTGCTCGCGTTGCCTGGCAAGAATACGGTCTTCATTATCATAATCGGCCTGCAAGCTGGCCACCAAAGAAGCAGAGTTATGCTCCTGGAAAGCTTGGCATGATCGCAAGCCGTCACTTCGCTCCGATGTACTGCGACATTCGTTTGGATGGCCGGCTGCTTTCTTCTTCCCCTTAACATCTGATAAAATGTGAGATTCTTCGAAAGCACCAATCCTCCCTAGCATTTCTTCATTTTCAACCGTCAGATACGACTGTCGTGCTTCCATGTCGGCTATTTTAGCCTTCAATTCTAGAATCATTTTGCTGGCATCCATGAGGGTAGCTTCCAAGGTACGAGTGTCACTGGGTAACATGTTGGGCAAGAGTACGTGAGCGGAGAATTGCTTCATAAGTTCAGCTTGCCACTTTATTGTGGGGTCGGAGAGAACTTTCGCGTCCAATGCAAAGAGTTGATCGAGGTACCCCGCTGTTGCGCTTGCCGATGAGCTCACAATGAATCCAGAGCCAGAAGGATGCGCAGGACGGTTATGTGAGTCGAATATCATGTACATGTCGCAGGGAGCAGTGAGCAATTTATCAGCGAAGTCATGCGAAGGTGATATCTTCAAACAGACCAGGATTTCCGGGGGACGTGTGATAACAAAAGCTGATACCGAATTTTTCTCTAAATTTGTGGCTGACACTCCCTTGCTTTTGCCCATAATAAGCGTCGACATACTATCTTAGTCTCGAGAAACGGTGACTCACAAGTTCAAAAGACCAAGGAAGTCGCTGTACCTAGATAAACCATAATGGGTTCTCATAAGGGTGAACGCATTCTTGAACAGAGGTAGACGTAATAGATCTTCAACTTCCAGGTGCTCGCTGCCTGTCCATGTAGAGCATATTGAGACGATTTCCTGTCGATGATAGTGTAAAATAAGGAGGGTCGTGAGTAATTTTGGACGAGACATCGTGTTGACTCGCTTAGTACGCATTACTACTTCAAGAAAGTCACAATCACCTTGACTGTTTCTGGATGACCCACAGCGTGTATCAAGCCACCCCCACTTCCATCTTCATTCATCGCGGCCTTGTATAATCGGAAGAATACTCTTGCACAGTTTAAAGCTGCAAGTCCACAAGCAGAAGAACCGATCCCTGCAGTTCCATATTGGCTTGTTTCGTATGATATCACTTGTTGCTGCAGCTTCCCGCTTAGGACATCCGCGAAAGGGCTTGGAACAGTATCATCCACTGCTTTTAGATGCGACATGGATTTTCCAAAGATTGATTGTAGAGACGCGGAGGCACGTTAGGTTGATGGTTTGACTTTGACTTTCATGGGCATTACTGTATCACAATCACACCAGTTCGCAACATGGTCCTGTGATACGTTATTCGAGACTATTTTAGACAAGTATCAAAGGCTCTTTGAGGCTGTTTGTCATTTCCGCAGTGGTTCGAAGGCCGGTCCCTGCTTCTTGGCCACTTTTTACGGGCGATTGCGAACGAAGCACATAAAACGCGTCCCTTCAACCGAATTCTTGACCCTCAACTCAACAAACACTACTCCTACCAGCGAGAACGCACACATCTACAATGGACAATCCACCTATTGGATACGCCGACAGCGTTAAAATAACATCACCGACAGTACTGCAAGGTCAGACACATTTGCTATGTGTATCCTTTAACCTGACCATCTCTTTACACACAGAAATATCTCTTTGCGTCCCTTTGCCTCCCAGCGAACCACCTTCACCAATCCAAATGCTCAGCAAGATACCTCCAGAAAACGTACATTTGTCTTTCTTGCGATATATGTATAATGTGTGGCTATTAAATATTCCTTATCAGGGCGCTTATCAAGAACCTCGTGAAAGCTTCGCGATCGATAAGGATAAAGGACTTCAGAATCTCGAGGTGTGTTGCAACAACATCCTTGAATTAATGTGCACACTAAAGCTCTCTCCGTAGCATACACATACGAGCAGCCCAGGTTTGAACGACCAGGCCACTTTGAAGCCCCACAAAAATTTCTTTCGAATTCTCGAGCTCATCAGCGAGCAAGGCAATGGCGGTCTAGGTAGGTAATATGTATAGACAAGTATTACACACGTTGATCCATCTTTCTATTAGTCGACAAAATCATCATCGCCCAAGAACCCCTCAGCATGTTCATCAATCTTATCTGCCCTGGCGCATATACGTCGCTCACCAGGGTTGACTTCAAAAAACTTGATTACCTCAAGCTCCAACCTCTAGGTATATACGGTCCAAAAGATGCCATTTTCTCCTTTCTCGTCGAAACGGGGATTACAGAAGTGTCAAGGTACACATTACTCAACGATGATTTTCAATCAAGAATACTAATCAAGCCTTAGACGTGACGAGTTTCTCTGTGCGGACAATTCACACGCATCGGGTCTCTATTTTGCTACGAACATAGATGGTGAATCTGGGATTTCACGCATATATGTCATTTACTGGCCCGAAGATACAACCTGGGATGATAATGCACCTGCCTCCGTTCGTAAAAACAGGATCACATTCATGAGGTATAGCAGCTATACTTATAGTTGACGTATCACTATTAATTTGAATACGTCAGATATCTGAACAAGATCACAGACCAGGTTCTATGTTTACTTCCAGACGAAATGTCTCAAAGGTTGGTATTCAAGGATCTAGACCTCTCAACAGAGGAAGTATCTTTGGATATGGAAGACGATCATCATGACCGATTGTTTTCTTTCGAAGTTTCAAAGACACTAGAGCAAGAGGAAAATGTGTCAACACGGGATGGATTTACCGTAAGCTTTCATCGTACTAATTGTCGCACCACGTAGAGCTAAAACTGGTTCTATCGTTCAATAGCTTTCTTTCTCCAAGGAATTGGGTCTTGTCGGCCCAGATGTTCCTGATTCGCGACGCATAACTCTTCTCAAAGGCGAGACTGCCCAAGGTATCTTGAAGGCGGACTTTATACCACCAGTTGACATATTGTCGACCATCAATGGCAAAATGTTCAATGCCATCCAACTGCGTGAACTATGGTAAGTTTGTTGTTCCTGTGGTGACCACAATTAAGCGCTAATTGAAAACATTGACCAGCGATAACGTGACAATCAAGTTCGAACCCGACTTCTCCAATGCGGCACTGGAGGCCTTGATTACGGGAGGTCTCTCACAACGTTTCCCAAGCTTGTGTGCAAGCTGGAATCAATGTAAACAAAGCATTGACAAGCACATTGAAACCTCGCGAACTGAGAAACAACAAGAATCCAAGGCCAAACTTGAGAATGATTCGAAAAGGTTACAAGATATCGTCTTAAACGAATTGATAAAGCGCATCCTGAAGGAATACCCGTGAGTTTAACAATATCAGCTAAGTTCTAACAATGCATCTCATGTTTTTCCAGCTCCTGCCAATTTGACCCTTATTTTGCTGAACGTGTCGTTATCGAGGCGTCGCTTGAAGAAGGTGGGCGGGATCTCTTTGTAGGCAAAGAGAACCAAACTTATGATTGGATAGCTCAAACTGTAGCTCTACTTTACCCGCAAGTAGGGCATGAAGTGAACTCGTTCTTCAAAAAGCATCCACTACACAAGATTGACAGTACCGAGTATCGAAAGTACAAAAAGCAACTCGTGACTATTCGAACATTATTAGCAGACTTTCCTGAATTGACAGAAGATGTGCGCCGAAATGCCATTCAAGCGGTGTATGATGAATCCCCCGGAAAAAATACTGGTTTTGGCGTGACTCAGGAAGCGCCGAAGAGTCGTGTTTGGGCGTTCTTCTCCAGTTTTTGGAATTCAAAACCTCATGAATCACGAGCATTTGATTCCAAAGTTTACCAACAAGTTGGGAACATTTCCGACCCCTCCTTTCTTGCAGATCTGAGTGATCTGACTCTTTTTGGAGGCTCCGCCGCTGAAGGCGCCATCCAGCAGCTCCATGAGGCTATTCCTCGTTATTTCGAACAGATAATATCAAGGAACCTTCCGGTATTGGTCAAAACGGTGAAGCTTTCCCAACAAAAAGACCATAATAGTCAGATCGACATGATGCTTTCGAGCCAAAGGCAGAAGGAATACGACAATTTACGTGTTAATATTGTTGAGGAGTTACACAGCGCTAGTGCGGCAACGTCTGGGGAAAGGTTTGTTCAATCTCTATGACTGTGTCCTGATTTGTCTTATATTATTCTTGTTAGCTCCGAAGTATCATTTGCAGGCTTGGAGGTCATAAATCCCCCATATTCGTCCTACTACCGAACACAAGGTTTGTGTCGAAACTTATTTATATGCCTATCCTTACTAAGGACGCATCCGGGTCCAGAATACAAAGTCACTGCCAAAAAGAAATCAAGAACAGATCCATCACTCGAGTACAAAATATATGCATTGGAACTGACATCCGACCATCGTCAAAACCTCCAATTGAATGGAAGCTTTGTCCCACAACCCCTGATTAACCAACGTTTCTCCTCGTCATTCCGTCTGGCTCCTAATCACACGATATTGTAGGTTTTCTTACTGAATAGTATGAGAACTTGTTCTTAATCCTTTATATAGGCATGCACAGCTAATCGCAAACGACAGAATCCTACTGGTTGTTGACGACCATGTGGACACCATATCGATCTTCTGTGAGACCTTTGGCAACATTGGTCCAGCGGTTATAAACAATAGATCGAAAAAGGTAATTCGTCAAGAAAAAACAGGGAAAGATGTCATTATCGCCTTCGACGAGGGTAAACACATGCTTATCTTGTGCTCAAGCTCTAAGGTTAGTTGGATCCGTGGCACCTTTGAAGAATTCGTGACTAGTTTACTTGTTTACTCCCCAGAAACATCTCTATATCTTTGCCTTTGAGGATGAAACATTTGCTAAACTTCAATCCTGGGCAACCCCTATCAACTTATTGTCCTGGTATGAAAACGTGCAGAAGATTTGCCACCTTTGTTTTATTTCCGGAACCGAAGAATTACTCCTGGTCGATGACAAGAACCAGGCCAGAATATTCTCACTAGTAACTCAGCAATGCAGGTAAGTTCATATTAGTACTTTGACTGCGTGCATTTCTTTTGACCGTTTTTTGTGGTCATAGACCGGCATCCCTGGAACTACCGCAATCGCCATATGCTATTTTACCGTCTCCTGATGGGGCCTGCTTCTTTGCTGCATTCCGTACCGAGCTCGGGTCTAAACTTCGGGCCTATCATTGGGCTACATTTGGTTCCAACAACGGGATTGACATTAACTTGGATCTGGACTTTGATCCTGCCCAACTGACTCTGAGTGCTTTTGTCAATAGATCATCCGTCCACCTGCTAGCCCTTAATATCGAACAGTGGCAGTGTCAGTCCCTAGTTTGCGACATAACCAAGAAAAGTACCGAATTCATGTTCCAAGAAAAGTCAACAACCCTTACCGACTGTCGTCCTACCAATACGACGATCCACAATTGTGTTTTGGACTGTCATTATGACACATGGACGCGTTTTCCTGTTCTTCCAGCATTCCAAAGACTCACCAAGCCATCCAATACTGTCACTTGTCCAAAAACAATTCTATTTGTGACCAACTTTATTGACGGACATTTCCAGGCTTATTTTTCAAGGTTGATCAAGACATTTGAACAGAAAGTCAGAAAACCTGGAACCAATCTTCTAAATTCTATCTCCGTCAACGTCATCACTCCCCATTGTCTTACGGAAACTTTTTTGCAAACTTTAGACATCTCCGTTTCCCAATTTAAAGCTGGAGAATGGGTTGTTGATCTCCTTTGCTTAATTCCCATACATATAGCCATCACTCGCGAAAACCGATTTATTCCCCTCAAGGACGGTGTAATATCTGCAGAATACGAAAGGTCTTTACTGGGTGCTGATGTCAGCAATATTGTGGACAGTATCTCTTTTGGTTGGTACGAATCTATCTTCCAATCTTACATGGCTATCAAAGTGAGTTTTTTCTGAACCTCCATACACTTTATCGGTAATAACAGAGTTTCTTCATCATAATATCTAGCCTGTGAAAGTTGTCTCGTCTATGGGTAGGTCTATCACATATGCGATACTCTGATGAGCATGCCAACTGTCCTTTTTTTTAAAAAAAAATCTTGACAGGTGAACAGTCGGTAGGAAAGAGTTACGCTCTCAATCATCTTATGGACACTTCGTTTGCTGGTAGTGCAATGCGAACAACCGGTAGGGCACTTTCATCTTGTAAAAAAATGCAGGTGTACTCACAACTTGTTAGAGGGTGTTTGGATGTCTGTCACCCCTACAGACAATTTTTTGCTTGTTGCCCTTGATTTTGAAGGTCATTTAAAATATATTATTCCTTACCCAAAATTCTGACCCAGAGGATGTAGGTGTCCACAGTATAGAACGGTCTGCGCAAGAGGATACGCTCCTTGTGCTATTCAACACCGCCATTTCAAACCTTGTAAGATCACCGGTGATATTTTATCTGATACTTAAATTGACAGTGCATTTAGGTGTTATTCAGGAACAACTTTGCTTTATCACGAGACATAACAGGACTGTTCCAGTCTTTCCAATCATCATCATCTGTTTTTGATCCTACTGCAAACCCCACTCTTTTCCGATCAACACTTGCTATAATCATTAAGGTCTCTCTTTCTTGGTCTTATTTGCTTTATCTCTTTTGTTCACGAATAAGGTATTATAGGACGTTGTTGACTCGGATAAAAAAGAAATTGTTCGAGAGTGAGTATAAATATTTATGTAACAATCAGACAAGATCTGACCTGTTTCTAGATTTTCGTTGAAATTTCAGGTCTAGATTTTCGCACTCGCCGAATTCATAAAACTGAATATTCATATAGAAAATTGTTCAAGATGAACAAGAGTCTAATTTTATATCTCGCCTTCACGCTGGTCAACTCAAGATCATTCCGTGGCCCGTCATTGAGTCAAAACAATTCTATTCATTGTTTCCAGCTATTAAGACGGTACTCGACAAGCAATCAGTAACACATTCTACGGCCGGCAGCTTTTTGCATACTCTCAAAACGCTCATGGCAAAAGTGAAAGTGAGTCGAGTTTCGTATATTGGTCTGGCAAAATCATTATAATTTGATTTCTTGTCACTGTATAGGCCAACGATTGGAGAGCTATTTCACGTAAGTCATATTTTCCTTCTTATAAGTGATGTCAACTTTGATGGACATTCTTGCTCCTGTACAGAATCGATGGTCGCGCATCGTGTGCATCAACTTCTATCTATCCTCCCAAATGCACTGGCGTTCGGCTATACCGAAATAGAACCTGAACCTGAAGCGCTCAAAGTAAGCTGTTGCTATTCGGTGCCCTCTGCTTGGCGCCCACATATTATTAATTTTTATATACAAGAACCTCGATACCGATCTCGCTATCGACTTCGCAGATGATACGCCATCATCATGTCGATTGTTTCTGTCAAATTTAGATTCTCAGTCTCTCGGGCCAAGTGAAAACCTCAGATCTCTTTGCGAGTCATGGGATGGATACCAATCTCGTCACGTAAGGCCGGAAGATGAATGGGTCAATGATCTCTCTGCCTACATTACTCGTCTGGTGGATACAAGAATCAGACATGTGGAAGCATGGATTGCTCAGAACGTGGGAAAATTCCAAAGCACAGGCCAGACCAGTGTCACAACATTGTATCGCGTGTTTGAAGCCACAGTTATAGATATTCGCACAAACAACGATTTGTGCAGACAACAGTGTGCGTTTTGCCAACTCACCTGTCTTCTTAGCGCCCGACACGGTGGTAACGGTCACAATTGCTTAACGTCGCACAAATGTGTACATGACTGTGATTTCGTTGGGGACCACCATGATGCCGAGGTTCAAAGAAAATGTGGATACCCGTACGTTCCTATTCTTCTCATATTTTTATACATGATTGTGCTCATCTGTTTTTCTTGTAGGGCCGGTCACAGTGGAAAGCATGTGTAAGTCCGAATTACTGCAGTATTTTCCTCTTGTCTAATTATAATGACACTGCAGTTGTGTGGTGGAGCGTCATTTATGTGGGGAATCCTGTGTATTAAAAGATAAAGCTGGATGCCTCGGAGAATGTACCCAGGTTCGTTGATGATCCTCAACGACAGAACCAGGATATCTCATACTATTGCCCATAAAATAGGTCGCTGGCCATACAGATGAAGAACACCGATGCTCGGCTCGCGTACACTTCTGTGGAAAGGTGCGTCTTTTATGCCTTTTGCTAAATAAAAAAAAGACTCATACACATGGCATGCAGCCCTGTCACTTGAAATCTACCGAACAGTCTAGTAGACCAACTCCTGGAGCCAGTGATTATCGCTGTCCAGGGACGTGCACGGTTTCTAGGTGCATGACATCACTTCCATATGCTAAGATCATAATATCTGACTCTGCATTTGTTATACCAATAGTGATATCGAACATGAGACGCACCTTTGTGATGACAGGATGTGTCCCGTTACATGTGCGCTCTGTAAACGTCGCTGTGCAAGTAACGATCACCTTCACTCGATGGATCCAGCTGCGGTCCATTTGTGCGGGTAATTTTCGATTTCCCCTTGTGTTTTGTTCAAAAATTGACTCACTACTATGATGAATAGGGAAATACATCCGTGCCGGACTCTTTGTTCGGCGTCTGGGATATGTGAGATTGATACTGCACCACAATCTATCGAGGCAACATTCACGGGGCAACATTCAACGTTCCAATACACGAAGGTAATGCTACTCCATTAAATTATCTACTTTTCTGATCCAGCCGTACTTGAACACAGTATTCGCAAGGTCACTGATTTTCTAACTTGCCAAAACCATGATGATTCATTCTATCTTTTTACAGTTGCTAAACGCCTCCCTTGTGTCAAATCTATTCCAGCTATGCAATTAACCCATGCTGGTGACCACTGCCACAGTAATGATCCTAAGCCATTTCATTTCTGCGAAACACGGTATGATCTTGCTTTAACTCGAGCTGTATGATATTCATGTACAAAAACAGATGCACATATTGTAGCTACTACTGCACTCTTCCCCGTGGTATGTCTCCTCGAGCAGTGTTGAACCCTATTCTTATTTATTTCTAACTCAACACGATAAACAGGTCACTCACAGCAAGAGCACGAAACTAGCCATGGATCCATGTCCAAGTCACGATGGGCAGTAGAGAGTCCAGATGCAGTTCTTGAACTAAACGGACGGAAGTTCGGCTCCAATGATGATGGTGCTCCTATGATGTGCAATCTATTTTGTCAGGAAATGGGAAGACATGTTCATATCGACTACTGTCGCCCGGACTCTGATGGTAAATGCAACGGCCAAGATATACAGCACATCCGGGCCCGAATCAATCCGAATCCCGAAAGACCAAAAGATTGGATTACTCATGAACTATTCTGGAAACGATCAGGCAAGTAATATTTATTATCAACGCATTCAAATTTGTTGCCTTACTGAATATCTCTGGCTACAGGTTTCAAAGGTGTGTGTTGTAGACGACGTATCCATAAGATAGAATGGATTTTGACGTGTTAATCCATTGATTAGATCCCTACTCAAGAGACGATAGATCAAATTTCTCAAAGTGGTACGTATTTACTATATTCAAATTACATGCTACGTCCGAGGGCTGACGCTCCAGAAAGCGATGCAATGTGTGCCGGTACTTCCCAGCATTTTTTGTCTAATATTACTTAATCCACTGACGGCCATTTAGGACCCGAGCATACTGGCACGGCGTCCAATCCAGCTCACCCGTCATATTGTACTTTGGCTATGTTTCATGCACCACATCGGGCTGGTCCGGGTTCTGGTCTGGGGTAATAAATCACTTTATATTGCCGTACAGTATCAATTCAATTACTAAATGATCTTAGATATGTTTCCAACGACGGCCATTCGTTTTTGTGCAAGAATCCGGCACTACTCCAGCAAGCATTTCACGTGTGAGTGGTTTCTTTTTTTTTTCTGTGAGGGTTTAACGTTCATCTTGAAATATCAGAATCTTCGTGATTGATAGGTAGCTACCCTCATACACAGTGCGCTAAAGCCGGGTTGATCAAGCCCACACTCTTCTTTTACGTAGATCGGGCTCCATGGGTGGTCGTGACCGACTCCCCTTGCCAGGCACGCCCGTTACCGCAAAACTTACCCGCGCACATAATAATCGCCTTGGTGCGGTATACTCTGCTTTATATGGATTCTGGACATCGAGAGCCGCCACCGTGAACACTGCAGGACAAATAGGGGCACGTCGGGATGCCTACTCAGTTGTACTCTTCGAAAGCACGGCTCTCAGATGTATCGATAATGACTTCACAAGTTCGCCAGACCAATTACTTGATCATCTTCTCCGATATCAAGCAGACGGTGGAACTAGCTATAGCCATGCCGTTGCATGCGCCGAAGTAGTAATGCGTCAATACTGGAGTACGGAACGGTGAGAACAAGGCTTTTGCCGCCCTAGTTGTTTGATTTTACAATGTCCCCCACAGTGCACCGATTATCATATTTTTATCGGATGGAGAATGTAGCCTACATGATGAAAATATGCGCACACTTAGTCGTGCAGCCATTGCTCTTGGGTTTGATAGTTTTTCTTCTTTCTTTTCACACTACATCTGATGGTGTCCCCTGTGACAGAAAACCTCTGTCATTCCACGGCGTCTCGTTTGGCACTAATAATCAAATTCTTAGGAGAATGGTTCAGATAGCTCGCGAAATACAAGCTTCCCACCCACACGATCCTCTTGTTCCCGCAGCTTCTATCGTTGAATCTTCCTTTGCGGAGGTCCTTGATTCGGTAAGCCAGTCTTTAGTCCGCAAGAGGAGAGAATAACTAAGATTTTTCACATATTACAGGTCCGTCTTGCTGAGACTTTTCTTGGAATTGCCGAGTCTTTGAAGAAACCTAGGGGCACTCTGTTCACTTGATGCCTATAACATAGCATTGCGACTCTATTTCATTTACAAAACGTGTACAATTCGTCACCTATAGCACTTCGATTTTATAAGATACCTGAATCATTATAAACCTACTCCTCAGACATCTTCAAACATTCGACACTTTGCATAATGCGTGCCAACCGCCGAGGATACCTCTGGGGCTACTTTAGACTGAACGATGAGTTCCCCACACAAATAGCAGAAATGTCTATATGTGGTGCGTTAGCTTTCGACTATGACCAAAACGAAAAGTAAAGCGTACGTATTGCATCCTGAGTACGAGCACTGTACGCAATATTAGTAAAAATCTTGAAGGAACTACAAAATTCATTTACGTTCATATGATTGCAACCAGAGACTTTTTGCACTGGAATTTTACAACCTAAAAATATAAGCATTAGTGACATGGCTCCAAGATTTATTTAGGCACAGAGCCAGAAGTCTCTTACCTGGACATCGGCGCCAACCTTGTTTTTTCAAAAGTTCGTCAAGTTCGGCGGAACCGTCACATGAATGCGATGTTCCGACCGTCTCGACCGTTTGTTGACAGTCTTTACACCACACATGATCACAAGTTGGCAAAGGACAAGTAATGGTACCTGCGCCTTGTAATTCGTACCGATCGACGAACATAGTTTTATTACATCTGAAGAAAAGAGAGTATAAGACATTTACATCTCAGATTATCAAAGGGCGAATTACTTCCGGCAAAGGAGGGGCACAGAATGAGCTGCGAGCTCCATCTCCTGGAAAATGGCCAGATCTTCATCGGCGAGACCAACAATTTCGAAGATACTGTTGTCGACAGCTGTCGTTTGAATTTCAGTCCATAGAAGAAATAAGGATGTCCCGTCTAGCTCTACGTACCGCTCGGCAACCTCAGCTTATCCGCGACGCATTTAGGGCAAGAAATCGGATATTGTCGCTGGCTTAACGCAGTGGAGATGTATTGACGAAGACACTGGCGACAGTAGGCATGGTCGCAATCCGAGAATTTAACCATTTCTTCTTCGAGTGTGGGGTCCATGCATACGAGACATTCAAAGACCGGAAACTGCTCCTGCAGAGCTGCGGTTTCGAGCGCTAACTTCTTATCTTCCCTCTCGAATTGAAGTTGCATGCGGATGGCCAGGATTTCACTGGATGGCGCTTCATCTTGGTTGGACGAAGAAGGCCCCTGCCTAGGAAGTTGTCCGGTATTTGGAGGCTTGGCAGCGCTTTCGAAGGATGTCGCCTTTTGCTGTTTCGCCTGTGGAAGCCATTGTTGAGGGAAATCTTTTTTGATTGGGCGACCCTGGGAGTTGTTCATTGTCTGGTAGGGCGCTTGTTTGCTTAGTGCATCAACGTAATTAGGCTTCTTCTGCTTCCTCTGGGTCAGCCATTCTTCGGGAGGTTCATCTTGCTTGCGTGGTAGAGCGTGTGAGACCATGGCCTGGTGTTCTTGGTCAAAATCATACTGCATCTGAGCGGCCAACATTTGACTGGCAAGGTCTGGATCATTGATTGAGCGAAAGGAATTGGATTTGAATGTAGCTGGTCCGGCAATTGCATTAGAATGGGACTGATGATAATATGGGCCTCCGCTACTGCTCGAGTTGCCCCGAGATGGAACCGTATTGTTTAGCGGTGGGAACTCCTTGTTGGGTGTCGTAGAAATGCTCGGAGAAGATTTCATTTTATTGTGTGCCATTATCTCCCGTGATAGTTCTGCGTCTCTGGATGTCGGATGAACATGATCTCGATGATCGTGTCTTTTATTCTTGTTCTTTTTGCTGGAACCAGACTGAGATTGGAAACGAGCCATCTGTAACTGATGCTCAAGAAGGTAAACTCTCGAGAGCAACTCTTGATTCTGCGACCACAATTCGGTTTCCCGTTGTTTAACTTCAGCCAGGTCTCCTTTCATATTCAAAACATCAACGCTCGCTTTCATCAACAATGCGTCAAGGCTTATAGCATCGTCATGGGACTTAGCCACCAGAATATGGCCAGAGAATTGACCAAGTAGCATGG
Source organism: Agrocybe praecox (assembly GCA_964017145.1). NCBI lineage: Eukaryota > Fungi > Basidiomycota > Agaricomycetes > Agaricales > Agrocybaceae > Agrocybe > Agrocybe praecox. The sequence continues at coordinate 1,629,199 of OZ024852.1, forward strand.
CCTGATAGTTTCCCGCATCGTTCGATATGTCCGAGTCGACATCCAAGGTTTCTGCGAGGTATGCCGCAGTGTCGTCCATCGAGGAGCACACAATCATGCCTGAGCCAAGCGGGTGATTCTGTCGGGGATGAGAGTCGAAAACGACAAAGAAGTTATTTTTTGCAGAGTTTGTGGGAATTTTCAAGCAGATGAGGATCTCTGGAGATCGGGTGACGACAGCAGCGATCACTGATCCAGTCTCTACAGCTATGACATCCCTATTAGGAGAGGTAAGAATCGTCCCACTATTAGCAAAACACATAGCCTTACTTAATCAGCCCTTGGAAACCTTTGAAGTTAGATTGACCGTATTTAACTCTGGCCAAATTGAATGTATTCTTGAAGACCGGTATTTCCAAGAGGTCCTCAACCTCAAGGTGTTTGCTACTTTTCCATGAAGAGCAGATAGAAACGATTTCCTAAATATGATAGAATAATGAGTTTCAATACTTTAGACTCGTTCATCGTTCATCAGAGTGTACGTACCTCAGTCGTATCGTACGAGAGCGTAGCCCGCAAAAGCTCTTCGACGTAGTCCCTCCTACCTCCATATCGAGCCAGGAGTTGTTCTTCCAAATGAAATACAATGCGTGCACAGTTCAGCGCTGCAAAGCCACACGCCGCAGCCCCTATGCCTCCCGGGCCGTACTGGCTCGTCTGAGGATAGGAAACAATCCTCTGTTTCCCCTCGAGGACATCGGCCATAACCTGGTCCAGGTTCTCCGCGAATGCTAGCGATGTTGTTGCTGAGTGGCTCATGGGTATATGGTAGTGAAGGGTGAGAGGACTGTTCCATTAACCTGGCGAATCCCATCGATTGTGTACAAAGGAAGGTAGGTCACAAGACTCCGGCCCTTCAAAGTTGGACGTTTGGGCGCTTAGATAGTGATCGATTGTCATCCGTTCTACGTGGCCATTGTCCTTTGTCCCATATGCAGACAAGAGAGATGACCATATATCGAAGAGTTGGTAGCAGTGAGTCTGCTGGGCCTCTGAGATGTGAATCCTTGTTTGATATGTGAACCTTGGTTAGAATAAAACTTGTCCCGTGGAAAGCTTGTTAGTAGTGATCTTGGGAATATGAGGTTAACTAGCTCATGAGAGTTTCCATTTTTTTTAAATGACATTAGAAGCCGCGATATTGAGCGACAATGATAAAGGTGCATGAACAACTTGAAAGTAGAATCGGTGGAGAACGTTGTTGACGCGTACCGCGACAGTTGTGAACCACGTGCGACTATCTATGACCATCCTGCTGACCAATCCCGCCTTCCTTGTTTTCCTTTTCCCAACTGCCACTCATTCCGAGTCAACCACAACGACACCAGCAACTAGCACCTCAAATATCTCGAGAACATAAACACCCACAGGCCTATTTATCTCTAACATCTGATCTAGGACATAACTCAGGAATAGGAAAGTTTTCACGGCGTTCAGGATTATGTCATCATCAGGAGCTACCGAAGCTCAAATGAAGAGCGAGATAGCGCGGCTGACAGGTATACAAAACACTGTTCATACTCAAGGTTGTGTCCCCTGCTAACATATTTCTGTCAGCATCGATTAACCAGCACAAGGCCGCACAAACAAACAAGTCATGGCACAAGGGATCGAACTACTACGCTCCTTATCAGCAAGGAGGACCACCGGGACGAAGCAATTCGTATGTTAACCCTAACTATAAGCCAGCAAACAAGTATATCCGCCCAGGTTCAAACGTTGCCGGACCATCTAAGCCAACACCGACACCGATTCCAACTCCTACAGCAGCACCACTGGCACCTATCCACAGCACACCGGCTATTCAGCCCGCAGGACAGATAAAGGAAGTAGTATTAGGTGGTGTGGCTTTCGAGTCTTCGCGACGTTCATTAGTTAGAAAAGATCGTAAGTTTGATGCCCTTTCTCTCTCTCTCTTAGTGTTCTCAAAATGTTTTAGTTCCGAAGCCACCTTCACTTGTAAAGCCTACGCCATCTGTAACACGGCAAGCACCATACTATGGTCGAAAAGCGGGTCACATCCCTCCTAAGCCTTACAAGCTTAAAGCACGTAGGGGAAGGAATATGACCTTGAACAATACTAGGAGACCTTATTCGTATGTAACACTCTTTCCTCGTTTTTATACACTCATGATTCCTCCGGATAGTTCACGGAAAGGAGCAAATAAACGGATAAATAAATACGTAGACAAGCCGTGTCCGCGCTTTACCACGACAGGTGCGCCATCGTTTCATCGGTTCCTCAAGGTCTCGACAAATGCGGCATTTTAATGGCCTTGGGGGGCAAATATCTTTTCATCCTATTTATGTTTACATTTGATTTGATCTTTTTTTTTCTTTCTATATTTTTGTATGAACTTGCTGTCTTAGGCTCATGCCCTCGCGGATTGACCTGCATGTATCAACACGACCCCGCGAAAATCGCGATCTGCTGGAATTTCCTTCAAGACAATTGTTCCAAGACCGCCGAAACCTGCGACTTATCACACGAGCCAACGCCGGAAAGAACACCACTGTGTGTGCACTTCCTAAATAAAGGGAGATGTACGCGGGATAAGTGCCCGTTCCCTCATGTAAATGTGGGACAGAGACAAGGGATCTGTCGCGATTTTGCGGTATTGGGATACTGTGAACGTGGCTTGGACTGCGATCGACAACACGTTCGAGAATGCCCTGACTTTGCAGAAAACGGGACGTGCTCCACGAAAGGCTGCAAGCTTCCTCATGTGATAAGGGCGAACCGGAATAGAAAATTGGCCGCGCCTGCCGTCGTTGCGTCGGATTCTGCTGTTAATACTGGAGATAAGGTGGGATCCCCGGCGGCGAATGATGGGGATGACACGGTTATGCTTACAGCGGAGGATGGGGAATTGGGCGATGAATTTATTTCACTGACCTTTAAAGAAAGCGACAGCGAAGAAGAGGATGAAGAGGAAGATGGAGAAGAGGGCTCTTCAGAGGAAGAAGAAGAAGAGTCTGATATGGATGATATTGAAGTGAATATGTAAAAGAGCATGTTGTCTTGTTGAATACGAATGATATCTTTTTGTTGTTTTTTGAAAAAATTTGCCGTAAGCAGCACAGCCACCTTACTCATTGGTATGCGTGTCTATTTTGTTGTTGTGTTGACACTGCTCATTGACTGACTTATCTGAACTCGGAGTCTGCGTTGCATGTCAGCCTTCTCCTTGATACACTGCGCTACCCCTCTTACAAATACCACGACGACAACGACGACGCGCTACATCCTCGACGGCGATGACCTCCAACCAAGAGAGTCATCCTCCTCCAAAGCCTAGGGCTGCTTCGCGCCTTCTGCATTCTGTGAAGCGCACGCTAACCCCGACGTCAGCCACGAGCAAACGCTATCCAGAATACTCAGTGAGTCTCTGCGGTTTCATCTCGATGCGACGTGTCTGATCACTTGAGTCCAGAAGTCAGCCATGCATTCCACGTACGAAGAATCACGAGTCGTCGTTCCCCAACACTTTCGAGAACCGGATCCCTCCTCCTCACGTCCCACCATAGAGCAGATAGCCATGGGGCTTCACATATCTCGGACACCTCATCTGCGTCCGCTGGCTTCATCGCCGTATGCTTTTTCCCAGAGGAATTCCGCACCACACTCCCAAAATCATGACCAGCATCACCACCGCCCCAACTCCATTACTCTGCCACCACCTCCATCGCGATCCTCCCTCAAAAAACCCTCGACAACCATCACCTCCTCCTCCAGTAGTCCCGCAGTCAGTACACCATTCTCCAGCGCTTCCTCTTCAACGACGGTAACCTCGGTTGCTGTATCCTCCGGTCAATCACCCCGTTCCTTTGCTGGAATCAAATCTCGGATGGCACGCTTGCTACCGCACAATAAATCATCTTCTGCGCCTTCATCTATGCTTGCATCGCCAATATCTTCTCCACGCACAAGCGCAGAGTTCCCGCAGCAAAAGAAGGCTGTCCGTTTCACTACTGAAGAAGTCGTCGAGATCGATGCCACCCGGCATTGACTGCGCGTACCCTTTACTTTTACCCTTTCCGTTACGGCGCGACACGCTTCTCTCTTTTCGTCACCCAGCACCTTTGTTCGATTATCATTATTACTTCATTTTCTCCCCTGTTATTGAGTTAACAGTGGTATTCATTCTGTCTGTAATTCTATTTGGAATTTACGGGGCACCGGTTTTACATTACATACAACTATCCCATCGTACATTCATCCACTCATAACTCTTCATGTATGTAGCAGCAGTCAATATTGTATCTTTCGCATATCATTCCTCTCCTGGTTTTCGTTCGCATATACCGATGATATACGTGTCACCCGAATTTATGGCGTGCCACCACCTATTTCAGAACGATGCGAGTTGGGGAGCTTCTCTGGACTGTTTCTGAACCTCCCTGAACCAGAAGGTCTGACGATATGTGGTGGTCAAGTTACGTTTATGGTCGGCAGTCGCACGCTTAAGAGATCTGAAATTAGCATCGGCGCGAGTCCATGCCAGGGCAGCACTAAATAATATTTGGATTACACTTCTGATCAAAACCCTAGTAGGCCTGCATTATCGTGCTGTTCAACTGCGGACAGCCACAATCCTTCTTCTCTTCTCTTCGCTTGATTCTACGTATACGGGCCACTTCCGCTCATAACTGTAATTGTATATTTTTTGAAACATAATCTCAAACTCAACCGCACCATTGTCTTTCGTCATCTACGGCAGCCCGTGATCGCACTTGCAGCTTCAACTAGAACTTCCAGCACAACAACAATATGGCACCCGTCGAAACGGAATACTATGATCTGGCAAGTTCAAAATTTTCGATGGGCATGGAGATGCATGACTTACAGCTAGCTTGGTTGGTATTAGCTCGATGTCCCCGTCGATGCAGACGATACGACATTGAAGAAGGCCTATCGTAAACAGGCAATGAAGGTTCGTTTTCGAGATCCATGCTATAGCGAATGCACCGAGTTCCCATCATACTGCTTGTCGTTTAGTATCACCCTGATAAGAACCCGTCTGCCGATGCGGAGGAAAAGTTCAAGGATATCAGGTGAGTTACCAATTCGAAAACTCGACGCTGGTTTAGGGAGGCTAATACCATTGTCGTATAGCAAAGCATACCAAGTTCTCTCCGATCCAGTAAGCTTCTTCTATCTATCCAACTGTGCGACTTGAATGAAAGGGCACTGAATGTTCCATAGAATATGCGCGCTGTATATGACAAGAATGGCAAGAGTATGGTGTGTTGTAATGTTCCTATGGTTTACAGAGAGGACTCTAACGGAGGTGATTGTACGGTATTAGGTCGATAAAGAAGGCGCAGTTAAGATGGAAGATGCGGCGGGTTTCTTTGCCAATGTGTTCGGTGGTGAGCGCTTCGTCGACTATGTAAGTCCTACCAATCATTCGGCACTGTACTGCTGCTACAATAATTTCAACACTATGTAATTTCAGATTGGCGAAATTTCTATCATGAAAGACATGACATCAATGGCCACGACTATGATGACGGAAGAAGAGAAAGCCGAGATTGAGAAGCAAATGAACAGCAACAATCCAAGCGTAACCGGTGCGGCGCACACGACTTCTGCAACTGTTGACCCCTCCCAACCCCCTACGTCACCGACCTCAAAAGCCGGTACCCCTCCTACACCAGCGCCCGAAATCCACGTCGATGAAACACTCCCAACATACTCCCCGGCAGCAGCGGCGGGATCATCGCCTGGTACAGCTGCTACTAGTCCCGTAACAGGCACCCATATGATTCCTCACGGGTCTCCGAGTGCAACATCTATCACCTCGGCTTCCGCTGCGGACAAAGAGGCTGCGAAGAAGGAGGCTGCCCGTCGAAAAGCAGAGCAGAGAGAAAAGCTGCGGGAGCATGATGTTGCGAGACGTAAGGCCATGGCCGAGCGTGTGGCAATGCTGACGAAGAAGATGATCGAAAGGATCAGACCCTTCGTTGAGGCGAAGGATCCAGGAGGCAAAGATGATCCCGAGTCCAACGCATTTGCTGAGAGGATGAAACGAGAAGTAGAGGATCTGAAATTAGAGAGCTTTGGCGTTGAGGTGTGTCAATGGATTTCGATTTTTTTTCCCCTTGTATTGATCATCGCATTTCTTAGCTCCTACATACCATCGGAAGCGTCTACATGATGAAAGCATCTTCTTACATGAAATCAAAGAAATTCTTGGGAATGTATGTTTGATCCTGTCAGGGGCTTAATTATGTGTTCTGACACGCGTTTATATCGTAGCCCAGGATTCTTCTCCAGGATTAAAGAAAAGGGTACTCTAGCCAAAGATGTCTGGGGAGTCATTGGTAGCGCGTAAGTTTTATTCGCAGTATTTCGTCAATATTTTATAGACTAAATGTCATTCCAGATTGAGTGTGCGTGACTTGATGCTGGTGCGTACATTATTCTTATTATCACCGAGATGGCTGTTAACAAGTTATACTCGTAGGAAATGGAGAAGGCTCAGGCCAAAGGCGATGTCGGTGAAGAAGAGCTTAGGGCATTAGAGATGGATGTCACCGGAAAGGTGAAATCCAATTCCAATATTTTTCCACTTTTATTAATTGCTTGAGCATAGATCATGCTTGCTTCATGGCGGGGTGCACGTCTAGAAGTCGTTCAAGTCCTCCGTGAAGTAGTGGAGAACGTCCTCAAGGAACCTGGGCAGTCCGAGGCCGTCCTTATGAACAGAGCCAAGGTGATTTGAATCGTGTCCCAATATTTTAACTGTTATTTAGTATTTCGACAATCTCGTATAGGCTCTCCTAATTACTGGAGCGATCTTCAAAGCTGCTGTGCCTGACGAGTCAGACGAGGAACGCCGAGAACTTGAACGGTTTGTTTGTTATCTCGCCGTCCTCCCAATCCTATTGATTTTATTATGATGCTAGAATGGTTCACGAAGCTGCGCAACCCAAATCAAAGAAGACCGCCACGAACGCTGCAAAGGCCAAGCGGGAAGAAATGATCAAACAGGCCCAGGCTGCTTCAGGGGAGGGTTCTGGAACGAAACAGACATAGAGGTCTCGTCTCGAGTGATATCCTTACAAATCTTTTCAATGATCGCGATCGCTTCGATATATACGCCCGTTCTTTTTACTAATGGCGCCACTCATCTATACTAATGTTTCTGCTTCAGTGCACATATTGCTAATCTTTACTTTGCTTATATACACTTCTACGTTTATGATGAACCGCTCCGGAGAACCCCCTAAGTATCCTACTATTTTAAATGTGAAGGCATAAATATCCATCTGTAAATCCAAAAAAAGTTTGCACATATCAGATGCGATCATTTGAGGATCACCAAGGCCAATCAAAAGATATATGAGTGGGATCGTCTATAAATATCTCCCATAGATACGTTGTGGCGGACTGGATCTTCGCGTCATTCAGTGAGTGTCGTTATACTAAGTTATTTAAATTTCGATTGTTCAAAAGAAGCTTGAACCTGAGAAAATGTCTGAGAATACATGTAATGAATTAAAACTTGGAATACATACCCTTGAAAAGAAATCTGAATCTGTAAGGACACGGTATCCAGTTATTGCTAAACCCTTGCTAACGGCAATGGTAGCAGCATGGGCCGCCTCGCTCCTTGCGGCATCCGCAAATGCTGCAGTATGATTACCACCGTTAGGTTGTGTGGGAATAGCTATAAGAACAGAAAGACATGTCATAGTCAGCTGCACTAATGCAGGAACGAGAAAGTCAATAAATACACACCAAAAGATGGATGTAGGGCGGGGAGGGCTGGACAAATGGTGGGTTCAGGAGATCAACTTAAAGTAAAAATACACAAACCATAAGAAACGTTTCCCTAGCGGCATTGAATGTGTTAGATTCCATAAGAAATGAAACAGCATAAAAGAAATGACTAACGAAGTCGGTTGAAGCGGAAGTACTCTGTGGGGTTGTCGCGAACCCATACCGACTCCCGACGATGTCGGCGAAGTCTTGCGCTGTCAGGTTTCGATATTAGAAACATTTTGGTTGTATACTAGTACTAGAAATAGTTTGAGCTCACCGAGTACTGGATTCTGATGCAAGTCAAAATATGCATGTTCATGTGTCAGCTTTATTTTGCACCCGGTGGCCAACGCTGCTGCTCTGATAATCACTCAGTCAATAAAGATAGATAGATAGATAGATAAGCCATACTCCAGACAGTTTTGGACTCTTTTGGCAAAAGGAATTAAGTCGGCTGATGTTGGGGCTCTAGTTATCCATCGCATGAGCGCATAATCAGGAATAACTATGAGGACGAAACGTCAGATTATGTCGTACGGATCTTCAAAGACACACACACACCATTCGCAGCCCAGTTTTTTCCTTCCACAATACCGTGAACACGATGATCCGGTTTCATTTGTTGGCGTAGCATAGAAATGCTGGAATACGCGATAAAAGCGGCATCTAGTGCATTCGTCCCTTCCCTGCGATTTTTTAAATGAAATTCAATACAGGACATTTGGCACCCAACATACCAGGGAGCGCTTCCTGCATGGGCACTGAAGAGGTGGAATATATAAATAAATAAATTTCAAAAAGCGTGTCGAATCAATTGTGTTACTGACGTATGGCCAAAATATTCCACCTTTAGGCTTTGCATGGCGGTAGAAGAGCCAACTGAGGTAGAATTTGGAGCTCCGGGGCTCGGATGGCACCTGTAAAACTCGAAATATTAGTGATTAGACAATCGAATTTGAGGAGACCCCTTATACATTATACAAGCATCCATGCCCTTGTAGGCTCCGCGTTCTAACAGAATGACTTTGCCACCACCACCTTCCTCCGCTACATAACAGAAAATATTTGAATAAAAGCCATGGTAATTGCCGGGTCACAAAAGAAAGGAATTTACCTGGAGTCCCAAGAAGTACTATCGTACCAGAAACATGGGGCTGAGCTTGAAGAGCGGCTCGGAGCGCAATAGCGACACCGACCCCTGCTATTGCTATTAAATTATGACCACAAGCATGCCCTATACCAGGCAGAGCATCCATCTCGGCGTTGACTCCAATTACTCTTCCCCCAATTCCTTGGGTGTATTCCGCTCTCCATGCCGTCTCTAAGCCTAAGAAATGCCCAGTGACCTTGAAGCCATTCTCTGCCATGAATTTGGTCAAAATATCATGGGCGTAACTTGAGAGAGCCTGTCAGAAGGGTTTCCAGAAAAACAAAGAAAGGTCGTTCACTTCTCGTGGAACATAAGTTCTGGCTTATCTGGCATTCCTTGAGCATAGATCTCGAAGATGTTGTAATGGAAAGTGGGACGTACCATGTATTTTCAAACTCAGTTCGCGAAGTCGAGAAGTTGCTTCATCCAATTCCTTTTCAATAACACTCGCAACATCACTCTTATTTTGTGATAGGAGAGGAGATTGCGCTGGAGTGTAGGAGGGTAATGGATCTTGTTCAGTCCACCATTCGCTGGCTGGACCATAAGAGAAGTCACAGCAAGGGCTGAAGTAGCTTATTTCTTGCTACACAAATCACAATTACCACGGAACTGAGTATATGTGGGGAATGGTCTTACTGTTTTTTCCTTGTCTGTTGAACTATTCGCGGATTGGTGTTGGATTACTGCCTCGTTCGATTGGCGAATCAAACCTGGGGATTGTCGACGCGCCTTGCGAATAAAAAAGCGACCAAAACATCCAGCTTGTACTTCGTCGTAAGCCATTGAACGTAGGACTATGCTGGGAGGAAGATTAAAGGAGACGGGAATTGGAAAATCGGTGGGTGCAATTTACGGAGGATCATTCTCGCTCTATATAACGCGAGATCTGGCTGAGATCTGTAATCCAGCTACCGATCGGTTGACGTCGAAGTCCAAGGAGGTCCAAGGTCTGGTACACGAGATCATGGTTCGTAACAGCCTCCATATTTCCCATGTGGCCAACTATTTGACTTTATCCCCCGCCGAGTCCGGGATTTAGATGTGAAAGAAATTACATCTCCTATGTTGTCAGTAAAGATAAATACAAGTGTGTGAAGGTTCACAATCGTGTCATATGCTTATAATAAGAATATATATCATATGTACTAGCAATTAAAAAGTGTATGTAGTTACACGACCAAGATACATGGTCAGTAATTAGCCCTTCAATTCACCAACATCCAAAACGCTCTTCGACTTGTGGGCGGTGAGAAAACTACCCAAGCGTTTCCAGAAGCCAACTTCCTCTGTAATCTGTTCCCGCCCACTAAGGCCAACACGTACATCGCCATCTCGCGTACGGATAGCGCAGAAAGAAGACTCTTTCGAAACATCCGTTTCGTACACGTTACTCTGGGATCCCATCATAAATATGATTTCCTGGGGTGTGTTTTTCACCATTTTCACATAACCTGACAACACAGGCATCACCAGCAATTTGCCCTTCTTCGTTGTCAGGTGCACCACACCCGCAAAGCCTTCGGGTAGGAATAACGTTACTGGGCCTGCAGTAAAAAATAATAATAAGAAACCAAACTAGACCCTGAGACCCTTTAGCCTCGTATATCTTACCATGGTCAGAGTCGACGTCGAGACCTAACCGCGGTCTGAATGGGGGCATGGGAAGCTTTATGACTACTGAGTTAGTAAAGCTGGTAGAATGGGCACAGCATACGTACTAATCTAATTGTTATGTCCCCAGAGCGATTCGAGACGGAAACGTCTGCCTTTGGCGAGCTTTCTATATTACCAGTCGTAGCCAGTTCAATGTCGATTGGCCCACGGCGTGAACGGAAAGAAGCATGAGGAGAGGGTTTCTTGTTTTTCTTGTTTTTCTTTGTCTTCTGACGACTAATGGCAGACACCAGGGGATCGATATAAAAAGTACCTGTAGTCGCTAGAATGAGTTTCTAGTCCCCAAGATTTATAAAAAAGACCTACCCTTGATAGGGTGCTTGCGTTCGAAGATATGGACCTGGTCAACAGTGGGAGCAGGGCCCGTTGGGCTTTGCATTGAGCTATGAGCTGGATAGTTCAATTCTGGGATGTCATTGCGAGGTGGGATGGGCGGAAGGGGGCCATCTCGCTGAACTGCTCTAAATTCGTCGGAATACGCAGGGGGTTCTTCCACTAGCGGTTGCTTTAAAACGGTTAATCTCATAACTCGCTACAGTGCGTAGACTTTGAGCCTACCTTGTCCATGGTTGTCGACAAGAGAGGCTTGTTGGTAGAGGACTCGACAATCATTTGTGTGTTTATTATTGGCAACTGCAAAAGCTTTATGAAGAGTAGTGTCAAATGTTAGAAGGAAGTTGCTGCGGTCAGGCTGCGCACGATGATAGTTTTGGGAACCAAGGACTCAGGTCGAAGAAGTGACAAAGATTTTCAATACTGGACCAGCGCTGCTGCGTGCACAGTGCTGACAGCTTGTGGGTCAACCACGCTAATGACTAGTCTACATTGATTGGGGAGTCGGGGCAAGTACTTCCACAAAGCCCGTCTATCAATGATATGTAGGATGTTTCAAGGAGAGCCGGTCTCTGAGGGATTCTGCCGTATGTAGAAGCGCACGTCATAACAGCAATAAATAAAGATGCCATCTAAAAATAACACTACCGCTAGCTCTTGGTAGTTTATGTCTTAATGCTATGTCTCAAAGGATGATTACTTATAGTCTTCTATAGCTATTATAAAGCACCCGTTCGTCATACGAACTGACAAGTGAAAGAGATTGACTCTGTGAACTACAAAATCCACTTATACACCAAGAATTTCGGAGGAAAAAAAAAACTGTTTGAAATGTAATTCCTCGATTTCTAAATGAGAAAAAGCAAAAGATGCAAGGGCCTGACCGGGAATTGAACCCGGGACCTCCTCGAAATGTTGCTTTGGAATAAGCGCCCTAACAAGGAATCATACTACTAGACCATCAGGCCGATGTTCAGGATCTTTATACAGCTAACGAGGTCGGGGGCCATCACATTTCCCGAAGCTCTCAAGAGGTAAAATGCCTTCACAGAATCCAAAGAAATAGATATCGTAGACCGGTAACCGTTCTGTCTATGACAGAAGCCCGGCGAGCCGGTGTTGCCCATTGTCGATAAACAGAGCTGTTACAGGTCTAAGTGTATCGTTGTGCATTTTATTCATGAAATCTAACACTAAGATGGTCAAAATTACTTAGAAAGAATGGGATTATACCGTCAATTACCACAGGTAGTCAGGTTAAACAAGTCCTAGTGTTTACATCGAGGCAAAAGAAATAATGATAAAAAATTAACTCAGGGCCTAACCGGGAATTGAACCCGGGACCTCCTCGAAACGTTGCTTAAAGCTAAGCGCCCTAACAAGGAATCATACTACTAGACCATCAGGCCGATGCTTTGTCTGTGACGGGGTGGTGCCAGGTCATGCGGTATATAGTTATGGTGAAGGAGACAAAACCTGGCCCTTATCGAACATAATTATAGTAGTTAAAGGGCAAATTTGTACAGCCCATTGTTGCGTAAATAAGGCGTTGTTCGTCTGTCTTAAGTTTGTTGTTTAATCGTGATTTAAATTTCAAAGGGACCTGAGGCCTATACCTCTAAATAGACTATGCGCAAGCGCGCTTGTTTTGGGTTATTACTCAACTTGTTTCCATCTTAAATAATGTTCTGAACGTATTATAGTAAACTTGGTAGGATATGGTAGGCAGGACCAGTCAAAGGTGGTATCAGGACATTAGACAGGTAGCAAGAAACGGGATGTTATATATCGATTGATTGATTTTTTTAAATAAAAAAGTCGCGTACATAAACCATTAACAATTTGTGAACACCATAAGCTACTAGAGCAAAAAGGGCCTGACCGGGAATTGAACCCAGGACCACCTCCATCCGAGAATTTTTCACCCAAAGGAGGTATCATGCGACTAGACCACCAGGCCGATATGTGGACGTTTGTCTGTATACGAGAGAGCGCCCGTGGCCGGATGTGCGGCCCACAGCCTATGCCGAGGATGCCGAAAGTCAAGCTGTGCAAACACATTGGGTAACAAACTGTAGGGACCAACTAATAACTCTGGCTCCAATTTCCGTTGACTCCTGTTACGCGTCTGGTTCCAAGCGGGAATATGGCCTCTACGCTGCAGTCCAACCAGGATGGACGTCTAAATCAAATATATACCGGCCTCAAGAACCGAAATGCTGAAGTTAGGATGCAATCAGCAGAGGAGCTGCGACGTTTCGTGAGTATCATCGTGTAATGGGGTGAATATGAACGTACTAACCCTCCCTAGGTTGCTACTGCTGTAGCCGAAATGTCCTCCGACGCTGCGTCAAAACTATGGGACGATAATATCAGTCGAAAGTTGTTCGAATTGACTCACAGTCATAATTTAGTAGAAGCATTTGGAGGTTTATATGCGATAGGTACTCATTCTCCTGCTTATGCGTCTGAACACCCTTACCAACATATAACAGAGCAACTCATTGGCATAGACCAAGAAGAAACGATAGAATCTAAACGCAACCTATTCCGCTTTTACAACTATGTTAAACACTTACTTCCGAATCAAGACATGAACCTCATGCTTGCGGCTTCGAAGACACTGGGAAGAATAGCAGAAATCGGGGGATCTGCTTTCGGAGAGCGATTTATGGATTTCGAAGTCCCTGCTGCAGTTGAACTCATGCAACCGGATAAACAAGAAGGACCCCGTTACGCAGGCGTGTTGATCTTGAAGGAACTGGCAAGGAATAGCCCCGTTTATTTCCATTCACATATCGGTCTTGTATTCGATAACATTCTTGTCCCCCTCAGAGACCAACGCGTCATCGTCCGAGAAGGAGCCGCAGAGCTTTTGGCAGCATGTTTGGAGATTGTAACGCAGAGGGAAAGACAAGGTCGAACCCCATATTTACCGAAGATTCTACAAGATGCGCAAATGGGCTTGAAACAGAGCCAACCAGAGGTCATTCATGGGTCTCTTTTGACCTACCGTGAATTACTACTACATGCTGGCATGGTTCGTCTTCTATCCCACTATTTGTCAGACGTAATTCTAATATTCTATCTAGTTTATGAGAGAGAACTTCCTTGATACGGCTGACCAAATCCTTCGATTCAAGTCTCATCGCGATCTGCTTGTTAGAAAGATGGTCATAACAATGATTCCGTCCTTAGCAGCATACGATACTCAAACGTTCACTGAACACTTCTTGCACAAAGCCATGGCACACTTACTAACCCAACTAGAGAAACCCAACGAGCGTTCTTTTGGTAAGCCTAGAATCAATCATTTATATTTCTTTGTTGTAATTTCTTTTAGCCTTTATTGCTATCGGTCATACTGCTACTGCTGTTGGAAGCGAGATGAAACCTTTTCTCGATTCCATCATGATTCAAATTAAACAAGGTCTCCAAGGTCGAGGGTATGTAATTTTTTGATTACCCTTGTTTGCTTCTCACGTAGTAATATTTTAGACGGAGAAATGCCCCATCAGAGGAGCCTATTTTTCAATGCGTGGGCATGTTGGCATCTGCAGTTGGGCCCAACCTAACAAAGTTGCTGCATGATCAACTTGACCTCATGCTTGCATGTGGTCTTAGCGAGCCTCTTGTACAAGCTCTCGTAGCCATTGCCAAGTACATCCCTCCACTGCTGAAGACAATACAAGGTAATTTGTATCATAACCCCAGTTGAGCATCTTTTGACTTAACTCTATAGAACGCTTGTTGGATCTCCTGTCTCAAATATTGAGTGGTCAGCCATACAAACCTCTTGGGGCACCTCCATCGCTAGGAAGAAAGGAGATAACCGGTATTAACAAAGACTTGAACCCAACACAAGTTTGTAGTGCCCTTTGATATTTCTCTACACGAACTCACATATGTCGAATAGATCAATGGCACTGACAAAAGCCCGGATCTCATTACTCTTGCTCTAACAACTTTGGGATCTTTTGATTTTAGTGGTGCGCAACTCCGTTTTACATAGCTACCGTTATCAGTTCGCCAGGTTGCTTATCAATTATTAGGTCATGTCCTAAATGAGTTTGTTCGCAGCTGCGCTTTGCCTTATCTTGAAGACGACAACCCGGAAGTGCGGAGGGCCTCAGCTCTGACATGTTGTCGGTTATTCGTAAAGGATCCCATCTGTTATCAAGCCAGCAGTCACGCTATTGAGGTTATCAGTGATGTTCTAGATAAACTGTTGACAGTTGGAATTGCAGATCCAGGTGACTATAGTGGATTTCTTTCATGTGTGTAGATACTGAACCACTTTTTAGATGCAAGCATACGCCAGACAGTATTGTCCTCTCTGCATGAACGATTCGATAAACACTTAGCACAAGCGGAGAATGTTCGATCACTCTTCATCGCCTTGAACGACGAGGTCTTCGAAAACAGAGCGATTGCAATAGGCTTGATTGGGCGACTTGCGAAACACAATCCAGCCTATGTTATGCCCTCTCTTAGAAAAGCTTTCATACAGCTACTCACGGAACTGGAATACTCGACTGTCATGTAGGAGCTTCTATGCCTTTCTCCTTCATCATTGTCTAATAGTTTACATAGGCGCAATCGGGAAGAGTGCACGCGGTTACTCACCTTGTTAGTCAGCGCGACCCAGCGTTTGATCAGACCCTACGCTTTACCCATGTTGCGAGTCCTTCTCAAAAAGGCGAATGACGGCAACCCCACTGTAGCGGCCAATGTTCTGATGTGTCTTGGCGAATTAACCTGCGTCGCAGGCGAAGATGCCATGCCTCATGTCCCAGAGCTCATGCAGGTCATCATGACTAGACTCTCTGATCCTTCCTTGATAAAGCGAGATGCGGCTCTTCACACTCTTGGTCAAGTCTGCTCAAGCACCGGTTATGTCATAACGCCTCTTATCGAGCATCCTCAACTTCTCCCATTGCTAGGTCGCATTCTCAGGACCGAAATAAACCAAACCGTTCGCCGCGAAGTTGTAAAAGTGCTAGGTATATTAGGTGCATTGGATCCATATCGAAGAAAGGTATTATTCACCCTTCAAACTCCCATGGACTCACTTTAATTAATCTCCCTTGCACAGGTTAGACCAGAAGATGATACCTCAGTGGAAACCGCCGTTGCGGCTGTGAACCAAGTTCCTCTTGCACAGCACACCTCAACACCAGCGTCAGATGATTATTTCCAGACGGTTGTCATTAAATCCCTTCTTGCTATTCTTAAAGATCAATCACTTAACAGTCATCACCATACTGTGATTGAAGCTATCATGTCAATTTTCAAGACCCAAGGATTAAAATGTGTTACCTTCCTGCCACAGGTGCGCATCATGTTTGTGACCTAGATTCCTATTTTTAACGTTTTGCAGATCATCCCCGCCTTCGCTACAGTGACCACAGGCTCAGCTGCACGATTGCAAGAATTCCATTTGCAGCAATTAGCGATCCTTATTGGGATAATCAAACAACATATCCGCAATCACGTGCCCGACATCTTCAACTTGATTAAAGAATTATGGGATAATGTTGCGCTCCAACTGCCCATTGTTGCTTTAATCGAGGCTCTGGGAAAAGCCTTAGATGCCGAATTCAAGCCATTCCTGCCCTCAGTCCTTCCTTTAATCCTGAAAGTATTTGATGGAGAGCTCACAGAAAAACGAATCAATACACAGATAAAAGTTTTCGATGCTTTCTTAACCTTTGGGGCAAATATTGAGGAATACCTGCATCTTGTAATCCCAATAATTGTCAAGTCATATGAACGGCAAGATCCTGTAGAACGACCCGAATCTTTGACAGCGTTGCGTAAACGAGCCATCCAGACAATCGACGGTTTATCCAGAAGGGTTAACTTTTCCGACCACGCGTCGCGTATCATCCATCCTTTAGTTCGAGTGCTTGAAGGAGGAAATAATGAATTGCGCATGTCCGTTATGGATACTCTCTGTTCGCTTGTTATCCAATTGGGGTCTGATTTTGCCATCTTTGTACCTACCATCAACAAGGTGCGCTTGATTATCTCTTTTATGGACAAGAACTTATAAAAAAAATATTTTTAGTGCCTGCTTCGGAACAGGATTCCGCATCCCAAATATGAAAACCTGATTTCGAAGCTTCTAAACGGGGAGCGCCTTCCTCAAGACGTTGGCGTCTTGGAACTGTTGTACGTGATTGTTTTGCCACATCGTGATATTCTGTTTAACACGCGTCCATAGATTGAGTGAGAACTCAAAGGCTCCAGAATTTTCTGCGCCAGCAGAAGCCACCAAAATGAATGTCAACCAACAGCATCTCAAGCAAGCCTGGGATACTTCTCAGGTAGCCACAAGGGATGATTGGATCGACTGGATGCACAGAATAAGTGTAGAATTCATGAAAGAGTCACCCTCTCATGCACTTCGCGCATGCATGAGCCTTGTCGATATTCACCCACCTCTGGCTAAAGAGTTATTCAACGCAGCCTTCTTGTCATGTTGGGGCGAACTCTATGAACAATATCAGGTATGGCCTCTGTTAAAATTTTGTCACAACATTGTTAACCATTAACTAGGAGGACCTCGTTCGTGCGATAGAATTTGCCATCACGTCTATAACGGCACCGTCGGAACTGATACATCGTTTGTTGAACCTTGCGGAGTTCATGGAACACGAAGAGAAGCCTCTACCTATAGAGCATCGCACTCTAGGGGAATATGCGATGAAGTACATGGCTTACGCCAAGGCCCTGCATTACAAAGAATTGGAGTACTTCTCGGACTCGTCACCAACGGTGATCGAGGCTTTGATTTCAATTAACACTCGTTTGCAGCAGCACGACGCCGCTTGGGGCACTTTGATTACTGCTCGTGCGCGATATGATGTCACGAAACACGAGGAATGGTACGAGAGGCTTGGTCGTTGGCAAGAAGCTCTGTTTGCCTACGAGAGGAAAGCACTTCTGGATCCTAATGCACCAGATGTTGCTATCGGAAGAATGAAGTGTTTGCACGCCCTTGGGGAATGGGATCAGCTTGCCACGCAAGTTGATGAAAACTGGGCAAATGCAAATCATGAAGATCGTAAAGAAATCGCCCCGATGGCTGCTGCAGCTGCCTGGTCGCTCAATGAATGGGACTCTATGGACGATTACATCACCACGATGAAACCCGACTCTCCGGACCGCGCCTTCTATCGCGCAATTCTATCCGTTCATCAGAATCAGTTCCCCAAGGCGTTGGTGCACATCGCTAAAGCTAGGGACTTGCTGGACCCTGAACTAACTTCTTTTGTTGGAGAAGGTTATGGGCGTTCTTATAAGTGAGCAATTTTTATATCCGATATGTGCATCCATTTACGCAGGTTACGCAGCGTTATGGTTCGCGCACAAATGCTTTCGGAACTCGAAGAGATTATCGCCTTCAAACAGTACGCAGATCAACCAGAGCGACAACAGACAATGCGCCGGACATGGATGAAACGGTAACTTTGAAATTGCTATATCCAGTGCTTAGAAACTTTGTTCATGATTGCAATCCAGACTTCAAGGCTGCCAGCCAGACGTCGAAGTCTGGCAAAGAATATTGCAAGTGCGGACCCTTGTCTTAACTCCAGAAGATGATCCGGTCATGTGGATAAAATTCGCAAATTTGTGTCGTAAAAGTGAACGCATGGTGTTGGCCGAGAAAACTATTAATTCACTTTTATCGCAAGAGAGAGTAAGATTTCAAAATATCGACCTTTAGAATTATACTGACCTCTATCAGGCTAATCGTCTACACGATAATACAAAAGCACCGCCCAATGTCGTATATGCGCAATTGAAATACATGTGGGCAACCGGTGCTAAAGAGGACAGCCTTGGTTTTCTGCGCCAATTCTCTTCGAACCTTGCTCGGGATATTGCACAGGAAACTGGTCCACAATCACAGCGTTCCACTGTGTCAAAAGAAAAGATCGAAGAACTCTCTAAGCTGGTAGCTCGATGCTTCTACAAACAGGGCGAATGGCAATGTGATATGAAGCCAAATTGGAATTTAGTTTGTTGACTTTTCTAAAGCCCCTGAAAAAATGTTAACCGGTGTCAATTTTATAGAGAAACGCGGAGGATATCTTGCATTCATATCTCCTAGCTACTCGTTATGATCCACTGTGGTACAAAGCGTGGCACACATGGGCGATTACCAACTTTGACCTTATTGGACATCTTGAAACTTTAGCGGATGGAAAGGCGTTAGACGTCGCAGGAGGCCGACTTGTTGTACATGTCGTGCAAGCTATAGATGGTATGTAACTGCGCAATGGGTTCAGATTCTCTTCTGATCTCCATTATAGGCTTCTTCCATTCTATTGCTCTTCGTAATAAGGACGCACTCCAGGACACACTCCGTCTTTTGACACTCTGGTTCAAATACGGTTCCCATGATGATATTAGCCATGCCATGGCTGGTGGTTTCTCTACTGTGGAAGTTGACACCTGGCTCGAGGTTATCCCTCAGGTAGATTCAATTTTGTGGTCAAATTTTTCTACCGATGCTAAGTTTCTGTTCAACAGATCATTGCTCGCATCCAAACACCCCATGCGAATATCCGTCGAAATATTGATAATCTGCTCACCGATGTCGGGAAACACCATCCTCAAGCCCTTATTTACGCTTTAACGGTAGCCTCTAAATCGTCGAGTATTGCTCGTAAGAATGCGGCCACGTCCATCATGGACCGCATGCGCGAACACAGTCCGACGATTGTCTCACAGGTATTTTATCTGTTTCCCTTCTAACATAGTAGCAATTAAACTGATTTTATTAAGGCGATGGTTGTCAGTCGCGAACTTATCAGAGTTGCCATTCTATGGCATGAACTATGGCACGAAGGTCTGGAAGAAGCATCTCGGCTATTCTTCTCCGAAAAGAATGCCCCTGGTATGATTGCTACTCTGGAGCCCCTACATGAGTTGCTTGAAGCCGTAAGTGTTTATTCGTTATAATTAGGATCATTATACCCATACTTGTAACACAGGGTCCCACAACTTCTCGAGAGGTTTCCTTTGCCCAAGCATTCGGAAGAGAGTTACATGATGCACGCGAGGCTTGCCGCCGGTATCGTGCATATGGTGATACAACGGAATTGGATAAGGCCTGGGATATTTATTACGGGGTGAGTCATGTATCTAACCATCTTTAAACTCAATCACCGGCTAATCGATTGTCATAGGTTTTCCGGAAGGTTGAGAAGCAATTGCCTCAACTTACTACTCTTGATCTACAATATGTGTCTCCTAGTCTCTTGAAGGCGAGACATCTTGATTTAGCTGTACCTGGTATGAAATCATCGTTCTTCTTCCCTTGGCCTGTCTAAACCTTGGATTAGGTACATACCAAGCTGGAAGACCAATTATCAGAATCGCAAGTTTCGCTCCCAAACTCACTGTTATAGTGTCGAAACAGCGGCCTAGAAGGTTGTCTTTGAAGGGAGACGACGGTCGAGATTATCAATATATCCTCAAAGGTACGATTGGGATTTACTTTCAACAATTCTTCGATGTGATTAACATGCAATACAATAGGTCACGAAGATCTACGCCAAGATGAACGCGTGATGCAACTCTTTGGACTTGTGAATACTTTACTCTCCGTCGATACGCAAAGCTTCAAGCGCCGCCTCCACATACAGAGGTACCCTGTCATCCCATTAGCACCCAATGCGGGATTGATAGGTTGGGTACAGGATAGCGACACTTTGCATGTCCTCATACGGGAATACCGTGATTCCAGAAAGGTCTTGTTGAATATTGAGTATAGGCTCATGCTACAGGTCAGTGTCTCACCTACGGTCTTATGTTTGAATCTCTGTCGAACTTTGCATAGATGGCTCCCGATTACGAAAACCTCTGCCTCTTGCAGAAGATCGAAGTGTTTGAATATGCCTTGGAAAATACAACGGGACAGGATCTTTACCGTGTACTATGGCTCAAGAGCGCGAATTCTGAGCATTGGCTTGAACGACGAGCTACATATACTCGATCCCTTGCCGTCAATAGCATGGTTGGGCATATTTTGGGATTGGGTGACAGACATCCTTCCAACGTGCTTCTGGAACGAAAGACCGGAAAAGTGGTGCATATCGATTTTGGAGACTGTTTCGAAGTCGCCATGAATCGCGAGAAGTTCCCCGAGAAAATTCCTTTCCGTCTGACAAGAATGCTTACCCATGCTATGGAGGTCAGTATATATTCGATATTCAAACAAGAGTTATAATTCTGAATTTCTTGATTGTCTATAGGTTAGCGGCATTGAAGGCAGCTTCCGAAATACATGCGAGATTACGATGACTGTTCTCCGCGATAACAAAGAATCTTTGATGGCAGTCTTGGAAGCCTTTGTATATGATCCTCTAATTAACTGGAGGTTGATGCAAACCGAGGTTGAAGTTCGTCGACCTGAAGGTATGTGCCCCTGCTTTTTCCATCGGCTCTAGGTTTGACTTCCTTGATGTTTAGACCCTGAGATGGATCCGGAACGTGTGTCTGACATGGCGAGAGTGGCAGGTCACCCTCAAGGTCCTATGCGTAAGCTCAAAGCGGACGAAAATGATATCTTCAATGGTAATTGCAACTTGTTTTTGATGAAAATAACATTTCTGACGCTCTCAAACTAGATGAAGGGCAACTGGGTGGTGCGCAGGAAGTTCGCAACGAACGTGCCCTCTTTGTCTACAACCGCGTCCAGAACAAGATCACTGGTGAGTTGTCAATGTTTATTTTTCCTTTCTCTATCTCACACTCCATTATGAAGGCCGAGACTTCAACCCTGATGTTGTTTTGAGTGTTCACGAGCAAGTCGAGAAATTGATTGAGCAGGCCACTGCGCTCGAAAATCTCTGTCAATGCTTCTCTGGGTGGTGCGCTTTCTGGTAGTGTTCGTCGGCTCTCGTTCCGCATGTGTAATATACCTACAACATTTCTATATCCTGTAATAACACCTGTACAGTACTTACTTTGGGATCTTTGTTATTCTTATTCTATCTAATTGCCCACAATTAATTTTTTGGACTCTTTCACCAAGTGTACATCTAACCATCTGACTCTCAAAAGTGCTTGCCTAAAAGCGGAAAGTGTCTCGATCAATACCAATGCTTAAATGACTGTTTACTTACAAAAGCAACCGTCGTGTTTCTGTCATTCATCCCCTCAACCCTCCACATTTCAGGTTCCAAAATCAGGGACCTCCGTCGATACCCCCTAAACTCAAGAGTGAAACGAAAGTACCTTGAAAATATTGTATCTATATCTTGCCGACAATGCCTCGAGGAATTCCAAATGCGAAAAGAGATGAAACTGGGATGCGGTATACGACGTTCAATGTTCCTTTGGCGTAAGTCGTTAATTGTAACTAGTTCTTGATACTCGCATTGATCCCAGACACCCCAGAATCAATCCTAAACATGTTACCTCGACGTATACGAAGTATGATTCGCAAACATTCTGGGCGCGAAATGCTGCTCGCAAAGGCAAGGCTCCATTGGTAGATGAAAAACCACAGGACCAAAGGTGCGCACATACACCTGAACTTCTCATGGCTCTTTCTGAATTCCAGGAAGACGGGGCTCCCAAGTCATTGTCATACACCCAGGCTCGCGATATATTCGGATAGGTAGAGCGTCCGACGTCAATCCAGTCTCAGTGCCTTGCGTAGTAGCACGGAAATCTAAGATTCCAATAACACCAACGCTACGCGTCCAATTAGTTTCACGCCCAAGGAAGGCGAATGTTGGGGTTTCATCTGGGGATGATATGTCGGTTGAGGATGATCAACCTGACCTTGTGAGTGATCGCTCGAATAGATCGAATAAAATGGCTAACCTTCACTACGCGAATTAGTTTAATTCCAAGTTGGCCTCTATAACACTTTCCCTACGCGACCGCATGAGATTTTACAAGTTACGAGTGACACCCAATGCCACAAAAATAGCATCGACGTTCAATGAACAGTTCAAACCGGAGAAAATCGCTGAACATAACGACTATCAGACAGAATGGATTGACGGGGCTAACACAGACGAAACGCTTATTGGAGAAAAGGTGTGCACTATCTAGATAATGAAATGGTTTTTCTTACCTGGACTCAGGCGCTTCGCATCGTGGACCCTATAGCTTCGAATTACATGGTGAAATGGCCAATTCATGGGTCTAACTTTAATACAAGGGACTACAACTCTATTCAAATGATTCTTAGCGACCTTGAGGCTCTTATCGAAGAAACATTGAGCGAAAGATTAAACATCAACCGTCGGGAATACAAGGCATTTACTTTCCTTTACTTCTGTTGCAATCTGATTCTTATATTTTCACAGGACTTCTCAATTATGCTCGTCATACCTGATTTCTACAACCGTGTTTACGTCCGAGAAATTATAAATCTCTTGATATTCTCCATGGGTTTTAAACAGATATGTGCACAACAGGTATGACCCTGCATTTAATCAAAACGAATGTCAGTTGACTCCTTAAGTAAAGGAATCCCTGGCCGCTACTTATGGTGCAGGTATATCGAATGCTTGCGTGGTGGATGTCGGTGCGACAATAACCAGTATTGCTTGCGTGGACGAAGGCTTGGTTCTACCAGAGACTCGGTATGTAGCAACTCTCTGGTGGTAACGTAATTTATGACAATTCGAACCATATAGCATGACGCTAAACATGGGTGGTGACGATATCACGGAATTTCTTTATGTCTTGCTGGAGCGTATCAAGTTCCCATACAGGGACATTGACCTCAATAACTCTTACGACTGGCAAGTGATGGAGGAGTTAAAGTCCAAATTCTGCTCTTTAGCCGATGCAAGTATCTTCATTTCGTGCAAGTACCCTCTTTGCTAACCCATGCACAGAGCGACGTGGCATTGAACTTGTGGGATTTCAATGTAAGGAGGCCAAACAAACTCACAGAAAAGTATGGACTACGGACCTACGACGAAACTATACTTGCACCAATGGTAAACCTCTAGTTTTTTGTTCCACACGTAGCATATGCTTACCTCGACGCATTCAGTGTCTTTTCGAACCTCGTATAATAGAATTTGATAATAAGCGAAAAGGCTTCCGTCCTCTTTCGCAGAACGTAACGGAAGAAATTATAGGGCATCAAAGTGACTACGTCGTGAGTGGCCTTTCTGTGTTTTTAGAAGTCTTAGCATTGTCCACTGATTTCTTTTCTCGCAGACAAATGCCATGGTGATTTCCACGCAACATCTGATGCCCCTTCAAGCCCCACCTCCGGCAGACCAGGTTGCCCCTCAGTCAATTGCAGCAGATGTGCCTCCAGGTTCGTTTTTGATGGCTGTGTGTAGACTACTGTGCTACAGCTAAATTTCTTAGATAATGGGTCGACTTTGCAAGGCGAGGCAGATGCACAATCCATGAACGTCGATGCAGGAAATGCGGATACAGCATCGGAAGCCCAAATCGAGGTCATTGATATTGAAGACGAAGGTAAATCAACGGCGCCACACCCTCAACCACCGTCTCAAGCGGTACAAGTTCAACCCAATCAGCAATCTCAGGCTGCCCTTGATATTGACATTTACTTTGAAGCAAGTAAACTACCTCTAGATGTCGCTATTTTCAACAGTGCCCGTGCAGCTGGTGGCGACGAGAAAATCAGGAAGTATCTCCAAGCGGTGTTGGTTATCGGAGGGTCAGCTTTGATACCTGGGATGTCGCATGCATTGGAGAGCAGGTGGAAGATCTACGTTCTTTTTGTATCAGCTTGATCTTCTTACCTTTATTATTTCTAGATTGCAGGCCATTGCGACACCGTTAGTGCCCAACATGGAGAAGGTGCAAATAATTCCCCCACCTAAGGAAGTGGATCCACGCGTTTTGGCTTGGAAAGGTGCGGCAGTGCTCAGCAAGATGGACAGTGTATCGGATTTGTGGGTTACCTCTGCAGATTGGGTATGATCTCCTTGCTTTTAACTAGCAACTCGTTGCTCACTGATATCTGAAGGATCTATTTGGTATGCGTGCTCTGAAAGAAAGATGCTTTTACTTGTAAACTGTCCAATGTAGACTTTCCAACATCTTTGTAATACTATGTTAAAACGTCCGGTATGGAAGTGCCGCTCTACAATTGATTTGAGTACTATTCGTACAGGATGATAAATGCTAATAAGAATAAGCGCTTGAGCTGGATACGAAATGATAATGTTTGAGATTTGGAAAACTAAAGCTGCGACTGAATGAGAATAAAAATATGGGGACCAGGCTGGAAAAGAAATCATTCTCATAAAAAATTGGCCAACAATGCGAAATGATGAAGCGGATGTTCCTTTGGAGTTGAAGCGGATGGACGGCATACATGGGCAGAAGCGATAGGTGAGACGGTCAAACACCGAGCTTGCATTTCATGTCGATAAAGTCTTGCGATTCCATCGTATGCCAGTTATCAAGAAGATATCCCATCTCCTGTTTGCCTTCTCTGCGAAGAAAAATATTATTCTTCAACCAAATGATAAATAATTATAAAAGACTTGCCTAGCCTTTTTTAGCCACTCCGCCCTCAAGTGGCCGCCCTCTCTCCAAGTAGACACATCCAAGTTATCCGTAATCTTTTCATATTCCTTTTCTTCCGACGGTTCTCTTTTCCGGGTACAACGTCTGCCGCGATCCTTTCTCGATTGTGAAGCCCACGAGGTTTCACTTTCTTCTCTTTTAATTTTCACTTGCGAGATTAACGGCGGTTTGGTGAGCTTTTCTATGAGCGAGTCAATAACCGACGCGGTTACGCGATTGGGAATAAAGGGGAATACAGTGAGGAACCGAGGGGTGTCTTCGTGAGGCGGCATCAGAGTACTGCGACAGATTGGGCAATCTACCGATTCATGCCATGTTCCGCACAGGCGATGAAGGCGGGAAAAGAACCATTTGAGCACACAAATTCCGCAGAAGGTATGACCACAATGTGCCGGGTTTAAGGAGTAAGGGGCGGCGAGCACCTCATAACATCTGCACAGAATGATTAAAAAGGCGTTTGTTTTGCGAGAACTTGTATCTTACAAGGCGCAAGTGAAATAGTCTTCAAGTTGCTTTAACGTTGACTGCAAGTCTCGTTCGGCAAGCTGTGACATCATCAAGGATGTCTGGTCCTCCTTTCTGGATACCGACAGGATCCGCTCTTCGAGTTGGTCAGACCGATCCCTCAGATCCTTCTCCTTGTCCGCCAAACGCTTCTCACGTTTCTCCAGTTCAGAGGTCGTTGTCCGTCTCAATCGTCGACAGTCGGAACCGGAAGCCGTTGGTTGTATTGACTCGCCACTCGATGAGCTTTCTTCATCGTGTTTTTGCTCATTGATAATGACCGCGCTACCATGGGATAATTTCCGTCTTCTCGCTCGAGATGCGGATGACGGTGTTGCTTGAGACACACTCAAAGCTTTGCTTGCCGCTGAATTGATAAAAGCGGCAAGATCAGGGCGATGCACACATCTTCAGCATAAATATATATATATATCTGCTGCATACCTTCACGATCTTTTAATCTAGATGACCGCCTTTTCTTTAGTGTGCTCGAGGATTCATGATTTTTGGGCATATATGCTGTTTTTGAAAAAAGGCGGACGGTCAGAGTCGTTCGGATTGAAAGAGCGTCGGGCCAAGAACGTCCTTTGCAGACGCTCTGACCAGTCACGTGTTAATCGCAATCGGCTTTGGGCTGTAATCAAATTTTTTAAATCTTGCTTTCATCCTCGATCCTCCTGCTCGAAAGGGCTTTGTTCTTTTCTCGCATTCTCTATGCTACTATGGGTATTCTTTTTACTTGATTAACAGGAGCATGTTACCTGCTGTCTTACCAATTTCAAGAATTTCCTACAGATGCAACACCTTCGGAGTAGGGCATCCGTAATTGTCAATATGAAGTGCAGCATGGCATCCGAAACGTTGGGAACACTTGTCCGAGCAATTCTACGGGACCGCGAAAAATAAACGTCCTCGTTTGGAATGCGCAGTGCACTCTCACGTCGAAACTTCTGTGGAGTGGACAATCTGCAGTTTAACAAAAATATGGCAATTCTTCATATAGCTGTTTCCTCCCTCACCCTATATGGGATAATAGCGCATGGTCACCTTTTCAAAAAAACTGCTTCTCATGACCGAGTACTGTCAGACTGCACCAATCGACGGGCGGTCAGAACTTTTGGATACATCCCTGTCAACAATTCAATGCATTTTGATGAAGCTGTAACGTTAACCGTCAAGCTTTGTGATCTCTGGATGGACTCTTCGATGTTTTGTTCATCTAAACTGCCTTTCTTCGCGTTTTTCTCTGTGGAATCTTCTTTGTTGGTGTCGTATGTATCCTGGCCACTCTTGACATTTCTGGTTCTTTCTTCTTCCTGTTCGGGTCATTCCTATCTGTCCTGCCGCAAAGCTGCGCGCGAGACAGTGTCTCCTTTCCTTGACGCGCCACAACTTTTTTGTCTCCGCTACCTGACCTGACGTCTTTACGTCGCGAAAGGCTTTTCGGAAACCGAGAGCACCTTTCCCTTCTTGTTGAGACCAACACCCGTCAATCTATCGGTTTTTTGTTCACTTTTGTAGGATCAGAAGAATCCGTTCTGAAAGTTGCCAAGTGACAATGCTGATATAGCCCCCCTAAGGCGGCTTCTTCTTGACTCTTGACTCTTGAAGGCTATTGAACAGCATCCATCTGATGATATCCTGTCTGGTCTTTTCTTGGAGATCAAGTCTTGTCTTGTTAGCGAGATGGTATCTCTCAACTCATTTATCAGAAATGTAACATTTGCAGATCTTACGCATACGTACAGATGTACATGTGTGATCAACACAAAACGGACATCTTTATGAAAACACTCATCAGACAAAGACTCCGGGATACGTATGTTTTTGATTGGCTGATGATGCACGCAGGATGATGGGCTTGACCGAGGATCGACATAATTGGTGGGTGCTGTTCATCTAAGTACCGGTGCAGCATGCATGGTGGCTTCTCGTCATGGTTACCGACGTTTGGAAGGGGATACACTCTAAACATGACGAAAACGATTGTAAAGCACATGTCATGTGTACGTCGGTATCTTGTAATTGGCTGCTGGGCGTACAGATCCCGAAGTGCGCAGTGGGCAATATTACTGGACAGCGCTATTGGCCCGAACACGTCTCTTTCTTAACTTACGTATGTTTAGTTCTTACTTCTTTATTCTCATCGGCGTCATACTTTAAATTATCTCTGACCGGGTACACTGCGAGTGTTGCCCGCGGCACAAATATAACTCGACATAGTACCCGTGGTAAGAGTAAGTCCGTATGTTTTTTTTATGTAGCATTGACCGTCGACCACGCTTACTCGTACGTTTCTTAAAGGAAGGAAGACCACACACCCGTATGTCCGAGAAAACATACGTTTAATCTATCAAACTTCTGACTCGCTTGTTCGCTTTGTTCTGATTTATTTCTCGCCTCGGTCAACAGTGGGTAAATGTTATATTACATACATATAACACGTATGTACGTACTGCTAATAATATAATGTAAGGAGTATGGATGCTGCAGTTTATAGTCGTCAGTCCGAAATTCGAATTGTCTTCATCTGAAGGGGGTACACGTACAAGATATTCGGCAGACGAAGAAACAAAGGTTGATATTTCCATTCGACAACAGTCAATCCAAATCCAAAATTATGACTGGAGAGATCTGTGGCACGTCGAATCAAATTTCCATTTGATATTATGTATCTGTCTGTTCTGTCTGTCCAAACTCTGTCCCGAATAAGCCATGATATCATCATAATCAAACAACGCTGTTGAATCTTGATTTTTTTAATTTAGAGTTGACCGACCAATGACACGTCGGAGAACAAAAACAACAAACCTTGATTATGTTGATTTGTAATTACAAATGTATATGGCAAAATTAGACAACGCCGGGACGGGGACGGGTTGTTTGACATCGGATTTGGTGAGATTTGGTGATTTGAACTCTTTTCGTACCACTTGGTGACGACCGACTCTTGGCGGATGTCTTGAACGCATTTTTCCGTTCGCTTGAGCGGAAGTGGTCAACGGGGCATTCGATGGATCGCCAATTGTCATCGCGAGATGTCATTGAGTGAATGTGTGTTGAAGGCGCCGTCTTTCCCTGTTTAGGAAAGTCGGCGGGTCGGAGGTTCGGAGCCGTTAGACTTTCTTCTTCTCGTTGATGGCTGATGCTGGCTGATGACGATGGTGATGTTGGTGTATGTAAAGACCTTTGGGACTCCAGTTGCTGAGGCTGAGGATTGACAGACTGCGTCGACGATAACGAGTTGATAGAACAATGCTAGCGTCCGATGTTGTCTCTCTTCCTCGTATGATATTCTTTTCTGGAGAGAGATGTGATTGCTGTGTAGCAAGTAACGCTGACGTTTGGAACTAGCAGGTGAGCATCGCATTCTGGCTCGGCGTCTAGTTGAGCATCTCGCGGAGAGTAGCAAGGATTAAGACATTGCGTTGGGAGCTCTATAGCCTAGAAATACCATTTCCAAAATCTTCTCGCTTACTGTCAGTGTCGTCTAGTCTGCATTCCAATACGAATCCACGCAAGGCTGCTGCGGTATGTTGACTGAGAGTCGTTCATGTTAGTGCAACATTTGGCAGTTGGTTTGCACTGGAGCACTCAAACGACGAGGACTATGTCTTTGACAAATGTGCGTTTTGGCTACATATGGAATTTGGATATGTCGGGGATACTGATCCGGTAACAAAGGTTGTTTGTGACGTACGTACAAAATTACTATCTGACTATGGTGGTTTCTTGACAGAGTGACAATGCAATGGCATTACCTTGATGTTGGTTTAATTTGCTTCTGGGTGGTTCGCTTTTTGGACATCGACTATCGACGCGCTCCTCGGTGACCATGAGTAAGTAAAAAAAGAATGACCTGATTTGTTGTCCGGTCATGCAGTGAACAGCCAATGATGATCGTTGCTTACATAGGGGAGACCAAGCCAAGACCAATAATCCGAGTGGAATGGCGGGGTGTCGAGGAATGATGGGATAAGAGAGTCTAAGTTGTCGGGCGACAGGTCCAATTCTGGATCGAAGAGCGCTGTCATTCGGGCGCATATACGCACGCGGCGCGTATAAAAGAAAATCTTGGGTATACGTGAGATCCGACGCAACCGGGATGGCGGCGAGGAATAAAAGAGTGGACTGGAATGGCCGGCGGAATCAAGGATGAAGCGGAAGTATATGTCTAAGTTTGGATTTGCGGGGGGAGGATAGAAAAAAGCCCGATTTGTGTGGGAAAGTCGATCTGCTGTAATTAATTGGTGACAGTCACGACGTTTGGATCTGAGATCTGACAAGTATATGATAATTTCTGTGTTTCCCCAATGCTAATTTCATATTTAGTTGGCTCCCAACGTATCCCTCTCTCTCTTTTACCGTCCAGTTGCCCTTGTTCACTCTCTTCCGCATCTGACGCATAAAATAATTATAGCCCAATGAA
The DNA here is from genome assembly GCA_964017145.1 of Agrocybe praecox. Taxonomy (NCBI): domain Eukaryota; kingdom Fungi; phylum Basidiomycota; class Agaricomycetes; order Agaricales; family Agrocybaceae; genus Agrocybe; species Agrocybe praecox. Next base: position 1,659,661 of record OZ024852.1, read on the forward strand.
TAATTACGAGTCTCCCTCGCCTGTGGACCCTCACTCTTCGCAGGACCCTTTCCTCCATTCGGATGCTAATTCATATCCGGTGCTCCCTCTAACTCTTTCTGGCTCCGACCATCCTTCTAGTACACAACACGATAAATACTCCCCCACTTCCAATCAACAGTCTTCCCTCTTGGATCAACGACGCATGTCCGAGCCTGCTGCCCTCACTGGCCCTGGCCTATATCCCTCCACCGACTATTCGGCCAACAGAAATAATAACCAGGATTATCCCTTTGCTTTCCAGCCTCCTCCTCTACGTCCTGCCAACACGTCTTTATACGTCCCCACTCTCCATCGTGGCGCAAGTACAGGCTCTCTTCGCGACTTGCGCCACCATCACTTCGACTACCCTCCTCAGCATTCAGAATGGAAGCAGGATGAATCCCGTCATCGAGAGCATCACCCTGAATATTTTAATCATCGAGGTGACTTGCTCGATGAACCCATCTCCCCCATGCACCCTACCTTTGCTCATGGAATGAATGGCTCACCAACGTCAGGTCTACCCTACTCACCCATTAATGACAACTTTTACGGTCCATCTCCTCCTAATACTGGCACCTCTACCTCATCGTCAATAGCACCCCTTAGTCCGTCACGCTCAATATCACAGCACCTGCAACGAAGCTTGAGCGAGCTAAACGGCGATGGCATCGACCGCAAAACATACTCTTTCGTGGCATTGCCCGGTAACGCGGTCAAGAAGCGTCCTAGGCGGCGTTACGACGAGATTGAACGTCTTTATCTTTGCTCCTGGCCAGATTGCAACAAATCTTATGGTACTCTCAACCATCTCAATGCGCACGTTACGATGCAGAAGCACGGTCCGAAGCGCAATCCCAATGGTGAGTGTGTCTTTGACAACCTCCTCCCGGGACAGCCTTAATTAATTAATGCTCCCCATTTTGTAGAGTTCAAAGAGCTTAGGAAACAGTGGCGCAAAGCCAAAAAGGAGCAGGAAGCATTGTCCGCACAGATGCGCCGCGAAAGCTACAGCGACGGTTATGACGATCATCCTGCCTTCAACCATCGTTATATGTCCTCTCACATGCAGCAGCGCCCTCACTCGTCCCATCATCCTGGGCTAGGCCTACCTTCGTCGGTGACCATCGGCACCTCCGATAGATATTCTATTCCCATAGATGACATTCGCTACCCGGCACACGACCGTGACGATGGCATGGGCGCTTATGAACAAATGTCCGCTCGTCAGCGATATGGTAATCTGCATGCCTCGTCATGGCAAGGCGGATCAAATATCTCCACGCGATCCAACACGCAACAAAATTACAACTCCATGTCCGCGCAGCATGCGCACCATTCACAACTGCCTCAACTTGCCGTTCAAAATAGTCGCATGTCAATGGAGCACAACGAGTCCTTACCTGGGCATCTCAACCGTCTCCCTCAAAACAGCACGCTGTTGACACCTCTTCCCGGATATGCATCGACATCGCTGATCCCTTCGTTACAGAATGGAAACGCGTATGCTGCGGACGGATATGAGATGTATGACGACGACAATGGACGGCCCGGTACTGGTCACAGTATAGGAAGCATGGGACATGGCAGCGGCGATGACTTTGAACATACTCAATGAAAATTCGGGCACGCTCTCCTTCGCATATTCAGTCGATACTACATCCAATCAGTATAATCGATATGGGTTTAATGGACCGCTAATACTTCTTTCTAATTTTCCAGCACACCCATTGTACCATCTTCTACCTTCGGACCTTGGCTAGCAAAGCCTTCTAATCTTTCTCCCCCTCTCCACCCCGATTTCCATCCCTTATACCATCATATTCGTTGTCGTCTTGCTTTCGTTCATCCTTACTTTTATCTGTTTTCTTATATCTTATCTCGTGGTTGCGTACACTTATAGCGACTCCTATTTACCTTCGCATTTACATTGGGCCACCCTTCCGGTCTTCTCTCACTGGGTATTGTCACCTCGCTTTCACATTTCCCTTTTCGTCTGTTGTACGCATTTATATCATCGACCTTCCGTAAATTAAATGCAATTATCAACCTCATAGGAATCACACTGTACTTTTGATTAGAAACTTCATCGACGTGTCATGCGTCTACATCTTGTAATGAATACATTTACACTTGCCTTGCATCACGCAAAAAAAGTTTGGTTTGTGGCAATTTTATTCCGCGTTCTTTTCGCCCGAGCTCACTTCCGAGTTCTCGGGGCTCATTTCATTCATTCTCTTTGCCCCCAAACGTTGCCGGTCTGTGCTTACTCGGGGGAACGGAGAGGAAGAAGCAGAGAAGAAGATTATGATCTACGTTTTTCTTTCCACACAAATAATTATAAGCACATGTGTCGAGTATACTTACAGCGCCTTTCAAACTGCCTCGGCTGGCAATGTATGTATAGAAAAGAATCGAAACGATACGTATCATAAATCCATATATGTGCGTCAGGGTGTACGTACAGTCTATAAATTATTCCATAGTGGTGCGCACCAATAGGAATCCGGAGAAAGAACCTTTGACAGTTTCTTCCCCACGAAAAAAAAGAAAATGATGGAAGAAGCACTTCTGTTTGATTTTTTGTGTCGGCCCATTACCCTGTTTCTACGCGTTCAAAGTCCCACAAAACCGGGTAGGGTCGTGCCACGATCCCGTCAGTTCTGTTTGCATGATGAGGGGGGCTTAACATAAACATGCCATATTTTTTTCGAAACTCCCTGCGGTTACGGCTTTTCAACTTCTAATTCTATTTCCAAGAAACGTGTTTCGGTCTACATCATGGAATTGGAGAAGAAGAGGAGTCACGCCACACAATTATATTGAGGCTTCTCTTCGCACCGCTCTGTTATTTTCAGACAAGTCTGGACTCTCTTGCACTGGACAAAGGCTGAAGGGACTCTGTTTGATATTTATATGTATCTATATATCTATATGCATGATGCATGATGCATAGTGCGTGCACCCCCGCGCGTTCGAAGCGTGTGATTGTCTTCCGAGAAAGGACTGGACTAAATATAATGTCCTCGACTAACCAATCGCTGCTTAGCTCCTCCGATTTGTTGAGTTTCGCGGACGTCAAAATGATCATCGGTGATGGAATCATGGAAAATAAGCTCTGTACGGCGCATGACGGTGTATTGTTAGGGATGCGCCCGTTGATTGGCCTTGTTTAATTAGATGTGGCCCAACGGAGTAAATGAGTATATATATTACTGACCGTATGATGATCAATTTCAGTGTGGTAAGGAAGGCCATCATCACTCATTTTCGAAGCATCGATCGTGAAACAAAACGCCAGTTGTGAGACGTGCCGAACAAGAGCGAGAGTGATATCAAAATGTTTGCGGGGTGTATTACACTCCATTTATCTGAGTTGAAATTTATGGGGGGTTGAATTTCAGTGTACTATGTACTTGCCCATATACTCGGTTCAAGCATGTGCTATTTGTATTGGGCGCAATCGAAGCTCAGTAGAGTTGGTTTCATACAACATATCATACTGTGAACCCGACTTCAGCGCTGGCCACAGAATTAGCGCTGGCTGCGTGCTCCACTCAAGGTTGTGTGTGCGTAAGCTGTCCTAGTCGCATCACAGACTACTGAGCCCGGAACAAATTTAATTGTGGTCTAAACCCTCCTCGGTCAACCGACTTTTTCTGTCGGTACCTAAATTAGGCATTTGAGATCAAGATACAAGCAGGGTGCAGGCCGGAGAGTTAAGCTATCCCAAAAGTGCGCTAGTCGTTTGGTATTGGGCGGGATGTATGACAGATATGAGATACGCCATGAGATATGAAGTTCATGTGTGGCAATAAAAAAAAGCGCGTCGACCGGGTGGTCACTGGGGTTCATGAAAACGTCGACTATCTGCGAGACTGCTGTCCAACTTACCTGGTTAGTCTGGATCGGCGAACGTTTGTTTGTTGAAGCCAGTCTTATAAGAGTAATAAGAGAGAATATAAATTCCTTGTTCAGGAGTCAGACGGTATACACAGTACCTGATGACTGGATGATAATTTAATTACTCCTCTTTGGCACATCGTCGGACGAACATATATATATTCCGGTCCCTCATAAGGTTTCAACGGTCCTCATGAGATAAGAGATCATGTTTCGAGCTAACGGCACGTAAGAACCCCGTTTGAAAAAGTAAAAAGAAGCTGAGAAGGTCCAAAAAAACCAGGGAAAATGTCGCAGACTCGGGATCATCGGAATCGTAGGTCAGCAGACAAACAGAAAGAGCATACTGGGCCACAGGCTTTGTTACCATTCAGCGACCGGCGAGATTCAGGAATTGAGGCCGAGAACGTCGTGTATTATCAGATACTCGGGAGACGAGGCCAGTATGGGGTGTCTCGATTGATAAACAAAGACACGGCCCAGGTAATGTTTGTAGCCGATAGAAGATTGAATCAGAGAGTAGAGATGCACAGACATATGTGCCACAGTCCCATCTGGAAGAGAAAGGAAAAGATGTGGATCACTTGACTTGAGGCCCCAAAGAGGCCTATGCAGCCGAAGCCTGAGCATGAGAGAGTCCATAGCACATTGAATCCATTCTGATAGCTTGCAGTTTTATTACCGACCAGAGCTCAACACAGACAGACAGTCCGTCCCAACGTCTAGTTTGTAGTACACTGAGGTTAGAGACCAGCGCTAACACCCTTGTCACGCCGAGTAACAGTTTCTGAAGAGGTGCGTCCTTCTAGCTGCCACGCAATCGTTGAAGAATACCTCGGGCAATCTCAGAAGACGATATTCACGAAGCGAAGTTCTTCGAGATCCAATCCTAAACAGTTGGTCATTCGGACGCGACGCGGGTCGCGTCGGAATTTGAATCTGGAAAACATCGAAATATGTACATATAAAGTCATGTGACTTAATACCAGATTAGATGATATCATACTGATCAGGGGCCAGTACAAGATGATATGGTATGTATCGCAGCATTACTGCGGTTCGGACAGACCTTGCACTCCACCACTACATATCTCATCCTTGAAAACACAGAATCTTACCTCCCACCCCATCTGAAAAACATTATCGTCTTGATCGAATTACAACAATACCAACCTACTAGAACTCAACTTCATCATATCATCCTCAAGTTGTCTGTGACTCTATGCTCGTTCAAAATCAATCAAATGTGCTGATTCTGCCTTAGAATAATTACAAGCTTGGCTGGAATTGAACACGTCAACTATGACCGAGCTCACTCTTTCGGACTTACCTGTTGAGGTGTTGCTCGACAATATCTTACCTTTCGTACCAGTAACGGATCTTCTCCGCTTGACGTGCTGTAATAAAGTGAATTGCTATGATTTATCCTGCAAGTCAACGCCTCATTCCATTTCGATTTTCAAAAGCTTTTCTCTATTCTCTGCTCCGACGATACTCTGTGGAAGCACAAACTATCCGAGGATTACAACTTCTCGGGACAAGGAACTGCCCGCACAAGCGGCTGGAAGTTTATTTACCGCGGGCTATTCAGACCACGAGGTAAGCTCTTATTGTCTTTGTTTTCATCAGAAAATGACATGAATGGGTTCTAGTGTTCGTCTGGGGGTAAGTTTATTTTCTTCGTGATGCATTCCGTGTGCTCAAAGTCGATTAAGAGATAAGGGTAATGGACGGCTTGGGCGTCCAGTTAGCTCTAAGTTTTCTGGAATTCCGTATCCCGCGCAGCTGCCTATAAAAGACGCCCGTATCGTCAGCTTAGTGGCAGGGGGAATGTAGGTTGTCTCACCCTTTTTGGCAATTTTATCTTCACAATTTAACAAAGGTCCTTCCATGCCCTGGACTCCCATGGTAATGTTCACGTCTGGGGTGTGTCGTCATTTTCACATTCCACAGCATATATTTACTTACAAGGCCTTTAAATCAATTTTACCCCTTCTATATCGTTTAGGTACGTTAAACGGGACATGGGGCCCGTACCTCGCGGAGAGTCAGGGATTCGCAAATGCAGGGAAGCAAGCAAAAAGACCCCATCGCTTGAATTTGCCATCGCCCATACGCAGTATTAGGTGTTTATTTTTATTTTTGGGTCATTCTTTATGCAAAGCACTTATTCTTATTGCATTAATACCCATAGCTGTGGACGACTTCATTCTTCTTGTTTGGATAGTAAAAACAAGATATGGACTTTTCCAACTTGGGGACGACCTTTCTGGTTATCTTCCCCCATTCTCAGTGATCCTGAGTATATTCCTAAACAGATAGAATGCGGATGGACGTTCTCTTCTATCCTGACAAAATCGGGTGACGTTTTTGTTTGGTGGCCTTTCAATGGAACCATGGGGGACGCGGTCCAAAGGAAGATGCAGGATATGGACGCGGAGGATGATAAGAAGGCTTATGCGACTGAAGAACTCGTAATACCTTGCATCACCTGGGGCTTAGACATAATGCCGATTCGTCTACCTCGCATCCCGGCCTTACCAGAATTATCAAATACAGGATACAGTCAGAAATCAAAATCTGCAGAACTCATACAAATTGCAGGATTCGATAATCACATCATTGGGCTCACGAATTTTGGACATGTCCTAAAATTCGGCGCTCTTCATGACGAGACCGGAATTCCCCATGGCAGATGGGAATATGTCAGTGGGATCTTTCGCTTAATAGAGATCGCCCCATTAATATATAATAACAATACTAGCTTCCCGAATTCAGTGAACTCGAGAAAATCTTACAACACCCCGTCTTTTTAGAAACGGACGATGGCAAAAAACTGGATCATCCTCGAAGTCTGCAAATTACTCATGTCAGTATGCTTCTTTGCTTCTTCTATTTCATGAACGCCAGAATGTTCATCGATCAAAATCAAAACACAGATAACTGCTAACTTTTGTCACTTCGTCGCCTATTCCACAGGCGAATCTTCTATCGTTCTCGTGGGCGACACGGACACAAAACCGGAAACGAGGCCAAAAATAATACCTGAGCTGCAGAACAAATCTATCATCTCTGTCGTTATTGGTGATTATCACAACGCCGCGTTAACAGCTGACGGAAAGCTCATAACCTGGGGCGCGTACTCAAATGGTGCCCTCGGATTGGGAGATCCTTTCAAGCTTGAAGCTGGTACCCCAGGTGGTTTCACAACTGAAAGAGACCGCACCATGGCAGAAAGGAATAGGAGGCAGGCGCCACCGCCCGCTGATGTCCCAACTGTAGTCCGATTCGATCACAATTCTAAGAAACCCAAAGAACGCTTTTGTTTTGCCACCACGGCTGCTGGATGGCATACCGGAGCACTGGTGATTGACTTGGATGTAAGTTTGCCCGTTTATTTAAATGTATTCATAACTTACGCTAATGTTTTATATTTAATTTCACAGGAAGATGATGAAGAAGGAGATGAAGAACTTCCGCAAGCTTCACCGACTCCGTCCCGTACGAATCCACACGATCCTTCGGTCATTCCTCTTCCAGGAATAATTCGAGTAGGTCATCCTGGCCGAGGAGGCTTTGGAGGGGGTGGCGGAAGCTGGCGACGACGAATGAATGGTGATGATACTTCATAGAGTCATCTCAGGCTCTGGGAGTAACACTCACTTAAGATCTCCACCGTATATAAAAGTTAACAACTATCGGAAAGACTTTTTTGTGTCGAGTTACAGGGTGTCGGTTTACAACACCTTGGATTATACCTAAATATCGAGGACAATACTTTTATAATGTCAAATTTCTGAAAAGGATTGTATACTCATACTTATACTTATACATAAGATGCAATGTATATATGGTAAGTAGTGTGGTGTATTGTGCAAAACAAAAATAAACGCACGGGCCTGACCGGGAATTGAACCCGGGACCTCCTCGATATTGCCGCAAGCGGACCCTAACAAGGAATCATACTACTAGACCATCAGGCCGTTGTGTGACAATGGCTTTGAGCCTACATGTCACGCGTTGGTATGTAGGCATTTATTTGGCAACCCATTTTAGGTGTGAGCACGCGTCAGAGCACTTACGCGTCCTGAATAGTGACTTCGCCAAAGACATTGCCTTCTAATCACTACCACTATGGACGTAACCCCTTCTACTTCAACAGAAGTTGTAGACCAGAGACGGCAAGATGCCCTCAAAGGCTATCTGGATGTAAGCAGATCGCACGTTTGATTGTTTGGTTTTATAACACATTGCTATCATTTCACAGAAAATACGCAGCCATGAAGCAAGCAGCGAGAACCTGAAAAAACGTAAATGTCATTTGTGTACGAAATACCGTTTCCTTACGCTGCTAACTACATACCAGTAAGGCAGTCCTTGAAGGACCTCGAGAAAGCCTACGAGAAGACAGAAGACGATATCAAAGCTGTACAGTCTGTCGGGCAGATTATCGGAGAGGTCATGAAACAACTGGATTCAGATCGATGTGAGTAATGCGAGTTATATGGTAGATAAATGTGCATTTAACGAATCTTTGTGTAGTTATTGTGAAAGCATCCTCAGGGCCGCGTTATGTTGTATCATACCGTCCCACACTGCCTGTGGCTAAGTTGAAAGCTGGAACCCGTGTATCTCTGGACATGACGACGTTGACGATAATGCGAATTCTACCTCGAGAGGTTGATCCCCTTGTCTACAAGATGAGCTTGGAAGACCCGGGAGGTGCGAGCTTTGCAGGTATCGGAGGTCTGGGTGAACAAGTTAGAGAACTGCGAGAGGTACGAATTGGATCCCATGTCGCTAAGGATTATGCCTTACAACGCGACTACTACAGATTATCGAACTACCTCTACTAAACCCAGAATTATTCACACGCGTGGGTATTAAACCACCGAAAGGTGTCCTCCTTTACGGTCCTCCAGGAACTGGAAAGACTTTGCTTGCTCGTGCAGTTGCTGCGACACTTCAAACCAATTTCTTGAAGGTTGTATCATCTGCCATTGTTGACAAGTATATTGGAGAGAGTGCCCGGGTAATCCGTGAAATGTTCGGATACGCAAGGGACCACGAACCATGTGTCATCTTCATGGATGAAATCGATGCGATAGGTGGTCGCCGTTTTTCCGAGGGAACCAGCGCAGATCGAGAGATTCAACGTACTTTGATGGAGGTAAGCCGTTTTGAAGAAATTGATGCTTATAGCAATTAAAATTTCTTCCTTTAGTTGCTTAATCAAATGGATGGTTTCGACTCGCTCGGGAAGACAAAACTTATCATGGCTACCAATCGACCAGACACCCTTGACCCAGCTCTCCTTCGGCCTGGACGTTTAGATAGGAAGGTCGAGGTTCCTCTGCCAAACGAACAGGGCAGACTGGAGATTTTGAAAATCCATTCGGCACCGGTCAACAAGGTGGAGGGATTGGATTATGAAGCCATTGTCAAGGTTTGTGATCATACATATCTACATTTATTTTCTCATGTTGCTCAATGCATTTCCACCAGCTTTCCGACGGTTTCAATGGTGCTGATTTGCGCAACGTCGTAACAGAGGCGGGAATGTTCGCCATTCGAGATGACCGTACGGCCATCAACCAGGAAGATTGCGTCAAAGCTGCACGTAAAGTGGCAGACGCGAAGAAGCACGAAAGTCAGTACATCTTTTTATTTTATCATGTCATACATAGAGGCTGACTGGCATACTTCGCAGCCAAATTAGAGTACTCGACCTAGTACCTTTTGTAATCATACCCTTAGTTTATTAATGTATAGCTTCTCCACGAAATCATACCATATATGTTCTCTTCCTTAGGTATATTCATAAACAGTACTGGAATAAGAGGTGCTGTATATACGTGCTCCACTAATTAGAAGCGGAAAAGGCCTCGCTTCTTCTTCTTCTCTTCCTTTGCCGAAGGGTCGACAGAATTAACAGACCCTTGATAGGAATTAGTTGGGGATGGTTGGATTGGAGCGGATAATTTTTCTGGAGGCCGGGACTGGGTTTGATTCTTGGGTATCGTCCGTTGAGGTGGTGGGGCATCTTTGACGTAGTATTTCTCGTCATATAATTGTTGTTGTGATTTCGGTTCTCCTTTCATATCGCGCAAACCGTTAGGAATGGCCTTCGAACCAGCGCCTCCGAGATCTAAAACCTTTAGATCATCGACAAAGCCTTTAGGAGTGATTACATGAGTAGATCCTGGTAAAAAAAGTAAGAATCAGCGATGACCACGGTATGATGTACTTGGCAGATATACCGATATAAATATCTTTCTGTAAGCTATTAGATAAATGATAGACTTCGCGCATCTCTGAATAAGACACTCCTCCAGCGACAAATATAAGAATACGTTGGCGATTGTCCGCTTGCGTCGCGACTTTAGGAGCTCTATGCCATGCCGGCTTTTGGCTTCGGAGGGATGTTGTCTGTGGAGGAGGCGAGCGGGGGGACAGCGGCATGGCTGAGGGAGAATCTTTCACGTATGGGAACATTGTGGCATCCAATTTATCGCTTACTTGATCCTGCAGACAGACATGAGACAAGTCAAATAAAAATATCTATACGTTTTACCTCGATAACTGTCTTCAGTGCAGGTTTAAACCTTGAAAGTTCGTATTCATCAGCGTTGTTACTCTTTTGCTTGATCTTTCTTTTTGTGTCTTTATCGGTTGGACCCTGTTGAGAAGTGAATATTCCGTAGGTATCTGCACAAACAAGATCATACTCTAGTGATTCTGACACCGAGGTGGACGAGAGCATTGACTGCGTCTTGCTCGGCAAGATTCAGTCGAGCGTGTTGATATAGGCGGCGGCGATCTTCGTCTGGGACCCCGTCACGATATTGAATGTACAAAGCTATGATCCTAACTTTACGCATATTACTGAAAATAATCAGACGCTTCGGTGAGTCGAGATACAAAAAAGTCAACGTACATAACTTCTCTGCTGTCTAGTAGGGGAACCATCTCTTCAACAAGGCTTTTCGGCGCTTTCCCCTCGGCAGTAAGGCCAGTGGCGCAAGACTGAGAAGCGCATTCTTTACCATCAATAAACTTTATAAATTTAATAGACCATACCTGTTCAACCGATGCTATATCTGAAAGCTTTTCCTTCTCAAACAATGACATACAATCTTGCGCCATGTTCAAGTGCAGAGAAAACTAACTCTTATGTCAGTGAGGTGCCACATTGCTCAGGAAGATATCCACCTTTTCACGATGCTCTTGATATTGAGGAAGGCCTGCAAGCATATCTTTCATGTCGTTGAGATTTGCCGCACCTTCACTGTATTTGGTGGAACTCTTTAGTCAAAAAACGAGAAAAACAGGAAAGAACATATCCATACCCCTTGAAGACTGCGTTCTCTTCCAAGAATTTATTGAAGTCTGACATCAGTTTATCGATGGCTTCCCTCATGTGTAAGTGCCGAACCGATGTCCAGGTGGTATCGGCGTCTGATAAAGTTGCTGTCTTATCCTCGTAGGCACCCAACGATGATTGGAATTTATAACTAGAAAGTCGGTCAATAAACACGACATCGAGGGAAAGTAGGAAGCAGAATCAAACAAACGTGTATTTGGATCCGTTTTCGATGGGTAAGAGATCGTTTGCCATAGCTTGGTAGGTAAATTCATGTACAAATGGTGCCAACAGATCCATGGTCCGGTCTGTAATCAGCAATGTAGCTTTCGGACGAGCGTTATCTGGTTTCTGAAATAAGATGAGAAACTGAGATAGCTGCAACAACTAGTCGCGTACTCCGAATTCCGGGTTCTGTCTCTTATATTCTTCCAGATTATCCTGAACGAGGAACGCAAGAAGCTTCGTCACAAAATCTGTTTCAACAGCTTCATATGCTCGCGCTTCGGCACCTCGTGCGAGATTTGTCCTCCATCGACTGGCTGTTTCTGCTGGAGGTGGTGGTCGGTTCTGTGCGTTAGGTTTCAAAGGACCGAGAGGAAGGTGTGTGTTTGGCATATAGAATCTTATGTATGGGAATTCGTTCAGAGCGATACAAACGTTGGAGATCTTCAGGCAAGAATGAGCGCTGTCCGACGATTACAAAATATCCACGCACCATCTTACTCATGAAACGCAAATCTTCTTCCAGACGCTGACGTGCTGGCCTATATGCAGCGTCTGTTCTTGGAGGGCTGTACATGCTAAAGAAATAGCCTGGCTCATTCATCGAGAATGCTTGGGCCTCGATCGCTGAAAGGGATGTGAGAATGGAGGGATTGCGGTCGGACAAGGATTCTGTACCATTGAAGTTGACGAAAAGCTCTTTCAGCGCTTGTAGATGAGGTTCTGCAGAAGACGAGGTCAGGCGCTCAAATAGTTGTTCGGGTAAGCCTTGATATGTGTTATATGTTGTTATCAGTGAGCAGTTGCCATAGGGCCATAGGTGGGTTACTCACCTTCGACGAAGAACAAGTGAGCAGCCGCATATTGCTTATGGTTTGTAAAGTCTTTGATGATTCGTTCGACGTTCTGTGTCGTTGGCATGATCATATATACAGCTTCAAAATCTGGCTGAGGTTCTCGGATACTCGTTATAGACTCAATCACTATTAGGGGGATTGATTGATGAGTATCCCTCATCCCATAAACAATAACGTACGAGTGACATTCTCTTCAAGTATGTCGAATTGCTTGAGCACCGCGCTTAAGAGCTTTTGCGAATGGTCATCGACAACAAGAATCTTCCATCGCCCAGGCGGGTTGACAGATCGAATCGCCTCCAAGAATTCTGTAAAGCTTTCCTTTCAGCATGCGCTGCAACAGGACTTAATGAAAGGCCCCCTACTGTTGCGTACAAGGGTGATCAACGACGACATCGTGATAATTCGAGGGGGCAGTTGATGATATTAGGGTGAGGGTATCAAAATAAAGGTAGTAGTCTGGTCAAGGGTGAGGGTTGGTGATGGCCTGTTAAGGCTCTGTAGTACATATGACGGCGTTCTCCATAATCGTCAGGGTCTAGGAGACGGCTATATCCGGCATCGGTCATTTATCTTATCTCAAAGGAATGTTGTTTTATCTCAAAATAGGGCTCACAGAACTTGTAGGCGCAACATATCTCTGGCCTCAATATTCAATGCCCATATAAGCACTCAGTCAGCGCTATGCCTTTTCCTACAGACTCCTATCCAGTCTACAGGGATGATTTCTCCGAGTATTAGTGATGGGAAGAGTGCATGCAATTGTAACCTCAAGTGAGAATCACATTTTTTCGCCGCTTGGAGTGAAATGCCCTTGTTTAAAATTGCTGCAATCACACTCAAATACTACCAAAGAAATTACAAGCGATCACCTGTTGTAATCAAATGAAGAGTGAGCGCTTGAGCCACAAACATTACAAATGAGATCGTGCTGTGTTTTCGAGGCAACACCAAATACTCCGTAGATTTGATTCTGGCCTTGTATATTGAGGCTAACTCGGCGGTGATCCGTTTATTCAATAACCTTATCAAGGTCTAAGGCCTCATCAGCGACAAAAGCCCTTAAAGCATCATGATAGGACCCGGTGCAAACTCTGGTTCAGTGCCCAATTATGTACGGTGATGACTTTGAAAGCGGTCTTTCATCTGCTAGCAAAAAGGTTATTAAACACAAGCAAACCCCGTATTATGCGGTAGATTTTAGCGAGAATCATTAGCGGCAGAGGTAAGGCTCAACAACACCGACAGCCCGAGCAAAAAAAGAGACGAAACTGGAACCTTTACTGTAGACGAGAAGTCGCAGAAGCAAAGAATCGAAGAATCGAATAACGCGATTTTTTAATACGATGGCCTTTCCCAGCAAGAATATGTCTTGAGAAATGCGGGTCTTTTATCCTGGTATGTTCTCTTGACTATAATTTTGGACTTAGAAGTGTCGAAACTCGGACCGTAGGTATGTCGTGAGGTAATGAGTTCTTAGTTCTAGTGCAACCATGAACGCCTCTGATGGCGGACTTGGGGCGGAACACAAATATGAACTAAGCCTTGTATGGCATCGAGCGGAGTCCTAATCTGATCCGAAGGCTTCGAATTGTCCTGAACCACCATATCAAAACACTGGTGACGATTGTGAGTTTTTTTATCCTTTGGAAAAACGAAATCCCGATTCGCTAGAGGACTGCAAACCAGAGCCCAAGGTAATTAACACCCTGCCAAGCACCATGACGTTCTTTAGGCCAAGCTGGACCAAGAAATTCCACCATAACCGTAAGACTTCGGAGACACCAAATGCCAAAAATTTATGCGAAATCTGAGAAGCTTCTATTCAAAATTCGAGAGAAACGTTATGTCGTCGCTTATGGGAAACGCCAATCATCAACGGTTTACGTCCAGACAACCATGATTTCCCCTCACGCTTATCGAGCAAGCGTGTTGGACCTTCCGGACCTCACTGCTTCATGCTGATGTTTTGACGAACTCTCGGGGAAACATATACAAAAGGACAAATTGTAAACCTTCCACTCGCGTCAGTCTATTCTGGCTTTTCCTTTCGCGTACCTATGCGGCCTTGCTTCTATCCAATTGGTGTTCAAACTTCCGGTGTTTGTATTATTGTCGATCCTCCGAATCGTCAAGCATCAGATCAGACTACTCACAGGCTTCTCGACGATTTTTCCTGCCTCTGGACCCATCAATATGTCATTCTATGGCTATTCTTTATCCTCTGGAACGCTGTACACTTGATATGTCCGCCGTGACCGGAAACGCAAAAACTTCAGTATGAAAAGCTTTCACTATAAAATGAGACACTGCGCTCAAGCAAAAAATAACAAACCATCTGGTTTATTGCCTTCAATTATCTCTCTCTTCCTCACAAGGACCTGATTTACACATTCTTTCATATACTTCAATTTCTCAACAATGCCATTCGTTAATACCTTTACCGCCCTCTTTGTATCCTCCGCAATCGCATTCAGCTGCGTAGCGTCCTTGAACATCCCCATCATCGGGACCGTTGACCTCGTCAAAGACAAGGCACAATACCAAGCATGCAAAGCTGCTGACCCTAAAACTACGGTTAGTTTCCCCCCTTTCATTCTAATTGTAAGACAACTTCTCAACTGTAATATGCACCCCGTCTATGCCAGTTCACGGCCATTCGCTACGGTGAAGGTCCTCCTGAAACTGTTGTATACAACCAATGCGTCCCATGGCGCAAAGAAGGCGCAATCATAGCCAACGCGGTGTTCTGTCAGCCAGCCACTTGCTTTGTATTCGCGTGAGTTATACTTTTTTTTTCTTTTCAAGGGCACGTCTTATTTCCTGTACCGTAGGGACAAGAATTGCACTCTCGGACCCAGCGTCCCTATCCCTGTCGTGGTTCCCACTTCCATCGACTTCCTCAACGCAGCAGACTTTGTCGAGTTGCTTGGACAAAGCGCGTATTGCTCCCCGAACACGCTTCCTCGCGTCCTCTGATATATATAAAAAGTAGACCAAGCATTGGCTTCCGGTCGTCGATTTCAAACTATAGTAAAAATATCGGCGGTCCGTAATATGATCTTTAAACACAAGTCTTACCAGTTACTGACCCCTAAGTATATGAATCTGGTGACTTAATCATGACAATGGGGCTTATGTTCTTGAACTTCGTGCATACATGGGCGCTAATCATTTCATTGCTAATTTTACTATAAATGTAGACTTGGTTACTTAAACATCGTAGCCTGACTGACTTCTCTAATTTTTCTTACCCGCGCGTGCACATTGTTTTATTATTGACCAGAGGAGCCATCAATATTAGGATTGTGTCATTCTAGGGCTATTCTTTATCCTCTGGAACGCTGTACACTTGATATGTCTGCCGCGACTGGAAACGCAAAAACTTTACACGGCGGGAAAGCTGCTAACCACCAGTGGCTGGCATCTTCCACTGGTCAGCAGCTTTCCCGCCGTGTCAGCATGAAAAACTTTCACTATAAAACGAGACACTGCGCTCAAGCAAAAAATAACAAACCATCTGGTTTATTGCCTTCAATTATCTCTCTCTTCCTCACAAGGACCTGATTTACACATTCTTTCATATACTTCAATTTCTCAACAATGCCATTCGTTAATACCTTTACCGCCCTCTTTGTATCCTCCTCAATCGTATTTAGCTGCGTAGCATCCTTGAGCATCCCCATCATCGGGACCGTTGACCTCGTCAAAGACAAGGCACAATACCAAGCATGCAAAGCTGCTGACCCTAAAACTACGGTTAGTTTCCTCCCCTTCATTCTGATTGTAAGACAATTTCTCAACTGTAATATGCACTCCGTCTATGCCAGTTCGCGGCCATTCGCTATGGTCAGGGTCCTCCTGAAACTGTTGTATACAACCAATGCGTCCCATGGCGCAAAGAAGGAGCAATCATAGCTAATGCGGTATTCTGTCAGCCAGCCACCTGCTTCGTATTTGCGTGAGTTGTACTTCTTTCTTTTCAAGGACACGTCTTATTTCATGTACCGTAGGGATAAGAATTGCACTCTCGGACCCAGCATTCCTATACCTGTCATGGTTCCCATTCCCATCGACTTCCTCAACGCAGCAGACTCTGTCGAGTTGCTTGGCCAAAGCGCGTATTGCTCCCCGAACACGCTTCCTCGCATCCTCTGATACATGAAAAAAAGAAGACCAAACATTGGCTTCCGGTCGATTTCAAACTGTAATAAATATATCGGCCGTCCGTTCCGTTTATCGTAATATAATCTTTGAAAAGCCTTACCAGCAGCTGACCCCTCAGTATACGAACCCAGTGACTTAGTCATGACAATGGCGCTTATTTTCTTGAACTTCGTGCATAGTACATACATGGGCGCCAATCATTAATTCTATCGCCAATTTTACTATAAATGTAGACTTGGCCACTTAAACATCTTAGCCAGACTGACTTCTCTCATTTTTCTTACCCGTGCACGTGCATATTATTTTATTGACCGGAGAATGAAGACTTCTAGTACATAGAATCGTACTAGTGGTGACTAGTGCATGTGCACTGACATGATTCCATCAGGATGATTGAAACTCAGAACGCCTACAACTTGACACGGAGTCTATTAATTATTTTATCCTGGTATACTGGCCATCCATATATTCGCTCATTATTCGCCTCTGAGGAATGCCTAACTATGTATAGTATTATTATCGTCTTCAGTTCACATACTATTGTTTAATTTCGCTCTTATTGAAGCTGATCGATGATATCTGCAAGAGTCAATATATTTTAGAACCTTTTCCGAATTCATAATTCCCCTTGTCTATCAAAGTCGCTAAACAGCAATTCAATCGAGAGTTACGAGTATAAAATAAAGCCCCATTTTTTGAGGAGCAAAACAGCGAACCCTCTGGTTTCTTCCTGGCACCGCATTAATGGCTTTCATCACCAAGCTAACCAGTGCTCTCGTTGTGGCGATTGCCTTCACCTGTGCTGCATCCGTGGCTATTCCTGACGGCATTGAAAACGTCAACCTCGATACCAGCGCGCAATCCGAAATCTGTAAAACTGCAGGTCCCGACATTGTACGCCCCTTTTCCTCTTCCTTTATCGTTATTTTGGTTAACGAGTTAACAAATTTTAGGCTGGCGTTGTCCGCTATGGGAACGAGGCACCTAAAGCCTTTCAATTTGGCGAATGTGTACCGGCTATGGAAGGTCATACGCTCGCTGACGGTTTATATTTTTGCCAGCCAGCTGCATGCTACACTTTTTCGTAAGTCACACATACACGTTGTAATCTTTATATCATATATTTTAGAGACAACCACGCTCATCTTTTGTTCTTTGCATCTCGTACTACAGGGACAGCAAGTGTAAAAACAAATCCCTTGATGGTCTTCCATACCCCATACCAATAAGATCTTTATACGTTCCCAACGCATTAGATTTTGCTCAATTAATCGCTGAGAGCACGAGCTGCAATAGGCTTTGACCAGCGAACAAAAACCAAGTAGTTTCTTATGACTGCTGCTTGCAGCAAGTTCAAGTTTCAACGTACTTAGTTAACTTAGAGCATTGCTGTAATTACTGGTAACCTGACAGGTGACCAATAGAGTTGCTTTTGCCAGCACTGAAAGATTTGAAGTGGATGAATAAATTGATGCCGCACATGCCGCACTCGTCGGTCGCAGTTGGCATCAAAAAAAATTGAAACCCCGAATTAGACATAACGACCTTGACGTTCAAAGAGCAGCCCACTGCAATGAATGACTTTGAGGGATGTAAGACCTGACCTGGACTATCAGTCTCTTACTATCCATGATTACCTGTGGCATATCCGTAATATCTTTAAACTGTCCATCACGGCCCATTCATTCTATCTGGATTCTGCGCTGAGGTTTAGGGAACCAGCACTCTCACCGTGTTTTGACAAATATAGTTAGTATCTCCAACCAACGTACTTCGAAAAATTCGCAGAGAACAAGAGAAGAGCAAACGACATTCAATCTTTAGTATATGTCTTATGTTTTGCCGCTTCAACGGCAGCCACTTATTAATCTTTGCAAGGTTTCTTACGCGACACATCGCACTGCGTTGTTCAAGTTTCCTCGTTTTCCAGCTCTCATTATAGCTCGTCAATTTCACTTCTGGGTCTATTCCATCGACCGGTTGAATTTTTATCGAGAGAAGGCTTTAATCTTTAGACTCTAGCATGCGATGTTATGGCATGTAACGAACACAAGTTCTCTTTTTATAGATAATAACACGATACACGCCCAAACAAGCGGAAAAATAGAATTTCCAGCCTAGATAACTTTGCGTATAAAACGGGTACAGTTTCTGGATGTTGGATTCAGAAAAAAAATCGAACCACTGCTCGAAGTTCAAGATCCCTCCTCTACACCAGCGCCTTCAAAAATGATATTTCCTACCAAATTTTCCGCCTTGATCATCTTTGCCATGGGATTCACCTGCATCGCGGCTCAAATTGCCCCCATCGTCGGGTTTGACCCCGTCAAAGACGCTGCAGAATACGAAGCCTGTAGGGCTGCCAACCCTGCGACTACTGTACGTGACCTACTCATAAACTTGTGACGATGATGAAGTTCGTCTCCGTAAGATTTTCTAAATACTGATTCTCAATCCTCCCGGCTTTCACATAGTATGGCGCAATTCGCTACGGCACCGATGGGCCTCCTCAGGCGCTCGAATACTTCCAATGCTTCACGACCCGTACAGACGCTGGCATCATCGACAACGTGGTATTCTGCCAACCAGGCACTTGCTATGTATTCTCGTAAGTCATCGTACATCATCATGATATTGCTATCTCTTTCCTGACCAACCTACTATCAACTCCAGGGACCCTCATTGCAAAGAGCCAATTGTTCCTATCCCCTTCGACATACCCGCCTCGATCACCGTTCCCAACGCGGCCGATTTTTCCGAGTTGATCGTGCACAGCGCGTACTGTGGTCCAAATACACTTCCTCGCATCTGACGAGAAATATGGCATATCATCTAATCTTGTGGACACCCGACACCGTATACACACATATACCCATAGTATTGCTTAGTTTGTATCCATGTTAGCTCCTAAAATTGTGTTCTCATATGATCCGGTGTATCAACGACACTTCATGACTCGGAAGCAAATAAGCGCCCAAAACAATATTCAACAATGGTTGACAACAACAGGCCATAAACCAAAAAAAGACACTATGTGACAAACAAAGAAAAAAGAATACTATGTAATAGGGTAGTAATGGTATCCTCTCTATATAAAACAAACACAAAAAGTCCAAATAACCCTTTTTTATCAATACTGACACTAAAACCTAAATGTAGGATGTATGTATATACGTACCAAAGAGCCATGCCTACCAACAAACTAGTAGTCCATGAACCAAAAAAAACCTCGCGTATAAGTACGTGATAAGGTTATCCCGAAAACACGAAAAAGAAGGCGTGTACTTGTGTGTACGTATGAATCGTAATATGATGTGATGTACCAAATGGACTGGCTGAGTACTTTGAGTTCAAGGGTGGGGGGATGTCATAAATAAGATCGTTAATGGTGGGAGGGGAGGACAATCAAAGTAACAAGCCAGGGAATGAACGGTGAGATATAGAGACGGACAGATGAGCCAATAATGATGCATCATCATGCGCCTAGTGCGTGTACATACCCTTTTGCATATATACATACACACCGTACGCACACATGTATGTGACCGCACGGGCACGGACAATCATCATCTTCCTCGTCGTCGAGTAACCGTCAAATCAAATCAGATCAAATCAGATCATAGTAAGAGGCCCATAACGGCAAACCCAACGGCAGCCAACGAGCCTCCAACAAGGTGCATCGGGATAGCATTAACAAACGCGGCGGAATTTCCAGTACCACTGCCGCTCGTAGTATCAGCGGCAGTGGAACCACCATCTCCAGGTTTAGTGTCGACGGTACCATCGCCACTAACATCAATACCACCACCAGTGGTCGTGTTGCGGAAGGGGAAAGTGGTGTTCTGGTTGGTTTCTAGGTAAAGGTTACCAGCGGAGAATTTTTGGCATTCTCCGATAGATTTCAGCTGCGGGAGACAAGTAAGCAAAGGTGCACATGTATCTAGGAATATATCAGGGGTACGTACGTCAAACTTGGGGTTGTGTGTGAGGGCCGCGTTCAAGGTGTATCCAACAGCAAGGTCAACGGTCACCTCAAACAAATCATGCTGCAAAACAATGAAACCGGTGTTCAATTGAGAAGAAGCTTGATCCAAGATAGTTTCAAAGGTGTTGAAAGAGTCGGAACCGTTGACAGTTCCGCCTGCAACTTTCCAGTCTGCGGTGAAAGGACAATGAGACGCATAAATCTCCTAGTTAGCTTAAACACTCACCGTTGGTATCGAACTTGTTTCCGGCAGGAGTCGAGGTCCACATGATGGGAACCATTCCCATAGCCAAGGAGATAGCACGGACACGGTCATCTGGAGACGAGATGTCAACCATGCGATTCTTGACGGAGAAAATACGCGCGACTTACCGATATCACCCCAGGGAGGACGCATAGTGGTGGGGGTGACACCAAGCACGGTCTTGATGGCTTTGCGAGTCCAGCCCAACTCGGCAACGATTTCGATATTTGTCATCGATGTGAGAGGCTAGGTTGAGTCGAGGGATAGTAGAGTGCCCATGAGAATCATCCAATCCAAATGTGACAAGAAAAAAAAGGCAGACCTTGCTGTGCGACCAGGTATGAACACTGATTTCATGGCCAAGCATATATTCTTCGACGAGCAATGCAGGTCTTTGGATGACACGGGAACCGACAACGAAGAAAGTAGCCGATATATCCTTCTCTTGAAGGAAATTGAGGACATATCTAGTAACAAGAATAAGATTGGGTGTGAAGGAACAATCAGTCTATCTTACTGGGCTAAAAGAGATAAGTAAATCAGTAATCAGAATCAGGGTGTGTAATAATAACCAACTCACTGTAATCAGACGGGCCATCATCGAAACTATTTCATCAAATTTAGGGTTTAGAATCAACCGAATAATGTATGTTAATTACTGACCTAACACCCCATGTATATTTGTCAGGACATGCAACAATATCTGCGGATGGGTTGTGAAGCAGAAACGCATAAAGAACGCTGAGGGGACATACCTGTATCACGAGTGTAACCACCACAAGTCCACCAACCACGGTTGGCAGCGTCTGCGGATGCAGCTGGGTCCCCTCCACAAGAACCATCAACAGTAGGGGCAAGGTTAGGGATAGTGTGGCCATCGAGCTCCTTCATCCATTGGGCAACCTCGGGGGAGGCTTAAAGACAGGTTGAATATGCATTCAGTTGAAAGCATAAAAAGCTACGTACTGGTGTCGGGAACATGGTCGGGAATAGGCCATGCAGAAGGGTTAAGAACAACTATGATGCTGTCGTCAGGCTGACAGGTAGAACAAGATTGTCACTTAGACGTACATGCGGAAGGGAGAGGTGGGGCACCAGAGAGCGGAGGCTGAGCACCTGCAGCATATGTTGTTGCTGGACCTAAAGTTGACCGTGTAGGCATACCCGAGCTGATAACGGTGAGAGGAGGTATTCCTGTGAATGTGGCGGGGGGCGGGGGACCTGTGACCACCGGGGGTGCCAGGGTTGTGCTGCTTGAGGCGACAGCTGAGGTGACAACTGGAGCGCCCGGCGGGGTGACGACTGGAGCATTAGAGGTAGTGGCAACCCTATTAGAAGTGAGGGGAGAAGAAACTACAGGAGGCGCTGGGGAAGAGGACGACGAAGAAACAGAAGGCGCTAGGGGAACAGTGGACGCCCCGCTTGGAGCAGACACGACGGTTTGTCGTTTAGCAAGGTGTCTGGGGTTAATCTTCTCTCCATTAGCAGCGACGGCGAGGAGAGAAAGGGCGAGGAGAGCGCATAACTTCATTTTAAACGAGGGTGGTCTGCGACGACAAAGCGCGCGCAAAAACAAACAGAAAGAAAATAAAAGAAAGAAGAGAGGGTATGTACAATTAAATCCAACAGAGCCATCCACCATTTCATCCCGTGCCAAGGCCCTCCCCTTGATTATTCCCACGACCTTCCATCACCATCTTCTCATGTCATCTTTTCAGCGCCCAACCTTTATAATCCATACTCTTTGTCCTCGTTCAACAGCTGGCAATCTGCCCAGTCATGTCAGTCTATACATACTCAAAGCAAAATTGGCGGTCTCTTCTCACTGCTGGCCAGCTGCACTACTCTTCGTCCCAACCGGCCAGCAAGTACAATGGTGACTGGAAACTCGAATTCAGCGAAATTCTACCTTTTTTCTCTGACACGGCCTCGAAAGTCCGCGTCTGCCCGCTTTTACCCTGACTTGCACACGACACACGCGCAGGGACTTGTGGCGTTGGGAATAAAATGTGTCAAAAGGCATGCTTTTTGATGATGTTCAAGGTGGTGATGATCGACGCGAGATCATCGGCCAATAGAAATGATCTATTTACAAAGAGAGGCATTTTACGGGGAGCGATACGATAACCCAAATCACAGAATCGATGGCTGGACGAGACTGCAAAGGTGGTGGTTAGTGGCCTCATGTCCGTTCGGGATGCCATAAAGGTTCATAACATCGGTGAATACTCCGTGCATACGTACACGCTTACATGATTGATATACACTGTCAATCTCGACATGATGGCGGGATGGTTGTATAATTGCTCTTCAGAGACGAAAAAAAGGACTGTCATCGTCAGAAGTGTTCTATGGTATCGGGAGGGCCTGGAATAAGTGCAAGTGCCGTAACGCAATGCTCCGTACTTGCTGAAAATTTAAATTTTTTCGCTTGTTATTCCTCTCCATAAATGCAGGCATAGCTCATCCAAAGCGAAGGAACAAATTGGCAGACGATCCACAAATCTTTTGCTATTCTTTCATCCGTCAGCGATGCCAAGGTTTGCTAAGCGTAGTACATACGAACTTGGTCCTCTACCGGAGTTCAAAGCCGTAAGATTCGGAGCTCGGATCCAATTATTGCACCGCTTGATCCGGCAGCTTGATCCGGCATATACACGGCGCGCACCTTGGCCTCGATCGATGAAATTAGCGCCCAGAAGTTAGATCAAGTTCAAGAATCAAGCAAAAAACGCAACACAGAAATCAAACAGCCAAAAATAAATAAATTGGGGGGTAAACCCCCAACTTCAATATAATATATAACCTATAACACAACGTCCGACGTGTCCACTACTACTCTGTAAACGTAAACACTGTGACTAGAATATACTACTAGTAAACTACGTAGCGAGCCAAAGTTAATAGCATCCGACAGGGTATAGACGTTTAACTAGGGGCTACACTTCAAAGTTGAAGGTGGTATGGCTGGCAGTAAGCGCCCTGGCCAACCAATTGCGCTATATCTAGGGTATTGGGTACCCCGACCGACCCGATGGGTACGGGTACGGGAGCACCAACTGCGATCCGCTGGCACTGGTTATCGCTGTCAGGTTGAAATGAAATAAAAGTAGAAGTCGAGATGAGTTCGAAGGAAAATCAATGAAATGAAACGAGAGCCCACTTACGAAAAGGTATAGCAAGTGACTGGTTTACAAAGGTAAATGTAGTCCATGAGCGTCTTGTCGACGAGCTTGAAGCATTCGCCATATTTAAAAGCTTGGGGATGTTCTTGGCCGGCGTAGCTAGTGTTGCCACGGCTTGACTCCGAACCGCGAGTTGCCGGAGTCGAGTCGAAAATAAGTCGAGTCGAGTCGAGTCGAGTTGCCGATTAGTTGGAGTCGTCGACTAACTCCAATGCGGTTAGCGTCAACTTCGACTCAAGCCGGTTTGAGCCGTCAACGGCATTCCATTTTAGGAGCCATATATTATGCATGCTCATCTCAGCCATTTTGAATACTGGGAGAAGTACAGAATGTTTTAACATACTTCAAATTATTTTGGAAGTGATATATTTGCTCCAAGTCAGGAAGGAAATCACGCTGGACTTTGAACATTTGAATGTCGGACTCATTTAAAAATAGCCGTACATATTCGTTAGCGGTGCCGCGATTATTTTAGGCTAATCGGACTTGGCTGAGTTTCAACTCATTTAAATACAGAATACTCTAGAATATTTGGTGTTTTTCAATCCACATATGCTCGCAAAGCGTTTGAACTTGATAAATGAAATTCTACGCCCTTAATTTGGCCTTCATAATAGTTTTTGAGTGCAACAAAAAAAGTTAAAGTGAATTTTCCGCTTGTTTTTCCTTCTGGTAATCGCTACAAAGGCCAAGTCGTCGGTTAAACCGACTCGGAGTCGCAAGCCGAGTAAGTTAGTCACGGATAGGCGACTCGGTTTCGGCATAAAGTCGAGTCGCTTCCTAAGTCGGCTTAGACTGACCGTAACCGAGCGGAGTCAAACCGTGGCAACACTAGGCGTAGCGGATGACCCCAAACTGTAGAAGAAAAAGGGAAGAGTGAGTGATTGCTGATCCCACTCAATGCAGAAGAAAAAAAGAAGAGAACGCACAACGTCAGGGCCTACAGTCTTACACATCTCGGCTGCCTCGCTGAAATCGATCTTGGTGTATCCACTGGTAGGAAGGGTAGGCACGCCAGGAAGGTCTGGGAAGGTAGGCAAAGAAGCAACGCAGGTGAAGGCTGCTGCAGAGACGATGAGGCTGGTAAGTTTGTTGAAGACAGCCATTATTGTTGTTGGACTCGGGACGGAAGAGGAGAGAGTAAAGACTGTAAAATGTTAGGCACAAAGGAGAGGACTGGTTGATTTAATCTGAGCTGAGGCTGATCTGAAGACGAAACGATTCCAATGCTGGGTTCGTTATCCTCCCTCTCAAAATTTAAGTCTCGTTTTATAGGTAAATGTCGTCTCGAACCAAATGCTTATTTTGGTGTAGTGGGGGCACATTTCTTCATAGTATAATCGGTAGCCGCTGACGGACAGCGAATAAGAGTATGCTTATTCACGACTTGGCCTCTACACCATTGATCAGCGCTAAAGAGTGGAATAAAAGTCACATTAGTACGAGAACCGGAGACAAGGAAAACAACTTACATAGATTCACTATTGTCCAGCGGCGAGTGAGCCGAGTAACATATCTAAGCACCAAAGTTAGGCCATTAGAATGTTGATGCTGATAGCACTGAACAAAAATGTACCATTGAATTTTCATCCAACGTTAATGCTCAGCGCTCATCTTTTGAACCTTCCCAAGGAAGTTATACATAATTTTATGCTAGTGACAATTGGCGCTTCGTTAGGCGAGTTGTCAGTTCATGATTAACTGAAAAAGAACACAGATGATAATTTTACATGACTATAATGTAAGGAAAAGAAATTTCCGATACGGCATATCATAGATAATCATACAGTGGGTTTGAACTTTGAACTCTTGTAAGATTCGGGGCTCGGATCCAATTATCGCACCGCTTGATCCGGTATGTACACACCGCGTGCACCGTGGCCTCGATCGATCGATGAAATTAGCGCCCAGAAGTTGGATCAGTTCAAGAATCAAGCAAAAACGTGACGCATACAGAAATCAAACAGCCAAAAAATTGGGCGCAAAACCCCCAACTTTAATATAATATATATAAAACAACATATAACACAACGTCCGAGGTGTCTACTACTCCGTAAACGTAGACACCGTAACTGGGATATACTAAACTACGTAGCGAGCCAAAGTTAATAGCATCTGACAGGGTATAGGCGTTTAACTAGGTGCTACACTTCAAAGCTGAAGATGGTAGGGCTGGCAGTAAGCACTCTGGCCAACCAATTGATCTATATCTAAGACAATGGGTATCCCGAATGACCCGACGGGTATAGGGATGGGAACACCAAGTGCGGTCTGCTCGCACTGGCCATCGCTGCCAAGTTGAAATGAAATAAAGTAGAAGTTGAGTCGGGATTAGAAAATCAAGGAGAGCCCACTTACGCAAAGACATGGCAGTTGCCTGGTTTACAAAAGTATACGTTGTCCAAGAGCATCTTGCCTTCTTCGTAAATGAAGCATTCGCCATATTTAATAGCTTGGGGCTGCTCTTCGCCGTAGCAGACGATCCCGAACTGTAGAAAAAAAATGCGAAGAGCGAGTGATTACTGAGCCCACTCAATGCAGAAGGAAAAAGAAGAGAACGCACAACGTCAGGGCCTGCAGTCTTACATATCTCGGCTGCCCTGCTGAAATCGATCTTGGTGTATCCACTGCCAGGAAGGGTAGGCAGGCCTGGAAGGCCCGGGAAGGTAGGCAAAGACGCAACACAGGTGAAAGCGGCTGCAGCGACGATGAGGCTGGTAAGTTTGTTGAAGACGGCCATTTGGGCTTAGGACGGAAGAGTAGAGAGTAAAGATTGTAAAAGGTTGGGAACAAAGGAGAGGACTGGTTGACTTGAGCCAAGCTAAGGCTGATCTGAAGATGAAACGATTCCAATGCTGGGTTCGTTGTCCTCCCTCTCGAAAGTTGAGTCTCGTTTTATAGGCTAATGTCGTCTCAAACCAAATGTTTATTGTGGTGTAGTGGTGCCATATTTCTTCAGAGTATAATCAGTACCCGCTGACGGACAGCGAATAGAAGTATGCTTATTCGCGACTAGGGCTCTACACCATTGGTCAGCGCTAAAGAGTGGGATGAAAGTTACATTAGCATGAGAACTGGAGACAAGGGAAGCACCTTACATAAATTGTAACTATTGTCCAGCGGCGAGTGAGGGGAGTAACAACTGAATCTAAACACCAAAGTGAGACCGTTAGAATATTGATGCTGAACAGGAATGTATGATTCATCTTTTAAACCTTCCCAAGAAACTTTATGCTAGTGATGATTGGTTCTTCGTTAGGCGAGTTGTCATTTGTATCATTAACTGAAAAAAGAACACAGATGATGATTTTACATGACTATAACGTAAGGAAAAGAACTACTACTAACTACTACTAATGCTTGAGAGAGGAAGAGCACGACAAGTCGGGGACGGAAAGCAACTGTAAAAAAAGAGATAGGTCAAAGCCATCAAAGGCGAACCAGTGATGCATTGAGGAACAAAGGATGAAAGTGAAGGGAGGGCGGAAACGAAAGAGCAATAATCATATACAACTACATTCATTACACCGAGAACTTGGCGGGAGGAAGAAAGGGGATGACGAGAAAGCGATATCAGCCATGATAAAAAAGGTGAACATGACTCAAAAAGTTGGTTCCGATGCGGGAGAGGGAAGAAGTGGAAAATGAGGTAAAATTGACGGGAAAAAAACACATCACGCCATACGCCTCATCACCATCCATGATGTATAGAACTCGACCCCATCGAAATATTATCCGACATATACAGTCATTCACCGGTCAATGATGCACCCAAATGGAGATCAGCCTAGGAAATTTTAAATACGAGGGATATAGACATTATGAACTGAGAGAATTATGTGGATGCACCGTACTCTATGTAATATCTAGTTTAAGACTCAAATTTTAGTTGTTGAACACTATATCGCATGTTATCAGTGCGACAAACGAAGATCAGTTCGAAACCAGTCAATGATGCAGTTGTCACGCTGTCTTAATTTGGGCATTTTGCTTAGTCATTTCCCCCGCCATCAGTGTTTCCCGTGTTTCCTATCGCTTCGAAGTGTGATGGAATGTGACATTCCTTATCTGCTCATCCCATTTAAGTGGGATTTGGTCCTTTCAGTGGTTTTTGGTTCACTGGAGTACTAACTCAACTCAGAAATCATGTAAATACATACTTATTGAATGCCTTATGATATTCCCCTCCAAAAAATGGCTCTTTTCTGCAATTTAGAGCCAGGATCACTTAAATAATATTCAGTTTTTGGTGTTTGAGCACTTATTTGCAGATATCAAAAGATCGAAACATGCCAGACCTTAGACACTCGGGATTAATATAAAGACTACATATGCGCGCACAACGCACAAAAAAGTGAATAAATAGCTGAAGAACTGACCCCGGGAATGTGTTTTGCATCATTGACTAGTGTGCATCATTGACCGGTGAATGACTGTATCGATGTCCTCCCATGCTTGCTGGTGTGCCTCCTCCAGCAGACATCCCACTACTCACCGATCCACCTCCTCTCGGCCGAAGTGCCAATACCCGGTCATCCGACACAACAGGCGTATATGTCACTTTCATTAACAAAAGCTAAGTAACTTCCATAAAAAAAAGGTCAACAAATGACAGCAACTTCTTACATTCAATAAATATGAAATTTATCCATCCGTGTTCGATTATTTTACCACCACTTATCCATCCACGTTCAATAAATTTAGGGCTATTTATCCATCCGCGTTCATTTACTTTACAGTCATTTATCCATCCGCATTGAATAAATCCACGACCATTTGTTCATCCGTGTTTGATTATTTTACTGCTATTTGGCTAGCTTTTCATAGTCCGATTGAGTTCCGCTTGGGGGCTTCGGAAAAAAACATTAAAAAAACAAATGATCAACCATGGCCGGCCTGGCCCTTCATCACCGCAAGAGTGTTTGATATACAGAAGAATGTTTTATTACTGGAGAGGTGCCAATCAGAGTAGCCCTGTTGGCACCCACCCGGTGGCTAGCTTCCAATCTGTATCAGAGGGGCAAATGCCGAAGTACGCGTCATTTACCCTATTCAATGTGACGGGCCGCGGTTCCGTCATGTGTTTTGGGAGATTGTAAATGAAAAATAATAATGGAGGTTTGTATATATTATATTGTGCCCAGATAAATACATTTTTGCGTAGAGGAAAATTATACCTTTCATATGATATACTTGCCAGGGTGATTGGTTTACGAATGAGTAAAGGTCAGAATGGTGCTGAAATGTGTGCATACTCAAACACGATTTACTATTGTAAACTTGAATGATGATCATGGGTTGCCCACAATTCCCTCACATATTTTCAAAAAAGTTGCATATAATCAAGCTAAAATCATACATCATCATGAGAGTTATGTTGAGGATTTAATCTTGTGCGATATAGAGAGTTGGTAACATGACAAAGGGACAAAACAAACCTGAAACAAACCCAGAATTTGGCGCCGGGAATCACTGATTTTTGCTGCAAATCTTGGTCTGTCTTTTAGATATACTATGGATTTACATGTACAGAATAAAGATATAGAACTACTAATACAAGGAGATCTGCAGCTAAGGATTCAGAAATACGGAGAAATGTGCGGGCAAATGATGTGGGTACGCCGTGCAACGCAGCACAAGACGAGAGCGTCTTTGATGCGTCACGGAAGTATCCGAATTGTCCAAGCCGGCAGCTAGATGCCGCTTATTAAAGAATTTATCGATAAATATGCGTGAGCGGGATGGATAAATCAAAAGCGGGTCTATCCATGGAATGAGGATGGATTAATCCGAGAGAATTTATCCATCACATGGGATGGAAAAATCCACGTATATTTATCCATTGAACGGGATGGATAAATTCACGCAGATTTATCATTACCAAAGTAAGGGCTAAGGCAAATATGGATTAATAATCGAACCTAAGAACTTGCCCTCATTTGTTGACCTTTTTTTTAGGGAAGTTACTTATATTTGTATATAAATCCCACAGCATCTGGTGGACACAAGGACAGCACGAATCATGAATGCATGACGTTTCGTGAAGGTGTCACGCGATCGTCGAAAATCGTGACGCAAATAAAAACGGATCTGATTTTTGTCCGATACGGTGCAACATAAAGTGGGTTTGAACTCTTGTAAGATTCGGGGCTCGGATCCAATGGTCGTATGGTACCGCTTGATCCGGCACATACACGGCGTGCACCTTAGGCCTCGATCGATCAATGAAATTAGCGCCCAAAAGTTAGAGAATCAAGTAAAAAAACGCACACAGCTATCAAACAGCTAAAAAAAAAAAAAAGGGCGTAAAACTCCCAAATTTAACATAACATAAAGACATAACACAACGTCTGAGGTGTCTATTACTCCGTAAACGTAAACACCGTAACTACTAACTGGGATCTACGAAACTACATAGCGAGCCAAAGTTAATAGCATCTGACTGGGTATAGGCGGTTAACTAGGGGCTACACTTCAAAGCGGCAGAGAGTGGTTTGGCTGGCAGTAAGTGCTCTGGCCAACCAATTGCGCTATATCTACGGCATTGGGTACCCCGACTGACCTGACGGGTATAGGGATGGGAACACTAACTGCGCTCTGCTTGCACTGGTTATCGCTGTCAAGTTGAAATGAAATAGAAGTTGAGTCGGGATTAGTTTCGAAGGAAAATCAATGAAATAAAATAAGGGCCCACTTACGCAAAAACATAGCAAGTGGCTGGATTACAAAAGTACACGTTGTCCAAGAGCGTCTTGCCTTCTACGACCTCAAAGCATTCGCCATATTTAATAGCTTGGGGCTGTTCTTGGCCGTAGCGGATGATCGATCCCGAACTGTAAAATAAAATAAAAAGCAGAGTCAGTGTTACTACTGAGCCCACTCAATACAGAAGGAAAAAAAAAGAAGAGAACGCACAACGTCGGGGCCTGCAGTCTTACACATCTCGGCTGCCCTGCTGAAATCAATGTCGGGTAATCCACCGCCAGCAATGGCAGGCACGCCTGGAAGCTCCGTAGGCAAAGACGCAACGCAGGTGAAAGCGGCTGCAGCGACGATGAGGCTGGTAAGTTTGTTGAAGACGGCCATTTGGGCTTAGGACGGAAGAGTAGAGAGTAAAGATTGTAAAAGGTTAGGGACAAAGGAGAGGACTGGTTGACTTGAGCCAAGCTAAGGCTGATCTGAAGATGAAACGATTCCAATGCTGGGTTCGTTGTCCTCCCTCTCGAAAGTTGAGTCTCGTTTTATAGGCTAATGTCGTCTCAAACCAAATGTTTATTGTGGTGTAGTGGTGCCATATTTCTTCAGAGTATAATCAGTACCCGCTGACGGACAGCGAATAGAAGTATGCTTATTCGCGACTTGGTCCCTACATCATTGATCAGCGCTAAAGAGTGGGATGAAAGTCACATTAGCATGAGAACTGGAGACAAGAGAAGCACCTCACATATAGTATGACTATTGTCCAGCGGCAAGTGATGCGAGTAACAAATGAATCTAAACACCAAAGTGAGGCCGTTAGAATATTAATATTGATCACACTGAACAGGAATGTATGATTCATCTTTTAAACCTTCCCAAGAAACTTTGTGTTAGTAATGATTGGCGCTTCGTTAGGCGAGTTGTCATTTGTATCATTAACTGAAAAAAGAACACAGATGATGATTTTACATGACTATAACGTAAGGAAAAGAACTACTAACTACTACTAATGCTTGAGAGAGGAAGAGCACGACAAGTTGGGGACGGAAAGCAACTGTAAAACAGGAGATAGGTCAAAGCCATCACAAGCGAACCAGCGATGTATTAAAGAACAAAGGATGAAAGTGAAGGGAGAGGGAAACGAAAGAGCAATAATCATACACAACTACATCCATTACACTGGGGACGAACTTGGCGGGAGGAAGGAAAGGGATGACGAGCAAGCGATATCAGCCATGATATAAAAGGCGAACATGACACAAAAGGTTGGTTCGGATGCGGGAGAGGGAAGAGATGGGAAATAGGTGAAATCAACGAGAGAAAAACACATCACGCTATACACCTCATCACCGTCCATGATGTATAGAACTCGACCCCATCGAAATATTATCCGACATATATCGATGTCCTCCCACGCTTACCGATGTGCTTCCTCCAGTAGACATCCCGCTACTCACTGTCGATCCACCTCCTCTCGGCCGAAGTGCCAATACCCGGTCATCCGACACAAGGAGGATCTCCTCCCTCCCAACTCCCTGCGGATGCCGCAGGTGCTGCTCAGGATACATCTGTTGCTGAGGTTGCTGCATATACATATTATATGCCGGTGGAATACCCTGTCCATGATACGGTGGTGCGTAGGGGTTGTGTGGTCCAGGTGGGCTACAATAACAATAAAATAAGTCATGAGCTACCAACTAGGAAGGAGCATAAACGCACCCATGTTGATATGGATTCGGGTTCTGATGTACAGCAGAAGTCGTATTCGTCACCGACGGTGGGGTATCCGCGAATAACAAACGAAGATTCGAGCCTTGAATGACCTGCGACATCCGTCCTGTCTCGATATGTCGTATTTCGACAAACGACGGTTCGAACGCGAGGACATATGGTTCATGAAGAGCTACACGTGAGCATAACAATGAGAGGGAGAAACTCAATAATGACTAGGCATAAGCATACCAAAGCCTGTAGGTGTGCCTTCCCAATACACCATGAACTCCTTCCGTGATCTTCGGCCGCTCTTATTCACATAAAAAGCAAATTCTACACGCAATGCATCAGCTCCTGCATAAATACTACGATGTCTTTGGTGACTCACCATCATAGCAAAGCAAGAAATCATTATGAATTCGATAGATTGCCATCGGCCGCAAGTTCTCTTTCTTCCTCACAAATTCGAGCGCCTCGTCGTTGGGGTCCAACAAGCCCTGCGTGTCCAGACTCTCAAGGTCGACAATCTCGAATCCGCGAGAACACCCCACACACATCTTCGTCTTCAGGTAATGGATAGATGTCGATTCCACGGGGATGTAGAACTCCTAGTATAAGAGCACAAAAATAAGAGGAAGGTCGACGAAAAACGAAAAGAATCAACCACACACCCTAAACAGCTTGAGTGTGTCATTCCCACCCTGCAACAGCTTCTTGAACGTCGGCTTTGCTCTTCCCCTAATATTTTGATCTATAGGCTCAAGAGTCTTGAACGTGCTCGACAGCTGACTAGACTTGACGATGCACACAAGCACTTTGTTCAGGCAGAACCCGGCCTTGAAGAACGACGTATGTGAGGATATGCGTTTCGCTCTTTTCAGACCGGCCATGGGGTCGAGTGGGTCGAGTGCTTCGAGTGGGAAGGTGATTACTTGGCGTTCTGTTTTAGGTTTCATTTTAGTATGCGATGCGAAAAAAACCGGGAGGGGAGCGTTAGGAATTTGTATAATTTACTCACCTGATAAGACGATGAGCAATTGATAGTCCTCCAGCACGTCGACCTGGATAACATCAAGCAAGGCCAACACCCTCACAGGTTCCTGATGCGGTTCTCGGAGGTCAGAAAGATACACCCCGTCGTCCGTCCCGTATACCACTCTCCTTCCTCCGCCTAAGAAAGTTACAGGCAAAATAAGTAACGAATGAATAAGGGAAGAAAAACCCACTCACTATACGGAGCCGCGCAATTAACCTTATTCGGCCCAGAGAAAAACCCCTCACTCAACGTAACCGTATCAAAAATGACACTCCTCTCCCGCATAATCTGCTGCTGTTTGTATATCACCTCGAGCCACTTCCGATGGCTCAACGGCGACGTCGACCACAGCATCAGGTTATAGTAGTTCTTCCCCAGATGGATAAAGTTGATCCATTGCTGGCCCTTGTGATCGTTCTTCACCACAACCGAAGAGACGACACCAGGAACGCTCGCTCGTCCTCCCGCACCCATGCCGATCATACTCTTTTCGAAGGAGGATCGTCGGACAAGGGTTTGGTTTTTCCGCTGTTGTGACCGGATTGTACCATTAGAGTCGTCGAGGGGCGCGGCTGATATTAGCAGGAGTTCGAGTGGTATTGGCTATATACGCAAAATCAAGGTCCTGTAAATATTGAAAGAAGGAGGAATAATATTTTCATCCCACTCACCCGTCGATACACCTTATAATGCTCATGTTGCTTATTCTTGACCAACTTTGTGAACAATAACGCATGGTCGAACAAATACACCTGGATCTCCCCGTCCCGCTTGTTCAAAGTTCCCTTATACACCATTTCCCGTCCCTCATCGCGAAGCCGTAGATTCTAAAAAGAAAAATATCACGTTCATTCCAGCCAAAAGGAAAAAAGAAAAATAGGTCGCTCACCACCTCCTCTCCCGGCTTAAACAGCAACTGCTGATCCAACTGCATCAAATTAAACCTATTCTCCGTCTTTCCCGTCTCCTCATTCACTTTCCCCAAAAACTCCCTCACGAGGGCGATCACCTGGGGAAGCACATGCTTGTCGCTGCTATCGTTCGGCGTGTGCTTCAGCACAGCTTCCAGCAAGAGCGGATACCTCGCAAGACGCGTGGTGGGTTTCGTCAAATAAGCATTCAACTCGAGTTTTCGTGATTCAGGGAGTCGTTCGGTTACCTGTCATATAACGATGATGATGATGATGAGTTCACATGTATGCATGTCAGACAAATTGCGTTTCCTCAAAAAAAAAACTGAAAGTAAAAACAGTACGCACCTCAACGAACTGAGCAAACACTGGGTTCATCCCTTTTTCCTTCTCAAACTCGTACTTCCCGTACAGCTGGTGCGCACCATAACTCACGAACGGTCCGAAATGGGGCACCATCTCCAGAAGGATATCGCCTATCCGATCAACCACCGCGTACTGTTTCTGCCTCTTCGAAAGCGCGTCCCTCAGACGCGTATTTACAGCGATGACATCGTGGATATTCCAAAACACCTGTGTCAGGAACTCCTTCCTTCGTTCCTTCGGTATAATCTCCTCGTCTCGGAGTTTGTTGTACCATGACTAGAATTTTCATGGTTCAATAAATAAATAAACCCATATTCAAATTTAGCCAAAAACTCACATCTCGCAGATACTCAATATCGCGCACAAAGTCCCTTTCCGTGTATATGACTTCGTTGATTGCCTCCTGACGCTTCTTCTCTGTTTCCGATACGCTGTTCACTATCTCCTGAGGGACGGAATGTATCCACAACGTGCCGGCATCCTGCAAAAGCAAAAGTTTGTCAGATCAAATTTTTGAATCTATACTTGACCGTTGTACATACCGGAATATCCGTTATACTCTCTCTACTGATCTGCTTTGACAACCCCGGTTGGGGTTTCATATTTAGCCTCGCTTGCTGTTCCAACCGCCTTGGACAGGCAATGCTGTAGCACAGCTGATCTCTTGAGCATGTCGGTGAGTAGCAGTCGGTGAGAAGTGTGAACACTCCCGATGGCAGCGTCATTTCATCTGTAGGGATAGGTGAGTCTTTCGGTGATGTCCTGTTCTCGTTTTCCGGAGATCCAGGAGATACACCGTCGCCCTTGTTCTGTAAAAAGTACAGGTGAATACAACGAAAGAAGTAAGAGGTCAAAAAACATACCTCAAAAAATGAAGCAGAATTCAACATATTGCCCAACGTCTCTGGAGATATTTGTTCCCCATGTTGCAGTTCACCGCTAACAAAAGGACTGGGAAGTTTGGTCTGGAACTGATATAGTTCACTTGCACTATCCCTCAGGCGGTGGTCATAAGTGACATCATGAAAAAACTTTTGAGCGTCCAACGCCCGACCAAGGAGCAGTGCCAGATTACGGTCCGTCGTCTTTATGATGTATGCGATTTTGTCCACGGCTTCGCGGCCATCGAAGGCGTCCTTGTAGGTCAAACCATCCTTGACGCGGTCTGTTATGGGTATTCGCTCGCGAAACGCCTGCGCGACGCGAGACAAGAGTGCAGGGTATACGATGGGAGTCTTTCGGACGGGGGTTGAGACTGGACGGATGGAGGTAGGTGAGGTGCGTCCGTGGGGCGTGCCTTTTATGAGCTGTTCGACGGAGGGACGGACCGCAGACATGGACATGGATCGATGATCTTGGGAAGTACGATCGCGGCGCTGGGAAGAGGTAGTGTTTGGGAATTTTGGCATGGTACGTGCGGAATCGGAGGAACGACGATGATTGTTGTGACTGACAAGGGTGCTAGAAGCTATTGAGTGATCTGTACTTGAAGGCGGAGGGGAAATATTTGCTAAAGAGGAACGTGCAGCCACTGTGTCGACGTGGAGACCGACACCCTGTAAAAAGATTAAGAAAAGGAATTAAAAAAAGAAAAAAGAAACCAACTGGGTGATGGTGTGAATCTGAACCAGAAGGCTGCCGCAGATGCTGGCGAGAAAGGGTTTGTTGTCGAACTAGTTTGAAGTTAAGAAGAGAACAAGAGAGAAAAAAGATTGCGCACTACTGGGTTCTGAACGAGCCCAGGGAAGCTCACTATTGCTCTCTTCTGAATCGAGGTCTGCGCTAGTAGCAGCGGAAAAATCGAGACCTAATCTGCCATCTTCATGTTCGAGACTTATACCGATGCGAGGGAGTTCAGCAGGAGGTGGAGGTAGAGTTGATGACCTGTGTGACGGGCCCGGAGATGGACGAGGGCCGTAAGCAGGTGAAGGTGAGTGCGAGTTGCTATAGATCTGTGCTTGATATGCCTGCGCCGGAGTAAGACCGGGATATGGATGTCCATGATCGCTGATAGGAGGAGGACCGAGAGAGTTTGAGTTTACAGATCTTGGACGGTAAGGAGGACCATATTGTGGGTACGCATAGTGGTACTGCGGCTGGGAAGGCGGAGGTGGCGGAGGTGGAGCGCCTGGGCGACCAAAGATGGACTCATAGGCGGCATATCGCTTGTCGGGCGGGGGCTGGCGCGGGCCCAAAGGTTTGTCCATGGATGGCGACAACGACGAGGACGACTCAGAGATCAAGAGACACTCAATGTCACACTGATTACATATGCTTCATTCTAATTTTACTCCGCTCAAAAGTCAGCCACTACTCTACTAGCGCCCGTTGCCTCTTTGCCTCTCGCTCTTCGCTCTCTTCTACTTTGGCCAACACTGCCTGTTTTATCTTCATTCTCCCAAGCTCCTTCTTGTTCAACTCCCCTTGACCCTTTACAGCCTTGGCCGTCTCCGAAGACGACAATTCAGGTGCCCCAATCGGGTATGTCCCCGCAGGAAGCACACTCTCAACCGGGAGATCACCATCAGCATCTGCCGTGTATTTAGGCATCGCGACAAGGTCACTGTATATGTCCAATTTCACAATTTCTTCGGGAGTGGCTATTAAGAACAATTAGCCAGTGCATAATGCAAACTAGAATAACACTGACCAGCCAACAAAGCCGAAGAATTGAGTGATGACACTACAAATTTCAGAGTTTCTTCATCTTCAACAAGCTATTAAACAGTCAGTAACCACCATACTTGGATAAATCAAAACGCACCTGGCTTCCTGCCAATTTCAACACCTTGACCATCCTCGTATCCTCCGACGGCTCTTCAGATGATTTCCACTCGCCATCCAGACTAACCACTATTGACTTGCCATCCACAATCGAAAAGTCAACAACAGGTCTCTTGAAATCAAAATGCCGGATATCGCTCGACGACACATCAGGTTTTAACGGGAAAGTAAACAGAGCTGTCGTTCTTGATCGCACCGTCAGAATATAGCAAGAAAGCAGACAAAAAACCTACTCACCCAACAGCAGAAAACACGGCAAACACCCCCGACTCTGTCTGTACACTCTCAATTGCATGTATCACAAGCACCTTTCCAGGTTTTGCCTCTTCTTCCTTTGCCTCTACCTTTGCATCATCATCCCCCTCACCCTCCTCCGTACCCTCCCTTTCCTTTCCTTTCCCCTTCTTGCCCTTCTTCCGCTTCACCTTGGTCCCCTCAGGCAACTGCCCTCCCTCTCCATCATCCTCCGGCAGCCCGCGTTTTCTCTTTGTCGCTTTTACTCCAACGAACGGCTCGACAGAATCCAGCACGGGCACTTCATACTTCACTGTCCCGCTCATCCAATCCCAGATTTTGAGCATCGGGTCTCCGCCGCCGGAGATGAGCGTCGTAGGGTCCGAGGTAGGGATATGGATGGCGGATACGAATCTAAACGCGAAGCAAAAAGTAGTAAAGATTAGATTAGATCAACCCAACCCATCTTTCTTTAACAAATAAATAAAACGCACTCACTTCAAATGACCCAGACAATACATCTCGATATTATATCCCTTCGGGAACCAGCTCACACGAATATGCTCGTCCCTGTCCGCAGTAACGATATACTTCTCGTCATGCGTCAGCAGGAACGCGTTCAGCGGCGACGCATGTCCCAGGATGAGGTGTCCCCCCGATGGGTTTTCATGCGACGATAGCGCATCCTTCTTTTGGTTTTCGTCCTTCTTCTCCAAGGCGGTGAGTGGGACGTAAGTCAGAGGGTAGCTAGTAGAAGATAATGAATGAAATAACACCGTCGTGTTATTCGGGTTACCTACCTGAACACATCCCCAAATTTATCCGACGCAAGGATCGTCTGCGCGTCTGCGGTGAACGCGAGCGAGGTCGGTTTTTTGGGCAGTTCCCTGTAACATCATCAACACATTATAAATACACCTCCAGAAAAAGAAAAGAAAGAAAGACGCGCACCTCTCACTCAACAACTGCAGCTCGTCGTTGAGCGCCAAATCCCACACCTTGAGCATCTTATCCTCTCCCGCCGTAAGGAGATACCGAAACCCGCTATCCACAGCCGCGCAGCGCACAGGACCGGATTTCAGCACCCCCGTTCTCTTCAGCTTCTCTTCAGGGAACGTCGTGGTGGAATGTACTACATTTCCTGTCCTATGAAATTTCGCGAGCCGCGAAAATGAGCGATCACATTCAACGTCTTGACTCTTGATTGCAAAGAGCAATCGTAAGACGCGGACACCTACGAGTTATCCAATACCTGGATGTGCGGGCCTGTGATTGCGACTGTGCGCGTTGGACCGGGGAAGAGACGTGTATATGGGTAGTAGTTCGGCATGTGTGTATTATTAAAGGAAGAGGAGGAGGAGGAGGATGGGATTGGGTTTCTAATTTCTAAAAGTAAAAGTAAAATTAGGTATCCACTCACGTGCGTCGCATATAATTGAGAATTCGGCCCGCCCAAGCCGGTCTGTGGTCGACGGACGCCTTTTGCATTTTAAAATAACACCGCGTCGTCCGACTTGGATTCCTCCCTCCGACTACAACTAGCTATTACTAACCACCATGCTCATCAATGAGAAAAATAAGCGCTCTCATTCAGAGTCTACCCAGCTCCCGCTGACCGCCCGTTCTCTCGACTTGCTCTACTTCCTTTTCTTCGCTGTAAGTGTTCGTCTGGACACATACATCCTGATTCCTAACTGACTAAACGCGAATACACAGGTCCACCTCCCAGCATCTATCCTCCTCGACCTCCAATACATGTACCCGCCCCAGCTCGTCCCGGGCTTCCTAAGGTCTCTCCTCGACCTATACATCGACATGTCCAGAGACCCGCTGGTTGGTGGTATCAATGGGTTCTTCTTCAAGGAGGATAATAGCCAATTAACGTGGTTCAAAACATTTATCATCCTCGAAGCGTGCGTCGTATACCTCTACCCTTGACTCGACGAGCTCATGTTATCTTTAGGCTATTCCAAATTCCCGTGTTTGTCCTTGGGTTAAGAGGACTATATCGAGGCGCGTACTCAACGCTTACCTATCCCTCCTCATTCCTAACCCCCACTTTACTCTCCTCCAGGCTCCAAGTCTATATACCCCCTCCTCGCAATCTACGGCGCCTCCTCCGCAACGACCACGCTCGCATGCA
Source organism: Agrocybe praecox (assembly GCA_964017145.1). Classification (NCBI taxonomy): domain Eukaryota; kingdom Fungi; phylum Basidiomycota; class Agaricomycetes; order Agaricales; family Agrocybaceae; genus Agrocybe; species Agrocybe praecox. The sequence continues at coordinate 1,699,497 of OZ024852.1, forward strand.
TAACCACCGTCCTCGCCACTCCCTCTCTCAACCCAGAATTCCTCGCCATCGCGTCCGTCACCGACGCCCAGCGTCTCCTCCTTCTATCAAGCTACGTTCCGTTCTTCATGGTACCCTTAATCATGGCCGTGGATATGACGGCGCGCGTGTCACGCTTGGTGAAGAAGGCCGTTGAGTCGGAGGAGGAGACGAAGAAGTGGGAATGATGGATGACAGACACTATGTCTTTCGTTTCTACATAGCAAAAGTCTGGCCGGACCCTCTCGTTTTGGAGGTAAAGGTGCCTTTTCGTATATTTATGAAAATGATCTCATGACGAAGTGGAAGAATTTGACTCTCATTGCAGGATGATGTTCTGAATCTAAAAATAGAAAATAGAGACGACTTGCCAAAGACATTTTTCACCAAGTTCATCAATTTCCTGGCCATACTATGTAAGTTCTACATAACTGCAACTCGAGCCAAGAAAAAGCAGCAGTAATGCGGGTATCTTTGTGTGAAAAAAGCGAGCGTTCAAAATGAGGTAAGGACTGGCTGGCTGGCTGGCTGAAAAGTCAGCTTGAACTTGAAAAAAAATCTCGATCAGACAAACATATTAGGAAGACCATTTGGTTGACAATAGCCGCTGTGACCGAGAAACTCGACGGCGTCTACTACGTTTGCAATGTCGGTGCCGGCAGGGATAATGAGGGGAGCCTCCATGTCGGCTGCATTTTTGCATTGGCCGTCTCTATGCCATTATGTTCAAAATGTCAGCAACGGTGATAATATTATGTTGTAATACCAAGCTGGAAAGGATATCTTTTTTGTTGCGAGTTTGGGGGCATTGGCCGTATGCGACCATTTTAGGGGTACCAATGGCAAACCGGGCAGGTGAGTACTGTATATATTTGTTTGAGAAACCAAGTTAGTAAATTGTCCATTCGCATATGGGACAGGGACAATATAGATAACTACTACGTACGATTGTTGGATCAGACTTGGCGGCAGCTATACTACGTGCTTCAAGCTGTCCGATGTCCTTGGCGGGGTTGACGGTACTGACATTGGGAATAGACTGAGAGGCGACGCAGGTGAAGGCTACTGCGGAGACGAGGACAAAGCTGCCGAGTTTGGCCAAGAATAACATATTGATGCTTGAGCGAGTGGTAGTAGGCTTAATAGAGAACTTGAGACGAGAAGTTGGGAGGACGAAATCATCGAGAAGGTCATTCCTTGTCTTCTTGCTCGAGAAATGGGTGGCGTCCTATAGAAAAAAATACCAGGTAGAGCACTGCTTCTAAGAGAGACCTCGGTGCCAAAGGGGGTAAATTGGATTGACTAGCATGAGAACTAGAGAAGCAAGAACATGGAAAGGTGTTCCATCCGATTAAGGGATTATGCATTACTCAGAAGCAGTGGCGATGAATACCAGAAGCATCATCGATATATCATCACTAATTACATGAATATTAAAGTCGAAAACCCGGCCTGTTACTCGATGAGTCCTAATGCTCATATAAGTAATACGCACGCGCAAAGTTCCGGTCTTGATTCTAGAATGCTTTAGAATAATACCAAGGATGTTCACGAATAAGGAAGGTGCTGAACAAGTTGTACGCCTCACCTTGGGGGCGTCTGGATTATTTTGCAGCACAAAAAAACATAGGACTCGAGTCTGAGGATGGTTATTTGTCCGTGATGATGATGTAGTACCAGTCTGCTAAGTTTGAGATCTCTCAGGCTAGAACACCAGTCCTAACGTAATTAATGTAAACTGAAAGGTGCAATGATTCTTTGTCCATCTTACATAACTAGAAGAAATACATACATAGGTGAAGAAGGGATTTGCTATAAGTAGTATACAAATGACTCAAAGAGGCGCCAAGAATATTCTGCGATCAATTGATCGAGAGCGGAGCGTTTAGCGCCCAAGTTGGCAATAGCCGTAACCGTCGGCCCAAAATGGACACCTTGAATAAATGTTTCCCATGCAGCTCGAGTGGCTGAAGGAAACAGATATGTCGACTGTGTCGCACTGTGTCGGTAATATATCTCGTTCGCTCCAGAAAGTATACCCCCTGACAGCGATTTGATTTCCCCACCAATGACCGTCGTCGCTGTTGCTGTGGTCAAGTATGAAGTTTCTTTTCAAAACTTCATATATGAAAGTGATCTTATAACAGTCAGAATAATGTAATTTTGCTTTCTATCTAATTCTATAACTGTATCCCCCTCAGATTGATCGCACGTTTATTGATGATATAGAATTGGATTAGACTCAGAGGCGACTCTCGTCGAAGACTTTTCAAGTTACTGTCACATATATCATATCGGTACGGTCACTGTCGTTATCAATGATCGCATGTCGTTTTGGGCGCTTATTTATTTACGAGCCTTTGCCATATGATCACTTGTCTGCTGGAGTGATATATCACAAATTTTAAAAGACAATTTTAGGAGCTAAGGCAAATACAAAATCGGCAATACACTGGCTTTAAATATATATACGGCAGTTTTTGGTGCGTGCAATAATCAGATATCATGTCATTCTCTTCAGAGGCGAGGGAGTGTGTTTGGACCGCAGTACGCGCTGTGCACGACCAACTCGGAAAAGTCTGCCGCGTTAGGAGTGTTGATCGAGGCAGGTACGATAACTGGAACCGGGAGAGCTGGCTTAGTGCAATCAGGGTCCCTAAAAATGATAGATTTAGAGTTAAGGGTCTTGAGTCGAGAAAGCAATAATGAGGCGATGCATGATGACTTACGAAAATCCATAACAAGTGCCTGGCTGGCAGAATACCACGTTGGCGATGAGTCCAACGTCTGTACGGGTCGAGAAGCATTGGAAGTATTCGAGAGTCTCAGGAGGCCCATCGGTGCCGTAGCGAGTCGCGCCAAACTGTGTGAAGTTGAGACCAATAATCAATGTAAAGGATACATGGAAACGAATATCATGATCATAAACTGAGCAGGGACGTACAGTGGTTGCAGGGTTGGCAGCCCTACAGGCCTCGTATTCTGCAGTGTCTCTGGCGGGGTCAAACCCGACGATGGGGACGTTTGCACTTGCGACGCAGGTGAGCCCAATTGCAAACTTGAAGATGATCAAGGCAGATAGTTTGGAAGGAAAATTCATTTTGAAAAGAAGAGATAGTATTAATGTGAGGCTGAGACCGAAGTTGAACGAGATGGTTCGCTGTTTTCCAACATTCAGAAACCATTCTCGTTTTATAGCCAGATTTTTCGAGGCTGGAGAATCTATTTTCTCGGTTTTCAAGGCAATGGCATTATTCTCTAGTCTAAAAAAAGAACGTGAGTTTATTGCACACTATAATCTCCCACGCTGAAGTCTAAATATTGAAGTCGTCTCTTGATAGAAATTCGACCAATTAATGAAATAAACCCAGAAGTGAGTTTGACGAGCTAGAATATGGATAAAAAGGGAATAACTTGCAATTTGTTGCGTAAGAAGCAGCTTTAGAAGGTCGCTGCAATGGCCATTGAGGAGCGGGTAAACGAAAGCCATAGATTAACGGTTGAATGTTGTTCCCTCTTTTCTTTTTCTCTGCGACTTTCGAAGTACGTTGACAAGAGACACTAACTCTATTCCTCAAAGCACAGTGATCAGTGCGTTGGGTCTCTAAGCATCTCCACAGATAGAATGAATTAAACGTCCTTCCAGCCTCTTTACATATTTATTTGTGGGCGTTGTAAGTTAGCATGTTCCAAATCGGGACGATACATAATTTGAATGTAGGTGTGCTAAAAATAGAAATCAAAGGCGGTTCTCGTCGAAAGTTTTTCAAGTTACTGGGTACATATATATTGTACATAAGTGCAACTCAAGTAAATAAACAGGTATTCGAAATGATCTAATAATTGGCTGACCAAAAGTCAACTTGAAAGTCTGAGTCGAGTCCAGGATGTACTACTAGTAGAGTACCAAGAGTGCGTGCGACATTGTACCGTAATAGTTTTCAGGTTCTTGTTTTTAGTGTTTGTCGTGCGGAAAGTAAGCCCTAGATGATGTTCACGCATGATGATATTCTGTTATATGAGGATGAAGGATGAAAATGGTTATCTGTCCATGATGATAATGCTAGTAGTCTGTGAGGTTCAACAAGTTCTCAAGCTAGAATATCATTCATATAATTTATTTAAAAAAAATAAAAGGTGCAATGGTTCTTTGGCCATCTCATATAAGCAGAAGACGTGGTGTGGAGACAAGGAATATTCCACAAGTATATTTATATGACTCGAAGACGCGACGAGAATGTCCTTAGGCCGCCGAGCGATCAATCATTCCGAGCGCTTAAGTTGCACGGCTGGTAGTAGCCGTAATCGTCGGCTTTGCATGGGAACCTTAAATGAATGTTCTCCAAGCAGCTCGTGACTGTGTGGCTCCGCTTCCGTAATATATCTGGTTCGCTACAGAAAGTATACCTCGTACAATGGCTTGATTTCCCCACCAATGACCGTCGTTGCTGTCGCTGTTGTCCTAACGAGTCCGGTTCAATAGCTTGCAAAGATATAAAATATTCGTACCCTTTGGACTATGCCTTAGCACATCGTCTAGTCACGGAATCATGTCCACGCCTCGTATTGGGGGCGCGCTGGGACCTCCAGGAGCCGCGCCCTGGCGATCAGGTGGAGGAGGCGCGTTTTGAGGTTGATTGGCAGCGGAGCTGCCATCGTGGATGTCGAGACCGAGATGGTTGATGAGCATAGTGAAATGCGAACAACTGAAAACACGAGAAATGTCAAAATTATAGATAAAAAGTATGTAATACGTATCACCCTGATAAGTATCACGTATTGAGCGTTTGACAAAAGATGTTCCTTACTTGATGGAGGAAAAGTGATACTTACATCAGAAAGTATCGATATAGGGGTTCGGCAAAGCATGAAAGGGAAATCAGCGCTTACGACGTTCGGAGAAAGCTTGAGCCCTTTAGGATGATGATGGCGCAGATCAACTAGGGACAATTTAGCCGCTCATGGTGTCTTGTGGCTTGCCGGCTTGTGCCGACCCCGCATAATTGATTTACTTACACCCCCGGCCTGGTTCTAGCTCAACTGCTCAAGTCCAAGAACGTAGACGACTGCGCAAAAGAACCAAAAAATCACATTGTGTGGTACAAGGAACCGATAATTACATTGAATACTAAATACTATAAATATCCAAATAAATATCGTAGCGTCGAACATTCTGGTGCGTTAACACTCATCGAGAGTGCAGACATGAAACGGTCGTGACGATGGAGAGCAAGAAATGCGGATGATATCTAAGGTCATAAGGCATAAACGGTCCAGCGATGGGTCAAGGAAATATGCAGATGCAAACGAAGTGATGAGAGGGTATCAAGTAGAATGGGAGGCGAAAGAGCAAGCAAAATAATGAAGAGAGAGAAAAGAAAAAGAGAGGCTCGTCCCATGATCATCGTCTAGACGTGGGGGTTGCTTGAGCCGCATGGACGCTTGATATAAACTGTCTCCAGGAGGCCCGGGTAGCTGAAGGGAATACATAGGTCGACTGAGTCGCCCCGTTTCCGTAATAGATATTATCGCCGCCCTGTATAACGCCCTCGAGGGACTTGACTTCGCCACCGACGACAGTAACGGATCCAGGTTTCGATCCGGCTTTGACAAGACCAGTGGGGTTGCTTCCGAGGATAAACTCGCGTAGCATAATGTATGCCTGTGCCATAGAGATAAAAATATAAGTAACCGCAATTATTCATGTAGGTCAACATTTCTCACCGAGACAGGGTTGGACTGGGCAAGTAAGTGACCAGCACTGTAAGCTAACACGTAAGACCACCCTCGCTCCTGATGAACGACGCCAGCGAATTCGCCCTTGTCGTTTTGCCAAGGTGTAGAAGGCTTCCTGGTGAATCCTCGAATGCCACCGAAGGTTGTATTCTGGAAAATGTAATTAATTGCCTGGTATCTAGAAAACTAAACAAAATCCAATAATCACCTGAATAGCAACTAATAGAACGAGGGCAACTTAAAGTCAGATACATATCCTATACCGCTGGCCATGATGAAACTTACTTTCTGTGCCAAAATGTGGAATAAGCGCGTCGTCGTTGCCGGAGAACAGAATGATGGCGACTCCCTGGGCGGTGGCATTTTTGGCGAGGTCGTTGAAAATATTGATGGACCTATATTATTCATGAGAATCGATTTTAACACATTCAATTGAGTTTACTTACATAGGACCTGAGAAAACACACAGAGAGAACAGGGCACAAGCACAGTAAATAAGCGCGTTCGGAAAAAGCGGGAGGAGTCTATACACGTACTGGGATCATTTCCTTGGTCTACGAAGGATTGTCAGGATTAAGTCTCATAAAATGGTAAAGTTTATACGCACTGGCGCCAAAAGTGAAGTCGAATTGCATTTCCCAGTCCTTGCTGGTAGGAGCGTGAAGAGCTGCGCGGGTGCGCGGATCGTTCATGAAAAGACTAGCGTCCATGTTGACTTCAGGGTTTAGTGCATCGGGTATATCGTAAACCTATGATGGCCTCATTCAGTATCAATTCCTGCACGCTTGGAGTATGTTTTTTACATCAAAGGGGAATCCATTGGGGTTGTCTTGTAAAGCTGGAGTCAGGAGTATAGATCAATTACCAGTCAAGAAAGGATCAGTAAAGTGGCACTTACTCCATGGGAAGGTGAAGTTGATAGCGTAGTCGATGTACATGTCGAGTAAGAAGCATCCGTACTATAGAACAATAATGACCGATGGTTAGACTGTGTTGCGTCAAATAAGTTGAAATCATCATACCCAAGGGTCAACCGTGCCATTAGCGCGTCCAGCGAGGTCACGTTTCCAGTTTAGTTTTGCAATATCGCGTTCGTGTAAATCGCGCTTTGCAAGGGACTGGGTTTCTTCCGCTGCGCGAAGTCTGAGTTGCTGGAAGAAAGTCTTCTTAGATTTCATCAATGTAAAGGGAATTTCGCGTTGAGCGGGTTGTGCGAAGTGGACATCTGGAATTATGTTGGTCTGAGGATAAGTGAGATTGACATCAAAATTGCAGAGCTTCGATCTAGCAAGAATAAGAGCGAGGTAGGTGTAATAAAATAAAGGTTACATACTGTTCTTTGAAGTAATTATAGACGTCGTGATCGTAACCAATGAGCTGGGGAAATGTCTCAATTACACTCAACTAGAAGATTGAAAGTGTATTTTATTATAGAGATATAACTGCGAGGAAGGAGGAAATGGACTTACGGCAGGGACATAGGCAAACACTTCTTCGGAAGTGTAAGTTCCGTCACCGATGGCAATCTTCGCGATTTTGACTGGCGGATTTTTCATGGAGAAGTAAGCTTTCATGATGTATGGCTGTGATAAAAGACATTGATCTTTGATTGACAAATCGTATTATGGAGCAGAAATCTTACAATGTATTGCCCGGCATAGCTTTCTCCCGTGATATAGAGAGGTCGTGTGGCCAAACTCGGGAATACTTTGACAAGGTTGGACAAGAAGCCCATCTTGAAACTCAAAATTAGCAACAAAATAAGGGTTAGATGACTTGGGGGCTTACGAAGTCTTTCCCTACTTGCTCTTCGTCGAGAGCTGCGCAAGAACGGAGTAATCAGAGTCAAGAAATAGAGCGAGTCTGAATTAGAATGAAATTCACCATAACCGTCAGAATCTGCCGTCGAGTACCCGACTCCGCTAAGATGAAGGTCGGATGAGACACGAACAAGCACCGATTTTATGTTGCTTACACAGGCTGGTCTATCCAGAAATAATCAGCTTGTTTATTCCAAGCATAGGGATTTTGGGAGGTGGAGTAGTCGCTGTTGATGTGGATTGGGCCATTCTGTACCGGAATAAGCACCTAGATGCGCCAGACAAAAGGAAACATCGCACTTCAAAGAAGAATCCGTACATGCTTGACGACCCGGGACTGGAGACAGAAATTGAGAACATGTTCCGTAAATATTAGAAACAATACTGCTCACCCTCCGTTAAGCCACAAGCCCCAAGGGTCTTTGTTTCTCGGAGAAGGAGAAGCAGTGAGGGAACCCTTAGATTTCTCCACGCCGATGAAGAAGAGCGTGTCGTTGGGATGGCCTGGGCGCTGAACAGCAATATTTCCAGCGTATGTCCTTCCAATGTCATATGTAACGTTGGGAAGCTTGCTGGTGACCTGGTAGTCTAAGAGAACGCGTCAGGATATGCCCTCTACGTAAGGCTTGTTTGTCAATCACATACAGCTCTGCCATTTAGTGCTATAATCGCCAGTTGGTTGACCGGGATAAGCATGTGGAAAGGAGCTTGGAGGAGCGTCTTGCGAGAAGACACAGGGTACTGCTAGCAGCACCAAGACGAAGTAGGTGAGAAGCTGCCTACAAGTCATGATAAGGAAGAAAGGGAAGAGAACGAGCGGCCGTCGAGACGCGACTTTGAACTGACGACTCTGAGGGAACTAACGAGCGTGTTTTATATGAACTACAGCCGGAGGACATGCCCGCATGGAGCATTTAAGCAGACAATTGGACCTGAGAAATATTTTTGGCGGTGGAAATTCTTAGGAGATACGTGCCTGTCTGTACGAGAACGTAGCGGACCTTATTGTTCAAGGCCATGACGTGACATAGTCAAGCCTTTCGCCGCGCAGAAACGCCGGCTCTCGAGCAGATATATTTTCAATTTTATTAGAAAGACAATAGCAAAGTTGCGTTGCTAATATGGTTCATCAGAACTCAGAATAGTCGCAGAGGCGTCCATGAGGATCCCAGTAGGCACTTGGCCCGCCGAGAGTCGTCAGTCCTCACTTGGGGAAATCCTGTCAGGTGATATGCGCGTATCCGGAGGTCACGTTCCGTCTGCTCACACTGTTATTTAGATTCTAGAACTTAGCACATTGCACAACCACACGCCAAGGGCTATGGCACGACGAAAGCGTGTTCTGGATGACGGTGACGACTCTGACTCGGTAGACGGCTCTGATAATCCAGACTTTGATTTCGATAATGATCCAGACTCACGAGAAGAACGAGCTCTCTTTGAGAATCCATATGGCCACAAAAGACGAAGAAAGAACGGAAAAGAAGATGCGCTCTATGGAATTTTTGCCGAAGACAGTGACGATGACGGTGGAGGGAAGCCAGGCTCGGGTTCGAGGCCAAAGAGGAGCGATTGGACTAAAGCTCCTGCTTTTGTCACCGGAGACAAACCAGTCGAACCAGACGAACCTATGGCCGTCGATTCTGATGCCGCTGAAGACGAAGATGATGAGGGCTCCGACAACTCAGAAGATGACGGTGAGGACGATGGATCTGAAGGCGAGAACGAACGCCCAGAGGATGCAGAATATTCTGATGAATCTGAACCCTCCAGACCACCATCACCTAGAGTGCGAGAAGAAGACGAAGACGAAGACGAAGTACTCGAATCAAAACCTCGGGTTGGTGGTATTGGGTCGAAAATGAACGAAGCCTCACCATCCCTTGCGTCGTTCTCGAAGAGTGGAATTGGCGCTCCGCGTACCGAATCTACACCATCATTTGCTGGAATGTCGAAAGGTGGCATAGGCTCCTCACGCTCTGAGTCTACACCCTCATTTGCTGGCATGTCAAAAGGTGGCATAGGTTCCAAGGCATCTAAACCGACTACCGAAGCAGATGCTTCTTCTGTAAATGATAGTCCGAGCATGTTCAACATGCCATCTGCTTTCGGACAAAAATCTTCAAGCTTCAGTCGTTCAACAAGCTCAACGCCAAGACCCAGCGCTTTGCCTGTAGAAGAATTGGCTCATTTCAACAAAATTCAAAATACCTTCGGTGCTCGTATGCTTGCCAAAATGGGTTGGCAGGCTGGTACTGGTTTAGGCGCTGATGGTACTGGAATTGCAATCCCGATCGAGAGCAAACTACGTCCACAAAAGATGGGTATCGCTTTCAAAGGTTGGAAGGAGAAGACAGAACAGTCGAAAATGGAAGCAAAACGGCGAGGCGAGGTCGTCAGTGACGATGAGGACCCAAAGACGAGGAAGTTCAAGAAGAAGGCTAAGGAGCAGCAGGAGAAACGAGCCGATGCTTGGAAGCGCCCTAAGAAAGTCAAAACAAAGATCGAGCACAAGACGTATGAGCAAATTCTAGCAGAGGCTGGTGAAGAAGCAGCCCCCACTGGAATAGGTCAAATTATTGATGCCACTGGCGCAGTGGTATGTCGCTTCAAGATTGTTTTTTAAACTTCAATTGCTAATGCTAATCTCGTGTAGCCCAGAGAAGTATCGTCTTTGGCCGACATTAATCTCAATTCATGGGCGCCCTCGAATGATCCTACGCGAATTCCAGAAGTACGACATAATATTCGGCTGATCACTGATGCGTGTAAAAGTGACTTGGATGGACTTGCCCGAGAAGCAAAAGCCCTACAGGAGCGCAAGAAATTCGTAGAATTGGAAGATATCCGTTTACGCAAAAAGGTTGAAGATGAAGCAGAACGTAAGTCATCATTGGATTATCCAGCTGCCCTAAATAAATATCTAACTTAAATAAACTAGTTATCGCGAAACTTCAACAAATCCAGCTCGTCGCCAATGACATCAACGATATCGCGAAGCAGCTAGCGTCGTTATACGAAATCACACTAGAACCATTTTCACCAATGGTTCAGAAACTGATCAACGAGTATGCAACAGAGTACGACAAATACGGACTAGACGAAATTGTTGTTGGCGCAATAGCACCGGCTATGCGTAGGATGGTAACGAACTGGAATCCTCTGGAAGACCCTGCGTTATTCCTTCAAACTTTTAGATCATGGCGACGCGCACTGAAGATCAATGAGCAGCCATCATTGCCCGAGTCACAGGTTGACATATATGGATCAAAGACGACGGTTGCCAGACCCATCAATCTGTAAATATTTAATATTTTTGTTTGCGTAATTATACCATTCTAATACTCTGATTCACAGGGAAAATCCAATGACTCCTTTCGAAAGTCTGTTATGGAACGTTTGGTTACCCAAAGTAAGGACTTCAATCAACAATGACTGGTCCCCAGAAGACTCCCAACCTGCCGTCAGACTGTACGAGGTCTGGTCGTCATTCTTACCTCCCTTCATAAGGGATAACCTTTTGGATCAGCTTATCCTACCCAAAGTCCAAAAGGCAGTGGCGAATTGGAATCCCAAGTTGTCCAAGGTGTCCTTGCGAGCGATTTTATTCCCGTGGCTGCCGCATATTGGATTGCGAATGGAAGACCTCATCGGAGATGCCAGACGAAAGATTAAAAATCTTCTTCGAAGTTGGGTTATCACCGACCCAGTGCCCACAGATCTCCTTGCGTGGAAAGATGTAAGCTTGTTCCTCTGTGTGAATAGGTCTTTACCTGATCTTGATGTATGTTCTTTCTTAGGTATTCGATGCCGCTGATTGGGATGCTATGCTTCTCAAGTATGTCGTACCCAAACTGGGAGCTACTCTGCGCAACGATTTCCGTGTCAACCCTCGGGACCAGAAAATGGAAGCATTGCAGCGTGTCTTTGCATGGAGCAGCATCATCCGCACTTCTATATTCACACAAATACTGGAACAAGAGTTTTTCCCCAAGTGGTTGGACGTTCTTCATGTCTGGCTCATACAACCTCGTGTAAGCTTCGAGGAAATTGCGCAGTGGTATTCATTCTGGAAAGAGACTTTCCCCGCATCTATCCGCGACTTGTCCGCGATTAATAAAGGCTTTACGAGAGGATTACAACTCATGAACAAAGCCATCGAATACGGTCCTGATGCCCCGACTAAACTTGCCAAACCGGATTACTTGGCAGAAATATCTGCTCCCAGCTCACCCGTACGTGCAGGAAAGGAGACTGAGAAGCTATCACGTCCTTCTGCACGTACTCACGAAATTACTTTCCGTTCTATCGTCGAGGAATTTGCTTCATCCCACAACTTGCTATTCATCGCGACTGGCAAGGCTCACGAAAAATCGAGAATGCCCTTATTCCGAGTCAGCAAGACTGCTGATGGTAGGAAAGGCCTTCTCGTATACATATTGGACGATGCAGTATGGGCTCCGAAGATGGAGGGCGCCAATGTCGAAGCCGAAGAATTCAAGGCAATTAGCTTGGAAGATATGGTTTCGAGAGCGACGTCATAAATCGAGATTTAACATTTGCATCATTTTCTTCTGTTGTGCCATCTTAACTACTTACTATACCAATTACATGTATGATAGAACTACAGTCATATTCACGACCACCCTTTTTTTTTTTTTTACAGCTGTGCAAGTCCCTTTGACTGTGTTGAGGCGTTGAAGGGAGCGTTTCCATTCTTGGAAGGGGTTGTGTTGTCGTCTGTTGTTCAACGCCAGGGCCACTACTTTGATCCAACAGTGCCGGGCAAGGTGTTGACTGCCACTCTACTGAAGTTAATCCCAACTCTCTTAACAGGACGCATTATCCCAAAAATGAGCACAAAAAGAAGGTTCGTCTGATTACTGTGTAAACATTCTCAATTAATAACCAACTTACTTGCAGCGCCAAAGTTGACTTACTAGCACGCGTCCGATATTCGAATCCCCTACCGGCACCACCATGTCCACCAAAATTACTCAATATCCCTACCAACCCTATGCGCTACGCGCGTCCAGAATTCCTGAATGCTCTTGCCAACGAAACACCTTTACCAATGATTGTTGACGCCGAATGTGGGATGCCTCTGGACTTAGGGAAATGGGAATGTCTATGGGAAGAGAACGGAGACGATTCAGGTACGTTTCTTCTCTACGTGAACACCAGAATGTTCGTCTAAAACCACATTTTCAATAAAGCTCTAAATCCCGATCTCAATAACCTTCCAAAACTTGACCCAAAAGACGCATTTTTACTCGCCGATCCTTCCTCATCCACAGGCGCTTACCCAGCTAATGGCACTACCTCATCATCTGGCCTCTCGTACGGTACACCGTTGGGCCACGTACCATGGTTAAGAAAAACGGAATATATAAGCAGAGAGGGAATGCAACGGAGTACAATGCAGGAGACGTATGTTTGCTTATACCTCATCCATCCCTTTACCGGAAATCCTTACCTTTACCCTCTTTTCAAAGGAAACACGTTATTACAGCACCAATAGATGTCTCAAGAGAAGCTCAATTGCGCGACATCGAGGCTTCATTTGCCGAGTGCAACGACAATTTCTCGATGGAACGGCTGGAGCATCCCAACAAACCAGGTGTCACTGCCGTCGATTCCTATGCTGTACTACCAGATGTCGATATTTGGGCGAACCAGTACGATCTTTTCAGGTTCTCGGAACGGCCTGGAGATAGAGCTGTTGATGTAAGTTTTCCTGAGGTTTCACTTACAACGCGCCCACTAAGTCTATAATAGGTGCCAGATCCTCGCCTGGATTGCGCCATTTTAAGGCCCATGAAAACAGAACACGATTCCTTCCTTGCTTTCTATCTTACCGAAACGGACGAAGCTGCCATCCAATTTAAGGAGACGCGGTTCGGTTTGGCTCCTTATGAAGTGCCCGAGAATGAAGAGGTAAACCCTCCCGAAATTGTGAAGAAGTATCGTTTCTGACTTATCTGGTTCAGGAAACCGAATTCCACTTTGTTCGTGACTACGAAACTGTCAAGGTCGAACAGGAGGTTCCCAACGAATTCCTCCTTGTGCTATACGATGGTGATTCACCGGACGACAACGAACACGATGCTGAGTCGAGCACGCGTAAGAGGCCACGGGGTGCGTATTATAAGAACATCGAGCGTAAGATGCTGCTCAAAAAGAAACGCGTAAATGTGAGTAATGATTTCAAGTTTTCTATATTTAATGAGAGCTGACGCCTGGGCCAGGTTTATGACCAATACGAAGATAAATGGGAAGTCATTCGTTTAACACATGCGCCTATGAGCAAGGAAGAGGACGAGGAGCGAGAGGAAGCGTTGGCGGAGGTTGCGGATCCTATGTATATGTTTATGCGTGCTGACCAGGATGCTGACGGGGAGGTAGACGACACCGCTATTCATGGGAGCGGAAATATCGACATTGTATCAGAAGTGTAGACTCATAATATACCATTTTGCTCGTCGTTAAACACTGCTGCCCGAAAGCGACGCGCTATTTCCATTGCTTAACACTCAATGTACAAGTACAGTATATTGGAGCAGGTTCTACAAAACATGGGAGTCCTTGAATCGCGGCGGGGTTTGCGTTGATTGAGAGCGATGACTCAGCGACTATCCGGTTGCATGTCGTATTCATATTTTGTATTCATGTGCCATACGAACATAGGTGTGATGAAAGCAGGTGTGAAGAGGAAAGGGGTAGCAAGCACTCTATGCTTCAGTAAGCTCACGCAGACGACGAACGGTGCTATAAATGAAATGAGAAAATGTGATTTAACAAATAGAAACGCAATACGCACCTGCGGACGGTAGCAGCAGCCGTTGTCGAAACACTCCAGGCACCCCCAGCAATGGTCTTCCTGCAGGCACTGCAATGCCAAATTCCAACGGCGGTCCTCTTGACGGAGTCCTAAGGAGTAATAGGATAGATAAATGGATAAGCAGATGCGACCTAAAAAGCGGGGTTTAATTGCGCACCTTTCCGCAGAAAGTGCAGGTATATCTCGCGTGCTGTGAGATTTCCATCTTTTTCACCTGCTTACGCAGGGAGGCACCGTAACGCTACAATAACCGTGAAATCGTCAAAACTATTTCATCTCAAGTGAATTAACCAATTTTCTACTCACCACACCATATTTACCGGTGATTCCTACTTTCTTGGTGCGCTTGGTCTGTAATAAATAACGTGCATAAGATTGGGTATAACAGCTTAGTTCCGCAGCGACGAACCATCTTGAGGAAGTTTTTGGGATGTCTCGAGTATGCGGCGTGAGGTAGCTTCAACGATAATTGGTTCTGATGCGTGAGAAAGAATACGGAAATTGGCGAAGAACTGTATAGTTGATGAGCCACTCGCGTGATCTTATCTGATAACCAGCGTACCTATTAATAAATATTTAGTTTGGACCGTCTTACAAAAAGTCTTCACATGCGATGAAAAGAAATGTCAAAAGATCCATTGAAAGGGTATATATCCATTGTTCCCCATTTTTTGAGGAGATTATATCAATAAAAGACATGTGGGCATGCAGGATACTCTGAGTGGGGGTGGTAAACAATATTAATATGACAAGGATGCAGCTCATGCTTCTTTGGCTTCGCCACCGTAACGTCGAGGTAATTGTGAAGCGTCTATGTGCGGCAGCAGAGCTTCCTTTAATGCGCTTTGACTTGTACCAACAACGGACATTTTTGCCAATGTATTGGCAGAAATAAGAGGCTTGAAGATCCAGAAGATCCAATTCAGCAAGGTAGGAATATTGATGAAGAATTTCTTGTACTGCAATAATATTAATAGACCATGAGCGCTAAGCTCTGGCCATTCTTCTCGATATATCAGCGAGCGAGCTTACCAGAAGTTCAGGATAGTGACTCTGAAAAATGTTAGTTGCCTCAGCGGCAGCGGCTTTGGAGTTAGCATCTCGACTTTTAAGGCTGGCCCCAAGATAATCTGTTTATAGGGGTCAAGAAAGTGTTGATTCCAGTGTGAAGTTAATTCTCACCGTGAACTTGCAGCATTTGATCAATATTCGTAAAATCGAGAAGCAGCACGCTTCGTTCCATAAGAGCAACACGCCATCTATTGAGACACGCTCAGCATTGGACGCAGAAAGGAGATAAATTGAATTCTTACCGAATGAATCTTTGAACGTCTGAGAAGACGGCTTTAAGGTCTTGACCCTCCCCGTAGATATTGTAGCTTCATGAAAGTATTCCGATTAGTAGGGTGTATTAAACAAACGAAAGGCGCATAGCGTACGTCACAGGCCTTCCATCTTTGTCGCGTCCAGAGACATATCCTAATCCTGTAAAGACGTCCTCTGGGAATTTTTCGTCCAGAGCAGCAGATACATTGAAGGATTGTCTCCATCTCAAGGTGTTCACGAGCATGTCACGCGCTTCGCGTACACTAAGATTTCTAGGGTTGCATGTATTTAAAACGAATAGTCACAAGATAAAAACAATATAGTCACCTTGCACGAAGGAATTTCATGAGTATGACACTCACACGCACATCCTTGTGAGGGTTTACTGGGTCAATTGGGACACCCCATATATCAACGGGAGATACTCGAGCTTTCGCGTCGTCAGGAAATGCTTCTGCAAAGACATCTGGGAGCTGAGCCTATGTGCGAAGTAGGAGTGATATAAATTGTAAGCGTTGGCAACTATGAGATGTATATGTAACTCTTACTCGAATTTCAAAAAGGGATTTCCACTCATCCTCTGTAAACTTCTTAGTTAGGGGGCTCTGGAGCTCTGACGCTATGGCTGCAGAAACATCCTTTGGAGCAGAGGCCACAGACACGGTTACTTCAGGAACAGGTGCTTGTGCAGGAGCTGGGTTTCCGGCTGTGTGTGTGGGTTCCGGAAGTAGTGCCGTGGTAATAGGGGCAGGGACTTGAGCGGCAGACTGTCCAGGAGCAGGAGCAGGTTCTGGTGCAGGAGCGGCAGTGGTGCTCACTGGGGTTGCCCCAGGTGCGGGCTGAGGGGGCTCACTTGTAAGTGTTGTGGTTGGAGCTGGCAGATCAACCCGATTCTGTTCAGTCATCGTGGATATGTATGTGAGAGTAAGTAATGAACGTTGAACCAAGGAGTCTAAGAGTAAGGGGCTGCGGGTGTGAGAACAGTCTATCTGATAAGATATGATTATGTAATGCATCACATCCACCGTTGCTGACCGTTTCAATTCTCCCACTGATACACAGCTTCCTTGTTATACTGTTACGTCGAAAGTTGATCCTTCAACTTTTTGTTTCATCCTCCTCCCTGTCCTCTTTTGCTTAATACCCCAGGGATACTGTATTTTGAATGCTCTGACATACTTTGTAGAAGTTATATCCCATCATCCAACCCATAGAATGACACCAACGCCTGTCCATGTCTACGACTATAACTCACGTTTTCCTTCAGAAACCCAACGAGGGCGGGATAGAGGTTTTGGCTTTTACGCTGGTCGATTGCCAATGTATAGTCCTGTCTGGACTAACGAGAAGTCATGGGTGCAACGAATAGCCACCAGTTTCAGCAGCGCTCTTGGGGAGCTGCCCAATCTGGTCACTCGCAATCTGCCCTTTGCGAGCAAACGATCGGCCAGGTCCTATGTTACTGGCAGACCATCGATGACTTCGACATCCTCATCATCCAACTTCTTATTTATTCTCTTGTGCGCGCTATGGTACACTACATCTGCCCTTTCCTCGAATACCGGCAAAGCCATCCTAAACCAATTCCGTTACCCCGTTACCCTCACTTTCGTCCAATTTGGTTTTGTTGCCTTCTATTGCATTTTGTTCATGTCGCCGTTGGTCAGATTCACCAAATTCCGCCGTCCAACGAAGGCCATCATAAAGAGCACACTTCCCATGGGCTTATTCCAAGTAGGCGGTCACATATTTTCTAGCATTGCCATCTCGAGAATACCAGTTAGCACGGTCCACACCATCAAGGTGAAGTTCCCCTGAGACTGGAGTATCTTTTGATTCATATTAATATATATATCCCAGGCGTTGTCTCCTCTATTCACGGTGGCCGCTTATGCGATCCTTTTCGGTGTCAGCTATTCGAGCAAAACGTATATCTCGCTCCTCCCACTTACCCTCGGTGTCATGTTGGCATGTTCCTTTGATGTCTCAGCCTCGAATATCATTGGCCTGCTATGCGCTTTCGGGTCAGCGCTTGTTTTTGTCAGTTCAAACATCTTTTTCAAGAAGATAATGCCGTCAAATGCAGGAGGGGCATCCTCATCGCACAAACTGGACAAAATGAACCTCCTCCTCTACTCCTCTGGAATGGCGTTCATCTTAATGATCCCCATATGGCTCTATTACGATCTACCAGTGTTTCTCGCCGGTTTACCCACTCCGGCACCTGCGAAAGGGGGGCCGCCGGCTCATTCAGTCACATATTACTTCTTCATGAACGGCACTGTACATTATGCACAGAACATCATTGCCTTCGTCATCCTTTCGTCTACCTCGCCGGTTACCTACTCTATCGCTTCTCTCATCAAGCGTGTTGCCGTAATTTGCATTGCCATTGTTTGGTTTAACCAGCATGTCCATCCCGTCCAAGCCTTTGGCATATGCATGACATTCACTGGGCTCTATATGTACAATAATGCCAAAGGTGATGTGGAGAAGGGCGAGAAGAAACTTCGGCGCATAGAGGCCACTCAAGATTTCATGTTGCCGACTACCAAGGAAGACGTCAAAATATTGACAGGAGGCGCAGACACACCACCAGAGTCAAATTTGGAACATCAAACCATAGAGTCTATAGGCATGGGCTCAGGCACGATTTATGGACGCCCGAGGGAGGTTTCTATGTCATCCGCACTTGGAAACCAGACTTTTATTCAACAAAATCACCGACCTCACCCAATCGCCTCCCTGCACATCAAGACGTCTGGAGCAGCACCCTCAATACCGGAAAACCACGGCTCTCCTGTTGACTTATATCCCTCACCACCATTATCTCATGATTCACCACCTTCAGATATAATAGCATTACCGGAGTTAGGCCAGGAATATGGCATGACCAAAATAACTAAAGACGGCGAGCTGATGCACCACCTTCACCGACATCCAGCACCATCATTTGTCCATGTCGCTAATTAGACTCGCGGATTATAGCCTACTATTCTGTGGATTACATACGCGCATTTTAGTCTATTATCTGTGTAGAGCTCTTTCAGTGTATGTCTCCAGCTGATAATTGGGCCGAGCATCCGCACTATCTTACTTATCACCATTTATTTCTTTGAATTTTGTATTGTAATTTATTCCTGGAACATAACGGATATTAAATGATATGAGTCGTTGAAGGTGGAATCTGATGCGACTGGTTCAAGTTTGAGGTACGTGAAGTATTTTTGCCGGTTTGTTATAAGCGTGACACCCTGAATGAAGTTCCGTATTTCCATATCAGGAAATAATTACTTTGTAGGGATAATATCTGTCAACCATACGGTTTCATGGAATCATAAGGTCAACTCCAATCAACCTTTAATCTCTATGCATATATCTTCTCTTTCTCTCTGAATACCATCCACGCGAGAACGCTATTAACTGCATTCTGATGGTCTGTCAATATACAGATGTTCCAAACTAAAATGAAGTTTAAGAAAATGAAACGTTTGGTCCAGTATATGAAACTAGGTGAGGCAAATTTCTGCATGATGCATCGGTATATTACATCTCTGGATTCGGCTATAGCGTAGTTTATTGCTATAAGATAAGCATACATTTATAGCAAATATATCCTATTTTCGTATGGTCGGATGGTTGTGATAGTAAAAAAATTCACCCTGGGGTAATACTTCATGCAAGAAGCCTCGCTAGAAGCAAGTCCGCGTGAAATCAGAGCATGTACATACTGATATGTTATAGTGGATGACTGGGAACCATACATAAAGCTTCTCTTTCAGGCAATTCGGTAGAGTTTTTTATGGTGAAGTGATGACTTCGAGTCTTCGAGATAGACTAATAATCACCAACTTCGACCCAAAGTTGGTGTGGACTCTAGAGGCAGAGGCAAATGGATTAAGGTGAGTACCCGTCTCGTGACTATCTCCTACGGTGACAGTTAGTGACATTGTGACCAGCCACTTTTTCGCACGTGAGTCTTTTGAAGAAGGTCGCCAAAAGCCTCTCGACAACGGGCACGACGACACCCTCCGCCACCTTCAAGCACACCTCGACACAGTATGGTCGGTAATTTCACTTCAAATGGATTCCAAGAGCTTTTTAGAATGGTTATCCTGGTGGAATTGCGATTCTAATGGGTGGATGGGTCAAAATCATCTTGGATGACCTTTGGTTATGCTCTTGGAGGAAACATTTACACGGACGATTTTGAAGCTAACTCGCACTTCTCCAGGCCCGTGGACCCAAAAAACACTTGAAGCGCCTCAGTGCCCCTTCATCATGGATGTTGGACAAGCTTAGCGGTACTTATGTATGTATTTGCACTATCAAGTTATTGGATACGACTGAACAGCGACCATTATTATATTAGGCTCCCCGCCCATCCCCTGGACCCCATAAGCTTCGCGAATCCCTCCCCCTTACCGTCTTCCTCCGCAACCGCCTAAAGTACGCCTTGACTGGTCGTGAAGTCACCTCAATCGTCAAGCAGCGCTTGATCAAAATCGATGGAAAGGTCCGTACCGACCCTACCTTCCCCGCTGGATTCCAGGGTGAGGAAAGCTTTGTGCAGATCTGGCAATTATAATTCTGATGGAGGAATAATAGACGTCATTTCTATTGAGAAATCTGGCGAGCACTTCCGTCTCCTCTACGACGTCAAGGGTCGTTTCACCATCCACCGCATCACCCCCGAGGAAGCTACCTACAAACTCCTGAAAGTCCGCCGTGTTGCTATCGGTAATGGAGGAGTCCCCCACATCGTCACCCACGACGGTCGCACCATCCGTTACCCCGACCCCCTCATC
This sequence comes from Agrocybe praecox, assembly GCA_964017145.1. Taxonomy (NCBI): domain Eukaryota; kingdom Fungi; phylum Basidiomycota; class Agaricomycetes; order Agaricales; family Agrocybaceae; genus Agrocybe; species Agrocybe praecox. The sequence continues at coordinate 1,720,046 of OZ024852.1, forward strand.
AAGGCCAACGACACCGTCAAGTTCGATATTGAGCAGGGCAAGATTACTGACTTCGTCAAGTTCGATACCGGCAACATCGTCATGGTCACTGGTGGACGCAACATGGGTAGGGCTGGTGTTATCGTGCACCGAGAGAAGCACATTGGTGGATTCGATATTGTTCACGTCAGGGATTCTCTTGAGAGGACATTCGCCACCCGGTATGACCATTACTTGACATCGTCCTCTTTATCACTTACGCTTTGGTTCTAGTGTCACCAACATTTTCGTCATCGGTCAGGGCATCAAGCCATGGATATCGCTGCCCAAGGGTAGGGGTACTAAGTTCACCATTTCTGAGGAGCGTGATGCCAGGAGAAAACGTGCTGCTGCTGAGTAATTTTTGGGTTTCTCAAAATATTACATGCTTTTTCCGGTCCTATGTTTTGTATGCTATCTCCATGACATTCTTCCATGCAAATCATGTTCCATGAGTCGACAATCAAACGAAATTTAATTGTCTGGCTATGTACATCCCCCTTCACCAATAGTCTGGATGACGGTGGGGCACTATTGTATCTTTTCCTCGTTTCCTTCGTTCTACTTCCCATTTGTCAACCCATTTCGCCATTTTCCCTCGACTTTTTTCGCTTCCTACATTCACAGTTGCTATCATCTTTTTCCAATTAAATGACATGGCAAAGCACGTCAGTTCGTGAAAGGATGAATGCTCAGAGTATGGGACTGGATATAACTGTAAAGTTGCTGTTGATCGGGGAGATAATTGCAAGTCGGCGAATGTATAGTTTGATGTAATGGAAGCGGAAAGGATGCTAGTAACTGACGGAGATTGATTTGTGCCTGCAGGTTGTGTGTACGTCCAACCAGTAGGTCGGAATCCAATTATCGTGTCGTACGAATTCTTGAATTTCTTTAAGTACAATTCCAGTTGATCTGTCGAGACAGAGGAAAGAGGGATTAGGTGAACATGCCCTTCCTCGGGATTACTGGTTAGCAATTCCTGCAGCTGTGGGTCCGCCTGGCATTTCAATATGGCCATTTTGCGAGCGTCGCAGTATATTTTGGTGTTCAACGCAAATGCAACAGCTATAGAATCACCTGAGTCCCGGTGTATGAGCATATGCACGGAAGACTCTTACCTTTCGCAATCCTTTCTTTCCCGATAGAATAGGTCCTGTGTCGATGCATTAGGTCTTGCACTGGGGTATAATTGATCGAAAGAAACCAACCCGATAACAATAAGCGGTCTAGATGGCCGTCGTTCTTTGCCTTTGCCTTTAGGGTCAGAATTACCCATCATCCATGAAAGAACGCTTGAGGAATTCTTTTCTTTTAGAGAGTCTCCATTTACAGCTCGCTTGGCTAGATCAGCGCATGCTGAAATCACAAGTGGTTGAGGTGGAAATGTATACTGTCCAAATTATGTATGTAAGTCTCTAGTCCCTTTAATCGAGCAGGTTGGTTCCGCGTCTCACCTTAGGGTCCAGATATGTAGTGTCTAAGTAAACATGATCAATGACTTTATCCTTAACAGCAGGATGCAGGATGTGATAGGGAGATGCTCGAAAATCCCCACAGTGGAGATACCGAAACACTTTTGGAGAGCCCACATGAGATGACTTGAAGGTACTGTCCCCAGCATTGACCGTCTGCCGACCTTCGAAAAAGAAAAGACAGGATCCTGGGCAATGATTCGCTTCGATTAAAGTCACTGTTACTCCGCCCGTATTGGGAATAGTGGTGGGAATGTCCATCGGTAGAGGGTGTACCCATTTCTTGTCAACCGAAAGCATATGTACAATGAGATTAGCGGTCCCTTCGGAACAGTATATAGGACCGTTGTTCCATTTCGACGAGAGATTGGTGTAATGATCAGAGTGGGCATGGCTGGAAAAAAAGAGAAGTGATTAGAACGCGGAGTGTATTGACTTTACAAAATAGATGGGACAAACGTCAGAAAATAGGCAGTCACGCTCGGTATTGCACCATATTTAAAGGCGTCGACAGCGATTGGCATACCCTGTAAAACTTTATAGAATGGTGCATGGCGCCTGCTTCCGTTGGATTTCGTAGGACGAAAATTCCTGTCATCTGCTACGGTCGCCTCTTTCCATACTTCATTTTCTTTGAAAGAGGTCATGAGGACCGAAAAAGCGTCGGCCCTGCTGCCTGATGCTCGTTTCTCGGATGTGAGTACTGATTTGGCGTTGGTTTCTATCGATGTGGATTTTGTGTTGCTGTCGGACATTTCAATATCCATTATCGAGTCTTTTTGTTCTTGGGGTTCATCGATTGTCCAATCAGGTTCAACTTCATCTTCTGCAAATGTCTCCGGGTCTCTCTCATCGTCCCCGTTTTCCCAGTCGTCCGACATGGCAGCTAAATCTTCGCATTTGGCCTCTAAATGGAATGAAGAAGACGAACCAGGAACTTTTATTGGATTTGAGGAAACATCGTATTCGTTGTTTATTGTTGAAGATCTCAACAAGAACGGTTCCCCAAAAGTTTTGACATCGGACGAGTTCGTCGAGGTTCCAGCGGCATAGGTCGAATGCAACTCAGCAGCCGAAGTTGTTGGCATGGCTTTCAACAAAACCGGCTCTCCAAAAGTCGTAGCGCTAGGTTCCTCTGAAGGCACAGAAGACGAACCATTCACAAGCAGAAAAGGTTGACCGAAAGATAAAGAGTCGTCGGACTGGTTGGAAAGGCCTTTCTTGGATACTGTGCCTTCGTTCTCTTTGGAAGAAGAGTGCTTTGAAGTGGGAGAATGTTCCGTCTTTATAGAACACGTAGAATTGCCAGAGTTTTTTGGAGTCAGCTTTCGACGTTTGACAGATGTTGTTTCTACTATCTCAACTTCATCGTCGCTGTCAGACTCAATTACGATGATTTCATGTTGGCTTGAGGACCGCACTGAAGGAGGTTTGCCAGCACTTGGATTTGTTTTAAGCTTTGATTTTGTTGTTCGTTTGTCCCTGGACTGCGAGGGAAGGATGGGCGTCGCATTGAAGAAATGATGCAGAGTATGTGTAGGTGCTTCCTGAGCTTTTTTCTGTTTAACAGGCATACAATCGAATTTCAAAGTTTTGGGACAAGATAAGAGGGATGGTAGGGGATGTGTCTTAAGCTTGCCGACAATCGAGCCGAGGTGAGTAATAAACAAACAGTCAGTGTGACAGTCGGCCGACGGGGTTCCTATGTTTTCTTTTCCTTTCAAGAATCAACGTGCCGGTCCATTGTGTCATAGTCTGTCGCGTTGTTTTATCAAGATTCAACGCGTTCTTGACTCTTCGGAAATGATGGAAGCGAGATCGATGGATGTCCTGTGATACCAATAGGTCTCCCAATCATAAGCCTAACGCGATTTCATGTCAACCCCCAGTAAGAGATAAATCGATAACGCATCGACTGCGAACTCTGAGATGTCAATTCCTTGAATATTCATTTTTTATCGCACCACATTCGTATAAATACTGAACCATGACTCATCTCATGACCCACCTCCCAATCTCCACATCTATCTAGTATCTATCATCGCCCCAATCTATGGCGCCCTCTCTTGAAAGCTTGGCGCCGTCTAATGGTACCGCACCATCCAAAGCACCCAGACCAACAAACATTCTGCATAGGACACCTTGGCAGCCCCCTGTCGCAGTTTCTGCAGAGGGTAGCTACATCCGACTCGAAGATGGCACTAACCTCCTCGATGGTGTAGGAGGCGCTGCCGTTTCGTGTTTGGGCAACACCCATCCGACAGTCATGCAGGCCATTAAGGACCAGGTCGACAAGGTTTCTTGTAAGCCATCCACAACGGATCTTATCCGGGTTGCTTTGCTCATGTAAAAGAATCTCATACATACAGATGTATACAACATGCAGCTATCTAATCAGCCTGCTGAAGCACTTGCGCGAAAGCTTGTCGAAACCAGCGACGGAGCATTTGATTTGTGTGGCTTTGCGTCTGGTGGTATGTTCCATTTTTTCCCCAATCCCATGAACCCAATCTCTTAACACTCATAACAGGATCAGAGGCTATGGAAAGTGTGCTGAAGTTGGCTAGACAAGTATATTTCGTACCTTTGAGATTCCTGGTACCTCCCATAGTGACCAAATCTTGTAGTATTTCTTTGAGACAGGGCAACCCCGACGTACCAACTTTATTGCTCGGCAGTTGTCTTTCCACGGGAATACTCTAGGGACCCTCTCCCTTGCCTATCATCCAACTCGACGTCTTCCATATGCAGATATCCTTGATGTTCAACACTTCCACCATGTCTCCCCAGCCTATGCAAAACGTTTTCAAAAGCCCGATGAAAGTGAAGAACAATATGTAGAACGTTTACGACAAGAATTGGAAGATAAGTTTATAGCTTTAGGCCCAGATACGGTCATCGGATGTAGGCACATCGATTGCGCGGTAGAATGGGGTTCATACTCACTAGTATAACAGTTGTCGCTGAGACCGTCGTAGGAGCAACTACTGGCGTTGTTCCTGCTCCCAAAGGTTATTTTAAAGGTACTGTGTTCAAAAATAAAGTTATAGTGAAGCATAGTTTATTGATAACAGTATGAAGCTATGAAATCTGTCTGCGACAAATATGGAGCTTTATTCATTCTGGACGAGGTATGTTGACCTCAGTGATATGTCCTACTCTTAAGGGTGCTGATGATTTTTGTTCAAGGTAATGAGCGGAATGGGACGTAAGTATGAGGCTGGTATTCCCCTGAATATTTTTACTCAATTCTATGATAGGAATGGGCACCTTACATGCATGGCAATCATTTGGCGATGGGGTGGCTGTATGTGCTTAACCACGCTAGTTATGCCCAACCTGTACTGAATTATCTTCAAGCCCGATATCCAAGCAGTCGCGAAAGGACTTGGAGGTGGATACGCTTCCATCGGAGCTGTTTTGATGTCCAAAAGAATCGCGGACGGTATTCGCGATAATTCTGGGTTGTGGAAACATGGCCATACCTACCAGGTGAGTATAGTATTCTTTCTTCCAAAGAAAAGGGGGGTTCTGATCCATTATCGACATTGGTAGGCCCATCCATTGGCATGCGCCGCTTCTTTGGCTGTACAAGAAGTCATCGAGAAAGAAAATCTACTCCAAAATATTCGCGAAAAGGGAGAATACTTCCGTGCGTGCCTTATATGCCTTATATATGATGCCGTCGTCGGTTTACTGATCAGCAATCTTATTTATAGGACAACTTCTACAAGACGGTCTGACAGGACCCAATTCCTTAGCCTCCCCCTTCATCTTTGATATCCGAGGTGGCGGTGGCTTTTGGGCAGTTGAATTCGAATTCAATAACCCCGATTTCCGGGGTTCTTCGTTCGCGATGCTAGTACAGGCAAGAGCGTTGGAAAATGGGCTGATCGTGATGGGAATGGTTGGCGGAGCGAATTTGGAAGGAACGAAAGGCGACCACCTTATTTTTGCGCCGGCATACAATGTCACAAAGGAAGAAATTGAAAAGATCGCGGAAATATTTGTCAGGAGTGTCGATGAGATTTTGAAAGAATACAACGTACAATAGTTACCTAGAAATAGTCTCCTTACCGAATTGGATCGGGATGATGCACTGCTATGCAATTTCGGATCGTTCAGACGAAATTCACGCCACCTGCTTATATAAGGGGTCAGGATTGCTTTGGGGCGTTCGCGAAGTTTAACCTGCTCTTGCTTCCTACCTTCTCGTCACATTCTCTGTGTATCCTACTTTTGTTTTTATACGTTCGAACGCAGGATCGATGGCTGGGTGCGTGTACTAAATGGACTTACAACCAATACATCATCAAGAAGCCAGCAGCTCAAGCACACCTAACACTCATCATCCGAGCCTCAACACAGTAGACTCAAACCCTTTATCAGCCTCTGAAAGCAAACCGATACGCTCAAGTGCCAGAGTCAAAGCTGCGAAACACAAAGCACAACTTTCAGCGAAAGATCCCGATTCTTTGAACACGGAAGAAGACCACGCAACTTCGTCAGTGCAATTATCTGAAACAACGAGCAAACGGAGTACCTCTGCGAGTCCAAACAAATCTAGCCGTTCTCGAGAAAGCACATCAGGAAAAGGAAAGGCCAAGGAAGTGCCACAGGATTCATCTCGTAGTAACAAACGGTTAGCGCCTATACTACTGATTCATAACACATTCAGTCAATTGAGCTAATCATCTTTTGTGGACATTTTAGCAATCGCCGAAACACAACCTCATCTGTTCCTCTAACAATTAACGAACCTACACAGGACGTGAAGGGCAAGAAACGCGCCGCCCCTGAAACAGACGAAGACGAACACGCAGGGCCTTCTGCTAAACGCTCCAGGACTTCCGTATATTCTCTTAGATCCGCCGCATCATCCACAAATCAATCCGAAATGCCCAGAAAGCCTCGGTGAGTAGACGTTTCTAAGCATTTGTTAGTTCTCTGTTTAAGTGTATTGCAGTGCATCCGCATCATCGTCCAAGGGGAAAGCAGCTTTGAAGACAAAGATGGCAGCCGCGGGTTCCTCCCATATGGCTACTGACGATGTCGAAATGCTCGATCCACAGTGCCACGATTCGAACCATGATGACGAAGAATCCGGCGCCGAAGATCAAACACCAGAAAAAGACAGTATGGAAGAGCAAGTAAAGGAACACGACAAAGAAAAGGACGGGGGAATCAAAGAAGATGATGAAGATGACGATGACGATGACGACGAAGACGACGATATGCCTCACAGTGGGGGAGGGGGGATCTCTTCAGGCGGAGCAGGCCCAATCCCTGGTGGGATGGATGAAGCAACGGCTCTTGCGATCTTCGGTGATTATCGCCAGTTCGGATCCTACATGATGTCGCTTTCCTCGCGTTTGAAGACCATGTTAAATAACATCAAAACTAGTGCCGATCCTACTACTCGACTCGTCACTCTCCAAGAACTAAGCGAGCTCTTGAGTATCAGTACTGAGGATACCTTAGCTGGCTCGTTCCAGGTTGAACAGTTTGTTAGGGAGTTAGTGAAGATCTTAGGTGGACGGGGTGCAGATGATGACGAAGACGATGATGACGAGGCTCCAGAGCGCGACGAGGATGCTGCTTTAGCTGCAGCCCTTGCATTAAGTTCTGGGGGTGCTTATCAAGGCGACGAGAATCTCGAAGCCCAGGTCCTTGCGTGCAGATGTCTAGCGAATCTAATGGAAGCTTTACCGGGCGTGGCGCATACCGTAGTCTACCATGGCGCCATTCCAGTTCTGTGCAGCAAATTAATTGAGATATCCTACATCGATCTGGCGGAACAAACTCTCAGTGTAAGCATTTGTTCACCTTCTCAAGTGACATATTAACTTATGCTATGTATGTAGACCCTAGAAAAGATCTCGGAAGAATTCCCGAGTTCAATCGTCCGTGAGGGAGGCTTAGCCGCTTTGTTGAATTATCTGGATTTTTTCTCGATTGCTGTTCAACGAACTGCGTTACAAGCTGCATCCAACTGCTGTCGGAACGTTTCATCCGAGCATTTCCCCATGATTCGTGGCGTTTGGCCCATAATTCGGAATTGCCTTGCTTATTCTGATCAACGTTTAGTAGAATATGCGTGTCTATGCGTTATCCGAGTTGTGGACTCTTACCACAGATCTTCTACTGAAAATCTGGAATCGCTCATGGACGTAGATCTCATTCGAGCCGTCAATCAACTTCTCCTACCGGCGGGCGGCTCTCCTTTGATTGCTTCCAACACCTATACGTTGTTGCTTCGAGCCCTTGCGACCTCTGCTAGAGCCAGTCCAAAGATCACCATCACGTTATTGGAGGCTGATATCGTTGATACTCTCTATCAAATCCTGACAGGTGTTCTGCCTTCTGCTCCATTGAATCACTCAGAACAAGGAGATGCTGCGAACGGACAAGGCCTCGGAGGTGGTTTGGCTGACATGGCCGTCATGGAAAACCTTGCGCACAGGCCCAAGGAACAAGTCGAAGAAGCTCTTAGTCTTATATCTGAGTTGTTACCACCTTTGCCTAAAGGTATGTGCATTTGTGATTGCTTTGCTTTCGGGAATGACTAAACCCCTACTTCAGAGGGCGTTTTTGACCATAAGGTTTATACGGAGAAATCTCTGGCCAAGATGGTGAAGGCAAAAGCGAAAGCTGAAAGAGCTGCTGCACGCCTTGTTGCACAAGGGGCCTCTTCTTCTGCTCCTCCTCCCACGAGCTCCGCACCGACGCCTGTACCTGTGGCTCCGGAAACACCAGCTACAGCTGAAGCACGGTCTCAAGAACCTGAAGAAAATAGAGAAGCTTCTGCTGCCCTCCCAGGAGTGGAGATAACTCCAGACCGTACAGATATGCTGAGGTCCAAGCCAGCCGCAGTTGGAAGGTTCATGCAACTCCTTGTTCCCATTCTTGTGGACGTCTATGCTGCAAGCGTTATCACTCCAGTCAGGATCAAGACGTTAACTGGATTGTTGAAAGCAGTGGGCTTTTTGGATTCTGACGGCCTAAAACCTGTGTTAATGGTAAGCGGTGTTCCATTATTTTCAAATTCTGGCTTACATTTCTGCAGTATGTTCCGGTGGCGGGCTTCGCTTCTTCTATCCTATCATCTAAAGACCACCCTTCTCTTGTCATCGGAGCTCTGCAGCTTGTCGACTTATTGTTAGCGAAGCTGCCTTCGCTCTACAAGCCAACGTTCCACAGGGAAGGTGTCTTCCACGAAATTGAGACATTAGCGGAACGGACTTTAAATTCATCTAAAGCCAAAGAAAAAGAACCCAGCGAAGCTGCAGAAGATAGCGCTCCTTCCAGTGCTCCTGCAAGCGTTCCTGGATTCAAAAAGATCTCGTCTATGTCCTTGGACCCTGAAGATGCTATTACCCTCAGAGCTAGGGTTATACAATTTAGGTATCTGTCGGACAAACATGAGACTGATGAAGATGGTTCCTTTGATCGTCTTCGTGACGTCGTTGAGAAAATCTCAGCCCTGCATTCTTCAGATCAACAATATTCCGAAGCGTTATGGGAACTCGCCGAATTGTTTGCATCACCCCACACTTCTGTCTCGAGTTTCGAATTGCTTCAAAGCGGTGTGGTTGATAGCCTATTGGCCTTTGCTACGGATGAAAACCGGACAGGTATGTTTTAAATGGGTAATCCTCCCATAATTCCTCGTCATTGAACAGTTTTGTACTACAGTGAGCCTACACAGACGGAAGGAGATATTACTAGATGCATTCGCTAGCCGCAAAGTGAAGAACTTGAGTTCAAGCCAAACGCCCTTCGCTACTCTTGTGAAAAAATTACAAGAAAGTTTCACACGAATGGAATCTTTCGAAGTTATCACAGTTGCCCAGAATAGTGACGGTATGGTCCTCCCAATCATATGTTAAATTTTTGATCTAATTGTGCCCCTATCTAGAATCTAAACGCAGTTCTCCCTCCTTGTTGGCTCGTCAACTTCGATTGCGGCTTGTCGCTGGGGATGAATCTGACATCCCACGAAACTTGCACAATATCGTGGTGTCGATACACGCCATAGCTACATTCCAAGCCCTTCACGATTACCTTCGTCCCAGAGTTGCTGGTCTTCTGGGCAGCGGTTCTCGTTTGTCTGGCATGTTTGCGGCCTTGGCAGCGTCTGGTTTTGTTGGTTCTTCCTCTTCGAAAGTTCCTGGAGATGGAATTTCTGCAAAGTCCAATTCTGCAGCAGAATCCAGCTCTGGAACAGCAACTTCATCAGGTGCTACTGTTCAACGCCGTCGCAGTCAACGTCTAGCCAAGCAAACACCCTCGACGGACCATCCAATGGACGCCGACGATCCTTCAGCATCAGGGAAGAATCCAGCTCCTTCAGATGCTGCCACTTCGCCATCGTCGGAGCCTACCAACCAATCTGTCGTCACAGAGCCTGCGCCAAGTGACACTGTCGTAGAGCCTGAATTGCATGCAGACTTCAGTGACGAAGACGATTTGGATGCGGAAGTTTTCGATGATGAAGTAGATTCGGAAAATCATGTGGCTGACAAAACCATCAACCTTTCGGTTGCTGAAGGTCTCTTTCTCTTTCTCTCTCTCTTCTTGTTCGAGGTACTGAATACATTGCAGATGGCAGTAAAGTCGAAGCCCAAACGCCGGAAGGCACCAGGGTCGCAACACCTAATGCAGCTAAAGAAAGTTTGCTGGCGATGGCACGAAACTCCTTATCAGCTCGCGGATCATATGCATCTGCTTTGAAAGCCAAACCTACTGACTGGCACATCGAGTTCTCAATGGATGACCATATCTTGCCGTTGGACTTGACGATATATGGAGCTATCCATCAGCATGAAATGCGCAAGAAAACTGGCTTAACTCCTCTAAACATGATTTGGCAAGGCATTTATACGGTGAAGTTCAAAAAGGTTATGGGACCAGCCCCAGGCCCGGAAGGTACGTTAAATCCGCATCTGATGTATTCGTGGTTTAATGAATAATATAGCTCGTGGAGAAAATGCCGATTCAAGAAATCGGTCATCCAGCCCGGTGCTGTCCTCTTTACCTGAAGATGCTCCTCATGCAAAAATTCTACGACTTCTGCGTGTCCTTTCTCATCTCAATACCATCGAAGCCGAACGTATTGCCTTCCATAGCGAGAAGCGAAACCTGCCTGACTCAGCGTTTGTTAACAACAAACTAACGGCCAAGCTTACACGACAGCTAGAAGAGCCAATGATTGTAGCCAGGTTCATAATTTTCCTATCTTTGACACGTTGAAACTAATTACTTTTATAGCTCTTGTCTCCCCGATTGGGCTCTGGATCTTCCCCAGCACTTTCCTTTCCTATTCCCCTTTGCTACTCGTTACAATTTCTTGCAGTCCACTTCATTTGGCTATGCTCGTTTAATTCTCAAATGGCAAAGTCAACAATCCCGTGGTCAAGATAGCTCACGACGTGACGAGGGCATTGGATTTTTGGGACGCCTGCAGCGACAGAAGGTTCGTATATCGCGGAAACATATCCTGGAATCCGCTGTCAAGGTCTTCGAATTATACGGTTCTTCATCGTCTATCCTTGAGGTCGAATACTTCGAAGAAGTTGGAACTGGACTAGGACCGACATTGGAATTTTATTCACTTGTGTCAAAAGAATTCGCGCGGAAAGACCTGAAGCTTTGGAGGGATGCAGATTCGTCTGGTTCAGGTCCTTACGTTAGTCATCCACATGGCCTGTATCCAGCGCCTATCAGCACGGAAGATATTGCCAACGACGGGGGACAGTGAGTTCTGTAAATTCCTCGTGCCATGATTTTTGTTGACATCAGTATTTCACAGGAAACGGACACATATCCTGCGAGTCATTGGACAATTTGTTGCTAAGGCTATGCTGGATTCCAGAATCATTGATTTGTCGTTCAATAAAATTTTCCTGAAACTTGTTCTTGGTGAAGAAGTCCCTCTGACCATCGCGACACTCAAGGTAATATTTTCCTTTTTGTATATCAATCGTGTTACTGAAAGTTCTCCTGCAGCTTGTTGATCCTGAACTAGCGAACTCCCTAGCTCAAGTTCAAAGTATAGCATCTGATAATGCAGCACCGAAAGACAAGGTACACATTTTGTAAACCAAATTTTCGGCTTAATTGACATTGTTCTCTAGCTTGCAGAAAAGGTTGCTAGGATCGAGAAAGTTAGTATTGAGGACCTT